>CM077177.1:12774769-13374769 GCA_039654105.1 Coreius guichenoti | reverse complement strand
AGACAGCTGCACTCTCTCATTAGCTCTTTTAAAAACATTAAAGCCTGTGGGGTGAATGAGAGAGAGAGAGAGAGAGAGAGAGAGAGAGAGAGAGAGAGAGAGAGAGAGAGAGAGAGAGAGAGAGAGAGAGAGAGAGAGATGAGAAATAGGTTTATTTAGCCTGAATAACAAGCATAACTGGAGTAGCTAGATACAAATGTGTCTGACACGCACACAGCGTTCTTCAAAACCATCTGTGAAATCCACCTCAATCCTCTATTTTGATTTGAAACTGAAAGTTTAAACGGGAAGTAATACTCAAACTTCTTCCTAAATGTTTTACATTTCTGATATACTTAATTAACATACTAATGAACTATACTTCAGCTCTATGGAATACTTGATTCTGATTGGTCAGTCATAGCAATAGAGCGCAACAATCGGGATCCAGAAGTTAAAATCCCATTCATTTTCTCCATAAGGAAATTGATTGTAACGATAACTTAATAAACCTTTAAAAAAAGACCTACTGTGAGCTACGAGGTTGTTATTCGATGGTAAATGCAAGCCATTAGATGCATTATTTATAACTTTTTTTTTTTAAATAAACAAGTTCAACAGTGGTGAAAAGCTATATTACCCATGATTCTGCAGAGAAATCTCCACCAATCAGAGAATCACAACAAGTAAACTGTGCAACACTTTAGCACCCACCCACACCCATTATGCTCTGTGAATGACGTAGAGATAGGGTGTGTTCACATTAAGCAAGTTTGGTTCGAATAAAACAAACTCCGGTGCGATTGCTCATACGGTTCACATCCATCTATCTAGGCCTAAATCAACATCTTTAAATTAAAAAAATTAAATTTCTCCATTGTTTTTATTTCGATAATGTCCTTCACAATGCTTCACGGGATTGTAGTTCTTTCCCTCATTAAAGCTATTAAAGGGACAGTTCACCCAAAAATTAAAAATGGAAACACAAGGGAAGATATTTGGAAGAATGTTTGTAACCAAGCAGATCTCGGCAGCCATTGACTACCATAGTATTTTTTTGTAGTCAATGGCTGCCGAGATCTGCTTGGTTACAAACATTCTTCCAAATATCTTCCTCAGCAGAACAAAGAAATTCACACAGGTTTGGAACAACTTGAGGGTGAGTAAATGATGACAGAATTTTCATTTTTGGGTGAACTATTTCTTTAAGTACACAGTCTTGTATATTTGTTTGGTTTTTTTTGTCCAATTTTCAAATACTTTATTGTTTTAAATCAGTTTCAAATGTTGTGATGCTCCTCGTAGCTTTATTCATGGCTCCTAACTCTTAAAGGCACAGTATGTAATTTTCGCCGCTAGAGGTCGCTTATTCAAAACAAAGGCATAGCTTGATGACGCCGTGAATGAGCGTAGAATCGTGGGAGTCTCAATATGCGTTCTTAAGCGATCTTGTGTCCTTGTGTTCTCGTACTATGTCATCATCAACAGTCAAAGTTCAATTCCAATACTCAAGAACGCAAGTACGGAGGACACATGAGAACACATGTTCTTGATATCGAGGATGCATCGAATGCAGACTTGGCACCCAAATGGCACCCTAAACACTCACGGTCTTCCTCTGAGTCCGCACTTTCGTGACGTAATGCTGCTTTGACTGTCGGAAAGAAATCTGCTGCGAAGCTTGCTTCAGTGCGGGCTCGCCAGAAGTGCGCATCGAGGGCGTATATTGACCACAAAGGGGGCGGTTGCGACCACGCTTCTGAAGCCTAAAATGACAAAGGAACGCAGCCATTGTAAGTCCACAAGACCTTAAGTACATATGTGCTTATGTACATATAAAATTTGGGACAGGGCCTTGAGAGAATCAAACCGTTAGAAATCCCAGAAGACGCTACGGGCCGTCAACGTACGGAAGCCTTAAAGCTTTAAACTTCCCGTTGCAAGCTCGCAAATATGTGACTCGTGAAAATAAACATTTGTCCATTTGTTTTGCTTAATTTTAATAAAGTGATAACCTGAAGAAAGCCTGCAGTATTTTTATTGGCATATTAAAAATAATCTTAACATTGACAAAGCATAGGTAACACATAGGCTACTCATTTTCATAAATACACACGGTAAAATAAAAAAATATATAAAATTATATGAAAATTATGTCAATAATAATATGAAAGAAGGTTGTGACATTTGTTTGTGATGTTATGTTGTATTTATTGTGCATTAGCCGCTACTTATAATATGCTGGGACGGTCAGTAAAAAAAAAAGATTGCAGCACATCTCAGATGCGTTCTGTGTCTTCGCGTCCTTCCGAGTTTGTTCTTTCAAGGTCGCCTGACAAGACCGGTCTCCACGAGAACGCAAATCTGTTCTTTGCGTTCTTGGAATTGAGAAACAGCCTTCACCTCCACACGATGGAAAGGAATCCGATGGACTCGCACAGAAATCATGTTCATGAATGAGCAAATGTATTACAGTTTTATTAACGCTACGGTGGTATTAAGCAGGACGTACCGAGTATTTTCGTTGCATATGTGGGGTAACGCAGTTCTGTTTTACATGGTTAAAACCATGGTTGTTTCCATGGTTTCTACGAAAGTAAAACTGGAAATCGAGGGTAGCGTGGACATGACGTCATTACAGGCGACACAAGGACATGGTCCGTAACGCTGGTTAAAATTGCTGCCTATTCTGGATTTAAACATTGTTGGAAATGTTTTGGGTAATGCAAGTACACAGGTCAATAAAACATCAATTTTAATCTAAAAATCTTACATATTGTGCCTTTAAATGAACTTTAAATGAAAATTTAATGGAAAAAATACTTCTGGTACCAATGCCATTGAAAAGGTCAGATATTTCTAAAGAATGACTATTGTCATTATTACAAAATGATTATTATTTATTAATTTGGTAGTAATTTTGTAAATAAACACAACATTCACCCTGAGTACAAGATGATGACATGGTGTTCAAGATCATGTTGCATCACCCTGAAGTGGTTTATTTTATGATAATGACCAACTGACTGTATATTATCCCTTATTATGTAATAATATTTAATGATAATACAAGAAAAGTGTAGGCTAGCAAAACTAAACTGTCAAAACTGGACCTTTAGGAAGGGATGTGACCTTTGCTGGGTCAATACATTGAAATGACACTGTCAACTGGATTGACTGCTTTCCTAGCATAACAGTGATCTATTTCACTGTATTAAGAGCACAAAGAAAGTTACTTAAAAACAAAACATTTTTGGCATAACATGCATATCTCGCGCACAGTGACGCAAAATAAAGCAGTCATAACTCGTGTCGTTCTGACACGTTTTGACACATGACACTTCAAATGATGCTTAAACTTCAATCCCCATTCACTTTTCCTGTCATAATATTTATGCCTATAAACTAAGAGAGATCAACACACAACACAGATGCCGCAGCTGGATGAAAACAGATGTTGATATTATATAATACAGTGTCCATCATGGTATATATATAGATAGATAGATAGATAGATAGATAGATAGATAGATAGATAGATAGATAGATAGATAGATAGATAGATAGAGACACATGATCCGTGCATCAAAACATCAGTCATATTCATATAAAGATGCAGGGATAAAGCACCATAGAAGCCGTTTTCATCACTGCACATATCGCATTTGTCTAACTTGTAACAGAAGAGTTATTTATCACATAAGGAGCCGGTGGTACGGATAGAGCAGATCATGGAGCTGTCATTAATTCAAGCGCTAACATGCATAGCATCATAAGTGCATCAAGCCTTTATTTCAATAAGCTGCACGTTTCATTCTGCCTTTCGCAAGCTGATATTCTCTTTCATGAATATTGCATTAAAAATAAGAGACAGCACTTACAGATCGATGGGGCAGGTGGTTTGAATTCTGATGAACAGGCAACCGCGCTCTTGGCTGTCTGCTGATGTGTGTTTGTGTTTCTGCTGCACGTCTGCGCAGCTCTTCCTGTCACTCATCCGGGTACTTCAGCTGTCTGCGCAGCTCCTCCTCCTGCTATCCGGGTACTTCAGCTGAAGGCCTTTATCTCTGAATTTAAAGGTGAAGTATCTAAAATTCCTAATTCTAAATTCCTTTAAAGGAGTAGTTCATTTCAGAATTAAAATTTCCTGATAATTTACTCACCCCCACGTCATCCAAGATGTTCATGTCTTTCTTCAGTCGAAAAGAAATGAAGGTTTTGGAGGTAAACATTCCAGGATTTTTCTCCATATAGTGGACTTCAATGGGGTACAATGGGTTGAAGGTCCAAATTCCAGTTTCAATGCAGCTTCAAAGGGCTCTACACGATCCCAGCCGAGGAATAAGGCGGGTCTGGTCTAGCGAAACGATCTGTCATTTTCTAAAAAAAATTGTATAATATATAAAAAAAATTGTATACTTTCTTACCACAAATGTTTGCCTTGCGCTGCCCTGCGATGCGCCATGTATTACGTAAGCACGTTGGAAAGGTCACATGTGACGTAGGCGAAAGTACAAAGCAAACGTGCAAAGACTAAGTCAAATGCCCTTCACAAAAGAAAAAGGTAAAACAACGATGTCGGACGATTTTGAAGTTGGAGGAGAAAATGAGATAATCAGTTGCAATCACGGTCGAGACTCAATGACCTCCGTGTGGAGGTAGAGTCCCCTCTGCCACACCCCAATTTTCCCCTCCACGTGATGGGATGCTTGGCTGGTGGCCAGGGTGACCTGTGGCATAAACCCAATCGATCATTCCTCGGGCCACACCCCCCTCTTGCACAAAGTGCTTTAATGGGGCGCGGTGATCCTAAGCACCCCTCCAAGGCCTGTAGGTTCTCGTCTACTTCGGTGACGAGGGACTATAGAGCTGCGGGGCAGGCCGCCGCCTCTCAGCACGCCATGGCCATCCTTCAGGTCGACCAGGCCAGGATGCTCGCGGCATGCACGAGGGTAGAGCTGTCCCAGGGCTTTGAATGAGCCGTGTGCCGCCACCGACCTCGCCCTCCGGGTTTTTGGGAGCCTGGCTAGAGCTTCCCGGACTGTCCCGCTGGGTCGCGAAGACCATCAGGCTCGGCTATGCGATTCAGTTCGCCCTGTTCCGGGGAGTCCGATACACCATGGTGGGGCCCTACACCCCGGTCATGCGTGCGGAGGTCGCTACCCTGCTGGCGAAGGGTGCGATCGAGCCTGTCCCTCCAGCCGAAATGAAGTCCGGCTTCTACAGCCCTTACTTCATTGTACCAAGAAAACCGGTGGGTTATGACCAATCCTGGGCCTGCGCGTCCTGAACCGATCCCTTCACAGGCTTCCGTTCAGGATGTTGACAGCGGAGCGCCTTTTCGAATGCGTTCGTCCAGTGGATTGGTTTGCAGCGATCGACCTGAAGGACGCCTACTTCCATATCAGTACGCGGTCCTCCCATTCGGGCTAGCTCTGTCCCCTTGCGTCTTTACGAAGATTGTCGAGGCAGCCCTTGTGCCACTCAGGCAACACGGGGTTCGCATCCTGAACTACCTCGACGACTGGCTGTTCCTGAGTCACTCTCGAGAGCAGGTGTGCGAACACAGAGACCTGGTGCTCCAGCACTTAGCCCGTCTGTGCCTTCGGGTCAACTGGGAAAAGAGCAAACTCTGCTAGTGCAGAGGATCTCTTTTCTCGGTATCGACTCGGTCGCCATATGCGCGCAGCTTACGAGCGAGCGCGCGCAGTCACTGCTGACTTGCCTCCGTCAAATCGAGAGCAAGAGTGCGGTTCCACTGAAGTTATTTCAGAGGCTCCTGGGGCATATGGCATCTGCAGCCGTGGTAACGCCGCTCAGATTGCTTCATATGAGACCGCTTCAGCACTGGCTTCGCGATCGAGTCCCGAGATGGGCATGGCAGTCGGGCACGCTCCGGGTCCCACCTTCACCCCGTGGTCGAACCTCAGCTTTCTACGGGCCGGTGTTCCCTTAGAACGAGTTTCCAGGCATATTGTTGTGTCAACAGATGCCTTCACCACGGGCTGGGGTGCCATGTGCAATGGACATGCTGCCGCGGGCTCCTGGACAGGACCCCAGCGCCTCCTGCATGTCAATTGCCTCGAGTTGCTGGCAGTACGATTCGCCCTGCACCGCTTCCGGGCGTTGCTCAAGGGTCAACACGTGCTAGTCCAGTCAGACAACACGGCCACAGTAGCGTACATCAACCACCAGGGTGGTCTACGTTCCCGCCGCATGTCTCAACTCGCCCGCCATCTCGTCTTATGGAGTCAGAAGCACCTGAGGTCCCTTCGTGCCATCCATGTCCCGGGAGTCCTGAACCGTGCAGCCGACGAGCTCTCACGGCTTCAGCCACTTCCTGGAGAATGGAGACTCCATCCCCAGACGGTTCAGCTGATTTGGGAACAGTTCAGCGACGCACAGGCAGATCTGTTTGCCTCCCATGACTCTTCCCATTGCCGCCTGTTCTATTCCATGACCGAGGGCTCCCTCGGCACAGATGCGCTGGCGCACAGCTGGCCGCGGGGCCTCCGCAAGTATGCGTTTCCCCCAGTGAGCCTTCTCGCACAGGTTCTATGCAAGATCAGGGAGGACAAGGAGCAGGTCCTTTTGGTCGCCCCGTATTGGCCCGGCCGGACCTGGTTCTCCGAACTCGTACTCCTTGCGACAGCCCCTCCCTGGTCGATTCCTCTGAGGAAGGACCTCCTTTCTCAGAGACGGGGCACCCTTTGGAGGTTTGAGTACCCTACCACCTCAGGTGGTGGCTACCATCACTTCCGCTAGGGCCTTGTCTACTCGACACGCCTATGCGTTGAAGTGAAACCTCTTCGTCACCTGGTGTTCTTCTCACCAAGAAGACCCCTGGAAATGCCCGATCGGGTCCGTGCTCGCATTCCTCCAAGAAGGGTTGGAACGAAGGCTGTCTCCTTCCACCCTCAAGGTTTATGTGGCCGCTATATCAGCCTACCACGACCTTGTGGAGACAAAAAGGTAAGTCAGCACGACCTGGTCATCAGGTTCCTGAGGGGAGCAAGGAGACTGAATCCTCCTCGCGCTCCCCTCGTACCCTCTTGGGACCTCTCAGTAGTCTTCTGCAGAGGGCTCCCTTCGAGCCATTGAGGTCAGTCGAGCTTAAGTTCTTATCTATGAAGACAGCGCTCCTGATTGCCTTGGCCTCCATCAAGACATTTTCGGTTGACGAAGCGTGCCTGGAATTCGGGCCGGCCAACTCTCACGTGATCCTGAGACCCCGGCCTGGATATGTGCCCAAGGTTCCCACCACTCCGCTCAGGGACCAGGTGGTGAACCTGCAAGCGCTGCCTTTGGAGGAGGCAGACCCAGCCTTGGCACTGCTCTGTCCAGTATGCGCCCTCCGTGCTTACGTAGACAGAACGCAGTGTTTCAGGACCTCAGACCAGCTCTTTGTCTGTTATGGTGGGAAGCTGAAGGGAAAGGCTCTCTCCAAGCAGAGGTTGTCTCACTGGATAGTGGACGCCATTGTCTTGGCTTACCAGATGCTGGGGCGTCCATGCCCCCTAGGGGTCAGGGCGCACTCCACCCGGAGTGTGGCCTCCTCTTGGGCTTTAGCGCATGGCGCCTCGCTAACAGACATCTGCAGAGCTGCAGGCTGGGCGACACCCAACACATTCGCCAGATTCTATAATCTCCGAGTGGAGCCAGTGTCCTCTCATGTACTCGCCTCTACTAGTGGCCGGTAATGGACTAGGCTCAGGTGTCTTCGCTTGCTCACCATTCCACTCCACGGTCTGGATACGTGCGATATTTTCCTCAGGTAGTTTCCCTGAAGCCCTGAGTTCCTCCAGCACTGTAGATGCCGACACCAGTGCGTCTGCCCCCTCGGCCAGGCCCTCGTGTTAGGCTAGGTGCCACCGTGTGCATGGTTCCCCCCTTGGGTGACCCCCACATGTGTATTTCCACTGTAAGCCTCTCAGAGCATGTGGCAAGCTTGCCTCACCTGGGGGTAAAATTCTTCCACCTTCGGCTGGTTACCCCAGAGTTCTTCCATATGCAGCCCCTCGCGGGTCATATGTGTATCCTTAAGTCCTCCCTACGGGTAGGCGCTTGGCGCATACTTCCACCTGGAATATGCTTCCCAGTGTACCTTGGTATTCCTGTGTTAAGTTGGAGTCCTTCGTCCGTACTAGCTTACGACAGGGAGCTCACGCTTACGCAGGGCACTGGATGATAGCCGAGTGGCGTGATTACATTGGGACCCCCATTCGTCAGTCACTGACGTTACTCGGAGTGACTGAACGAAAGGGAACGTCTCGGTTACGTATGTAACCCTCGTTCCCTGAGGAGGGAACGGAGACGTAACGTCCCTCTGCCACTTCCGCTGTACCGCTGGAACGGCCGGGAGTTCAGTCTTGGCTCCTCAGCAGGTAAACATAATGCGATGTTGCCAGCGTACTTCCTTATATACCCACACTATGGGGCGGAGTTACACTATGCAAATTCCGCATGCCCATGGTATTGGCACTGCCATTCGGCGTTTTCTAGATCTCGAAGATGATAGGCTTCTAGGCGAAACCCCCATTCGTCAGTCACTGACGTTACGTCTCCATTCCCTCCTCAGCCAACGAGGGTTACATACGTAACCGAGACGTTTTGTAGGCCTACCTTTGTAATACACTGACAACCACCAAACACAGTGGTGATGAGAGTCACATGATGAATCAAAGCTCATCACAAGTGCTTTTCCACAAGCCGAGAAGGTTAATACTAATATAAAGAAGGTGCACAGTGTGATATACAACAAACACTGAACACCATCATGGTAAAACACGATATTAAAAAAATGCAAAAAACATTAATTCACTGTTGCGCTTCATACATAGCATAAAGGAGACAATTGAATGGCAATTGAATGGAGTGTTTTTGTGAAATTAAAACATTTAATAATAGTTTTTATTCAGTTTTTTGAATTTAGTATTTTTCACGTCATTACATTGTTTAGTGGATAACAAACAAATGGGGGGAAATTTTTTATTCATACATTATGCTATGTCCTCTGTAGTAGACACCAGGACTCAGTTGTTAAAAAAATAAAGACATGGAATTACATGGCAAAAACAATGGGATTTTTTTTTCATTTACCAATCAATTTTTTAGGTTTCAGGGTTTTTTTAACCATACTTTGTATAAAGATGATTCTCAACTCAATTCTCTCTAAATTCTCAAAGTTATCAAAGATATAACAGAATGAATTGATATACCATTTTACCTACTGCAATATGTGGATAAAATGGCCATACATGTGTAGTCCCATTCGACACAATGTATCTACACACTGTATCTAATTTGCATATAAATGTGTTCTTGGGGCAACATGTAATGAAAAAAGTAGTGTAATAATGGGAGTAATGATTGGCGACATTTTCATAATAATATCTAATATTTCATGGGAATACACTCACCTAAAGGATTATTAGGAACACCTGTTCAATTTCTCATTAATGCAATTATCTAATCAACCAATCACATGGCAGTTGCTTCAATGCATTTAGGGGTGTGGTCCTGGTCAAGACAATCTCCTGAACTCCAAACTGAATGTCAGAATGGGAAAGAAAGGTGATTTAAGCAATTTTGAGCGTGGCATGGTTGTTGGTGCCAGACGGGCCGGTCTGAGTATTTCACAATCTGCTCAGTTACTGGGATTTTCACGCACAACCATTTCTAGAGTTTACAAAGAATGGTGTGAAAAGGGAAAAACATCCAGTATGCGGCAGTCCTGTGGGCGAAAATGCCTTGTTGATGCTAGAGGTCAGAGGAGAATGGGCCGACTGATTCAAGCTGATAGAAGAGCAACTTTGACTGAAATAACCACTCGTTACAACCGAGGTATGCAGCAAAGCATTTGTGAAGCCACAACACGCACAACCTTGAGGCGGATGGGCTACAACAGCAGAAGACCCCACCGGGTACCACTCATCTCCACTACAAATAGGAAAAAGAGGCTACAATTTGCACGAGCTCACCAAAGTTGGACAGTTGAAGACTGGAAAAATGTTGCCTGGTCTGATGAGTCTCGATTTCTGTTGAGACATTCAGATGGTAGAGTCAGAATTTGGCGTAAACAGAATGAGAACATGGATCCATCATGCCTTGTTACCACTGTGCAGGCTGGTGCTGGTGGTGTAATGGTGTGGGGGATGTTTTCTTGGCACACTTTAGGCCCCTTAGTGCCAATTGGGCATCGTTTAAATGCCACGGCCTACCTGAGCATTGTTTTTGACCATGTCCATCCCTTTATGACCACCATGTACCCATCCTCTGATGGCTACTTCCAGCAGGATAATGCACCATGTCACAAAGCTCGAATCATTTCAAATTGGTTTCTTGAACATGACAATGAGTTCACTGTACTAAAATGGACCCACAGTCACCAGATCTCAACCCAATAGAGCATCTTTGGGATGTGGTGGAACGGGAGCTTCGTGCCCTGGATATGCATCCCACAAATCTCCATCAACTGCAAGATGCTATCCTATCAATATGGGCCAACATTTCTAAAGAATGCTTTCAGCACCTTGTTGAATCAATGCCACGTAGAATTAAGGCAGTTCTGAAGGCGAAAGGGGGTCAAACACAGTATTAGTATGGTGTTCCTAATAATCCTTTAGGTGAGTGTATATATGTATAATTTCTTTCCCTTTTCACTTGTTGTGTCTCCCAAAATGCCTGATGTTGGATAAACATGCTTTCATACAGTGGACATGTATGAAATCAATGCCGTGTTTTGTAACAGAAAGTCATATTTCGATTAAAAACCCCATAACACTTTCCTGAGATGTTGATTTATGACAAACAATTTGAAGTTTAGTCAGATTTAAATAATGATTACAAAATTGTATCATATTTCCATAAGAGTGCTAAATGATCACTAAATTAATGTCAGTCATTTTTAGACCAAACTTTTTAGAAACAAAAATAGGTTTATTCAAATAAAATAGCATTTATTCAAAGGGGTCATATATACATATAAGGCGCTATATAAGTAAAGATGACTAGTCTTGACTTTTGAAACAAAGCAATTGTGGCTCTGATGGCTTGATGACTTCTTCCCAGTCTTGTAGTCTCTCATGTTCTTGCTCAGGCGTGGACAGGCTCTGAGATCTCTGTCAGGTTGGGGTTGGACTTCAGGCTTCGGCTCAAGTCTCGATCGAGCTCAAGCCCTCCACCAGGGACGGCAAGTATGTTATTTCCTATTCAATACAAAGATTTTATGAACAAGTCAACTCATGAATGATTTTTAGAGCTGATATTCTGTTTTCAAAAAAGGCGTAACTGGCGCGACATATGTCGTCAGACGTAGCGTAAGCGTTTTGAACTTTATAAAGTTTGAAATATGGATATTTTTCTTACAAAACTCGATCGATTCGCTTCAGAAGGCCTTTATTAATCCCACGGAGCCGTGTCGAGTATGTTTACTACCATCACTGCCTTTATAAAGCTTGGAAGCGTCAGGATATGTATTAATAACTCTGATTGTGTTCATCAGAAAGAAGAAAGTCATATACACCTAGGATGGCTTGAGGGTGAGTAAATCATGGGGTAATTTTCATTTTAAAGTGAACTAATCCTTTAAGCCTTATTTTTTTAGTGGAAAACAAATAATAATGAGAAATAATGACTGGCGATTTACCATTATCTGGCTTGACACCGGAGTGATCTGGCGCAGGTGATGATGGCTCAGGATCAGGCTCTGGCTCCGGGACAAAAGCCTCCACAACATCCACAGCACTACTGTGGCAACAGCAGCGGAAAGGATTCTTCATAGCCGTCCATAGCCTGTTGAGGAAAGAACGAATTCCTTTCCTCTTCCTACATTCTGTGGGTTTTTCTGAAATGAAGAAAAAACTATTAGAAACATCTCTGACGTCAAATTAAGCAATGATATAATGACATAACTTACATTTTACTGTTACAAATCCAATGTAATGGTAAATTTTGCTGAGCAACAGTAAATGTGACCGGACATTAACATGATAAAAACTTGAAGCAGTTATGCATGAAATCTATCTATCTGTACACTTTACACTGCCCAGCCTTATTTCAGTCTCACCCGTTGAGATCTTGTTCACAGGCGAAGCCTCCATTGCACCCAGAGCAGTTTCTGTTGGCTCGACAGGAACTTGACCTGGCAGCGGAGAGCACAGCAACCCTTCGAGGCTGTCGGACCTGCCCTGTTCGTTTTGGCTGTCCGAACCATCGCCACTCCACCTCCAAATGACGTTGTACGAACCTCTGCTGCTTAGGCTCATCGGCTCTCTACAGATCCACCTCTCTACATTGTCCTCAGAGAGGGACAAAGATGATGATGACATGATGCCCGGTGAAGAATCTGTGGAAGCAGTTCTCCTGGATCTGGAGCGGCCTGAGTCTGGAAAATTTCAAACATCAAATCAGCCATTGAAAATAGAAATAGAAACTGAGCCATAACTTCTTTAAAAGCTTATTCTGACCCATGCAAGAGCGTTTAGATGAAGTGGACGGACGTCCATCATCTGGGCTCTGCTGGCTGCCGCTCTGCCACGCCCTCTTCCTCTCAGCCTGACCTGTGGACACAGAAACAGACAACTCAGAAGACAGAGGTGTTACACATCCATGAAGCTCCTGGTTCTGTGTCTGGGTCGGGTCTAGCAGCGGATCCTGATCACGGTCATCAGAAACCCAAACCTCCTGACCAGCCGTCTGGGAGAAAGCAGCTCTGCTGGATCTGCAGCGGCCTGAGGCTGGAATATTTCAGACATCGCATAGTTAGAAATGTTTTAATAATAATCAATGAACAATGTCAGTGGTCAATTACAAATTGTTACTATAGTTTTATTTCATATACAAGGAATCAAATAGAATCACTTAGCTGGAAAAAATTGGGGGATCAAATGGGTTACCTCGCACAGTTTTCTTCACATTAATGTAGTCAATCATTGTACAACATCATACCATAACATACCATAAACAAAGGAAAAACGAAAGCACTCACCTTCTCTTTCATCCATCATGTGAGCCATCGATCGATCCTTCTCCAAACTGCAATAAAAAACAATACAAACTACAATACAATAAAATACAACTCTCCTCGGAAATTGCTCCTCCCAAAATAAAATAAATAAAGAAATAAAAAAAAATCAAATAAAACTCCAAACTACTTCTACAATAAGGCAAGAACAATAAATTAAAAGTATCCTCAGAAATAATATGAACTCTTTCAAAAATATAACTATATAAAGGATATATTCTCCGATGTCATTCTAGAACAAGTCTCCTCTCAAAAATCCTCAAGATCCGCTCAGAAAATGCTCTGCAAAAGTCGGTGAATTCGCCTCGTCTCTCAACAACAGATCGCGATCAGTTCGAGTGTTGATTTGTGCAGTCAGAATTCATAACATGCGTCGCTATAGCAACTAAAATTCGAATCACTCATGCACGCGCGCACGTGCATATGAGCAAACACACTGAATAGTTACAAACTTAATTTTGACGTTTTCTTTAATACATGAGATTTATTCTTTCTGAAGTTTTTGGTTCAATTTTTGGTTCCCAGAACGTCCTGGGAACGTTAGTTTCTGGTTCCCAGAACAGACATCCTAACGTTCTCTGTTGGTTAGCCAGGAAACTTTTCTTTACGTAAATAGAACGTTCCCTGTTGGTTGGGAGAACGTTCCCCTAACCTTCCCAGAACGTTCCCGGAACGTTCCCCTAACCTCTTTACTCCAATATCATTTACCCTGCTGTACGTCAGTAATCGTCCAGCAATTCCCGCGTCCCATATGGTATAAGCGGCATGGAAGACGAATGAATGGACGTCAATAATCAGTAGCCTACTACAAACCATGTCTTGTTTTTAACTTGTTTAATCAATAGAAATAATCCAGGCAAATAAACCTTCATATGGAGGATTAAATAAGATTGAATTTATGCATTAATATGTAAGATTTCGTAACTTCTGTTACTGACACTGTACCACAACCAGGTTTTACGTTTAAGTGCCAAATAACAATGACTTAAACACAATATGGGGTTTTAAAATATGAATTTCATTCACAGACATTAAAAAATGGATAAAGATTACTTTAACTGGGATAAATTGCATTAATTTCTTACCACTGAATTAACGGGACGTAGCCTACTTCTCTGTTTTGGTCAGTAAACAAAAATTTCTCGGTTAACATCATGTTGTCTTCAATTACGTGTTAAATCTCTCTGAAATCACACTATTTACACTCGTATTAATTATAACTTATTATTAAATAAAGATCGATAAACTAATGTTAGTCAGTCGGTAAAAACGAAATGACCGTGAATTTTTAAATTACGCGAGTGCGCGTCTTTCTGTGGAAGACAGAAGAAAGCGCGTGCTGGAGAAGCGCGTGCAGATCAGAGGCGCGCAGTAACGAAATATACAAATAAATCCGCGTATATATTATAAAAAATACAATCTAAAAACAACCTGCAGGGAACGTTCTGGGAAGGTTCTCTTTAGGTTATAAAATAAACCCCAAAAATAACCTGCAGGGAATGTTCTGGGAAGGTTCTCTTTAGGTAATAAAATAAACCCCAAAAATAACCTGCAGGGAAGGTTCTCTTTAGGTTATAAAAATAAAACCCAAAAATAACCTGCAGGGAATGTTCTGGGAACGTTCTCTTTAGGTTATAAAATAAAACCCAAAAATAACCTGCAGGGAAATTTCTGGGAACGTTCTCTTTAGGTAAAAAAATAACCCCCCAAAATAACCTGCAGGGAACGTTCTGGGAACATTCTCTTTAGGTTACAAAAACACAACCAATAGAGAACGTTCCCAGAACGTTCTTATTTGGTTCCCCACAAAAATAACCAACGGGAACCATATGGGAACGTTCTGTGTTTACTGGGTTGTCACTTTTCTTGCCGGAACACGCAGGGGGCGTCCTCAGTCGGGCTTGAGTGGCAGAAGAGCTCAAGTATAGGTGGCTGGATTTAATAGGGGAAAACGCGAGTAAAACAAACGGTTATCATCAGTTAACTAAAGGTTGGACTCGATATAGTGTTCCTTACAAATTACCAAAGATCCAGTGATCCACCCCCTGCCACCGGGCCTGGTTTTGTGTGTTTTCCGCAGCATTCACGCTGAAAACTAATATAGCCTCTCAGTCTTTTTGCCACTCAGTGGGCGTAACCGCGGTCACTCCGGCCGAAAGCGTCCACTTTGCAAGGCACTTACAGTCTAATTTATTTTATAGTCATTGCTTCTGTCCAAAATACGTGCAAAAAGGCACAAGGGCGGATAAATCGGACATCATCTTGTTACAAAGTCTTGATGAATTAAATTTGCCCTTTTCCACATCTATAACAATCAAGCCAATCTGCTTTCAGTAATGCGTCATGGACCGGTTAGTAGTAGACAGAGCCATGGGGAACCCAGAGGGGAACCTAAACGTAAGATAATTAATATTCAAGACCCTGATGAATATTAATCACGTCA
Source organism: Coreius guichenoti (assembly GCA_039654105.1). Classification (NCBI taxonomy): domain Eukaryota; kingdom Metazoa; phylum Chordata; class Actinopteri; order Cypriniformes; family Gobionidae; genus Coreius; species Coreius guichenoti. Next base: position 13,359,323 of record CM077177.1, on the reverse strand, counting down.
TGCTACTGTTGCTTGGGAACCTAATTAATATTCAAGGCCCAAACCTTCGCCCGCCATTCCGCCATTTACGTCAGCGGGGAGGTTAATTAGGTCATGCAGTTAATTTTTTTAGGTCATGCAGATCATAGACATAGACTAGCCTATATTGCCAAAAGTATTGGGACACCCCTCCAATCATTTCCATGGCCACAGGTGTATAAAATCGAGCACCTAGGCATGCAGACTGCTTCTACAAACATTTGTGAAAGAATGGGTCGCTCTCAGGAGCTCAGTGAATTTATGCGTGGTACCGTGATAGGTTGCCACCAGTGCAATAAGTCCATTCGTGAAATTTCCTCACTACTAAATATTCCACGGTCAACTGTTAGTGGTATTATAACAAAGTGGAAGCAATTGGGAACAACAGCAACTCGTAAGGCCACGTAAAATCACAGAGTGGGGTCAGCGCATGCTGAGGCGCACAGTGCACAGAAGTCGCCAAGTCAATAGCTACAGACCTCCAAACTTTGTGTGTGTACAGTGCGTAGAGAGCTTCATGGAATGGGTTCTCATGGCCGAGCAGCTGCATCCAAGCCTTACATCACCAAGTGCAACGCAAAGCGTCGATGCAGTGGTGTAAAGCACGCCGCCACTGGACTCTAGAGCAGTGGAGACGTGTTCTCTGGAGTGACGGATCACGCTTCTCTGCCTGGCAATCCGATGGACGAGTCTGGGTTTGGCGGTTGCCAGGAGAACGGTACTTGCCTGACTGCATTGTGCCAAGTGTAAAGTTTGGTGGAGGGGGGATTATGGTGTGGGGTTGTTTTTCAGGGGTTGGGCTTGGCCCCTTAGTTCCAGTGAAAGGAACTCTTAATGGTTCAGCATACCAAGACATTTTGGACAATTTCATGCTTCCAACTTTGTGGGAACAGTTTGGGGATGGCCCCTTCCTGTTCCAACATGACTGCGCACCAGTTCACAAAGCAAGGTCCATAAAGACATGGATGAGCGAGTTTGGTGTGGAGGAACTGGACTGGCCTGCACAGAGTCCTGACCTCAACCCGACAGAACACCTTTGGGATGAATTAGAGCGGAGACTGCGAGCCAGGCCTTCTCGTCCAACATCAGTGCCTGACCTCACAAATGCGCTTCTAGAGGAATGGTCAAAAATTCCCATAAACACACTCCTAAACCTTGTGGAAAGCCTTCCCAGAAGAGTTGAAGCTGTTATAGCTGCAAAGGGTGCAGCTATACAGATTAAGAATGGGATGTCATTAAAGTTGATGTGCATGTAAAGGCAGGCGTCCCAAAACTTTTGGTAATATAGTGTATATAAGTGCTGTCAAAATTAGCGCATTAAAAGTGCTGTATGTAAGTTTTTCACTTTACTAAAGCATAAAAATACCATAATATGCTTGCAGATATTTAATAAACTAAATATCTAAATTCACCTACTTGTTTCTCAGAAAACCAATGCTACAGCCAGTTATTCTACTTTGAAATGTGTGTTCCGTGTCGGAATGTCTGTTTTTGTTTTGGTCTGTGCGAAACCGCATGCCGCCAGTTTACCTGATAGTATTTCGACACCACAGGTTGCCAGTTGGCGGAAAACACCACGTATTGTAGCCATGGAAGCCAGCGAACAAACTGGGTCAGAGATTGAGATTCTACCCGACCTAAAAAGCCTCGGCATCCATCTAAAAATCTCTGTGAACGAGAGCATATTAAAACGCGGATAAATCAACTCATCAACTTACAGTGTGAGTGTAAGTCAATTGCACTCGCTCCTGTTGCGTGTCCTCAAGCTGGCAACCCGCGTGAACTTGGAGTCTGAGGTGGAGGGGGCGGGGGAAACAACGATCTCCAATATTTTGAATTTGGACTGCAGTACCTATTTGGACCATTAGCTGGTAATCCTACATACCGCACCTTTAACGCATGTGATTAATTTTTTCAGTTTACACGTTAAAACTATTTAACGCAATTAATGCCGCATATGTTTTTTCCGTCATAAATTGGCTAGCGTTACATTGTAGGTATGATCCCACTGTTCTACATGCAAATGCTTTTAAACCATTCAAGCGCCACAAGACAAACGAGAACGCACCAGACTTGGACACAGACGTGAAGAAATTTTTCCTCCTGAGACCCAGAAAATTTAGTATTTTTCATGTCATTACATTGTTTAGAGCATAATAAACAAATGGGGAAAAAAATATTTTTCATTCATATGTTATGCTATGTCCTCTGTAGTGGACACCAGGACTATGTTGTTAAAAAATAAAAAGACATGAAATTACATAACAATTTGGATTTTTTTTCATTTACCAAAAAATATTGTATAAAGATGATTCTCAACTATGTTGTCAAAGACATAACGGAATGAATTGATATACCATTTTACTTTTGCAATATGTGGGTAAAATGACCATACATGTGAGGTCCCATTCGATACAATGTATGTAATTTGCTTTTGAATATGTTCTTGGGGCAACATGTAATGAAAAAAGAAGTGTAATAATGTGAGTAATAACTGGCAACATTTTCATAATAATATATCTAATATTTCATAGGAATACTGATATATAATTTCTTTCCCTTTTCACTTGTGTCTCCCAAAATGCCTGATGTTGGATAAACATGCTTTCATACAGTGGACATGTATGAAATCAATGCCGTGTTTTGTAACAGAAAGTCATATTTTGATTAGAAACCCCGTAACACCTTCCTGAGGTGTTGATTTATGACAATTTGAAGTTTACTCAGATGTAAATGATGATTACAAAATGTTATCATATTTCCTTAAGAGTGCTAAATGATCACTAAATTAATGTCAGTCATTTTTAAAGACCAAAGAGTTGTTGTTGTCATGGTGAAACCTCCAAACAAACATTTGGTATCTTTGAATGTGTTCTTTACAGGACATCCAGACTTAAAACTGTGACATGTATGGTGTCAGAGAAATTCACTCAAATAAAGTCTATTCCTGGGTCCTAGGAGGATATGATCTACTGTAGCCTAGTTATATTATATTCACTGTGGGTTTTCATATATACATGACTGTAGTAATTTCAGTTAAAGGTGCAGTGTGTAGTATTTATGAGGCTCTATTGACAGAAATTTAATATACTATACATAACTATGTTTTCAGTGGTGTATAAAGACCTTACATAATGAACTGTTATGTTTTTATTACCTTAGAATGAGCCATTTCTATCTACATACACCGCGGGTCCCCTTACAGTGAAATGACCATTTTGTGGCGTACAGTAGCCCTTAACGGACAAACTTCTCTACAGAGCTCTAGTCACTCTCTGCTCTCTCCGACGACGACATTTTTGTCCTGTGTCGGCCACCGTAGCTTCTCTATGTGCTTCGAAAGGGAGGGGTGAGTGGTGGGCGGTTGCAATGTCGCTAAAATTCACACACTGCACCTTTAATACAGGTGGAGGCTTTCTGAAAGCACCCTGCAACTACAGCAAATGCTAACAAAGTATTTAAAGGTTGAATCAGCTGTGCCCTAAAGAGAATGATGTGATTACAAGCAGATTGAGTTAAGGACCCATCAGCCTGCGCCATCTAGAGTTTCATGACGGAACTTTTTATTTGTTTTTGAGTAACTATTCCTATAAGCGTCAAGATCGACCTAAATCTTACGAGAATAGATTCTTTAACCTAAATAACCAATGGGGGTGTCATGCACCAAATTATTATTATTATTATTATTGTCCACAGGCTCTTGTCTCATTTATTGTAGGGTTGTGTTTTAGATTTTAGACAGACTCTACAATGCACTGAAGATCAAAACCATGTAGATTTTTATTTACAGTTTATTGGGGGGGTTGAAACAAAAATAGGTTTATTCAAATAAAATAGCATTTATTCAAAGGGGTCATATATACATATAAGGCGCTATATAAGTAAAGATGACTAGTCTTGACTTTTGAAACAAAGCAATTGTGGCTCTGATGGCTTGATGACTTCTTCCCAGTCTTGTAGTCTCTCATGTTCTTGCTCAGACGTGGACAGGCTCTGAGATCTCTGTCAGGTTGGGGTTGGACTTCAGGCTTCGTATGTTATTTCCTATTCAATACAAAGATTTTATGAACAAGTCAACTCATGAATGATTTTTAGAGCTGATATTCTGTTTTCAAAAAAGGCGTAACTGGCGTGACATATGTCGTCAGACGTGGCGTAAGCGTTTTGAACTTTATAAAGTTTGAAATATGGATATTTTTCTTACAAAACTCGATCGATTCGCTTCAGAAGGCCTTTATTAATCCCACGGAGCCGTGTCGAGTATGTTTACTACCATCACTGCCTTTATAAAGCTTGGAAGCGTCAGGATATGTATTAATAACTCTGATTGTGTTCATCAGAAAGAAGAAAGTCATATACACCTAGGATGGCTTGAGGGTGAGTAAATCATGGGGTAATTTTCATTTTAAAGTGAACTAATCCTTTAAGCCTTATTTTTTTAGTGGAAAACAAATAATAATGAGAAATAATGACTGGCGATTTACCATTATCTGGCTTGACACCGGAGTGATCTGGCGCAGGTGATGATGGCTCAGGATCAGGCTCTGGCTCCGGGACAAAAGGCTCCACAACATCCACAGCACTACTGTGGCAACAGCAGCGGAAAGGATTCTTCATAGCCGTCCATAGCCTGTTGAGGAAAGAACGAATTCCTTTCCTCTTCCTACATTCTGTGGGTTTTTCTGAAATGAAGAAAAAACTATTAGAAACATCTCTGACGTCAAATTAAGCAATGATATAATGACATAACTTACATTTTACTGTTACAAATCCAATGTAATGGTAAATTTTGCTGAGCAACAGTAAATGTGACCGGACATTAACATGATAAAAACTTGAAGCAGTTATGCATGAAATCTATCTATCTGTACACTTTACACTGCCCAGCCTTATTTCAGTCTCACCCGTTGAGATCTTGTTCACAGGCGAAGCCTCCATTGCACCCAGAGCAGTTTCTGTTGGCTCGACAGGAACTTGACCTGGCAGCGGAGGGCACAGCAACCCTTCGAGGCTGTCGGACCTGCCCTGTTCGTTTTGGCTGTCCGAACCATCGCCACTCCACCTCCAAATGACGTTGTACGAGCCTCTGCTGCTTAGGCTCATCGGCTCTCTACAGATCCACCTCTCTACGTTGTCCTCAGAGAGGGACAAAGATGATGATGACATGATGCCCAGTGAAGAATCTGTGGAAGCAGTTCTCCTGGATCTGGAGCGGCCTGAGTCTTGAAAATTTCAAACATCAAATCAGCCATTGAAAATAGAAATAGAAACTGAGCCATAACTTCTTTAAAAGCTTATTCTGACCCATGCAAGAGCGTTTAGATGAAGTGGACGGACGTCCATCATCTGGGCTCTGCTGGCTGCCGCTCTGCCACGCCCTCTTCCTCTCAGCCTGACCTGTGGACACAGAAACAGACAACTCAGAAGACAGAGGTGTTACACATCCATGAAGCTCCTGGTTCTGTGTCTGGGTCGGGTCTAGCAGCGGATCCTGATCACGGTCATCAGAAACCCAAACCTCCTGACCAGCCGTCTGGGAGAAAGCAGCTCTGCTGGATCTGCAGCGGCCTGAGGCTGGAATATTTCAGACATCGCATAGTTAGAAATGTTTTAATAATAATCAATGAACAATGTCAGTGGTCAATTACAAATTGTTACTATAGTTTTATTTCATATACAAGGAATCAAATAGAATCACTTAGCTGGAAAAAATTGGGGGATCAAATGGGTTACCTCGCACAGTTTTCTTCACATTAATGTAGTCAATCATTGTACAACATCATACCATAACATACCATAAACAAAGGAAAAACGAAAGCACTCACCTTCTCTTTCATCCATCATGTGAGCCATCGATCGATCCTTCTCCAAACTGCAATAAAAAACAATACAAACTACAATACAATAAAATACAACTCTCCTCGGAAATTGCTCCTCCCAAAATAAAATAAATAAAGAAATAAAAAAAATCAAATAAAACTCCAAACTACTTCTACAATAAGGCAAGAACAATAAATTAAAAGTATCCTCAGAAATAATATGAACTCTTTCAAAAATATAACTATATAAAGGATATATTCTCCGATGTCCTTCTAGAACAAGTCTCCTCTCAAAAATCCTCAAGATCCGCTCAGAAAATGCTCTGCAAAAGTCGGTGAATTCGCCTCGTCTCTCAACAACAGATCGCGATCAGTTCGAGTGTTGATTTGTGCAGTCAGAATTCATAACATGCGTCGCTATAGCAACTAAAATTCGAATCACTCATGCACGCGCGCACGTGCATATGAGCAAACACACTGAATAGTTACAAACTTAATTTTGACGTTTTCTTTAATACATGAGATTTATTATTATATTCCGTGGAATTATTCGTGTCCAAAACATAGGTCCAAAATCTTCATTAGCTATAGAAGGTATGCATTCCCAGATAACAATTTTTGGTTCCCAGAACGTCCTGGGAACGTTAGTTTCTGGTTCCCAGAACAGACATCCTAACGTTCTCTGTTGGTCAGCCAGGGAACTTTTCTGTACGTAAATAGAACGTTCCCTGTTGGATGGGAGAACGTTCCCCTAACCTTCCCAGAACGTTCCCGGAACGTTCCCCTAACCTCTTTACTCCAATATCATTTACCCTGCTGTACGTCAGTAATCGTCCAGCAATTCCCGCGTCCCATATGGTATAAGCGGCATGGAAAACGAATGAATGGACGTCAATAATCAGTAGCCTACTACAAACCATGTCTTGTTTTTAACTTGTTTAATCAATAGAAATAATCCAAGCAAATAAACCTTCATATGGAGGATTAAATAAGATTGAATTTATGCATTAATATGTAAGATTTCGTAACTTCTATTACTGACACTGTACCACAACCAGGTTTTACGTTTAAGTGCCAAATAACAATGACTTAAACACAATATGGGGTTTTAAAATATGAATTTCATTCACAGACATTAAAAAATGGATAAAGATTACTTTAACTGGGATAAATTGCATTAATTTCTTACCACTGAATTAACGGGACGTAGCCTACTTCTCTCTTTTGGTCAGTAAACAAAAATTTCTCGGTTAACATCATGTTGTCTTCAATTACGTGTCAAATCTCTCTGAAATCACACTATTTACACTCGTATTAATTATAACTTATTATTAAATAAAGATCGACTGACTAAACTAATGTTAGTCAGTCGGTAAAAACGAAATGACCGTGAATTTTTAAATTACGCGAGTGCGCGTCTTTCTGTGGAAGACAGAAGAAAGCGCGTGCTGGAGAAGCGCGTGCAGATCAGAGGCGCGCAGTAACGAAATATACAAATAAATCCGCGTATATATTATAAAAAAATACAATCTAAAAACAACCTGCAGGGAACGTTCTGGGAAGGTTCTCTTTAGGTTATAAAATAAACCCCAAAAATAACCTGCAGGGAACGTTCTCTTTAGGTTATAAAATAAACCCCAAAAATAACCTGCAGGGAACGTTCTCTTTAGGTTATAAAATAAAACCCAAAAATAACCTGCAGGGAACGTTCTGGGAACATTCTCTTTAGGTTACAAAAACACAACCAATAGAGAACGTTCCCAGAACGTTCTTATTTGGTTCCCCACAAAAATAACCAACGGGAACCATATGGGAACGTTCTGTGTTTACTGGGTTGTCACTTTTCTTGCCGGAACACGCAGGGGGCGTCCTCAGTCGGGCTTGAGTGGCAGAAGAGCTCAAGTATAGGTGGCTGGATTTAATAGGGGAAAACGCGAGTAAAACAAACGGTTATCATCAGTTAACTAAAGGTTGGACTCGATATAGTGTTCCTTACAAATTACCAAAGATCCAGTGATCCACCCCCTGCCACCGGGCCTGGTTTTGTGTATTTTCCGCAGCATTCACGCTGAAAACTAATATAGCCTCTCAGTCTTTTTGCCACTCAGTGGGCGTAACCGCGGTCACTCCGGCCGAAAGCGTCCACTTTGCAAGGCACTTACAGTCTAATTTATTTTATAGTCATTGCTTCTGTCCAAAATACGTGCAAAAAGGCACAAGGGCGGATAAATCGGACATCATCTTGTTACAAAGTCTTGATGAATTAAATTTGCCCTTTTCCACATCTATAACAATCAAGCCAATCTGCTTTCAGTAATGCGTCATGGACCGGTTAGTAGTAGACAGAGCCATGGGGAACCCAGAGGGGAACCTAAACGTAAGATAATTAATATTCAAGACCCTGATGAATATTAATCACGTCATGCTACTGTTGCTTGGGAACCTAATTAATATTCAAGGCCCAAACCTTCGCCCGCCATTCCGCCATTTACGTCAGCGGGGAGGTTAATTAGGTCATGCAGTTAATTTTTTTAGGTCATGCAGATCATAGACATAGACTAGCCTATATTGCCAAAAGTATTGGGACACCCCTCCAATCATTTCCATGGCCACAGGTGTATAAAATCGAGCACCTAGGCATGCAGACTGCTTCTACAAACATTTGTGAAAGAATGGGTCGCTCTCAGGAGCTCAGTGAATTTATGCGTGGTACCGTGATAGGTTGCCACCAGTGCAATAAGTCCATTCGTGAAATTTCCTCACTACTAAATATTCCACGGTCAACTGTTAGTGGTATTATAACAAAGTGGAAGCAATTGGGAACAACAGCAGCTCGTAAGGCCACGTAAAATCACAGAGTGGGGTCAGCGCATGCTGAGGCGCACAGTGCACAGAAGTCGCCAAGTCAATAGCTACAGACCTCCAAACTTTGTGTGTGTACAGTGCGTAGAGAGCTTCATGGAATGGGTTCCCATGGCCGAGCAGCTGCATCCAAGCCTTACATCACCAAGTGCAATGCAAAGCGTCGATGCAGTGGTGTAAAGCACGCCGCCACTGGACTCTAGAGCAGTGGAGACGTGTTCTCTGGAGTGACGGATCACGCTTCTCTGCCTGGCAATCCGATGGATGAGTCTGGGTTTGGCGGTTGCCAGGAGAACTGTACTTGCCTGACTGCATTGTGCCAAGTGTAAAGTTTGGTGGAGGGGGGATTATGGTGTGGGGTTGTTTTTCAGGGGTTGGGCTTGGCCCCTTAGTTCCAGTGAAAGGAACTCTTAATGGTTCAGCATACCAAGACATTTTGGACAATTTCATGCTTCCAACTTTGTGGGAACAGTTTGGGGATGGCCCCTTCCTGTTCCAACATGACTGCGCACCAGTGCACAAAGCAAGGTCCATAAAGACATGGATGAGCGAGTTTGGTGTGGAGGAACTGGACTGGCCTGCACAGAGTCCTGACCTCAACCCGACAGAACACCTTTGGGATGAATTAGAGCGGAGACTGCGAGCCAGGCCTTCTCGTCCAACATCAGTGCCTGACCTCACAAATGCGCTTCTAGAGGAATGGTCAAAAATTCCCATAAACACACTCCTAAACCTTGTGGAAAGCCTTCCCAGAAGAGTTGAAGCTGTTATAGCTGCAAAGGGTGGGCCAACTCCATATTAAACCCTACAGATTAAGAATGGGATGTCATTAAAGTTGATGTGCATGTAAAGGCAGGCGTCCCAAAACTTTTGGTAATATAGTGTATATAAGTGCTGTCAAAATTAGCGCATTAAAAGTGCTGTATGTAAGTTTTTCACTTTACTAAAGCATAAAAATACCATAATATGCTTGCAGATATTTAATAAACTAAATATCTAAATTCACCTACTTGTTTCTCAGAAAACCAATGCTACAGCCAGTTATTCTACTTTGAAATGTGTGTTCCGTGTCGGAATGTCTGTTTTTGTTTTGGTCTGTGCGAAACCGCATGCCGCCAGTTTACCTGATAGTATTTCGACACCACAGGTTGCCAGTTGGCGGAAAACACCACGTATTGTAGCCATGGAAGCCAGCGAACAAACTGGGTCAGAGATTGAGATTCTACCCGACCTAAAAAGCCTCGGCATCCATCTAAAAATCTCTGTGAACGAGAGCATATTAAAACGCGGATAAATCAACTCATCAACTTACAGTGTGAGTGTAAGTCAATTGCACTCGCTCCTGTTGCGTGTCCTCAAGCTGGCAACCCGCGTGAACTTGGAGTCTGAGGTGGAGGGGGCGGGGGAAACAACGATCTCCAATATTTTGAATTTGGACTGCAGTACCTATTTGGACCATTAGCTGGTAATCCTACATACCGCACCTTTAACGCATGTGATTAATTTTTTCAGTTTACACGTTAAAACTATTTAACGCAATTAATGCCGCATATGTTTTTTCCGTCATAAATTGGCTAGCGTTACATTGTAGGTATGATCCCACTGTTCTACATGCAAATGCTTTTAAACCATTCAAGCGCCACAAGACAAACGAGAACGCACCAGACTTGGACACAGACGTGAAGAAATTTTTCCTCCTGAGACCCAGAAAATTTAGTATTTTTCATGTCATTACATTGTTTAGAGCATAATAAACAAATGGGGAAAAAAATATTTTCCATTCATATGTTATGCTATGTCCTCTGTAGTGGACACCAGGACTATGTTGTTAAAAAATAAAAAGACATGAAATTACATAACAATTTGGATTTTTTTTCATTTACCAAAAAATATTGTATAAAGATGATTCTCAACTATGTTGTCAAAGACATAACGGAATGAATTGATATACCATTTTACTTTTGCAATATGTGGGTAAAATGACCATACATGTGAGGTCCCATTCGATACAATGTATGTAATTTGCTTTTGAATATGTTCTTGGGGCAACATGTAATGAAAAAAGAAGTGTAATAATGTGAGTAATAACTGGCAACATTTTCATAATAATATATCTAATATTTCATAGGAATACTGATATATAATTTCTTTCCCTTTTCACTTGTGTCTCCCAAAATGCCTGATGTTGGATAAGCATGCTTTCATACAGTGGACATGTATGAAATCAATGGCGTGTTTTGTAGCAGAAAGTCATATTTTGATTAGAAACCCCATAACACTTTCCTGAGATGTTGATTTATGGCAATTTGAAGTTTACTCAGATGTAAATGATGATTACAAAATGTTATCATATTTCCTTAAGAGTGCTAAATGATCACTAAATTAATGTCAGTCATTTTTAAAGACCAAAGAGTTGTTGTTGTCATGGTGAAACCTCCAAACAAACATTTGGTATCTTTGAATGTGTTCTTTACAGGACATCCAGACTTAAAACTGTGACATGTATGGTGTCAGAGAAATTCACTCAAATAAAGTCTATTCCTGGGTCCTAGGAGGATATGATCTACTGTAGCCTAGTTATATTATATTCACTGTGGGTTTTCATATATACATGACTGTATTTATTTCAGTTAAAGGTGCAGTGTGTAGTATTTATGAGGCTCTGTTGACAGAAATTCAATATACTATACATAACTATGTTTTCAGTGGTGTATAAAGACCTTATATAATGAACTGTTATGTTTTTATTACCTTAGAATGAGCCATTTCTATCTACATACACCGCGGGTCCCCTTACAGTGAAATGACCATTTTGTGGCGTACAGTAGCCCTTAACGGACAAACTTCTCTACAGAGCTCTAGTAACTCTCTGCTCTCTTCGACGACGACATTTTTGTCCTGTGTCGGCCACCGTAGCTTCTCTATGTGCTTCGAAAGAGAGGGGTGAGTGGTGGGCGGTTGCAATGTCGCTAAAATTCACACACTGCACCTTTAATACAGGTGGAGGCTTTCTGAAAGCACCCTGCAACTACAGCAAATGCTAACAAAGTATTTAAAGGTTGAATCAGCTGTGCCCTAAAGAGAATGATGTGATTACAAGCAGATTGAGTTAAGGACCCATCAGCCTGCGCCATCTAGAGTTTCATGACGGAACTTTTTATTTGTTTTTGAGTAACTATTCCTATAAGCGTCAAGATCGACCTAAATCTTACAAGAATAGATTCTTTAACCTAAATAACCAATGGGGGTGTCATGCACCAAATTATTATTATTATTATTGTCCACAGGCTCTTGTCTCATTTATTGTAGGGTTGTGTTTTAGATTTTAGACAGACTCTACAATGCACTGAAGATCAAAACCATGTAGATTTTTATTTACAGTTTATTGGGGGGGTTGAAACAAAAATGGGTTTATTCAAATAAAATAGCATTTATTCAAAGGGGTCATATATACATAAAAGGCGCTATATAAGTAAAGATGACTAGTCTTGACTTTTGAAACAAAGCAATTGTGGCTCTGATGGCTTGATGACTTCTTCCCAGTCTTGTAGTCTCTCATGTTCTTGCTCAGGCGTGGACAGGCTCTGAGATCTCTGTCAGGTTGGGGTTGGACTTCAGGCTTCGGCTCAAGTCTCGATCGAGCTCAAGCCCTCCACCAGGGACGGCAAGTATGTTATTTCCTATTCAATACAAAGATTTTATGAACAAGTCAACTCATGAATGATTTTTAGAGCTGATATTCTGTTTTCAAAAAAGGCGTAACTGGCGCGACATATGTCGTCAGACGTAGCGTAAGCGTTTTGAACTTTATAAAGTTTGAAATATGGATATTTTTCTTACAAAACTCGATCGATTCGCTTCAGAAGGCCTTTATTAATCCCACGGAGCCGTGTCGAGTATGTTTACTACCATCACTGCCTTTATAAAGCTTGGAAGCGTCAGGATATGTATTAATAACTCTGATTGTGTTCATCAGAAAGAAGAAAGTCATATACACCTAGGATGGCTTGAGGGTGAGTAAATCATGGGGTAATTTTCATTTTAAAGTGAACTAATCCTTTAAGCCTTATTTTTTTAGTGGAAAACAAATAATAATGAGAAATAATGACTGGCGATTTACCATTATCTGGCTTGACACCGGAGTGATCTGGCGCAGGTGATGATGGCTCAGGATCAGGCTCTGGCTCCGGGACAAAAGGCTCCACAACATCCACAGCACTACTGTGGCAACAGCAGCGGAAAGGATTCTTCATAGCCGTCCATAGCCTGTTGAGGAAAGAACGAATTCCTTTCCTCTTCCTACATTCTGTGGGTTTTTCTGAAATGAAGAAAAAACTATTAGAAACATCTCTGACGTCAAATTAAGCAATGATATAATGACATAACTTACATTTTACTGTTACAAATCCAATGTAATGGTAAATTTTGCTGAGCAACAGTAAATGTGACCGGACATTAACATGATAAAAACTTGAAGCAGTTATGCATGAAATCTATCTATCTGTACACTTTACACTGCCCAGCCTTATTTCAGTCTCACCCGTTGAGATCTTGTTCACAGGCGAAGCCTCCATTGCACCCAGAGCAGTTTCTGTTGGCTCGACAGGAACTTGACCTGGCAGCGGAGGGCACAGCAACCCTTCGAGGCTGTCGGACCTGCCCTGTTCGTTTTGGCTGTCCGAACCATCGCCACTCCACCTCCAAATGACGTTGTACGAGCCTCTGCTGCTTAGGCTCATCGGCTCTCTACAGATCCACCTCTCTACGTTGTCCTCAGAGAGGGACAAAGATGATGATGACATGATGCCCAGTGAAGAATCTGTGGAAGCAGTTCTCCTGGATCTGGAGCGGCCTGAGTCTTGAAAATTTCAAACATCAAATCAGCCATTGAAAATAGAAATAGAAACTGAGCCATAACTTCTTTAAAAGCTTATTCTGACCCATGCAAGAGCGTTTAGATGAAGTGGACGGACGTCCATCATCTGGGCTCTGCTGGCTGCCGCTCTGCCACGCCCTCTTCCTCTCAGCCTGACCTGTGGACACAGAAACAGACAACTCAGAAGACAGAGGTGTTACACATCCATGAAGCTCCTGGTTCTGTGTCTGGGTCGGGTCTAGCAGCGGATCCTGATCACGGTCATCAGAAACCCAAACCTCCTGACCAGCCGTCTGGGAGAAAGCAGCTCTGCTGGATCTGCAGCGGCCTGAGGCTGGAATATTTCAGACATCGCATAGTTAGAAATGTTTTAATAATAATCAATGAACAATGTCAGTGGTCAATTACAAATTGTTACTATAGTTTTATTTCATATACAAGGAATCAAATAGAATCACTTAGCTGGAAAAAATTGGGGGATCAAATGGGTTACCTCGCACAGTTTTCTTCACATTAATGTAGTCAATCATTGTACAACATCATACCATAACATACCATAAACAAAGGAAAAACGAAAGCACTCACCTTCTCTTTCATCCATCATGTGAGCCATCGATCGATCCTTCTCCAAACTGCAATAAAAAACAATACAAACTACAATACAATAAAATACAACTCTCCTCGGAAATTGCTCCTCCCAAAATAAAATAAATAAAGAAATAAAAAAAATCAAATAAAACTCCAAACTACTTCTACAATAAGGCAAGAACAATAAATTAAAAGTATCCTCAGAAATAATATGAACTCTTTCAAAAATATAACTATATAAAGGATATATTCTCCGATGTCCTTCTAGAACAAGTCTCCTCTCAAAAATCCTCAAGATCCGCTCAGAAAATGCTCTGCAAAAGTCGGTGAATTCGCCTCGTCTCTCAACAACAGATCGCGATCAGTTCGAGTGTTGATTTGTGCAGTCAGAATTCATAACATGCGTCGCTATAGCAACTAAAATTCGAATCACTCATGCACGCGCGCACGTGCATATGAGCAAACACACTGAATAGTTACAAACTTAATTTTGACGTTTTCTTTAATACATGAGATTTATTCTTTCTGAAGTTATTCTTATCATTATTATATTCCGTGGAATTATTCGTGTCCAAAACATAGGTCCAAAATCTTCATTAGCTATAGAAGGTATGCATTCCCAGATAACAATTTTTGGTTCCCAGAACGTCCTGGGAACGTTAGTTTCTGGTTCCCAGAACAGACATCCTAACGTTCTCTGTTGGTCAGCCAGGGAACTTTTCTGTACGTAAATAGAACGTTCCCTGTTGGATGGGAGAACGTTCCCCTAACCTTCCCAGAACGTTCCCGGAACGTTCCCCTAACCTCTTTACTCCAATATCATTTACCCTGCTGTACGTCAGTAATCGTCCAGCAATTCCCGCGTCCCATATGGTATAAGCGGCATGGAAAACGAATGAATGGACGTCAATAATCAGTAGCCTACTACAAACCATGTCTTGTTTTTAACTTGTTTAATCAATAGAAATAATCCAAGCAAATAAACCTTCATATGGAGGATTAAATAAGATTGAATTTATGCATTAATATGTAAGATTTCGTAACTTCTATTACTGACACTGTACCACAACCAGGTTTTACGTTTAAGTGCCAAATAACAATGACTTAAACACAATATGGGGTTTTAAAATATGAATTTCATTCACAGACATTAAAAAATGGATAAAGATTACTTTAACTGGGATAAATTGCATTAATTTCTTACCACTGAATTAACGGGACGTAGCCTACTTCTCTCTTTTGGTCAGTAAACAAAAATTTCTCGGTTAACATCATGTTGTCTTCAATTACGTGTCAAATCTCTCTGAAATCACACTATTTACACTCGTATTAATTATAACTTATTATTAAATAAAGATCGACTGACTAAACTAATGTTAGTCAGTCGGTAAAAACGAAATGACCGTGAATTTTTAAATTACGCGAGTGCGCGTCTTTCTGTGGAAGACAGAAGAAAGCGCGTGCTGGAGAAGCGCGTGCAGATCAGAGGCGCGCAGTAACGAAATATACAAATAAATCCGCGTATATATTATAAAAAAATACAATCTAAAAACAACCTGCAGGGAACGTTCTGGGAAGGTTCTCTTTAGGTTATAAAATAAACCCCCAAAATAACCTGCAGGGAACGTTCTCTTTAGGTTATAAAATAAACCCCAAAAATAACCTGCAGGGAACGTTCTCTTTAGGTTATAAAATAAAACCCAAAAATAACCTGCAGGGAACGTTCTGGGAATATTCTCTTTAGGTTACAAAAACACAACCAATAGAGAACGTTCCCAGAACGTTCTTATTTAGTTCCCCACAAAAATAACCAACGGGAACCATATGGGAACGTTCTGTGTTTACTGGGTTGTCACTTTTCTTGCCGGAACACGCAGGGGGCGTCCTCAGTCGGGCTTGAGTGGCAGAAGAGCTCAAGTATAGGTGGCTGGATTTAATAGGGGAAAACGCGAGTAAAACAAACGGTTATCATCAGTTAACTAAAGGTTGGACTCGATATAGTGTTCCTTACAAATTACCAAAAATCCAGTGATCCACCCCCTGCCACCGGGCCTGGTTTTGTGTGTTTTCCGCAGCATTCACGCTGAAAACTAATATAGCCTCTCAGTCTTTTTGCCACTCAGTGGGCGTAACCGCGGTCACTCCGGCCGAAAGCGTCCACTTTGCAAGGCACTTACAGTCTAATTTATTTTATAGTCATTGCTTCTGTCCAAAATACGTGCAAAAAGGCACAAGGGCGGATAAATCGGACATCATCTTGTTACAAAGTCTTGATGAATTAAATTTGCCCTTTTCCACATCTATGACAATCAAGCCAATCTGCTTTCAGTAATGCGTCATGGACCGGTTAGTAGTAGACAGAGCAATGGGGAACCCAGAGGGGAACCTAAACGTAAGATAATTAATATTCAAGACCCTGATGAATATTAATCACGTCATGCTACTGTTGCTTGGGAACCTAATTAATATTCAAGGCCCAAACCTTCGCCCGCCATTCCGCCATTTACGTCAGCGGGGAGGTTAATTAGGTCATGCAGTTAATTTTTTTAGGTCATGCAGATCATAGACATAGACTAGCCTATATTGCCAAAAGTATTGGGACACCCCTCCAATCATTTCCATGGCCACAGGTGTATAAAATCGAGCACCTAGGCATGCAGACTGCTTCTACAAACATTTGTGAAAGAATGGGTCGCTCTCAGGAGCTCAGTGAATTTATGCGTGGTACCGTGATAGGTTGCCACCAGTGCAATAAGTCCATTCGTGAAATTTCCTCACTACTAAATATTCCACGGTCAACTGTTAGTGGTATTATAACAAAGTGGAAGCAATTGGGAACAACAGCAGCTCGTAAGGCCACGTAAAATCACAGAGTGGGGTCAGCGCATGCTGAGGCGCACAGTGCACAGAAGTCGCCAAGTCAATAGCTACAGACCTCCAAACTTTGTGTGTGTACAGTGCGTAGAGAGCTTCATGGAATGGGTTCCCATGGCCGAGCAGCTGCATCCAAGCCTTACATCACCAAGTGCAATGCAAAGCGTCGATGCAGTGGTGTAAAGCACGCCGCCACTGGACTCTAGAGCAGTGGAGACGTGTTCTCTGGAGTGACGGATCACGCTTCTCTGTCTGGCAATCCGATGGACGAGTCTGGGGAGAACGGTACTTGCCTGACTGCATTGTGCCAAGTGTAAAGTTTGGTGGAGGGGGGATTATGGTGTGGGGTTGTTTTTCAGGGGTTGGGCTTGGCCCCTTAGTTCCAGTGAAAGGAACTCTTAATGGTTCAGCATACCAAGACATTTTGGACAATTTCATGCTTCCAACTTTGTGGGAACAGTTTGGGGATGGCCCCTTCCTGTTCCAACATGACTGCGCACCAGTGCACAAAGCAAGGTCCATAAAGACATGGATGAGCGAGTTTGGTGTGGAGGAACTGGACTGGCCTGCACAGAGTCCTGACCTCAACCCGACAGAAAACCTTTGGGATGAATTAGAGCGGAGACTGCGAGCCAGGCCTTCTCGTCCAACATCAGTGCCTGACCTCACAAATGCGCTTCTAGAGGAATGGTCAAAAATTCCCATAAACACACTCCTAAACCTTGTGGAAAGCCTTCCCAGAAGAGTTGAAGCTGTTATAGCTGCAAAGGGTGCAGCTATACAGATTAAGAATGGGATGTCATTAAAGTTGATGTGCATGTAAAGGCAGGCGTCCCAAAACTTTTGGTAATATAGTGTATATAAGTGCTGTCAAAATTAGCGCATTAAAAGTGCTGTATGTAAGTTTTTCACTTTACTAAAGCATAAAAATACCATAATATGCTTGCAGATATTTAATAAACTAAATATCTAAATTCACCTACTTGTTTCTCAGAAAACCAATGCTACAGCCAGTTATTCTACTTTGAAATGTGTGTTCCGTGTCGGAATGTCTGTTTTTGTTTTGGTCTGTGCGAAACCGCATGCCGCCAGTTTACCTGATAGTATTTCGACACCACAGGTTGCCAGTTGGCGGAAAACACCACGTATTGTAGCCATGGAAGCCAGCGAACAAACTGGGTCAGAGATTGAGATTCTACCCGACCTAAAAAGCCTCGGCATCCATCTAAAAATCTCTATGAACGAGAGCATATTAAAACGCGGATAAATCAACTCATCAACTTACAGTGTGAGTGTAAGTCAATTGCACTCGCTCCTGTTGCGTGTCCTCAAGCTGGCAACCCGCGTGAACTTGGAGTCTGAGGTGGAGGGGGCGGGGGAAACAACGATCTCCAATATTTTGAATTTGGACTGCAGTACCTATTTGGACCATTAGCTGGTAATCCTACATACCGCACCTTTAACGCATGTGATTAATTTTTTCAGTTTACACGTTAAAAATATTTAACGCAGTTAATGCCGCATATGTTTTTTCCGTCATAAATTGGCTAGCGTTACATTGTAGGTATGATCCCACTGTTCTACATGCAAATGCTTTTAAACCATTCAAGCGCCACAAGACAAACGAGAACGCACCAGACTTGGACACAGACGTGAAGAAATTTTTCCTCCTGAGACCCAGAAAATTTAGTATTTTTCATGTCATTACATTGTTTAGAGCATAATAAACAAATGGGGAAAAAAATATTTTTCATTCATATGTTATGCTATGTCCTCTGTAGTGGACACCAGGACTATGTTGTTAAAAAATAAAAAGACATGAAATTACATAACAATTTGGATTTTTTTTCATTTACCAAAAAATATTGTATAAAGATGATTCTCAACTATGTTGTCAAAGACATAACGGAATGAATTGATATACCATTTTACTTTTGCAATATGTGGGTAAAATGACCATACATGTGAGGTCCCATTCGATACAATGTATGTAATTTGCTTTTGAATATGTTCTTGGGGCAACATGTAATGAAAAAAGAAGTGTAATAATGTGAGTAATAACTGGCAACATTTTCATAATAATATATCTAATATTTCATAGGAATACTGATATATAATTTCTTTCCCTTTTCACTTGTGTCTCCCAAAATGCCTGATGTTGGATAAGCATGCTTTCATACAGTGGACATGTATGAAATCAATGCCGTGTTTTGTAGCAGAAAGTCATATTTTGATTAGAAACCCCATAACACTTTCCTGAGATGTTGATTTATGACAATTTGAAGTTTACTCAGATGTAAATGATGATTACAAAATGTTATCATATTTCCTTAAGAGTGCTAAATGATCACTAAATTAATGTCAGTCATTTTTAAAGACCAAAGAGTTGTTGTTGTCATGGTGAAACCTCCAAACAAACATTTGGTATCTTTGAATGTGTTCTTTACAGGACATCCAGACTTAAAACTGTGACATGTATGGTGTCAGAGAAATTCACTCAAATAAAGTCTATTCCTGGGTCCTAGGAGGATATGATCTACTGTAGCCTAGTTATATTATATTCACTGTGGGTTTTCATATATACATGACTGTATTAATTTCAGTTAAAGGTGCAGTGTGTAGTATTTATGAGGCTCTATTGACAGAAATTTAATATACTATACATAACTATGTTTTCAGTGGTGTATAAAGACCTTACATAATGAACTGTTATGTTTTTATTACCTTAGAATGAGCCATTTCTATCTACATACACCGCGGGTCCCCTTACAGTGAAATGACCATTTTGTGGCGTACAGTAGCCCTTAACGGACAAACTTCTCTACAGAGCTCTAGTCACTCTCTGCTCTCTCCGACGACAACATTTTTGTCCTGTGTCGGCCACCGTAGCTTCTCTATGTGCTTCGAAAGGGAGGGGTGAGTGGTGGGCGGTTGCAATGTCGCTAAAATTCACACACTGCACCTTTAATACAGGTGGAGGCTTTCTGAAAGCACCCTGCAACTACAGCAAATGCTAACAAAGTATTTAAAGGTTGAATCAGCTGTGCCCTAAAGAGAATGATGTGATTACAAGCAGATTGAGTTAAGGACCCATCAGCCTGCGCCATCTAGAGTTTCATGACGGAACTTTTTATTTGTTTTTGAGTAACTATTCCTATAAGCGTCAAGATCGACCTAAATCTTACGAGAATAGATTCTTTAACCTAAATAACCAATGGGGGTGTCATGCACCAAATTATTATTATTATTATTATTGTCCACAGGCTCTTGTCTCATTTATTGTAGGGTTGTGTTTTAGATTTTAGACAGACTCTACAATGCACTGAAGATCAAAACCATGTAAATTTTTATTTACAGTTTATTGGGGGGGTTGAAACAAAAATAGGTTTATTCAAATAAAATAGCATTTATTCAAAGGGGTCATATATACATATAAGGCGCTATATAAGTAAAGATGACTAGTCTTGACTTTTGAAACAAAGCAATTGTGGCTCTGATGGCTTGATGACTTCTTCCCAGTCTTGTAGTCTCTCATGTTCTTGCTCAGGCGTGGACAGGCTCTGAGATCTCTGTCAGGCTGGGGTTGGACTTCAGGCTTCGGCTCAAGTCTCGATCGAGCTCAAGCCCTCCACCAGGGACGGCAAGTATGTTATTTCCTATTCAATACAAAGATTTTATGAACAAGTCAACTCATGAATGATTTTTAGAGCTGATATTCTGTTTTCAAAAAAGGCGTAACTGGCGCGACATATGTCGTCAGACGTAGCGTAAGCGTTTTGAACTTTATAAAGTTTGAAATATGGATATTTTTCTTACAAAACTCGATCGATTCGCTTCAGAAGGCCTTTATTAATCCCACGGAGCCGTGTCGAGTATGTTTACTACCATCACTGCCTTTATAAAGCTTGGAAGCGTCAGGATATGTATTAATAACTCTGATTGTGTTCATCAGAAAGAAGAAAGTCATATACACCTAGGATGGCTTGAGGGTGAGTAAATCATGGGGTAATTTTCATTTTAAAGTGAACTAATCCTTTAAGCCTTATTTTTTTAGTGGAAAACAAATAATAATGAGAAATAATGACTGGCGATTTACCATTATCTGGCTTGACACCGGAGTGATCTGGCGCAGGTGATGATGGCTCAGGATCAGGCTCTGGCTCCGGGACAAAAGGCTCCACAACATCCACAGCACTACTGTGGCAACAGCAGCGGAAAGGATTCTTCATAGCCGTCCATAGCCTGTTGAGGAAAGAACGAATTCCTTTCCTCTTCCTACATTCTGTGGGTTTTTCTGAAATGAAGAAAAAACTATTAGAAACATCTCTGACGTCAAATTAAGCAATGATATAATGACATAACTTACATCTTACTGTTACAAATCCAATGTAATGGTAAATTTTGCTGAGCAACAGTAAATGTGACCGGACATTAACATGATAAAAACTTGAAGCAGTTATGCATGAAATCTATCTATCTGTACACTTTACACTGTCCAGCCTTATTTCAGTCTCACCCGTTGAGATCTTGTTCACAGGCGAAGCCTCCATTGCACCCAGAGCAGTTTCTGTTGGCTCGACAGGAACTTGACCTGGCAGCGGAGGGCACAGCAACCCTTCGAGGCTGTCGGACCTGCCCTGTTCGTTTTGGCTGTCCGAACCATCGCCACTCCACCTCCAAATGACGTTGTACGAGCCTCTGCTGCTTAGGCTCATCGGCTCTCTACAGGTCCACCTCTCTACATTGTCCTCAGAGAGGGAAAAAGATGATGATGACATGATGCCCGGTGAAGAATCTGTGGAAGCAGTTCTCCTGGATCTGGAGCGGCCTGAGTCTGGAAAATTTCAAACATCAAATCAGCCATTGAAAATAGAAATAGAAACTGAGCCATAACTTATTTAAAAGCTTATTCTGACCCATGCAAGAGCGTTTAGATGAAGTGGACGGACGTCCATCATCTGGGCTCTGCTGGCTGCCGCTCTGCCACGCCCTCTTCCTCTCAGCCTGACCTGTGGACACAGAAACAGACAACTCAGAAGACAGAGGTGTTACACATCCATGAAGCTCCTGGTTCTGTGTCTGGGTCGGGTCTAGCAGCGGATCCTGATCACGGTCATCAGAAACCCAAACCTCCTGACCAGCCGTCTGGGAGAAGGCAGCTCTGCTGGATCTGCAGCGGCCTGAGGCTGGAATATTTCAGACATCGCATAGTTAGAAATGTTTTAATAATAATCAATGAACAATGTCAGTGGTCAATTACAAATTGTTACTATAGTTTTATTTCATATACAAGGAATCAAATAGAATCACTTAGCTGGAAAAAATTGGGGAATCAAATGGGTTACCTCGCACAGTTTTCTTCACATTAATGTAGTCAATCATTGTACAACATCATACCATAACATACCATAAACAAAGGAAAAACGAAAGCACTCACCTTCTCTTTCATCCATCATGTGAGCCATCGATCGATCCTTCTCCAAACTGCAATAAAAAACAATACAAACTACAATACAATAAAATACAACTCTCCTCGGAAATTGCTCCTCCCAAAATAAAATAAATAAAGAAATAAAAAAAAAATCAAATAAAACTCCAAACTACTTCTACAATAAGGCAAGAACAATAAATTAAAAGTATCCTCAGGAATAATATGAACTCTTTCAAAAATATAACTATATAAAGGATATATTCTCCGATGTCCTTCTAGAACAAGTCTCCTCTCAAAAATCCTCAAGATCCGCTCAGAAAATGCTCTGCAAAAGTCGGTGAATTCGCCTCCTCTCTCAACAACAGATCGCGATCAGTTCGAGTGTTGATTTGTGCAGTCAGAATTCATAACATGCGTCGCTATAGCAACTAAAATTCGAATCACTCATGCACGCGCGCACGTGCATATGAGCAAACACACTGAATAGTTACAAACTTAATTTTGACGTTTTCTTTAATACATGAGATTTATTCTTTCTGAAGTTATTCTTATCATTATTATATTCCGTGGAATTATTCGTGTCCAAAACATAGGTCCAAAATCTTCATTAGCTATAGAAGGTATGCATTCCCAGATAACAATTTTTGGTTCCCAGAACGTCCTGGGAACGTTAGTTTCTGGTTCCCAGAACAGACATCCCTAACGTTCTCTGTTGGTTAGCCAGGAAACTTTTCTTTACGTAAATAGAACGTTCCCTGTTGGTTGGGAGAACGTTCCCCTAACCTTCCCAGAACGTTCCCGGAACGTTCCCCTAACCTCTTTACTCCAATATCATTTACCCTGCTGTACGTCAGTAATCGTCCAGCAATTCCCGCGTCCCATATGGTATAAGCGGCATGGAAGACGAATGAATGGACGTCAATAATCAGTAGCCTACTACAAACCATGTCTTGTTTTTAACTTGTTTAATCAATAGAAATAATCCAAGCAAATAAACCTTCATATGGAGGATTAAATAAGATTGAATTTATGCATTAATATGTAAGATTTCGTAACTTCTATTACTGACACTGTACCACAACCAGGTTTTACGTTTAAGTGCCAAATAACAATGACTTAAACACAATATGGGGTTTTAAAATATGAATTTCATTCACAGACATTAAAAAATGGATAAAGATTACTTTAACTGGGATAAATTGCATTAATTTCTTACCACTGAATTAACGGGACGTAGCCTACTTCTCTCTTTTGGTCAGTAAACAAAAATTTCTCGGTTAACATCATGTTGTCTTCAATTACGTGTCAAATCTCCCTGAAATCACACTATTTACACTCGTATTATTTATAACTTATTAATAAATAAAGATCGATAAACTAATGTTAGTCAGTCGGTAAAAATGAAATGACCGTTAATTTTTAAATTACGCGAGTGCGCGTCTTTCTGTGGAAGACAGAAGAAAGCGCATGCTGGAGAAGCGCGTGCAGATCAGAGGCGCGCAGTAACGAAATATACAAACAAACCCGCGTATATATTATAAAAAATACAATCTAAAAACAACCTGCAGGGAACGTTCTGGGAAGGTTCTCTTTAGGTTATAAAATAAAACCCAAAAATAACCTGCAGGGAATGTTCTGGGAAGGTTCTCTTTAGGTTATAAAATAAACCCCAAAAATAACCTGCAGGGAACGTTCTCTGTAGGTTATAAAAATAAAACCCCAAAATAACCTGCAGGGAACGTTCTGGGAACGTTCTCTTTAGGTTATAAAATAAAACCCAAACATAACCTGCAGGGAACTTTCTGGGAATGTTCTCTTTAGGTAAAAAAATAACCCCCCAAAATAACCTGCAGGGAACGTTCTGGGAACATTCTCTTTAGGTTACAAAAACACAACCAATAGAGAACGTTCTTATTTGGTTCCCCACAAAAATAACCAACGGGAACCATATGGGAACGTTCTGTGTTTACTGGGTTGTCACTTTTCTTGCCGGAACACGCAGGGGGCGTCCTCAGTCGGGCTTGAGTGGCAGAAGAGCTCAAGTATAGGTGGCTGGATTTAATAGGGGAAAACGCGAGTAAAACAAACGGTTATCATCAGTTAACTAAAGGTTGGACTCGATATAGTGTTCCTTACAAATTACCAAAGATCCAGTGATCCACCCCCTGCCACCGGGCCTGGTTTTGTGTGTTTTCCGCAGCATTCACGCTGAAAACTAATATAGCCTCTCAGTCTTTTTGCCACTCAGTGGGCGTAACCGCGGTCACTCCGGCCGAAAGCGTCCACTTTGCAAGGCACTTACAGTCTAATTTATTTTATAGTCATTGCTTCTGTCCAAAATACGTGCAAAAAGGCACAAGGGCGGATAAATCGGACATCATCTTGTTACAAAGTCTTGATGAATTAAATTTGCCCTTTTCCACATCTATAACAATCAAGCCAATCTGCTTTCAGTAATGCGTCATGGACCGGTTAGTAGTAGACAGAGCCATGGGGAACCCAGAGGGGAACCTAAACGTAAGATAATTAATATTCAAGACCCTGATGAATATTAATCACGTCATGCTACTGTTGCTTGGGAACCTAATTAATATTCAAGGCCCAAACCTTCGCCCGCCATTCCGCCATTTACGTCAGCGGGGAGGTTAATTAGGTCATGCAGTTAATTTTTTTAGGTCATGCAGATCATAGACATAGACTAGCCTATATTGCCAAAAGTATTGGGACACCCCTCCAATCATTTCCATGGCCACAGGTGTATAAAATCGAGCACCTAGGCATGCAGACTGCTTCTACAAACATTTGTGAAAGAATGGGTCGCTCTCAGGAGCTCAGTGAATTTATGCGTGGTACCGTGATAGGTTGCCACCAGTGCAATAAGTCCATTCGTGAAATTTCCTCACTACTAAATATTCCACGGTCAACTGTTAGTGGTATTATAACAAAGTGGAAGCAATTGGGAACAACAGCAACTCGTAAGGCCACGTAAAATCACAGAGTGGGGTCAGCGCATGCTGAGGCGCACAGTGCACAGAAGTCGCCAAGTCAATAGCTACAGACCTCCAAACTTTGTGTGTGTACAGTGCGTAGAGAGCTTCATGGAATGGGTTCTCATGGCCGAGCAGCTGCATCCAAGCCTTACATCACCAAGTGCAATGCAAAGCGTCGATGCAGTGGTGTAAAGCACGCCGCCACTGGACTCTAGAGCAGTGGAGACGTGTTCTCTGGAGTGACGGATCACGCTTCTCTGTCTGGCAATCCGATGGACGAGTCTGGGTTTGGCGGTTGCCAGGAGAACGGTACTTGCCTGACTGCATTGTGCCAAGTGTAAAGTTTGGTGGAGGGGGGATTATGGTGTGGGGTTGTTTTTCAGGGGTTGGGCTTGGCCCCTTAGTTCCAGTGAAAGGAACTCTTAATGGTTCAGCATACCAAGACATTTTGGACAATTTCATGCTTCCAACTTTGTGGGAACAGTTTGGGGATGGCCCCTTCCTGTTCCAACATGACTGCGCACCAGTGCACAAAGCAAGGTCCATAAAGACATGGATGAGCGAGTTTGGTGTGGAGGAACTGGACTGGCCTGCACAGAGTCCTGACCTCAACCCGACAGAACACCTTTGGGATGAATTAGAGCGGAGACTGCGAGCCAGGCCTTCTCGTCCAACATCAGTGCCTGACCTCACAAATGCGCTTCTAGAGGAATGGTCAAAAATTCCCATAAACACACTCCTAAACCTTGTGGAAAGCCTTCCCAGAAGAGTTGAAGCTGTTATAGCTGCAAAGGGTGGGCCAACTCCATATTAAACCCTACAGATTAAGAATGGGATGTCATTAAAGTTGATGTGCATGTAAAGGCAGGCGTCCCAAAACTTTTGGTAATATAGTGTATATAAGTGCTGTCAAAATTAGCGCATTAAAAGTGCTGTATGTAAGTTTTTCACTTTACTAAAGCATAAAAATACCATAATATGCTTGCAGATATTTAATAAACTAAATATCTAAATTCACCTACTTGTTTCTCAGAAAACCAATGCTACAGCCAGTTATTCTACTTTGAAATGTGTGTTCCGTGTCGGAATGTCTGTTTTTGTTTTGGTCTGTGCGAAACCGCATGCCGCCAGTTTACCTGATAGTATTTCGACACCACAGGTTGCCAGTTGGCGGAAAACACCACGTATTGTAGCCATGGAAGCCAGCGAACAAACTGGGTCAGAGATTGAGATTCTACCCGACCTAAAAAGCCTCGGCATCCATCTAAAAATCTCTGTGAACGAGAGCATATTAAAACGCGGATAAATCAACTCATCAACTTACAGTGTGAGTGTAAGTCAATTGCACTCGCTCCTGTTGCGTGTCCTCAAGCTGGCAACCCGCGTGAACTTGGAGTCTGAGGTGGAGGGGGCGGGGGAAACAACGATCTCCAATATTTTGAATTTGGACTGCAGTACCTATTTGGACCATTAGCTGGTAATCCTACATACCGCACCTTTAACGCATGTGATTAATTTTTTCAGTTTACACGTTAAAACTATTTAACGCAATTAATGCCGCATATGTTTTTTCCGTCATAAATTGGCTAGCGTTACATTGTAGGTATGATCCCACTGTTCTACATGCAAATGCTTTTAAACCATTCAAGCGCCACAAGACAAACGAGAACGCACCAGACTTGGACACAGACGTGAAGAAATTTTTCCTCCTGAGACCCAGAAAATTTAGTATTTTTCATGTCATTACATTGTTTAGAGCATAATAAACAAATGGGGAAAAAAATATTTTTCATTCATATGTTATGCTATGTCCTCTGTAGTGGACACCAGGACTATGTTGTTAAAAAATAAAAAGACATGAAATTACATAACAATTTGGATTTTTTTTCATTTACCAAAAAATATTGTATAAAGATGATTCTCAACTATGTTGTCAAAGACATAACGGAATGAATTGATATACCATTTTACTTTTGCAATATGTGGGTAAAATGACCATACATGTGAGGTCCCATTCGATACAATGTATGTAATTTGCTTTTGAATATGTTCTTGGGGCAACATGTAATGAAAAAAGAAGTGTAATAATGTGAGTAATAACTGGCAACATTTTCATAATAATATATCTAATATTTCATAGGAATACTGATATATAATTTCTTTCCCTTTTCACTTGTGTCTCCCAAAATGCCTGATGTTGGATAAACATGCTTTCATACAGTGGACATGTATGAAATCAATGCCGTGTTTTGTAACAGAAAGTCATATTTTGATTAGAAACCCCGTAACACCTTCCTGAGGTGTTGATTTATGACAATTTGAAGTTTACTCAGATGTAAATGATGATTACAAAATGTTATCATATTTCCTTAAGAGTGCTAAATGATCACTAAATTAATGTCAGTCATTTTTAAAGACCAAAGAGTTGTTGTTGTCATGGTGAAACCTCCAAACAAACATTTGGTATCTTTGAATGTGTTCTTTACAGGACATCCAGACTTAAAACTGTGACATGTATGGTGTCAGAGAAATTCACTCAAATAAAGTCTATTCCTGGGTCCTAGGAGGATATGATCTACTGTAGCCTAGTTATATTATATTCACTGTGGGTTTTCATATATACATGACTGTATTAATTTCAGTTAAAGGTGCAGTGTGTAGTATTTATGAGGCTCTATTGACAGAAATTTAATATACTATACATAACTATGTTTTCAGTGGTGTATAAAGACCTTACATAATGAACTGTTATGTTTTTATTACCTTAGAATGAGCCATTTCTATCTACATACACCGCGGGTCCCCTTACAGTGAAATGACCATTTTGTGGCGTACAGTAGCCCTTAACGGACAAACTTCTCTACAGAGCTCTAGTCACTCTCTGCTCTCTCCGACGACGACATTTTTGTCCTGTGTCGGCCACCGTAGCTTCTCTATGTGCTTCGAAAGGGAGGGGTGAGTGGTGGGCGGTTGCAATGTCGCTAAAATTCACACACTGCACCTTTAATACAGGTGGAGGCTTTCTGAAAGCACCCTGCAACTACAGCAAATGCTAACAAAGTATTTAAAGGTTGAATCAGCTGTGCCCTAAAGAGAATGATGTGATTACAAGCAGATTGAGTTAAGGACCCATCAGCCTGCGCCATCTAGAGTTTCATGACGGAACTTTTTATTTGTTTTTGAGTAACTATTCCTATAAGCGTCAAGATCGACCTAAATCTTACGAGAATAGATTCTTTAACCTAAATAACCAATGGGGGTGTCATGCACCAAATTATTATTATTATTATTATTGTCCACAGGCTCTTGTCTCATTTATTGTAGGGTTGTGTTTTAGATTTTAGACAGACTCTACAATGCACTGAAGATCAAAACCATGTAGATTTTTATTTACAGTTTATTGGGGGGGTTGAAACAAAAATAGGTTTATTCAAATAAAATAGCATTTATTCAAAGGGGTCATATATACATATAAGGCGCTATATAAGTAAAGATGACTAGTCTTGACTTTTGAAACAAAGCAATTGTGGCTCTGATGGCTTGATGACTTCTTCCCAGTCTTGTAGTCTCTCATGTTCTTGCTCAGACGTGGACAGGCTCTGAGATCTCTGTCAGGTTGGGGTTGGACTTCAGGCTTCGTATGTTATTTCCTATTCAATACAAAGATTTTATGAACAAGTCAACTCATGAATGATTTTTAGAGCTGATATTCTGTTTTCAAAAAAGGCGTAACTGGCGTGACATATGTCGTCAGACGTAGCGTAAGCGTTTTGAACTTTATAAAGTTTGAAATATGGATATTTTTCTTACAAAACTCGATCGATTCGCTTCAGAAGGCCTTTATTAATCCCACGGAGCCGTGTCGAGTATGTTTACTACCATCACTGCCTTTATAAAGCTTGGAAGCGTCAGGATATGTATTAATAACTCTGATTGTGTTCATCAGAAAGAAGAAAGTCATATACACCTAGGATGGCTTGAAGGTGAGTAAATCATGGGGTAATTTTCATTTTAAAGTGAACTAATCCTTTAAGCCTTATTTTTTTAGTGGAAAACAAATAATAATGAGAAATAATGACTGGCGATTTACCATTATCTGGCTTGACACCGGAGTGATCTGGCGCAGGTGATGATGGCTCAGGATCAGGCTCTGGCTCCGGGACAAAAGGCTCCACAACATCCACAGCACTACTGTGGCAACAGCAGCGGAAAGGATTCTTCATAGCCGTCCATAGCCTGTTGAGGAAAGAACGAATTCCTTTCCTCTTCCTACATTCTGTGGGTTTTTCTGAAATGAAGAAAAAACTATTAGAAACATCTCTGACGTCAAATTAAGCAATGATATAATGACATAACTTACATTTTACTGTTACAAATCCAATGTAATGGTAAATTTTGCTGAGCAACAGTAAATGTGACCGGACATTAACATGATAAAAACTTGAAGCAGTTATGCATGAAATCTATCTATCTGTACACTTTACACTGTCCAGCCTTATTTCAGTCTCACCCGTTGAGATCTTGTTCACAGGCGAAGCCTCCATTGCACCCAGAGCAGTTTCTGTTGGCTCGACAGGAACTTGACCTGGCAGCGGAGGGCACAGCAACCCTTCGAGGCTGTCGGACCTGCCCTGTTCGTTTTGGCTATCCGAACCACTCCACCTCCAAATGACGTTGTACGAGCCTCTGCTGCTTAGGCTCATCGGCTCTCTACAGATCCACCTCTCTACGTTGTCCTCAGAGAGGGACAAAGATGATGATGACATGATGCCCAGTGAAGAATCTGTGGAAGCAGTTCTCCTGGATCTGGAGCGGCCTGAGTCTGGAAAATTTCAAACATCAAATCAGCCATTGAAAATAGAAATAGAAACTGAGCCATAACTTCTTTAAAAGCTTATTCTGACCCATGCAAGAGCGTTTAGATGAAGTGGACGGACGTCCATCATCTGGGCTCTGCTGGCTGCCGCTCTGCCACGCCCTCTTCCTCTCAGCCTGACCTGTGGACACAGAAACAGACAACTCAGAAGACAGAGGTGTTACACATCCATGAAGCTCCTGGTTCTGTGTCTGGGTCGGGTCTAGCAGCGGATCCTGATCACGGTCATCAGAAACCCAAACCTCCTGACCAGCCGTCTGGGAGAAAGCAGCTCTGCT
Source organism: Coreius guichenoti (assembly GCA_039654105.1). Lineage (NCBI taxonomy): Eukaryota > Metazoa > Chordata > Actinopteri > Cypriniformes > Gobionidae > Coreius > Coreius guichenoti. The sequence goes on along the minus strand of CM077177.1, from coordinate 13,328,711 downwards.
GGATCTGCAGCGGCCTGAGGCTGGAATATTTCAGACATCGCATAGTTAGAAATGTTTTAATAATAATCAATGAACAATGTCAGTGGTCAATTACAAATTGTTACTATAGTTTTATTTCATATACAAGGAATCAAATAGAATCACTTAGCTGGAAAAAATTGGGGGATCAAATGGGTTACCTCGCACAGTTTTCTTCACATTAATGTAGTCAATCATTGTACAACATCATACCATAAACAAAGGAAAAACGAAAGCACTCACCTTCTCTTTCATCCATCATGTGAGCCATCGATCGATCCTTCTCCAAACTGCAATAAAAAACAATACAAACTACAATACAATAAAATACAACTCTCCTCGGAAATTGCTCCTCCCAAAATAAAATAAATAAAGAAATAAAAAAAAATCAAATAAAACTCCAAACTACTTCTACAATAAGGCAAGAACAATAAATTAAAAGTATCCTCAGAAATAATATGAACTCTTTCAAAAATATAACTATATAAAGGATATATTCTCCGATGTCCTTCTAGAACAAGTCTCCTCTCAAAAATCCTCAAGATCCGCTCAGAAAATGCTCTGCAAAAGTCGGTGAATTCGCCTCGTCTCTCAACAACAGATCGCGATCAGTTCGAGTGTTGATTTGTGCAGTCAGAATTCATAACATGCGTCGCTATAGCAACTAAAATTCGAATCACTCATGCACGCGCGCACGTGCATATGAGCAAACACACTGAATAGTTACAAACTTAATTTTGACGTTTTCTTTAATACATGAGATTTATTCTTTCTGAAGTTATTCTTATCATTATTATATTCCGTGGAATTATTCGTGTCCAAAACATAGGTCCAAAATCTTCATTAGCTATAGAAGGTATGCATTCCCAGATAACAATTTTTGGTTCCCAGAACGTCCTGGTAACGTTAGTTTCTGGTTCCCAGAACAGACATCCTAACGTTCTCTGTTGGTTAGCCAGGAAACTTTTCTTTACGTAAATAGAACGTTCCCGTTCCCGGAACGTTCCCCTAACCTCTTTACTCCAATATCATTTACCCTGCTGTACGTCAGTAATCGTCCAGCAATTCCCGCGTCCCATATGGTATAAGCGGCATGGAAGACGAATGAATGGACGTCAATAATCAGTAGCCTACTACAAACCATGTCTTGTTTTTAACTTGTTTAATCAATAGAAATAATCCAAGCAAATAAACCTTCATATGGAGGATTAAATAAGATTGAATTTATGCATTAATATGTAAGATTTCGTAACTTCTATTACTGACACTGTACCACAACCAGGTTTTACGTTTAAGTGCCAAATAACAATGACTTAAACACAATATGGGGTTTTAAAATATGAATTTCATTCACAGACATTAAAAAATGGATAAAGATTACTTTAACTGGGATAAATTGCATTAATTTCTTACCACTGAATTAACGGGACGTAGCCTACTTCTCTCTTTTGGTCAGTAAACAAAAATTTCTCGGTTAACATCATGTTGTCTTCAATTACGTGTCAAATCTCCCTGAAATCACACTATTTACACTCGTATTATTTATAACTTATTATTAAATAAAGATCGATAAACTAATGTTAGTCAGTCGGTAAAAATGAAATGACCGTTAATTTTTAAATTACGCGAGTGCGCGTCTTTCTGTGGAAGACAGAAGAAAGGGCGTGCTGGAGAAGCGCGTGCAGATCAGAGGCGCGCAGTAACGAAATATACAAATAAACCCGCGTATATATTATAAAAAATACAATCTAAAAACAACCTGCAGGGAACGTTCTGGGAAGGTTCTCTTTAGGTTATAAAATAAACCCCAAAAATAACCTGCAGGGAACGTTCTCTGTAGGTTATAAAAATAAAACCCCAAAATAACCTGCAGGAAACGTTCTGGGAACATTCTCTTTAGGTTACAAAAACACAACCAATAGAGAACGTTCCCAGAACGTTCTTATTTGGTTCCCCACAAAAATAACCAACGGGAACCATATGGGAACGTTTTGTGTTTACTGGGTTGTCACTTTTCTTGCCGGAACACGCAGGGGGCGTCCTCAGTCGGGCTTGAGTGGCAGAAGAGCTCAAGTATAGGTGACTGGATTTAATAGGGGAAAACGCGAGTAAAACAAACGGTTATCATCAGTTAACTAAAGGTTGGACTCGATATAGTGTTCCTTACAAATTACCAAAGATCCAGTGATCCACCCCCTGCCACCGGGCCTGGTTTTGTATGTTTTTCGCGGCATTCACGCTGAAAACTAATATAGCCTCTCAGTCTTTTTGCCACTCAGTGGGCGTAACCGCGGTCACTCCGGCCGAAAGCGTCCACTTTGCAAGGCACTTACAGTTTAATTGACTTTATAGTCATTGCTTCTGTCCAAAATACGTGCAAAAAGGCACGAGGGAGGATAAATCGGACATCATCTTATTATAGATGAATTAAGTTTGCCCTTAAGTTTGCCCCACATATATAACAATCAAGCCAATCAGCCCGGAATGCGATTCTTACCAACACAAGAAACTCCAAACAACCAAACAACCCAATACCAACCCGCCCCCCACTGAATCGGAGAGATTTCTGAACCAGCAAGGCCCAGAAAGGTAGTAGCAATGCATTTTCAATAGGTTCCTCAAAATTAACATTCATCTCCTAATGTCATCATTCATAACTTTGTTGTCATAGTTTTTTTTAAAGACTGAAGGTGCAGCCACCCCTGCTGAAAAAAGGTAAGCTAAGCTAATTGGCTGGTTTTAGCCGGTTTAAGCTGGATGTAGCTGGTTTAAGCTGGTGTTCAGCTGTCTCCCAGCCTGACCAGCTAAAACCAGCTTGTGAAGTGAAGCTAATGAAGTGGCCAAAACCCATCTAAATCTAGCCTGCTAAACCAGCTAAGACCAGCCTATCATCTTAGGCTGGATTTAACGTTTCTTTCAGCAGGGAATTTTGCTGTTGCTCAGGTGAACTTCCAGACTGCTGTATAGATCATCCATGTAACATTGTGTTACAATTGCCCCTGAGCCACATGGCCCAATGTAAGCACCTTGTTTGTCTGTGTTGACATACTTTTCTGTTAGAAAATAAACATATTTCACTAAATTTAAATGTAAAACTACATTATTAATATTAATTATTAGTGTTACACATTAAACAATGTGTTGCTTTTAAAAAATACAATGAATATCTCCACATGATGTCATTGAGTTATTCTGTTAATATGTCTATGTCAATTTTATTAAAGTTTGGTTAAAGACTGTTCTTAACTCATCAGCTGATTTAATGGATTTGAGTATAATATACACTATATTGCCAAAAGTTTTGGGACGCCTGCCTTTACATGTACATGACATCCCATTCTTAGGCCGAAGGGTTTAATATGGAGTTGGCCCACCCTTTGCAGCTATAACAGCTTCAACTCTTCTGGGAAGGCGTTGTCTTTGTGTGTTTTTGGGAATTTTTGACCATTCTTCTAGAAGAGAATTTGTGAGGTCAGGCACTGATGTTGGACGAGAAGGCCTGGCTCGCAGTCCCCGCTCTAATTCATCCCAAAGGTGTTTTATCGGGTTGAGGTCAGGACTCTGTGCAGGCCAGTCCAGTTCCTCCACACCAAACTCACTCATCCATGTCTTTATGGACCTTGCTTTGTGCACTGGTGCACAGTCATGTTGGAACAGGAAGGGGTCATTCCCAAACTGTTCACACAAAGTTGGGAGCATGAAAGTGTCCAAAATATATTGGTATGCTGAAGCATTGAGAGTTCCTTTCACTGGAACTAAGGGGCCAAGCCCAATCCCTGAAAAACAACCCCAAACCATAATCCCCCCTCCACCAAACTTTACACTTGGTGAGAAACGTGATCCGTCACTCCAGAGAACACATCTCCACTGCTCTAGAGTCCAGTGGCGGCGTGCTTTACACCACTGCATCTGACGCTTTGCGTTGCACTTGGTGATGTAAGGCTTGGATGCAGCTGCTCGGCCATGGAAACCCATTCCATGAAGCTCTCTACGCACTGTTCTTGAGCTAATCTGAAGGCCACACGAAGTTTGGAGGTCTGTTGACTCTGCAGAAAGTTGGTGACTTCTGCCCACTGTGCGCCTCAGCGTGCGCTGACCCCACTCTGTGATTTTACGTGGCCTACCACTTCGTGGCTGAGTTGCTGTTGTTCCCAATTGCTTCCACTTTGTTATAATACCACTAACAGTTGACCGTGGAGTATTTAGTAGTGAGGAAATTTCACGAATGGACTTATTGCACAGGTGGCAACCTATCACGGTACCACGCTTGAATTCACTGAGCTCCTGAGAGCGACCCATTCTTTCACAAATGTTTGTAGAAGCGTCTGCATGCAAAGGTGCTTGATTTTATACACCTGTGGCCATGGAAGTAAACACCTGAATCCAATGATTTAGAGGGGTGTCCCAATACTTTTGGCAATATAGTGTATATTTAAATAATTAAAATCTAGTAACCACTAGAATAGTTGCCTAGTCTTCTGCAAAAATAGAAATAGACTTTTTGCTTAGAATGCATATGATGCCTAACATCTAAAAGAATTTCAACCTTATACCAAAAAAATCTACAGCAGTAAAGTGATTACTTTGGGGTAGGCTTTTATTTGAGACAGTGGGTTAATATGACTTATTTTACAATTGCCACCCAAACACCCCACCAAAGGGGCAATTGTAACACTCTGACTTCTTGCATTTAATTTAATATTATAGTTTTGTCCTTATTAGTGAAAATATATCAATTGTATTATTAATTAGTGCACCTATATTTGTTTCTTGTATCAAAAGATGACTACTGTATTTCAAGTAGTCTGTGAGTTATGAAGGAAGATGTAAAAAATGTAACAATTGCCCCCAGTCTCCCCTACTGTAAGTATACATAACAAAAGCATATCCAGTGAAACATGCACCAAATAAATGCACCACAGAAGCTGCCTAAAAGTAGATAGGTGTTTATATATATATATATATATATATATATATACAAAAGGTGTACTGATAGAAGTAAAGTATAGAAAAAGTCTTTAGACTCAAACACATCTGCAATAGTACTGTATTACAATAATGACAAATCACCTAATAATGGAAGTGACAAAAACAGCAACACTAAAATGGCCAGATGCAGTATGATATTGATCAGAATTTTGAGGAAAAATGTGCGTAACCCTTGCATGACCTTATGGGCATTTTTGTCTTTTGATCATTTTGCCTGTGTTAATGTCAACTGCATACATTTTGGCACAGGTGTGTATTTCTATTGGAATTTTACTATTTCCTCCCCATTTCCTTTAATAAATCTATTTTGCACTAGGTATACAACATGGTTCCACTCAAGACCTTTAGTCACCATTGAAACACATTAAAACTGCAATTTTTAATCTCAGGGCCATTTAACTATAAAATGATACAATCTTTGTTAATAGGCCTTTTTTATTCTGTTGGCAAGGCTTCAAAATGTAATATTTTACTATTTTTTACCAGATGGTGCCTATTTCCCAGGTTTGGCCTATAAAGCAAATACTCGCTTTATTCCAGTTTTCTGCTTCTGCATATTATGCCAATTGGATAAATTATGCAGCTATAATTGTGTGGGTGTGTTGGTATGGATGTTAAGAGTGTGGTGTGTGTAATAAAAAAAATGTGTGTGTGCTTGTAATATTTGAGAGAGAAAAACTCAAATGCAAATCACAACTCCAAGCACTGTGTGTACCAGTGGAGCTTTGCTGGCATCTAATGGGGAAATTTGGTACTGCGCCCAAACAAAATCTTACTGAAAGCTCATTTTTTGAAATATCAACCTCACACTTGGAACACAACTTGCTTAGATTGATGACTTTTTCTAGCAGTTTTACAGTTCAGCATGTTTCATAAAATATGTATTTTATACAAAATACTGTTCATAAATCATTTTCATAAACTTAAACCTCTACCTCAATCTCTAACTTTTGGCATACATTTTTATTCAACAACAATCTGCCAAGGGTCTTCTTTAAAATTAGACCAAACATAAATCCGTGCTCCCGAGCTTCACATTTTTATCACAGTTTTTTGACAGACATTTTTGTCCATTATGGGCCTACAGTGGGGAGAACAAGTATTTGATACACTGCCGATTTTGCAGGTTTGCCCACTTACAAAGCATGTAGAAGTCTGTCGTTTTTATCATAGGTACTCTTCAACTGTGAGTGACGGATTCTAAAACAAAAATCCAGAAAATCACATTGTATGATTTTTAAGTAATTAATTTGCATTTTATTGCATGACATAAGTATTTGATACATCAGAAAAGCAGAACTTAATATTTGGTACAGAAACCTTTGTTTGCAATTACAGAGATCATACGTTTCCTGTAGTTCTTGACCAGGTTTGCACACACTGCAGCAGGGATTTTGGCCCACTCCTCCATACAGACCTTCTCCAGATCCTTCAGGTTTCGGGGCTGTCGCTGGGCAATACGGACTTTCAGCTCCCTCCAAAGATTTTCTATTGGGTTCAGGTCTGGAGACTGGCTAGGCCACTCCAGGACCTTGAGATGCTTCTTACAGAGCCACTCCTTAGTTTCCCTGGCTGTGTGTTTCGGGTCGTTGTCATGCTGGAAGACCCAGCCACGACCCATCTTCAATGCTCTTACCGAGGGAAGGAGGTTGTTGGCCAAGATCTCGCGATACATGGCCCCATCCATCCTCCCCTCAACTGGGTGCAGTCGTCCTGTCCCCTTTGCAGAAAAGCATCCCCAAAGAATGATGTTTCCACCTCCATGCTTCACGGTTGGGATGGTGTTCTTGGGGTTGTACTCATCCTTCTTCTTCCTCCAAACACGGCGAGTGGAGTTTAGCCCAAAAAGCTCTATTTTTGTCTCATCAGACCACATGACCTTCTCCCATTCCTCCTCTGGATCATCCAGATGGTCGTGTAGTTCTGGGCTGATCACCTCACCTTCCTCATGATCACTGATGCCCCACGAGGTGAGATCTTGCATGGTGCTCCAGACCGAGGGAGATTGACCGTCATCTTGAACTTCTTCCATTTTCTAATAATTGCGCCAACAGTTGTTGCCTTCTCATCAAGCTGCTTGCCTATTGTCCTGTAGCCCATCCCAGCCTTGTGCAGGTCTACAATTTTATCCCTGATGTCCTTACACAGCTCTCTGGTCTTGGCCATTGTGGAGAGGTTGGAGTCTGTTTGATTGAGTGTGTGGACAGGTGTCTTTTATACAGGTAACGAGTTCAAACAGGTGCAGTTAATACAGGTAATGAGTGGAGAACAGGAGGGCTTCTTAAAGAAAAACTAACAGGTCTGTGAGAGCCGGAATTCTTACTGGTTGGTAGGTGATCAAATACTTATGTCATGCAATAAAATGCAAATTAATTATTTAAAAATCATACAATGTGATTTTCTGGATTTTTGTTTTAGATTCCGTCACTCACAGTTGAAGTGTACCTATGATAAAAATTACAGACTTCTACATACTTTGTAAGTGGGCAAACCTGCAAAATCGGCAGTGTATCAAATACTTGGTTCTCCCCACTGCACATGCACTTATATAAGGCATGTACAAACACAATATAAATTTTAAAGATTTGAAATTACACTAAATTTGGTGAATATGCTACATAAATAATCAATTTGCTCTATGCTGCCTGGATCCGACTGCTGGTCCTTGAGTCTGATTGCCATACACTGTTTTTTTTGTGGGGGCGACTGGTCCACACCTGCATTGTCCTGTTGAAGGAACAGACATAATCATGTAACGCTGACCAGATTTAATGAGTGATTCTTAAAGAAAATCTAAAGACAAATTGCTTCTACCATTTCAATATGAGGGGTCTGTTTTTTTAAAAAAAAGGATATGATTATTGTCCCAGATTAAATTATTTAAATGTTTAATTTCTAAATCTAAGTAAAACTGAGAGATAGGAGAGTCTCACCAATGCTCTTTTCCAGGTGAGTTGGGTCCTGGGCTGAAGGCCGCTCTGAGTTCTCTGCTTCAGTTGTGAAGTGGTTTTCTGAGGAGCTTGATGGTTGTAGCTCCTCAGTTTGAGATGGTTGTCAATTTCCACACAGTTTTTGTGGCGGTGCCTGACACAGACCTACATTGTCCTGCTGAGGAAACAGATACATGTATAACCGTGCAATGCTGGGCATTATAAATAAGTAAAATAAGTAAAAACAAGAGATAGACGGGACTTACAGAAGCTTCTGTGCTCCATGGACACATCCTCTTCTGGGGAGACCCGGGTGGTTGCTGTGGGGAACACGGTGGAACAAGTGTTCTCTGTGGGGTCTTGGCAGGCACAGACACTTCCTGTGGGATATTCAGCTGCCTCTGCTTCTGCTCCCACTTCTCCCTCTGCTGCCTAGGGGATTCTGAGGTTTGCGGCAGGCACAAGCACTGGTGCATTTTGTTAACGCTGCCTCAGCAGCTCCTTGCTCAGCTGCTCAGGGTTTTTAAGATATTTCCACTCGGAGATCTTTTCAATAACTGGTGCGCAGACAGGCTCTATCTTCAGAGAAGAGGCTTGAGGCTTCTGCTGCAGCAGCTCCTGCCTCAGTGGCTCAGGGATCTTAAGTTTTGGCCTATCTGTGATCTTGTCTGGCATGGGTGCTTCATGTGGGGACCATGCAAGCACCTTTGGGGCAGTCACAGGTGCCTTCAGAGACTTGTTGGGCATGGGTGTTTCAAAAGAAGCCTTTTGCAGAGCCTCAGTCAGATGCTCTGAGATCCTGAGTTTTACACTTTGTTGGGACCCGACGGGCACAGGTGGTTCCTGGGGGGACCCAGCAGGTACAGGTGCTCCCTCTGGCTTTTTCTGTCTCCACTTTCTCTGCTGCTCCGTGGTCTTCAGTGTTGCATCTGAGAAGCCTAAGTCCGGGGCCTTCTCAGATGCATCACTGAAGACCAGGGATGAGGAGAGGCCTCCCTTCTCAGTACTGGCAGGCATAGGTTCTCCCTGTGTGGATCTGGCGGGCACAGGTGCTCCATGTGGGGAGCATGCAAGCACCTTTGGGGCAGCCACAGGTGCCCTCTGTAAAGACTTGGCGGGTATGGCCGTTTCAAAAGAGGCCTCTTGCAGATGCTTGGTCAGATGCTCAGGGATCCTGAGTTTTCCTCTCTGTTTGGACCCCACTGGCACAGGTGGTTCCTGGGGGGACCCAGCAGGCACAGGTGCTCCCTGTGGCTTTTTCTGCCTCCACTTTGTCCTCTGGTCCGTAGTCTTCAGTGTTGCATCTGAGAAACCTGAGTGCTGGGCTTTCTCAGATGCATCACTGAAGACCAGGGATGAGGTGACGTCCCCCTTCTCAGAACTGGCAGGCACAGGTGTTCCGTGTGTGGATCTGGCAGAAAAGGGTGCTCCCTGCGTCGTCTTCTGCCTCCACTGCTTTGTGGTCTTCAGTGTTGCATCTGAGAAGCCTGAGTTCTGGAACTGAGACTTCTCAGATGCATCACTGAAGACCAGGGATGTGGGGGATGAAGTTCCTCCTGCCTTCACTGTTCCCCAACACTGGCCTGAGACGAGGTCCCCATACTCATGCTCAGATATGGGGTCTGAACTTCCATGATTGCCCACCACCGCCCCGCAGCAAGGGCCGTCATGAGCTCATTTGAGTATTCAGTAGATGACTGCTCTGGAATCTCAAAAATGGTGGACATGGTTGACATACTCATACTGATGTTGGATTTGATGGTGAAAGATGATCTAGAAGTGAACAATACTTTTTGCAATCTATAACTGTGAAACACTATGAAAGAAAGAGAAAGGGAAGAGATGAGTTGAGTAAACATACAGTATACATACAGTATCTGCCATCGGTTGGTCAATGAAATATAAATTATCAACATTTACATAGAAAACTGGTTTGATTAGCATTTATGATATTTATGATCATGACTATTTATTTATCTAAATGTGCAGTAAATCGACACAATAACATTCCACTGTTTAAGAAGATTCTTCTCCGAGTTATGAAAATATTAAAATTCAGATCCCCAAACCCTGTATAAAAAGCATTCTCACACACTCGCCGACTCGCTACAAAAGCACGAAGCTGCTGTGCTCAACATTATACTCACCGAACGTTCTCAGGAATGCGGCGATCATAGTGACGTCACAATCGACACTCGAGTTTGTGAGTGATGGGAGACCGAGGCTGTTTCGTTGGATTAAAACTGAACATGCAATACAAATACACAAAGAGTGAATAAGCATTTTTAATTCATGATTGTTCATACAAAAACTAGCGCTGTTTATTATTTATATTATTTTTTAGCATTTGCAGCTTTTGCTTAAACGGGAGACACAAGCTGCGGATGGGCATACATAACATTAAAAATAACAGACTACTCAACCAAACTTAGTCAACATATATTACAATAAAAGCACATTTCTGAAACAATATAATTCACAAAAAAAGCTCCTGCAGGTTTTTTCGATTTATAACAACATCAGATAAGGAAAAGTGCTTTTCCGAACATCAGCACGAGATTTTATATAATTCAAAAACAAGATATTAAATGACTTGCATTTTATCGCCAACAAATAGTTCCAAATAAATCGTTGCGCAACTTCGAGAAACACAGTTTCCATGGACTGAAAACTTTCCAGAAGTTTAGAGACGAAACATAATGTCTCTTCCCTTACAAAAAAATACTGCAGTTTTTTTGAAGTAATACTGCAGTTTTTGTTTATGTAGAAAAATGCAGTTTTTTGGACACGAAAAAACTGCAGTATTGCAGTTTTACTGCAGTATATCTAAAGTACTAATAAAATACAACTGCAATATTACTGCAATACAGCTGAAGTAGTACTACAATAATACTGCAATATAACTGCAGTATTACTGCAATACAGCTGAAGTAGTACTACAATAATACTGCAATATAACTGCGGTATTACTGCAATACAGCTGAAGTAGTACTACAATAATACTGCAATATAACTGCGGTATTACTGCAATACAGCTGAAGTAGTACCACAATAATACTGCAATATAACCGCGGTATTACTGCAATACAGCTGAAGTAGTACCACAATACTGCAATATAACCGCGGTATTACTGCAATACAGCTGAAGTAGTACCACAATAATACTGCAATATAACCGCGGTATTACTGCAATATAGCTGAAGTAGTACCACAATAATACTGCAATATAACTGCGGTATTACTGCAATACAGCTGAAGTAGTACCACAATAATACTGCAATATAACCGCGGTATTACTGCAATACAGCTGAAGTAGTACCACAATAATACTGCAATATAACCGCGGTATTACTGCAATACGGCTGAAGTAGTACTACAATAATACTGCAATATAACTGCGGTGTACTGCAATACATAATACAACTAAAGTACAATTACAATACTACCTAAGTGCAATACTAATAAAATGCTGTACAATATCATTGAAATACAATCAGAATATCCAGAATAAGTTTTATTTTCACACATCTGCAATATAATGAATTAAGGTACAAAACAACAGTGAATGTCTCAAACAGAAATGCAACAATAAATGTGATTTTACTTTTTTTTTTTAAAAACTTCAGAGTTAGACAATGTATTTAAAGTGTTTATTTACAAACCATAGAATCATGCATAAATCTTCTCATATTATTCAGGGAGGTTTTGTTTTTGAAGAGCTTATCCTCATTATCCCACGTTGTTCTTATAACTGCATTTGTCTCAGATGTAGAAACACTATTTTGGATGTAGTCTGGAAAAAACAAACAAACAAAAAGAATCAGAGAAACTCTCAAGTTTCAGTTACACTCTTCACCATAGGCATATACACTCACCTAAAGGATTATTAGGAACACCTGTTCAATTTCTCATTAATGCAATTATCTAATCAACCAATCACATGGCAGTTGCTTCAATGCATTTAGGGGTGTGGTCCTGGTCAAGACAATCTCCTGAACTCCAAACTGAATGTCAGAATGGGAAAGAAAGGTGATTTAAGCAATTTTGAGCGTGGCATGGTTGTTGGTGCCAGACGGGCCGGTCTGAGTATTTCACAATCTGCTCAGTTACTGGGATTTTCACGCACAACCATTTCTAGAGTTTACAAAGAATGGTTTGAAAAGGGAAAAACATCCAGTATGCGGCAGTCCTGTGGGCGAAAATGCCTTGTTGATGCTAGAGGTCAGAGGAGAATGGGCCGACTGATTCAAGCTGACAGAAGAGCAACTTTGACTGAAATAACCACTCGTTACAACCGAGGTATGCAGCAAAGCATTTGTGAAGCCACAACACGCACAACCTTGAGGCGGATGGGCTACAACAGCAGAAGACCCCACCGGGTACCACTCATCTCCACTACAAACAGGAAAAAGAGGCTACAATTTGCACGAGCTCACCAAAATTGGACAGTTGAAGACTGGAAAAATGTTGCCTGGTCTAATGAGTCTCGATTTCTGTTGAGACATTCAGATGGTAGAGTCAGAATTTGGCGTAAACAGAATGAGAACATGGATCCATCATGCCTTGTTACCACTGTGCAGGCTGGTGGTGGTGGTGTAATGGTGTGGGGGCACACTTTAGGCCCCTTAGTGCCAATTGGGCATCGTTTAAATGCCACGGCCTACCTGAGCATTGTTTCTGACCATGTCCATCCCTTTATGACCACCATGTACCCATCCTCTGATGGCTACTTCTAGCAGGATAATGCACCATGTCACAAAGCTCGAATCATTTCAAATTGGTTTCTTGAACATGACAATGAGTTCACTGTACTAAAATGGCCCCCACAGTCACCAGATCTCAACCCAATAGAGCATCTTTGGGATGTGGTGGAACGGGAGCTTCGTGCCCTGGATGTGCATCCCACAAATCTCCATCAACTGCAAGATGCTATCCTATCAATATGGGCCAACATTTCTAAAGAATGCTTTCAGCACCTTGTTGAATCAATGCCACATAGAATTAAGGCAGTTCTGAAGGCGAAAGGGGGTCAAACACAGTATTAGTATGGTGTTCCTAATAATCCTTTAGGTGAGTGTAGTATGTTTAATATTAATCTTGAATTGTGGAAAGTATTCATACTATTTCCAGTGAATTTCTTTTGGTATATTGGTAAGCATTATCAAATCACAAATATGCTTTGAACACTCCAGGTAAAAGTTGTTAAAGGGTTAGTTCAGCCAAAAATGGGAATTCTGTCATTAATTACTCACCCTCATGTCGTTCCAAACCCATAAGACTTTCGTTCATCTTCGGAACACAAATGAAGATATTTTTTATGAAATCTGAAAGCTTTCTGTCACTCCATTGACAGTCTGTGTAACTTGCACAATAACACGCATTTCTGGAAAAAATAGCAGCATGTTTAAATACTTTACAGCACCCTCCACAAATATTGGCCCTCTTTATCCTCTCAGACTTTTATTCACAAATCTAACCTTAAATAAAAATGAAATATTATTGGAATACAGTATATGGAATATATGTGTTCCACAGTTATTGTCCCCCTTCATTTATTACTTTGTGTAACCTATAACCTTTCACATAAGTAAGGGATAATCCATGGCTAGGTGTGCATTACATTTTAATGAACAAGATGGAGGTAAAGAACCACCCGACATGAAGCGGGTTGCCTCTGTGAAGTGCACTAAAATTGTGCAGTACACACCCAGCTGTTAAAGATGGGTAAAAGAGTTAAGTTAAAGCTGTCCTTAATGTTTGTGGAGCACAATTTGACTGGAAGGGTAAAACTAACAGTTAATTTTCTTTTTTCTTTTTTTTGGCTATGGGCCATTAGATCTAGCATTCTGCACACTTTAAATCAGGCACAGAGATAAATTAGCGTGGTTGGATTACATTTATTTGAATGAATAAACGAGGGAGAGAGAAAGAGATTGTGCATATGTGAATTATCTGCGTCTATGCAGAATCACACTAGTGAAGCTGTCAGTTGAATTACTTAAGAAACAGCAACGTTAAAGGGATAGTTCACCCAAAAATGAAAATTAGCCCATGATTTACTCACCCTCAAGTCATTCTAGGTGTATATGACATTCTTCTTTCAGACGAATACAATTGGAGTTATATTAAAAATGTCCTGGCTCTTCCCAGCTTTATAATGGCAGTTTCTGTTTTGAAGTCCATAAAAGTGCATCTATCCATCATATAACTGCTCTACACGGCTCTGGGGGGTTAATAAAGGCCTTCTGAAGCGAAGTGGTGCGTTTGTGTAAGAAAAATATCCATATTTAAAACTTTATAGACTAAGATAACTAGCTTCCGGCGGTCAGCGGTACGCAAGTCGTCATCAAGTCAATGCCATTATAATGCTTGGAAGAGCCAGGACTTTTTTTATATAACTCCGATTGTATTCGTCTGAAAGAAGAACGTCATATACACCTAGGATGACTTGAGGAAATCATGCGCTATTTTTCATTTTTGGGTGAACTATCACTTTAAGACTTTGTTGCTTAGAAATATGGTTCTGTGTGAGAGTGACTCTATATGTGTGTGTGTTACAGGAAAGGCAGCCCATTAATTTAGAATGGTGATTAAATTGACTGTTACTATCTGTGCATTCATTGTTTTAATGCACATCTTTAAGTCAATCAGAATCCAGTATTCAAACAGACTATGGTACAATATATACACATGAAGAAGAGAGTCCACAAGCAAACTGTTGAGAACTGATGGTCAAGTACTGAGAATAATTGCTGTGGTATAACTAGATTTCATTACCTTTCCAGCGGCGCTAATATTGTAAATCTTCTTTTAGCTCTTTGATTTCATTTTTTAAATCCTCGATCTCTTCTTACATGCCTTAGGAGACAGACGACTACACTTGATTCCTCCAGCATTCCCACAGGTCTTGGTTCCTGAAGTACAATATTAGTTATTATGTATTCTAAACTATAAAGATAATAGTTTATAAAAGATAAAATAAATAAAGTTGCTTACTGCTCACCATTATTTGAGTGCAGCTTTGTTTCACCGCAGCCATTATCTTCTGTTGAATTACATTTTTGGTCTTCTTTTTTGTTGTTGTTGTTACCAGTGCATTTTTTCTGAAAATAGCAATCACACAATAAAAAGTATTCCTGTAAAACATACTTTTCTGCACAATAACGTCAAATAATTGAACATGTGTACAGTGCTGTGAAAAAAGTCCTGATTTAGTCTATTTTTGTGTAGGCCTATGTTGTCAGATATTCCAAAGATAGTTAGCATAAAACAAAGGCAAGTACAATTAGATCTGAACCAAAGGAAAATATATTGAAAATCTGACTTTTTATGTGTTTAAGTGCTATAATCGGGTCCCCGGTGAATCTACCAACCCAGAAAATGTGAAAAAGGACAACCCAGGCCAGTAACTTTGTTTTGGTAAGCCTTTCTCTGCAAGCACGGTGAAAAATTAGCCTTTCAAATTTCACTCCCCTTCTGACGTAGGGAAAGAGGATCTTATATTACTGCCCCTCTGCACTGTTTTCAGAAAACATGAACCTTGCGTGTATTTGACAGTTTAAACACAGCCAAAAATTGAAAGAAAAGTTACTCACGAGACTTGACGTCTGACAGCCAGTTGTCTGTGTGCGTGTGCTCAGAAAACGATCCATTATCCGTGAGAGTGATCGCGAAACCAAGCAGGTGGGGGCAGCGTGCACGCGGCAGCTCATTTGGATTTAAAGGCACATGCACGAAAACAGCCTGGTCTTGACTGTTGTCCGAAATGAGTATTTACAACATGGATTTATAAATGATCTGTGAGGTATTTTAAGCTGAAACTTCACAGACACATTCTGGGGACACCTGATTCTTAAATTACATCTTGTAAAAATCACAATAGGTCCCTTTTAAGTCAAGTCACTATTATTTATAGCACTTTAAACAATACAGATTGTTTCAAAGCAGCTTTACAGTGATAAAAATGAAAATAATGATGCCAACAGAATTGTTGTGAAGCAGCTCCAACTTGCCTGATGAACTTTTCTTCTAGAAAACTTCTCCTCCGTCCCGCTTGTAAATCAGGGTTGCCAGGTTTTCACAACAAAACTCGCCCAATTGCTACTCAAAACTAGCCCAATTGTGTTTCGGTGGGGTCCCCTGGTGAAAATCGCGTTCCGGGGGATAAATCTGTATTTTTTGGCGGGGTTCCCCTGCTAAAATTCGCATTCCCGGGGCTAAATATCATATTATTGGGGTCGTTTCAACCCGCGGACATGAAAACCAGTCAGCGGCAACAGTGTTAAAGTAGCCCAATTCATGCTTTTGTATTTTAATTGTGGTAGTTCACATATATGAATAGTGTTGTAAGTGAAGAAATCAACCAAAACATATTTTATATCCATCCTGCAGCAATAGACACTACGGAAAAGACGCTGACTGACCGCTACGAGTATCAGCTCGAGACTTGTGTCAGGACAACGACTATGTTGCCGTGAAGGAAGAAGATCCGGTCACATGCGGGCTATTAATCTATGCGGTTGAAATGTCCCATAGGTGAAAAAAGTGGCTACATGTTGCACAATGCAGCATAACTACAGTACAGTGTAGTACTTGTGGAAGGCCTATGAAGACTTCAGATGCAAAAAACGTCTGATATTTTTGGTATTGGCACAAATATTGATTTCAATTCAGAAGAGTTGAAGCTGTTATAGCTGCAAAGGGTGGGCCAACTCCATATTAAACCCTACAGATTAAGAATGGGATGTCATTAAAGTTGATGTGCATGTAAAGGCAGGCGTCCCAAAACTTTTGGTAATATAGTGTATATAAGTGCTGTCAAAATTAGCGCATTAAAAGTGCTGTATGTAAGTTTTTCACTTTACTAAAGCATAAAAATACCATAATATGCTTGCAGATATTTAATAAACTAAATATCTAAATTCACCTACTTGTTTCTCAGAAAACCAATGCTACAGCCAGTTATTCTACTTTGAAATGTGTGTTCCGTGTCGGAATGTCTGTTTTTGTTTTGGTCTGTGCGAAACCGCATGCCGCCAGTTTACCTGATAGTATTTCGACACCACAGGTTGCCAGTTGGCGGAAAACACCACGTATTGTAGCCATGGAAGCCAGCGAACAAACTGGGTCAGAGATTGAGATTCTACCCGACCTAAAAAGCCTCGGCATCCATCTAAAAATCTCTATGAACGAGAGCATATTAAAACGCGGATAAATCAACTCATCAACTTACAGTGTGAGTGTAAGTCAATTGCACTCGCTCCTGTTGCGTGTCCTCAAGCTGGCAACCCGCGTGAACTTGGAGTCTGAGGTGGAGGGGGCGGGGGAAACAACGATCTCCAATATTTTGAATTTGGACTGCAGTACCTATTTGGACCATTAGCTGGTAATCCTACATACCGCACCTTTAACGCATGTGATTAATTTTTTCAGTTTACACGTTAAAAATATTTAACGCAATTAATGCCGCATATGTTTTTTCCGTCATAAATTGGCTAGCGTTACATTGTAGGTATGATCCCACTGTTCTACATGCAAATGCTTTTAAACCATTCAAGCGCCACAAGACAAACGAGAACACACCAGACTTGGACACAGACGTGAAGAAATTTTTCCTCCTGAGACCCAGAAAATTTAGTATTTTTCATGTCATTACATTGTTTAGAGCATAATAAACAAATGGGGAAAAAAATATTTTTCATTCATATGTTATGCTATGTCCTCTGTAGTGGACACCAGGACTATGTTGTTAAAAAATAAAAAGACATGAAATTACATAACAATTTGGATTTTTTTTCATTTACCAAAAAATATTGTATAAAGATGATTCTCAACTATGTTGTCAAAGACATAACGGAATGAATTGATATACCATTTTACTTTTGCAATATGTGGGTAAAATGACCATACATGTGAGGTCCCATTCGATACAATGTATGTAATTTGCTTTTGAATATGTTCTTGGGGCAACATGTAATGAAAAAAGAAGTGTAATAATGTGAGTAATAACTGGCAACATTTTCATAATAATATATCTAATATTTCATAGGAATACTGATATATAATTTCTTTCCCTTTTCACTTGTGTCTCCCAAAATGCCTGATGTTGGATAAGCATGCTTTCATACAGTGGACATGTATGAAATCAATGCTGTGTTTTGTAACAGAAAGTCATATTTTGATTAGAAACCCCGTAACACCTTCCTGAGGTGTTGATTTATGACAATTTGAAGTTTACTCAGATGTAAATGATGATTACAAAATGTTATCATATTTCCTTAAGAGTGCTAAATGATCACTAAATTAATGTCAGTCATTTTTAAAGACCAAAGAGTTGTTGTTGTCATGGTGAAACCTCCAAACAAACATTTGGTATCTTTGAATGTGTTCTTTACAGGACATCCAGACTTAAAACTGTGACATGTATGGTGTCAGAGAAATTCACTCAAATAAAGTCTATTCCTGGGTCCTAGGAGGATATGATCTACTGTAGCCTAGTTATATTATATTCACTGTGGGTTTTCATATATACATGACTGTATTAATTTCAGTTAAAGGTGCAGTGTGTAGTATTTATGAGGCTCTATTGACAGAAATTTAATATACTATACATAACTATGTTTTCAGTGGTGTATAAAGACCTTACATAATGAACTGTTATGTTTTTATTACCTTAGAATGAGCCATTTCTATCTACATACACCGCGGGTCCCCTTACAGTGAAATGACCATTTTGTGGCGTACAGTAGCCCTTAACGGACAAACTTCTCTACAGAGCTCTAGTCACTCTCTGCTCTCTCCGACGACGACATTTTTGTCCTGTGTCGGCCACCGTAGCTTCTCTATGTGCTTCGAAAGGGAGGGGTGAGTGGTGGGCGGTTGCAATGTCGCTAAAATTCACACACTGCACCTTTAATACAGGTGGAGGCTTTCTGAAAGCACCCTGCAACTACAGCAAATGCTAACAAAGTATTTAAAGGTTGAATCAGCTGTGCCCTAAAGAGAATGATGTGATTACAAGCAGATTGAGTTAAGGACCCATCAGCCTGCGCCATCTAGAGTTTCATGACGGAACTTTTTATTTGTTTTTGAGTAACTATTCCTATAAGCGTCAAGATCGACCTAAATCTTACGAGAATAGATTCTTTAACCTAAATAACCAATGGGGGTGTCATGCACCAAATTATTATTATTATTATTATTGTCCACAGGCTCTTGTCTCATTTATTGTAGGGTTGTGTTTTAGATTTTAGACAGACTCTACAATGCACTGAAGATCAAAACCATGTAGATTTTTATTTACAGTTTATTGGGGGGGTTGAAACAAAAATAGGTTTATTCAAATAAAATAGCATTTATTCAAAGGGGTCATATATACATATAAGGCGCTATATAAGTAAAGATGACTAGTCTTGACTTTTGAAACAAAGCAATTGTGGCTCTGATGGCTTGATGACTTCTTCCCAGTCTTGTAGTCTCTCATGTTCTTGCTCAGACGTGGACAGGCTCTGAGATCTCTGTCAGGTTGGGGTTGGACTTCAGGCTTCGTATGTTATTTCCTATTCAATACAAAGATTTTATGAACAAGTCAACTCATGAATGATTTTTAGAGCTGATATTCTGTTTTCAAAAAAGGCGTAACTGGCGCGACATATGTCGTCAGACGTAGCGTAAGCGTTTTGAACTTTATAAAGTTTGAAATATGGATATTTTTCTTACAAAACTCGATCGATTCGCTTCAGAAGGCCTTTATTAATCCCACGGAGCCGTGTCGAGTATGTTTACTACCATCACTGCCTTTATAAAGCTTGGAAGCGTCAGGATATGTATTAATAACTCTGATTGTGTTCATCAGAAAGAAGAAAGTCATATACACCTAGGATGGCTTGAAGGTGAGTAAATCATGGGGTAATTTTCATTTTAAAGTGAACTAATCCTTTAAGCCTTATTTTTTTAGTGGAAAACAAATAATAATGAGAAATAATGACTGGCGATTTACCATTATCTGGCTTGACACCGGAGTGATCTGGCGCAGGTGATGATGGCTCAGGATCAGGCTCTGGCTCCGGGACAAAAGGCTCCACAACATCCACAGCACTACTGTGGCAACAACAGCGGAAAGGATTCTTCATAGCCGTCCATAGCCTGTTGAGGAAAGAACGAATTCCTTTCCTCTTCCTACATTCTGTGGGTTTTTCTGAAATGAAGAAAAAACTATTAGAAACATCTCTGACGTCAAATTAAGCAATGATATAATGACATAACTTACATTTTACTGTTACAAATCCAATGTAATGGTAAATTTTGCTGAGCAACAGTAAATGTGACCGGACATTAACATGATAAAAACTTGAAGCAGTTATGCATGAAATCTATCTATCTGTACACTTTACACTGTCCAGCCTTATTTCAGTCTCACCCGTTGAGATCTTGTTCACAGGCGAAGCCTCCATTGCACCCAGAGCAGTTTCTGTTGGCTCGACAGGAACTTGACCTGGCAGCGGAGGGCACAGCAACCCTTCGAGGCTGTCGGACCTGCCCTGTTCGTTTTGGCTATCCGAACCACTCCACCTCCAAATGACGTTGTACGAGCCTCTGCTGCTTAGGCTCATCGGCTCTCTACAGATCCACCTCTCTACGTTGTCCTCAGAGAGGGAAAAAGATGATGATGACATGATGCCCAGTGAAGAATCTGTGGAAGCAGTTCTCCTGGATCTGGAGCGGCCTGAGTCTGGAAAATTTCAAACATCAAATCAGCCATTGAAAATAGAAATAGAAACTGAGCCATAACTTCTTTAAAAGCTTATTCTGACCCATGCAAGAGCGTTTAGATGAAGTGGACGGACGTCCATCATCTGGGCTCTGCTGGCTGCCGCTCTGCCACGCCCTCTTCCTCTCAGCCTGACCTGTGGACACAGAAACAGACAACTCAGAAGACAGAGGTGTTACACATCCATGAAGCTCCTGGTTCTGTGTCTGGGTCGGGTCTAGCAGCGGATCCTGATCACGGTCATCAGAAACCCAAACCTCCTGACCAGCCGTCTGGGGGAAAGCAGCTCTGCTGGATCTGCAGCGGCCTGAGGCTGGAATATTTCAGACATCGCATAGTTAGAAATGTTTTAATAATAATCAATGAACAATGTCAGTGGTCAATTACAAATTGTTACTATAGTTTTATTTCATATACAAGGAATCAAATAGAATCACTTAGCTGGAAAAAATTGGGGGATCAAATGGGTTACCTCGCACAGTTTTCTTCACATTAATGTAGTCAATCATTGTACAACATCATACCATAACATACCATAAACAAAGGAAAAACGAAAGCACTCACCTTCTCTTTCATCCATCATGTGAGCCATCGATCGATCCTTCTCCAAACTGCAATAAAAAACAATACAAACTACAATACAATAAAATACAACTCTCCTCGGAAATTGCTCCTCCCAAAATAAAATAAATAAAGAAATAAAAAAAAAAATCAAATAAAACTCCAAACTACTTCTACAATAAGGCAAGAACAATAAATTAAAAGTATCCTCAGAAATAATATGAACTCTTTCAAAAATATAACTATATAAAGGATATATTCTCCGATGTCCTTCTAGAACAAGTCTCCTCTCAAAAATCCTCAAGATCCGCTCAGAAAATGCTCTGCAAAAGTCGGTGAATTCGCCTCGTCTCTCAACAACAGATCGCGATCAGTTCGAGTGTTGATTTGTGCAGTCAGAATTCATAACATGCGTCGCTATAGCAACTAAAATTCGAATCACTCATGCACGCGCGCACGTGCATATGAGCAAACACACTGAATAGTTACAAACTTAATTTTGACGTTTTCTTTAATACATGAGATTTATTCTTTCTGAAGTTATTCTTATCATTATTATATTCCGTGGAATTATTCGTGTCCAAAACATAGGTCCAAAATCTTCATTAGCTATAGAAGGTATGCATTCCCAGTTAACAATTTTTGGTTCCCAGAACGTCCTGGGAACGTTAGTTTCTGGTTCCCAGAACAGACATCCTAACGTTCTCTGTTGGTTAGCCAGGAAACTTTTCTTTACGTAAATAGAACGTTCCCTGTTGGTTGGGAGAACGTTCCCCTAACCTT
The DNA here is from genome assembly GCA_039654105.1 of Coreius guichenoti. Lineage (NCBI taxonomy): Eukaryota > Metazoa > Chordata > Actinopteri > Cypriniformes > Gobionidae > Coreius > Coreius guichenoti. The sequence goes on along the minus strand of CM077177.1, from coordinate 13,306,661 downwards.
CCCAGAACGTTCCCGGAACGTTCCCCTAACCTCTTTAATCCAATATCATTTACCCTGCTGTACGTCAGTAATCGTCCAGCAATTCCCGCGTCCCATATGGTATAAGCGGCATGGAAGACGAATGAATGGACGTCAATAATCAGTAGCCTACTACAAACCATGTCTTGTTTTTAACTTGTTTAATCAATAGAAATAATCCAAGCAAATAAACCTTCATATGGAGGATTAAATAAGATTGAATTTATGCATTAATATGTAAGATTTCGTAACTTCTATTACTGACACTGTACCACAACCAGGTTTTACGTTTAAGTGCCTAATAACAATGACTTAAACACAATATGGGGTTTTAAAATATGAATTTCATTCACAGACATTAAAAAATGGATAAAGATTACTTTAACTGGGATAAATTGCATTAATTTCTTACCACTGAATTAACGGGACGTAGCCTACTTCTCTCTTTTGGTCAGTAAACAAAAATTTCTCGGTTAACATCATGTTGTCTTCAATTACGTGTCAAATCTCCCTGAAATCACACTATTTACACTCGTATTATTTATAACTATTATTAAATAAAGATCGATAAACTAATGTTAGTCAGTCGGTAAAAAATGAAATGACCGTTAATTTTTAAATTACGCGAGTGCGCGTCTTTCTGTGGAAGACAGAAGAAAGCGCGTGCTGGAGAAGCGCGTGCAGATCAGAGGCGCGCAGTAACGAAATATACAAACAAACCCGCGTATATATTATAAAAAATACAATCTAAAAACAACCTGCAGGGAACGTTCTGGGAAGGTTCTCTTTAGGTTATAAAATAAAACCCAAAAATAACCTGCAGGGAATGTTCTGGGAAGGTTCTCTTTAGGTTATAAAATAAACCCCAAAAATAACCTGCAGGGAACGTTCTCTGTAGGTTATAAAAATAAAACCCCAAAATAACCTGCAGGGAACGTTCTGGGAATGTTCTCTTTAGGTAAAAAAAATAACCCCCCAAAATAACCTGCAGGGAACGTTCTGGGAACATTCTCTTTAGGTTACAAAAACACAACCAATAGAGAACGTTCCCAGAACGTTCTTATTTGGTTCCCCACAAAAATAACCAACGGGAACCATATGGGAACGTTTTGTGTTTACTGGGTTGTCACTTTTCTTGCCGGAACACGCAGGGGGCGTCCTCAGTCGGGCTTGAGTGGCAGAAGAGCTCAAGTATAGGTGACTGGATTTAATAGGGGAAAACGCGAGTAAAACAAACGGTTATCATCAGTTAACTAAAGGTTGGACTCGATATAGTGTTCCTTACAAATTACCAAAGATCCAGTGATCCACCCCCTGCCACCGGGCCTGGTTTTGTATGTTTTTCGCGGCATTCACGCTGAAAACTAATATAGCCTCTCAGTCTTTTTGCCACTCAGTGGGCGTAACCGCGGTCACTCCGGCCGAAAGCGTCCACTTTGCAAGGCACTTACAGTTTAATTGACTTTATAGTCATTGCTTCTGTCCAAAATACGTGCAAAAAGGCACGAGGGAGGATAAATCGGACATCATCTTATTATAGATGAATTAAGTTTGCCCTTAAGTTTGCCCCACATATATAACAATCAAGCCAATCAGCCCGGAATGCGATTCTTACCAACACAAGAAACTCCAAACAACCAAACAACCCAATACCAACCCGCCCCCCACTGAATCGGAGAGATTTCTGAACCAGCAAGGCCCAGAAAGGTAGTAGCAATGCATTTTCAATAGGTTCCTCAAAATTAACATTCATCTCCTAATGTCATCATTCATAACTTTGTTGTCATAGTTTTTTTTAAAGACTGAAGGTGCAGCCACCCCTGCTGAAAAAAGGTAAGCTAAGCTAATTGGCTGGTTTTAGCCGGTTTAAGCTGGATGTAGCTGGTTTAAGCTGGTGTTCAGCTGTCTCCCAGCCTGACCAGCTAAAACCAGCTTGTGAAGTGAAGCTAATGAAGTGGCCAAAACCCATCTAAATCTAGCCTGCTAAACCAGCTAAGACCAGCCTATCATCTTAGGCTGGATTTAACGTTTCTTTCAGCAGGGAATTTTGCTGTTGCTCAGGTGAACTTCCAGACTGCTGTATAGATCATCCATGTAACATTGTGTTACAATTGCCCCTGAGCCACATGGCCCAATGTAAGCACCTTGTTTGTCTGTGTTGACATACTTTTCTGTTAGAAAATAAACATATTTCACTAAATTTAAATGTAAAACTACATTATTAATATTAATTATTAGTGTTACACATTAAACAATGTGTTGCTTTTAAAAAATACAATGAATATCTCCACATGATGTCATTGAGTTATTCTGTTAATATGTCTATGTCAATTTTATTAAAGTTTGGTTAAAGACTGTTCTTGACTCATCAGCTGATTTAATGGATTTGAGTATAATATACACTATATTGCCAAAAGTTTTGGGACGCCTGCCTTTACATGTACATGACATCCCATTCTTAGGCCGAAGGGTTTAATATGGAGTTGGCCCACCCTTTGCAGCTATAACAGCTTCAACTCTTCTGGGAAGGCGTTGTCTTTGTGTGTTTTTGGGAATTTTTGACCATTCTTCTAGAAGAGAATTTCTGAGGTCAGGCACTGATGTTGGACGAGAAGGCCTGGCTCGCAGTCCCCGCTCTAATTCATCCCAAAGGTGTTTTATCGGGTTGAGGTCAGGACTCTGTGCAGGCCAGTCCAGTTCCTCCACACCAAACTCACTCATCCATGTCTTTATGGACCTTGCTTTGTGCACTGGTGCACAGTCATGTTGGAACAGGAAGGGGTCATTCCCAAACTGTTCACACAAAGTTGGGAGCATGAAAGTGTCCAAAATATATTGGTATGCTGAAGCATTGAGAGTTCCTTTCACTGGAACTAAGGGGCCAAGCCCAATCCCTGAAAAACAACCCCACACCATAATCCCCCCTCCACCAAACTTTACACTTGGTGAGAAGCGTGATCCGTCACTCCAGAGAACACATCTCCACTGCTCTAGAGTCCAGTGGCGGCGTGCTTTACACCACTGCATCTGACGCTTTGCATTGCACTTGGTGATGTAAGGCTTGGATGCAGCTGCTCGGCCATGGAAACCCATTCCATGAAGCTCTCTACGCACTGTTCTTGAGCTAATCTGAAGGCCACACGAAGTTTGGAGGTCTGTTGACTCTGCAGAAAGTTGGTGACTTCTGCCCACTGTGCGCCTCAGCGTGCGCTGACCCCACTCTGTGATTTTACGTGGCCTACCACTTCGTGGCTGAGTTGCTGTTGTTCCCAATTGCTTCCACTTTGTTATAATACCACTAACACTTGACCGTGGAGTATTTAGTAGTGAGGAAATTTCACGAATGGACTTATTGCACAGGTGGCAACCTATCACGGTACCACGCTTGAATTCACTGAGCTCCTGAGAGCGACCCATTCTTTCACAAATGTTTGTAGAAGCGTCTGCATGCAAAGGTGCTTGATTTTATACACCTGTGGCCATGGAAGTAAACACCTGAATCCAATGATTTAGAGGGGTGTCCCAATACTTTTGGCAATATAGTGTATATTTAAATAATTAAAATCTAGTAACCACTAGAATAGTTGCCTAGTCTTCTGCAAAAATAGAAATAGACTTTTTGCTTAGAATGCATATGATGCCTAACATCTAAAAGAATTTCAACCTTATACCAAAAAAATCTACAGCAGTAAAGTGATTACTTTGGGGTAGGCTTTTATTTGAGACAGTGGGTTAATATGACTTATTTTACAATTGCCACCCAAACACCCCACCAAAGGGGCAATTGTAACACTCTGACTTCTTGCATTTAATTTAATATTATAGTTTTGTCCTTATTAGTGAAAATATATCAATTGTATTATTAATTAGTGCACCTATATTTGTTTCTTGTATCAAAAGATGACTACTGTATTTCAAGTAGTCTGTGAGTTATGAAGGAAGATGTAAAAAATGTAACAATTGCCCCCAGTCTCCCCTACTGTAAGTATACATAACAAAAGCATATCCAGTGAAACATGCACCAAATAAATGCACCACAGAAGCTGCCTAAAAGTAGATAGGTGTTTATATATATATATACAAAAGGTGTACTGATAGAAGTAAAGTATAGAAAAAGTCTTTAGACTCAAACACATCTGCAATAGTACTGTATTACAATAATGACAAATCACCTAATAATGGAAGTGACAAAAACAGCAACACTAAAATGGCCAGATGCAGTATGATATTGATCAGAATTTTGAGGAAAAATTTGCGTAACCCTTGCATGACCTTATGGCCATTTTTGTCTTTTGATCATTTTGCCTGTGTTAATGTCAACTGCATACATTTTGGCACAGGTGTGTATTTCTATTGGAATTTTACTATTTCCTCCCCATTTCCTTTAATAAATCTATTTTGCACTAGGTATACAACATGGTTCCACTCAAGACCTTTAGTCACCATTGAAACACATTAAAACTGCAATTTTTAATCTCAGGGCCATTTAACTATAAAATGATACAATCTTTGTTAATAGGCCTTTTTTATTCTGTTGGCATGGCTTCAAAATGTAATATTTTACTATTTTTTACCAGATGGTGCCTATTTCCCAGGTTTGGCCTATAAAGCAAATACTCGCTTTATTCCAGTTTTCTGCTTCTGCATATTATGCCAATTGGATAAATTATGCAGCTATAATTGTGTGGGTGTGTTGGTATGGATGTTAAGAGTGTGGTGTGTGTAATAAAAAAAATGTGTGTGTGCTTGTAATATTTGAGAGAGAAAAACTCAAATGCAAATCACAACTCCAAGCACTGTGTGTACCAGTGGAGCTTTGCTGGCATCTAATGGGGAAATTTGGTACTGCGCCCAAACAAAATCTTACTGAAAGCTCATTTTTTGAAATATCAACCTCACACTTGGAACACAACTTGCTTAGATTGATGACTTTTTCTAGCAGTTTTACAGTTCAGCATGTTTCATAAAATATGTATTTTATACAAAATACTGTTCATAAATCATTTTCATAAACTTAAACCTCTACCTCTATCTCTAACTTTTGGCATACATTTTTATTCAACAACAATCTGCCAAGAGTCTTCTTTAAAATTAGACCAAACATAAATCCGTGCTCCCGAGCTTCACATTTTTATCACAGTTTTTTGACAGACATTTTTGTCCATTATGGGCCTACAGTGGGGAGAACAAGTATTTGATACACTGCCGATTTTGCAGGTTTGCCCACTTACAAAGCATGTAGAAGTCTGTCGTTTTTATCATAGGTACTCTTCAACTGTGAGTGACGGATTCTAAAACAAAAATCCAGAAAATCACATTGTATGATTTTTAAGTAATTAATTTGCATTTTATTGCATGACATAAGTATTTGATACATCAGAAAAGCAGAACTTAATATTTGGTACAGAAACCTTTGTTTGCAATTACAGAGATCATACGTTTCCTGTAGTTCTTGACCAGGTTTGCACACACTGCAGCAGGGATTTTGGCCCACTCCTCCATACAGACCTTCTCCAGATCCTTCAGGTTTCGGGGCTGTCACTGGGCAATACGGACTTTCAGCTCCCTCCAAAGATTTTCTATTGGGTTCAGGTCTGGAGACTGGCTAGGCCACTCCAGGACCTTGAGATGCTTCTTACAGAGCCACTCCTTAGTTTCCCTGGCTGTGTGTTTCGGGTCGTTGTCATGCTGGAAGACCCAGCCACGACCCATCTTCAATGCTCTTACCGAGGGAAGGAGGTTGTTGGCCAAGATCTCGCGATACATGGCCCCATCCATCCTCCCCTCAACTGGGTGCAGTCGTCCTGTCCCCTTTGCAGAAAAGCATCCCCAAAGAATGATGTTTCCACCTCCATGCTTCACGGTTGGGATGGCGTTCTTGGGGTTGTACTCATCCTTCTTCTTCCTCCAAACACGGCGAGTGGAGTTTAGTCCAAAAAGCTCTATTTTTGTCTCATCAGACCACATGACCTTCTCCCATTCCTCCTCTGGATCATCCAGATGGTCGTGTAGTTCTGGGCTGATCACCTCACCTTCCTCATGATCACTGATGCCCCACGAGGTGAGATCTTGCATGGTGCTCCAGACCGAGGGAGATTGACCATCATCTTGAACTTGAACTTCCATTTTCTAATAATTGCGCCAACAGTTGTTGCCTTCTCATCAAGCTGCTTGCCTATTGTCCTGTAGCCCATCCCAGCCTTGTGCAGGTCTACAATTTTATCCCTGATGTCCTTACACAGCTCTCTGGTCTTGGCCATTGTGGAGAGGTTGGAGTCTGTTTGATTGAGTGTGTGGACAGGTGTCTTTTATACAGGTAACGAGTTCAAACAGGTGCAGTTAATACAGGTATAAGTGGAGAACAGGAGGGCTTCTTAAAGAAAAACTAACAGGTCTGTGAGAGCCGGAATTCTTACTGGTTGGTAGGTGATCAAATACTTATGTCATGCAATAAAATAATGCAAATTAATTATTTAAAAATCATACAATGTGATTTTCTGGATTTTTGTTTTAGATTCCGTCACTCACAGTTGAAGTGTACCTATGATAAAAATTACAGACTTCTACATACTTTGTAAGTGGGCAAACCTGCAAAATCGGCAGTGTATCAAATACTTGTTCTCCCCACTGCACATGCACTTATATAAGGCATGTACAAACACAATATAAATTTTAAAGATTTGAAATTACACAAAATTTGGTGAATATGCTACATAAATAATCAATTTGCTCTATGCTGCCTGGATCCGACTGCTGGTCCTTGAGTCTGATTGTCATACGCTGCTTTTTTTGTGGGGGCGACTGGTCCACACCTGCATTGTCCTGTTGAAGGAACAGACATAATCATGTAACGCTGACCAGATTTAATGAGTGATTCTTAAAGAAAATCTAAAGACAAATTGCTTCTACCATTTCAATATGAGGGGTCTGTTTTTTTAAAAAAAAGGATATGATTATTGTCCCAGATTAAATTATTTAAATGTTTAATTTCTAAATCTAAGTAAAACTGAGAGATAGGAGAGTCTCACCAATGCTCTTTTCCGGGTGAGTTGGGTCCTGGGCTGAAGGCCGCTCTGAGTTCTCTGCTTCAGTTGTGAAGTGGTTTTCTGAGGAGCTTGATGGTTGTAGCTCCTCAGTTTGAGATGGTTGTCAATTTCCACACACAGTTTTTGTGGCGATGCCTGACACAGACCTACATTGTCCTGCTGAGGAAACAGATACATGTACAACCGTGCAATGCTGGGCATTATGAATAAGTAAAATAAGTAAAAACAAGAGATAGACGGGACTTACAGAAGCTTCTGTGCTCCATGGACACATCCTCTTCTGGGGAGACCCAGGTGGTTGCTGTGGGGAACACGGTGGAACAAGTGTTCTCTGTGGGGTCTTGGCAGGCACAGACACTTCCTGTGGGATATTCAGCTGCCTCTGCTTCTGCTCCCACTTCTCCCTCTGCTGCCTAGGGGATCCTGAGGTTTGCGGCAGGCACAAGCACTGGTGCATTTTGTTAACGCTGCCTCAGCAGCTCCTTGCTCAGCTGCTCAGGGTTTTTAAGATATTTCCACTCGGAGATCTTTTCAATAACTGGTGCGCAGACAGGCTCTATCTTCAGAGAAGAGGCTTGAGGCTTCTGCTGCAGCAGCTCCTGCCTCAGTGGCTCAGGGATCTTAAGTTTTGGCCTATCTGTGATCTTGTCTGGCATGGGTGCTTCATGTGGGGACCATGCAAGCACCTTTGGGGCAGTCACAGGTGCCTTCAGAGACTTGTTGGGCATGGGTGTTTCAAAAGAAGCCTTTCTTTCCACTCGTCTCCACTTTCTCCGCTGCTCCGTGGTCTTCAGTGTTGCATCTGAGAAGCCTAAGTCCGGGGCCTTCTCAGATGCATCACTGAAGACCAGGGATGAGGAGAGGCCTCCCTTCTCAGTACTGGCAGGCATAGGTTCTCCCTGTGTGGATCTGGCGGGCACAGGTGCTCCATGTGGGGAGCATGCAAGCACCTTTGGGGCAGCCACAGGTGCCCTCTGTAAAGACTTGGCGGGTATGGGCGTTTCAAAAGAGGCCTCTTGCAGATGCTTGGTCAGATGCTCAGGGATCCTGAGTTTTCCTCTTTGTTTGGACCCCACTGGCACAGGTGGTTCCTGGGGGGACCCAGCAGGCACAGGTGCTCCCTGTGGCTTTTTCTGCCTCCACTTTGTCCTCTGGTCCGTAGTCTTCAGTGTTGCATCTGAGAAGCCTGAGTTCTGGAACTGAGCCTTCTCAGATGCATCACTGAAGACCAGGGATGAGGTGACGTCCCCCTTCTCAGAACTGGCAGGCACAGGTGTTCCGTGTGTGGATCTGGCAGAAAAGGGTGCTCCCTGCGTCGTCTTCTGCCTCCACTGCTTTGTGGTCTTCAGTGTTGCATCTGAGAAGCCTGAGTTCTGGAACTGAGCCTTCTCAGATGCATCACTGAAGACCAGGGATGTGGGGGATGAAGTTCCTCCTGCCTTCACTGTTCCCCAACACTGGCCTGAGACGAGGTCCCCATACTCATGCTCAGATATGGGGTCTGAAACTTCCATGATTGCCCACCACCGCCCCGCAGCAAGGGCCGTCATGAGCACATTTGAGTATTCAGTAGATGACTGCTCTGGAATCTCAAAAATGGTGGACATGGTTGACATACTCATACTGATGTTGGATTTGATGGTGAAAGATGATCTAGAAGTGAACAATACTTTTTGCAATCTATAACTGTGAAACACTATGAAAGAAAGAGAAAGGGAAGAGATGAGTTGAGTAAACATACAGTATACATACAGTATCTGCCATCGGTTGGTCAATGAAATATAAATTATCAACATTTACATAGAAAACTGGTTTGATTAGCATTTATGATATTTATGATCATGGCTATTTATTTATCTAAATGTGCAGTAAATCGACACAATAACATTCCACTGTTTAAGAAGATTCTTCTCAGAGTTATGAAAATATTAAAATTCAGATCCCCAAACCCTGTATAAAAAGCATTCTCACACACTCGCTGACTCGCTACAAAAGCACGAAGCTGCTGTGCTCAACATTATACTCACCGAACGTTCTCAGGAATGCGGCGATCATAGTGACGTCACAATCGACACTCGAGTTTGTGAGTGATGGGAGACCGAGGCTGTTTCGTTGGATTAAAACTGAACATGCAATACAAATACACAAAGAGTGAATAAGCATTTTTAATTCATGATTGTTCATACAAAAACTAGCGCTGTTTATTATTTATATTATTTTTTAGCATTTGCAGCTTTTGCTTAAACGGGAGACACAAGCTGCGGATGGGCATACATAACATTAAAAATAACAGACCACTCAACCAAACTTAGTCAACATATATTACAATAAAAGCACATTTCTGAAACAATATAATTCACAAAAAAAGCTCCTGCAGGTTTTTTCGATTTATAACAACATCAGATAAGGAAAAGTGCTTTTCCGAACATCAGCACGAGATTTTATATAATTCAAAAACAAGATATTAAATGACTTGCATTTTATCGCCAACAAATAGTTCCAAATAAATCGTTGCGCAACTTCGAGAAACACAGTTTCCATGGACTGAAAACTTTCCAGAAGTTTAGAGACGAAACATAATGTCTCTTCCCTTACAAAAAAATACTGCAGTTTTTTTGAAGTAATACTGCAGTTTTTGTTTATGTAGAAAAATGCAGTTTTTTGGACACGAAAAAACTGCAGTATTGCAGTTTTACTGCAGTATATCTAAAGTACTAATAAAATACAACTGCAATACAACTGCAATATTACTGCAATACAACTGAAGTAATACTACAATAATACTGCAAAATAACTGCGGTAGTACTGCAATACAGCTGAAGTAGTACTACAATAATACTGCAATATAACTGCAGTATTACTGCAATACAACTGAAGTAATACTACAATAATACTGCAAAATAACTGCGGTAGTACTGCAATACAGCTGAAGTAGTACTACAATAATACTGCAATATAACTGCAGTATTACTGCAATACAGCTGAAGTAGTACCACAATAATACTGCAATATAACCGCGGTATTACTGCAATACAGCTGAAGTAGTACCACAATAATACTGCAATATAACCGCGGTATTACTGCAATACAGCTGAAGTAGTACCACAATAATACTGCAATATAACCGCGGTATTACTGCAATACAGCTGACGTAGTACTACAATAATACTGCAATATAACCGCGGTATTACTGCAATACAGCTGAAGTAGTACTACAATAATACTGCAATATAACTGCGGTAGTACTGCAATACAGCTGAAGTAGTACTACAATAATACTGCAATATAACTGCGGTAGTACTGCAATACAGCTGAAGTAGTACTACAATAATACTGCAATATAACCGCGGTATTACTGCAATACAGCTGAAGTAGTACTACAATAATACTGCAATATAACTGCGGTGTACTGCAATACATAATACAACTAAAGTACAATTACAATACTACCTAAGTGCAATACTAATAAAATGCTGTACAATATCATTGAAATACAATCAGAATATCCAGAATAAGTTTTATTTTCACACATCTGCAATATAATGAATTAAGGTACAAAACAACAGTGAATGTCTCAAACAGAAATGCAACAATAAATGTGATTTTACTTTCTTTTTTTTTTTTAAAACTTCAGAGTTAGACAATGTATTTAAAGTGTTTATTTACAAACCATAGAATCATGCATAAATCTTCTCATATTATTCAGGGAGGTTTTGTTTTTGAAGAGCTTATCCTCATTATCCCACGTTGTTCTTATAACTGCATTTGTCTCAGATGTAGAAACACTATTTTGGATGTAGTCTGGAAAAAACAAACAAACAAAAAGAATCAGAGAAACTCTCAAGTTTCAGTTACACTCTTCACCATAGGCATATACACTCACCTAAAGGATTATTAGGAACACCTGTTCAATTTCTCATTAATGCAATTATCTAATCAACCAATCACATGGCAGTTGCTTCAATGCATTTAGGGGTGTGGTCCTGGTCAAGACAATCTCCTGAACTCCAAACTGAATGTCAGAATGGGAAAGAAAGGTGATTTAAGCAATTTTGAGCGTGGCATGGTTGTTGGTGCCAGACGGGCCGGTCTGAGTATTTCACAATCTGCTCAGTTACTGGGATTTTCACGCACAACCATTTCTAGAGTTTACAAAGAATGGTTTGAAAAGGGAAAAACATCCAGTATGCGGCAGTCCTGTGGGCGAAAATGCCTTGTTGATGCTAGAGGTCAGAGGAGAATGGGCCGACTGATTCAAGCTGACAGAAGAGCAACTTTGACTGAAATAACCACTCGTTACAACCGAGGTATGCAGCAAAGCATTTGTGAAGCCACAACACGCACAACCTTGAGGCGGATGGGCTACAACAGCAGAAGACCCCACCGGGTACCACTCATCTCCACTACAAACAGGAAAAAGAGGCTACAATTTGCACGAGCTCACCAAAATTGGACAGTTGAAGACTGGAAAAATGTTGCCTGGTCTAATGAGTCTCGATTTCTGTTGAGACATTCAGATGGTAGAGTCAGAATTTGGCGTAAACAGAATGAGAACATGGATCCATCATGCCTTGTTACCACTGTGCAGGCTGGTGGTGGTGGTGTAATGGTGTGGGGGCACACTTTAGGCCCCTTAGTGCCAATTGGGCATCGTTTAAATGCCACGGCCTACCTGAGCATTGTTTCTGACCATGTCCATCCCTTTATGACCACCATGTACCCATCCTCTGATGGCTACTTCTAGCAGGATAATGCACCATGTCACAAAGCTCGAATCATTTCAAATTGGTTTCTTGAACATGACAATGAGTTCACTGTACTAAAATGGCCCCCACAGTCACCAGATCTCAACCCAATAGAGCATCTTTGGGATGTGGTGGAACGGGAGCTTCGTGCCCTGGATGTGCATCCCACAAATCTCCATCAACTGCAAGATGCTATCCTATCAATATGGGCCAACATTTCTAAAGAATGCTTTCAGCACCTTGTTGAATCAATGCCACATAGAATTAAGGCAGTTCTGAAGGCGAAAGGGGGTCAAACACAGTATTAGTATGGTGTTCCTAATAATCCTTTAGGTGAGTGTAGTATGTTTAATATTAATCTTGAATTGTGGAAAGTATTCATTTCATTCATTTGGTATATTGGTAAGCATTATCAAATCACAAATATGCTTTGAACACTCCAGGTAAAAGTTGTTAAAGGGTTAGTTCAGCCAAAAATGGGAATTCTGTCATTAATTACTCACCCTCATGTCGTTCCAAACCCATAAGACTTTCGTTCATCTTCGGAACACAAATGAAGATATTTTTTATGAAATCTGAAAGCTTTCTGTCACTCCATTGACAGTCTGTGTAACTTGCACAATAACACGCATTTCTGGAAAAAATAGCAGCATGTTTAAATACTTTACAGCACCCTCCACAAATATTGGCCCTCTTTATCCTCTCAGACTTTTATTCACAAATCTAACCTTAAATAAAAATGAAATATTATTGGAATACAGTATATGGAATATATGTGTTCCACAGTTATTGTCCCCCTTCATTTATTACTTTGTGTAACCTATAACCTTTCACATAAGTAAGGGATAATCCATGGCTAGGTGTGCATTACATTTTAATGAACAAGATGGAGGTAAAGAACCACCCGACATGAAGCGGGTTGCCTCTGTGAAGTGCACTAAAATTGTGCAGTACACACCCAGCTGTTAAAGATGGGTAAAAGAGTTAAGTTAAAGCTGTCCTTAATGTTTGTGGAGCACAATTTGACTGGAAGGGTAAAACTAACAGTTAATTTTCTTTTTTCTTTTTTTTGGCTATGGGCCATTAGATCTAGCATTCTGCACACTTTAAATCAGGCACAGAGATAAATTAGCGTGGTTGGATTACATTTATTTGAATGAATAAACGAGGGAGAGAGAAAGAGATTGTGCATATGTGAATTATCTGCGTCTATGCAGAATCACACTAGTGAAGCTGTCAGTTGAATTACTTAAGAAACAGCAACGTTAAAGGGATAGTTCACCCAAAAATGAAAATTAGCCCATGATTTACTCACCCTCAAGTCATTCTAGGTGTATATGACATTCTTCTTTCAGACGAATACAATTGGAGTTATATTAAAAATGTCCTGGCTCTTCCCAGCTTTATAATGGCAGTTTCTGTTTTGAAGTCCATAAAAGTGCATCTATCCATCATATAACTGCTCTACACGGCTCTGGGGGGTTAATAAAGGCCTTCTGAAGCGAAGTGGTGCGTTTGTGTAAGAAAAATATCCATATTTAAAACTTTATAGACTAAGATAACTAGCTTCCGGCGGTCAGCGGTACGCAAGTCGTCATCAAGTCAATGCCATTATAATGCTTGGAAGAGCCAGGACTTTTTTTATATAACTCCGATTGTATTCGTCTGAAAGAAGAACGTCATATACACCTAGGATGACTTGAGGAAATCATGCGCTATTTTTCATTTTTGGGTGAACTATCACTTTAAGACTTTGTTGCTTAGAAATATGGTTCTGTGTGAGAGTGACTCTATATGTGTGTGTGTTACAGGAAAGGCAGCCCATTAATTTAGAATGGTGATTAAATTGACTGTTACTATCTGTGCATTCATTGTTTTAATGCACATCTTTAAGTCAATCAGAATCCAGTATTCAAACAGACTATGGTACAATATATACACATGAAGAAGAGAGTCCACAAGCAAACTGTTGAGAACTGATGGTCAAGTACTGAGAATAATTGCTGTGGTATAACTAGATTTCATTACCTTTCCAGCGGCGCTAATATTGTAAATCTTCTTTTAGCTCTTTGATTTCATTTTTTAAATCCTCGATCTCTTCTTACATGCCTTAGGAGACAGACGACTACACTTGATTCCTCCAGCATTCCCACAGGTCTTGGTTCCTGAAGTACAATATTAGTTATTATGTATTCTAAACTATAAAGATAATAGTTTATAAAAGATAAAATAAATAAAGTTGCTTACTGCTCACCATTATTTGAGTGCAGCTTTGTTTCACCGCAGCCATTATCTTCTGTTGAATTACATTTTTGGTCTTCTTTTTTGTTGTTGTTGTTACCAGTGCATTTTTTCTGAAAATAGCAATCACACAATAAAAAGTATTCCTGTAAAACATACTTTTCTGCACAATAACGTCAAATAATTGAACATGTGTACAGTGCTGTGAAAAAAGTCCTGATTTAGTCTATTTTTGTGTAGGCCTATGTTGTCAGATATTCCAAAGATAGTTAGCATAAAACAAAGGCAAGTACAATTAGATCTGAACCAAAGGAAAATATATTGAAAATCTGACTTTTTATGTGTTTAAGTGCTATAATCGGGTCCCCGGTGAATCTACCAACCCAGAAAATGTGAAAAAGGACAACCCAGGCCAGTAACTTTGTTTTGGTAAGCCTTTCTCTGCAAGCACGGTGAAAAATTAGCCTTTCAAATTTCACTCCCCTTCTGACGTAGGGAAAGAGGATCTTATATTACTGCCCCTCTGCACTGTTTTCAGAAAACATGAACCTTGCGTGTATTTGACAGTTTAAACACAGCCAAAAATTGAAAGAAAAGTTACTCACGAGACTTGACGTCTGACAGCCAGTTGTCTGTGTGCGTGTGCTCAGAAAACGATCCATTATCCGTGAGAGTGATCGCGAAACCAAGCAGGTGGGGGCAGCGTGCACGCGGCAGCTCATTTGGATTTAAAGGCACATGCACGAAAACAGCCTGGTCTTGACTGTTGTCCGAAATGAGTATTTACAACATGGATTTATAAATGATCTGTGAGGTATTTTAAGCTGAAACTTCACAGACACATTCTGGGGACACCTGATTCTTAAATTACATCTTGTAAAAATCACAATAGGTCCCTTTTAAGTCAAGTCACTATTATTTATAGCACTTTAAACAATACAGATTGTTTCAAAGCAGCTTTACAGTGATAAAAATGAAAATAATGATGCCAACAGAATTGTTGTGAAGCAGCTCCAACTTGCCTGATGAACTTTTCTTCTAGAAAACTTCTCCTCCGTCCCGCTTGTAAATCAGGGTTGCCAGGTTTTCACAACAAAACTCGCCCAATTGCTACTCAAAACTAGCCCAATTGTGTTTCGGTGGGGTCCCCTGGTGAAAATCGCGTTCCGGGGGATAAATCTGTATTTTTTGGCGGGGTTCCCCTGCTAAAATTCGCATTCCCGGGGCTAAATATCATATTATTGGGGTCGTTTCAACCCGCGGACATGAAAACCAGTCAGCGGCAACAGTGTTAAAGTAGCCCAATTCATGCTTTTGTATTTTAATTGTGGTAGTTCACATATATGAATAGTGTTGTAAGTGAAGAAATCAACCAAAACATATTTTATATCCATCCTGCAGCAATAGACACTACGGAAAAGACGCTGACTGACCGCTACGAGTATCAGCTCGAGACTTGTGTCAGGACAACGACTATGTTGGCGTGAAGGAAGAAGATCCGGTCACATGCGGGCTATTAATCTATGCGGTTGAAATGTCCCATAGGTGAAAAAAGTGGCTACATGTTGCACAATGCAGCATAACTACAGTACAGTGTAGTACTTGTGGAAGGCCTATGAAGACTTCAGATGCAAAAAACGTCTGATATTTTTGGTATTGGCACAAATATTGATTTCAATTCAGAAGAGTTGAAGCTGTTATAGCTGCAAAGGGTGGGCCAACTCCATATTAAACCCTACAGATTAAGAATGGGATGTCATTAAAGTTGATGTGCATGTAAAGGCAGGCGTCCCAAAACTTTTGGTAATATAGTGTATATAAGTGCTGTCAAAATTAGCGCATTAAAAGTGCTGTATGTAAGTTTTTCACTTTACTAAAGCATAAAAATACCATAATATGCTTGCAGATATTTAATAAACTAAATATCTAAATTCACCTACTTGTTTCTCAGAAAACCAATGCTACAGCCAGTTATTCTACTTTGAAATGTGTGTTCCGTGTCGGAATGTCTGTTTTTGTTTTGGTCTGTGCGAAACCGCATGCCGCCAGTTTACCTGATAGTATTTCGACACCACAGGTTGCCAGTTGGCGGACAACACCACGTATTGTAGCCATGGAAGCCAGCGAACAAACTGGGTCAGAGATTGAGATTCTACCCGACCTAAAAAGCCTCGGCATCCATCTAAAAATCTCTATGAACGAGAGCATATTAAAACGCGGATAAATCAACTCATCAACTTACAGTGTGAGTGTAAGTCAATTGCACTCGCTCCTGTTGCGTGTCCTCAAGCTGGCAACCCGCGTGAACTTGGAGTCTGAGGTGGAGGGGGCGGGGGAAACAACGATCTCCAATATTTTGAATTTGGACTGCAGTACCTATTTGGACCATTAGCTGGTAATCCTACATACCGCACCTTTAACGCATGTGATTAATTTTTTCAGTTTACACGTTAAAACTATTTAACGCAATTAATGCCGCATATGTTTTTTCCGTCATAAATTGGCTAGCGTTACATTGTAGGTATGATCCCACTGTTCTACATGCAAATGCTTTTAAACCATTCAAGCGCCACAAGACAAACGAGAACGCACCAGACTTGGACACAGACGTGAAGAAATTTTTCCTCCTGAGACCCAGAAAATTTATTATTTTTCATGTCATTACATTGTTTAGAGCATAATAAACAAATGGGGAAAAAAATATTTTTCATTCATATGTTATGCTATGTCCTCTGTAGTGGACACCAGGACTATGTTGTTAAAAAATAAAAAGACATGAAATTACATAACAATTTGGATTTTTTTTCATTTACCAAAAAATATTGTATAAAGATGATTCTCAACTATGTTGTCAAAGACATAACGGAATGAATTGATATACCATTTTACTTTTGCAATATGTGGGTAAAATGACCATACATGTGAGGTCCCATTCGATACAATGTATGTAATTTGCTTTTGAATATGTTCTTGGGGCAACATGTAATGAAAAAAGAAGTGTAATAATGTGAGTAATAACTGGCAACATTTTCATAATAATATATCTAATATTTCATAGGAATACTGATATATAATTTCTTTCCCTTTTCACTTGTGTCTCCCAAAATGCCTGATGTTGGATAAACATGCTTTCATACAGTGGACATGTATGAAATCAATGCCGTGTTTTGTAACAGAAAGTCATATTTTGATTAGAAACCCCATAACACTTTCCTGAGATGTTGATTTATGACAATTTGAAGTTTACTCAGATGTAAATGATGATTACAAAATGTTATCATATTTCCTTAAGAGTGCTAAATGATCACTAAATTAATGTCAGTCATTTTTAAAGACCAAAGAGTTGTTGTTGTCATGGTGAAACCTCCAAACAAACATTTGGTATCTTTGAATGTGTTCTTTACAGGACATCCAGACTTAAAACTGTGACATGTATGGTGTCAGAGAAATTCACTCAAATAAAGTCTATTCCTGGGTCCTAGGAGGATATGATCTACTGTAGCCTAGTTATATTATATTCACTGTGGGTTTTCATATATACATGACTGTATTAATTTCAGTTAAAGGTGCAGTGTGTAGTATTTATGAGGCTCTGTTGACAGAAATTCAATATACTATACATAACTATGTTTTCAGTGGTGTATAAAGACCTTATATAATGAACTGTTATGTTTTTATTACCTTAGAATGAGCCATTTCTATCTACATACACCGCGGGTCCCCTTACAGTGAAATGACCATTTTGTGGCGTACAGTAGCCCTTAACGGACAAACTTCTCTACAGAGCTCTAGTCACTCTCTGCTCTCTTCGACGACGACATTTTTGTCCTGTGTCGGCCACCGTAGCTTCTCTATGTGCTTCGAAAGAGAGGGGTGAGTGGTGGGCGGTTGCAATGTCGCTAAAATTCACACACTGCACCTTTAATACAGGTGGAGGCTTTCTGAAAGCACCCTGCAACTACAGCAAATGCTAACAAAGTATTTAAAGGTTGAATCAGCTGTGCCCTAAAGAGAATGATGTGATTACAAGCAGATTGAGTTAAGGACCCATCAGCCTGCGCCATCTAGAGTTTCATGACGGAACTTTTTATTTGTTTTTGAGTAACTATTCCTATAAGCGTCAAGATCGACCTAAATCTTACAAGAATAGATTCTTTAACCTAAATAACCAATGGGGGTGTCATGCACCAAATTATTATTATTATTATTGTCCACAGGCTCTTGTCTCATTTATTGTAGGGTTGTGTTTTAGATTTTAGACAGACTCTACAATGCACTGAAGATCAAAACCATGTAGATTTTTATTTACAGTTTATTGGGGGGGTTGAAACAAAAATGGGTTTATTCAAATAAAATAGCATTTATTCAAAGGGGTCATATATACATAAAAGGCGCTATATAAGTAAAGATGACTAGTCTTGACTTTTGAAACAAAGCAATTGTGGCTCTGATGGCTTGATGACTTCTTCCCAGTCTTGTAGTCTCTCATGTTCTTGCTCAGGCGTGGACAGGCTCTGAGATCTCTGTCAGGTTGGGGTTGGACTTCAGGCTTCGGCTCAAGTCTCGATCGAGCTCAAGCCCTCCACCAGGGACGGCAAGTATGTTATTTCCTATTCAATACAAAGATTTTATGAACAAGTCAACTCATGAATGATTTTTAGAGCTGATATTCTGTTTTCAAAAAAGGCGTAACTGGCGCGACATATGTCGTCAGACGTAGCGTAAGCGTTTTGAACTTTATAAAGTTTGAAATATGGATATTTTTCTTACAAAACTCGATCGATTCGCTTCAGAAGGCCTTTATTAATCCCACGGAGCCGTGTCGAGTATGTTTACTACCATCACTGCCTTTATAAAGCTTGGAAGCGTCAGGATATGTATTAATAACTCTGATTGTGTTCATCAGAAAGAAGAAAGTCATATACACCTAGGATGGCTTGAGGGTGAGTAAATCATGGGGTAATTTTCATTTTAAAGTGAACTAATCCTTTAAGCCTTATTTTTTTAGTGGAAAACAAATAATAATGAGAAATAATGACTGGCGATTTACCATTATCTGGCTTGACACCGGAGTGATCTGGCGCAGGTGATGATGGCTCAGGATCAGGCTCTGGCTCCGGGACAAAAGGCTCCACAACATCCACAGCACTACTGTGGCAACAGCAGCGGAAAGGATTCTTCATAGCCGTCCATAGCCTGTTGAGGAAAGAACGAATTCCTTTCCTCTTCCTACATTCTGTGGGTTTTTCTGAAATGAAGAAAAAACTATTAGAAACATCTCTGACGTCAAATTAAGCAATGATATAATGACATAACTTACATTTTACTGTTACAAATCCAATGTAATGGTAAATTTTGCTGAGCAACAGTAAATGTGACCGGACATTAACATGATAAAAACTTGAAGCAGTTATGCATGAAATCTATCTATCTGTACACTTTACACTGCCCAGCCTTATTTCAGTCTCACCCGTTGAGATCTTGTTCACAGGCGAAGCCTCCATTGCACCCAGAGCAGTTTCTGTTGGCTCGACAGGAACTTGACCTGGCAGCGGAGGGCACAGCAACCCTTCGAGGCTGTCGGACCTGCCCTGTTCGTTTTGGCTGTCCGAACCATCGCCACTCCACCTCCAAATGACGTTGTACGAGCCTGTGCTGCTTAGGCTCATCGGCTCTCTACAGATCCACCTCTCTACGTTGTCCTCAGAGAGGGACAAAGATGATGATGACATGATGCCCAGTGAAGAATCTGTGGAAGCAGTTCTCCTGGATCTGGAGCGGCCTGAGTCTTGAAAATTTCAAACATCAAATCAGCCATTGAAAATAGAAATAGAAACTGAGCCATAACTTCTTTAAAAGCTTATTCTGACCCATGCAAGAGCGTTTAGATGAAGTGGACGGACGTCCATCATCTGGGCTCTGCTGGCTGCCGCTCTGCCACGCCCTCTTCCTCTCAGCCTGACCTGTGGACACAGAAACAGACAACTCAGAAGACAGAGGTGTTACACATCCATGAAGCTCCTGGTTCTGTGTCTGGGTCGGGTCTAGCAGCGGATCCTGATCACGATCATCAGAAACCCAAACCTCCTGACCAGCCGTCTGGGAGAAAGCAGCTCTGCTGGATCTGCAGCGGCCTGAGGCTGGAATATTTCAGACATCGCATAGTTAGAAATGTTTTAATAATAATCAATGAACAATGTCAGTGGTCAATTACAAATTGTTACTATAGTTTTATTTCATATACAAGGAATCAAATAGAATCACTTAGCTGGAAAAAATTGGGGGATCAAATGGGTTACCTCGCACAGTTTTCTTCACATTAATGTAGTCAATCATTGTACAACATCATACCATAACATACCATAAACAAAGGAAAAACGAAAGCACTCACCTTCTCTTTCATCCATCATGTGAGCCATCGATCGATCCTTCTCCAAACTGCAATAAAAAACAATACAAACTACAATACAATAAAATACAACTCTCCTCGGAAATTGCTCCTCCCAAAATAAAATAAATAAAGAAATAAAAAAAAATCAAATAAAACTCCAAACTACTTCTACAATAAGGCAAGAACAATAAATTAAAAGTATCCTCAGGAATAATATGAACTCTTTCAAAAATATAACTATATAAAGGATATATTCTCCGATGTCCTTCTAGAACAAGTCTCCTCTCAAAAATCCTCAAGATCCGCTCAGAAAATGCTCTGCAAAAGTCGGTGAATTCGCCTCGTCTCTCAACAACAGATCGCGATCAGTTCGAGTGTTGATTTGTGCAGTCAGAATTCATAACATGCGTCGCTATAGCAACTAAAATTCGAATCACTCATGCACGCGCGCACGTGCATATGAGCAAACACACTGAATAGTTACAAACTTAATTTTGACGTTTTCTTTAATACATGAGATTTATTATTATATTCCGTGGAATTATTCGTGTCCAAAACATAGGTCCAAAATCTTCATTAGCTATAGAAGGTATGCATTCCCAGATAACAATTTTTGGTTCCCAGAACGTCCTGGGAACGTTAGTTTCTGGTTCCCAGAACAGACATCCTAACGTTCTCTGTTGGTTAGCCAGGAAACTTTTCTTTACGTAAATAGAACGTTCCCTGTTGGTTGGGAGAACGTTCCCCTAACCTTCCCAGAACGTTCCCCTAACCTCTTTAATCCAATATCATTTACCCTGCTGTACGTCAGTAATCGTCCAGCAATTCCCGCGTCCCATATGGTATAAGCGGCATGGAAGACGAATGAATGGACGTCAATAATCAGTAGCCTACTACAAACCATGTCTTGTTTTTAACTTGTTTAATCAATAGAAATAATCCAAGCAAATAAACCTTCATATGGAGGATTAAATAAGATTGAATTTATGCATTAATATGTAAGATTTCGTAACTTCTATTACTGACACTGTACCACAACCAGGTTTTACGTTTAAGTGCCTAATAACAATGACTTAAACACAATATGGGGTTTTAAAATATGAATTTCATTCACAGACATTAAAAAATGGATAAAGATTACTTTAACTGGGATAAATTGCATTAATTTCTTACCACTGAATTAACGGGACGTAGCCTACTTCTCTCTTTTGGTCAGTAAACAAAAATTTCTCGGTTAACATCATGTTGTCTTCAATTACGTGTCAAATCTCCCTGAAATGACACTATTTACACTCGTATTATTTATAACTTATTATTAAATAAAGATCGATAAACTAATGTTAGTCAGTCGGTAAAAATGAAATGACCGTTAATTTTTAAATTACGCGAGTGCGCGTCTTTCTGTGGAAGACAGAAGAAAGCGCGTGCTGGAGAAGCGCGTGCAGATCAGAGGCGCGCAGTAACGAAATATACAAACAAACCCGCGTATATATTATAAAAAATACAATCTAAAAACAACCTGCAGGGAACGTTCTGGGAAGGTTCTCTTTAGGTTATAAAATAAAACCCAAAAATAACCTGCAGGGAATGTTCTGGGAAGGTTCTCTTTAGGTTATAAAATAAACCCCAAAAATAACCTGCAGGGAACGTTCTCTGTAGGTTATAAAAAGAGCAGAAGAGCTCAAGTATAGGTGACTGGATTTAATAGGGGAAAACGCGAGTAAAACAAACGGTTATCATCAGTTAACTAAAGGTTGGACTCGATATAGTGTTCCTTACAAATTACCAAAGATCCAGTGATCCACCCCCTGCCACCGGGCCTGGTTTTGTATGTTTTTCGCGGCATTCACGCTGAAAACTAATATAGCCTCTCAGTCTTTTTGCCACTCAGTGGGCGTAACCGCGGTCACTCCGGCCGAAAGCGTCCACTTTGCAAGGCACTTACAGTTTAATTGACTTTATAGTCATTGCTTCTGTCCAAAATACGTGCAAAAAGGCACGAGGGAGGATAAATCGGACATCATCTTATTATAGATGAATTAAGTTTGCCCTTAAGTTTGCCCCACATATATAACAATCAAGCCAATCAGCCCGGAATGCGATTCTTACCAACACAAGAAACTCCAAACAACCAAACAACCCAATACCAACCCGCCCCCCACTGAATCGGAGAGATTTCTGAACCAGCAAGGCCCAGAAAGGTAGTAGCAATGCATTTTCAATAGGTTCCTCAAAATTAACATTCATCTCCTAATGTCATCATTCATAACTTTGTTGTCATAGTTTTTTTTAAAGACTGAAGGTGCAGCCACCCCTGCTGAAAAAAGGTAAGCTAAGCTAATTGGCTGGTTTTAGCCGGTTTAAGCTGGATGTAGCTGGTTTAAGCTGGTGTTCAGCTGTCTCCCAGCCTGACCAGCTAAAACCAGCTTGTGAAGTGAAGCTAATGAAGTGGCCAAAACCCATCTAAATCTAGCCTGCTAAACCAGCTAAGACCAGCCTATCATCTTAGGCTGGATTTAACGTTTCTTTCAGCAGGGAATTTTGCTGTTGCTCAGGTGAACTTCCAGACTGCTGTATAGATCATCCATGTAACATTGTGTTACAATTGCCCCTGAGCCACATGGCCCAATGTAAGCACCTTGTTTGTCTGTGTTGACATACTTTTCTGTTAGAAAATAAACATATTTCACTAAATTTAAATGTAAAACTACATTATTAATATTAATTATTAGTGTTACACATTAAACAATGTGTTGCTTTTAAAAAATACAATGAATATCTCCACATGATGTCATTGAGTTATTCTGTTAATATGTCTATGTCAATTTTATTAAAGTTTGGTTAAAGACTGTTCTTGACTCATCAGCTGATTTAATGGATTTGAGTATAATATACACTATATTGCCAAAAGTTTTGGGACGCCTGCCTTTACATGTACATGACATCCCATTCTTAGGCCGAAGGGTTTAATATGGAGTTGGCCCACCCTTTGCAGCTATAACAGCTTCAACTCTTCTGGGAAGGCGTTGTCTTTGTGTGTTTTTGGGAATTTTTGACCATTCTTCTAGAAGAGAATTTCTGAGGTCAGGCACTGATGTTGGACGAGAAGGCCTGGCTCGCAGTCCCCGCTCTAATTCATCCCAAAGGTGTTTTATCGGGTTGAGGTCAGGACTCTGTGCAGGCCAGTCCAGTTCCTCCACACCAAACTCACTCATCCATGTCTTTATGGACCTTGCTTTGTGCACTGGTGCACAGTCATGTTGGAACAGGAAGGGGTCATTCCCAAACTGTTCACACAAAGTTGGGAGCATGAAAGTGTCCAAAATATATTGGTATGCTGAAGCATTGAGAGTTCCTTTCACTGGAACTAAGGGGCCAAGCCCAATCCCTGAAAAACAACCCCACACCATAATCCCCCCTCCACCAAACTTTACACTTGGTGAGAAGCGTGATCCGTCACTCCAGAGAACACATCTCCACTGCTCTAGAGTCCAGTGGCGGCGTGCTTTACACCACTGCATCTGACGCTTTGCATTGCACTTGGTGATGTAAGGCTTGGATGCAGCTGCTCGGCCATGGAAACCCATTCCATGAAGCTCTCTACGCACTGTTCTTGAGCTAATCTGAAGGCCACACGAAGTTTGGAGGTCTGTTGACTCTGCAGAAAGTTGGTGACTTCTGCCCACTGTGCGCCTCAGCGTGCGCTGACCCCACTCTGTGATTTTACGTGGCCTACCACTTCGTGGCTGAGTTGCTGTTGTTCCCAATTGCTTCCACTTTGTTATAATACCACTAACAGTTGACCGTGGAGTATTTAGTAGTGAGGAAATTTCACGAATGGACTTATTGCACAGGTGGCAACCTATCACGGTACCACGCTTGAATTCACTGAGCTCCTGAGAGCGACCCATTCTTTCACAAATGTTTGTAGAAGCGTCTGCATGCAAAGGTGCTTGATTTTATACACCTGTGGCCATGGAAGTAAACACCTGAATCCAATGATTTAGAGGGGTGTCCCAATACTTTTGGCAATATAGTGTATATTTAAATAATTAAAATCTAGTAACCACTAGAATAGTTGCCTAGTCTTCTGCAAAAATAGAAATAGACTTTTTGCTTAGAATGCATATGATGCCTAACATCTAAAAGAATTTCAACCTTATACCAAAAAAATCTACAGCAGTAAAGTGATTACTTTGGGGTAGGCTTTTATTTGAGACAGTGGGTTAATATGACTTATTTTACAATTGCCACCCAAACACCCCACCAAAGGGGCAATTGTAACACTCTGACTTCTTGCATTTAATTTAATATTATAGTTTTGTCCTTATTAGTGAAAATATATCAATTGTATTATTAATTAGTGCACCTATATTTGTTTCTTGTATCAAAAGATGACTACTGTATTTCAAGTAGTCTGTGAGTTATGAAGGAAGATGTAAAAAATGTAACAATTGCCCCCAGTCTCCCCTACTGTAAGTATACATAACAAAAGCATATCCAGTGAAACATGCACCAAATAAATGCACCACAGAAGCTGCCTAAAAGTAGATAGGTGTTTATATATATATACAAAAGGTGTACTGATAGAAGTAAAGTATAGAAAAAGTCTTTAGACTCAAACACATCTGCAATAGTACTGTATTACAATAATGACAAATCACCTAATAATGGAAGTGACAAAAACAGCAACACTAAAATGGCCAGATGCAGTATGATATTGATCAGAATTTTGAGGAAAAATGTGCGTAACCCTTGCATGACCTTATGGGCATTTTTGTCTTTTGATCATTTTGCCTGTGTTAATGTCAACTGCATACATTTTGGCACAGGTGTGTATTTCTATTGGAATTTTACTATTTCCTCCCCATTTCCTTTAATAAATCTATTTTGCACTAGGTATACAACATGGTTCCACTCAAGACCTTTAGTCACCATTGAAACACATTAAAACTGCAATTTTTAATCTCAGGGCCATTTAACTATAAAATGATACAATCTTTGTTAATAGGCCTTTTTTATTCTGTTGGCAAGGCTTCAAAATGTAATATTTTACTATTTTTTACCAGATGGTGCCTATTTCCCAGGTTTGGCCTATAAAGCAAATACTCGCTTTATTCCAGTTTTCTGCTTCTGCATATTATGCCAATTGGATAAATTATGCAGCTATAATTGTGTGGGTGTGTTGGTATGGATGTTAAGAGTGTGGTGTGTGTAATAAAAAAAATGTGTGTGTGCTTGTAATATTTGAGAGAGAAAAACTCAAATGCAAATCACAACTCCAAGCACTGTGTGTACCAGTGGAGCTTTGCTGGCATCTAATGGGGAAATTTGGTACTGCGCCCAAACAAAATCTTACTGAAAGCTCATTTTTTGAAATATCAACCTCACACTTGGAACACAACTTGCTTAGATTGATGACTTTTTCTAGCAGTTTTACAGTTCAGCATGTTTCATAAAATATGTATTTTATACAAAATACTGTTCATAAATCATTTTCATAAACTTAAACCTCTACCTCTATCTCTAACTTTTGGCATACATTTTTATTCAACAACAATCTGCCAAGGGTCTTCTTTAAAATTAGACCAAACATAAATCCGTGCTCCCGAGCTTCACATTTTTATCACAGTTTTTTGACAGACATTTTTGTCCATTATGGGCCTACAGTGGGGAGAACAAGTATTTGATACACTGCCGATTTTGCAGGTTTGCCCACTTACAAAGCATGTAGAAGTCTGTCGTTTTTATCATAGGTACTCTTCAACTGTGAGTGACGGATTCTAAAACAAAAATCCAGAAAATCACATTGTATGATTTTTAAGTAATTAACTTGCATTTTATTGCATGACATAAGTATTTGATACATCAGAAAAGCAGAACTTAATATTTGGTACAGAAACCTTTGTTTGCAATTACAGAGATCATACGTTTCCTGTAGTTCTTGACCAGGTTTGCACACACTGCAGCAGGGATTTTGGCCCACTCCTCCATACAGACCTTCTCCAGATCCTTCAGGTTTCGGGGCTGTCGCTGGGCAATACGGACTTTCAGCTCCCTCCAAAGATTTTCTATTGGGTTCAGGTCTGGAGACTGGCTAGGCCACTCCAGGACCTTGAGATGCTTCTTACAGAGCCACTCCTTAGTTTCCCTGGCTGTGTGTTTCGGGTCGTTGTCATGCTGGAAGACCCAGCCACAACCCATCTTCAATGCTCTTACCGAGGGAAGGAGGTTGTTGGCCAAGATCTCGCGATACATGGCCCCATCCATCCTCCCCTCAACTGGGTGCAGTCGTCCTGTCCCCTTTGCAGAAAAGCATCCCCAAAGAATGATGTTTCCACCTCCATGCTTCACGGTTGGGATGGTGTTCTTGGGGTTGTACTCATCCTTCTTCTTCCTCCAAACACGGCGAGTGGAGTTTAGCCCAAAAAGCTCTATTTTTGTCTCATCAGACCACATGACCTTCTCCCATTCCTCCTCTGGATCATCCAGATGGTCGTGTAGTTCTGGGCTGATCACCTCACCTTCCTCATGATCACTGATGCCCCACGAGGTGAGATCTTGCATGGTGCTCCAGACCGAGGGAGATTGACCGTCATCTTGAACTTCTTCCATTTTCTAATAATTGCGCCAACAGTTGTTGCCTTCTCATCAAGCTGCTTGCCTATTGTCCTGTAGCCCATCCCAGCCTTGTGCAGGTCTACAATTTTATCCCTGATGTCCTTACACAGCTCTCTGGTCTTGGCCATTGTGGAGAGGTTGGAGTCTGTTTGATTGAGTGTGTGGACAGGTGTCTTTTATACAGGTAACGAGTTCAAACAGGTGCAGTTAATACAGGTAATGAGTGGAGAACAGGAGGGCTTCTTAAAGAAAAACTAACAGGTCTGTGAGAGCCGGAATTCTTACTGGTTGGTAGGTGATCAAATACTTATGTCATGCAATAAAATGCAAATTAATTATTTAAAAATCATACAATGTGATTTTCTGGATTTTTGTTTTAGATTCCGTCACTCACAGTTGAAGTGTACCTATGATAACAATTACAGACTTCTACATACTTTGTAAGTGGGCAAACCTGCAAAATCGGCAGTGTATCAAATACTTGGTTCTCCCCACTGCACATGCACTTATATAAGGCATGTACAAACACAATATAAATTTTAAAGATTTGAAATTACACTAAATTTGGTGAATATGCTACATAAATAATCAATTTGCTCTATGCTGCCTGGATCCGACTGCTGGTCCTTGAGTCTGATTGCCATACACTGTTTTTTTTGTGGGGGCGACTGGTCCACACCTGCATTGTCCTGTTGAAGGAACAGACATAATCATGTAACGCTGACCAGATTTAATGAGTGATTCTTAAAGAAAATCTAAAGACAAATTGCTTCTACCATTTCAATATGAGGGGTCTGTTTTTTTAAAAAAAAGGATATGATTATTGTCCCAGATTAAATTATTTAAATGTTTAATTTCTAAATCTAAGTAAAACTGAGAGATAGGAGAGTCTCACCAATGCTCTTTTCCAGGTGAGTTGGGTCCTGGGCTGAAGGCCGCTCTGAGTTCTCTGCTTCAGTTGTGAAGTGGTTTTCTGAGGAGCTTGATGGTTGTAGCTCCTCAGTTTGAGATGGTTGTCAATTTCCACACACAGTTTTTGTGGCGGTGCCTGACACAGACCTACATTGTCCTGCTGAGGAAACAGATACATGTATAACCGTGCAATGCTGGGCATTATAAATAAGTAAAATAAGTAAAAACAAGAGATAGACGGGACTTACAGAAGCTTCTGTGCTCCATGGACACATCCTCTTCTGGGGAGACCCGGGTGGTTGCTGTGGGGAACACGGTGGAACAAGTGTTCTCTGTGGGGTCTTGGCAGGCACAGACACTTCCTGTGGGATATTCAGCTGCCTCTGCTTCTGCTCCCACTTCTCCCTCTGCTGCCTAGGGGATTCTGAGGTTTGCGGCAGGCACAAGCACTGGTGCATTTTGTTAACGCTGCCTCAGCAGCTCCTTGCTCAGCTGCTCAGGGTTTTTAAGATATTTCCACTCGGAGATCTTTTCAATAACTGGTGCGCAGACAGGCTCTATCTTCAGAGAAGAGGCTTGAGGCTTCTGCTGCAGCAGCTCCTGCCTCAGTGGCTCAGGGATCTTAAGTTTTGGCCTATCTGTGATCTTGTCTGGCATGGGTGCTTCATGTGGGGACCATGCAAGCACCTTTGGGGCAGTCACAGGTGCCTTCAGAGACTTGTTGGGCATGGGTGTTTCAAAAGAAGCCTTTTGCAGAGCCTCAGTCAGATGCTCTGAGATCCTGAGTTTTACACTTTGTTGGGACCCGACGGGCACAGGTGGTTCCTGGGGGGACCCAGCAGGTACAGGTGCTCCCTCTGGCTTTTTCTGTCTCCACTTTCTCTGCTGCTCCGTGGTCTTCAGTGTTGCATCTGAGAAGCCTAAGTCCGGGGCCTTCTCAGATGCATCACTGAAGACCAGGGATGAGGAGAGGCCTCCCTTCTCAGTACTGGCAGGCATAGGTTCTCCCTGTGTGGATCTGGCGGGCACAGGTGCTCCATGTGGGGAGCATGCAAGCACCTTTGGGGCAGCCACAGGTGCCCTCTGTAAAGACTTGGCGGGTATGGCCGTTTCAAAAGAGGCCTCTTGCAGATGCTTGGTCAGATGCTCAGGGATCCTGAGTTTTCCTCTCTGTTTGGACCCCACTGGCACAGGTGGTTCCTGGGGGGACCCAGCAGGCACAGGTGCTCCCTGTGGCTTTTTCTGCCTCCACTTTGTCCTCTGGTCCGTAGTCTTCAGTGTTGCATCTGAGAAACCTGAGTGCTGGGCTTTCTCAGATGCATCACTGAAGACCAGGGATGAGGTGACGTCCCCCTTCTCAGAACTGGCAGGCACAGGTGTTCCGTGTGTGGATCTGGCAGAAAAAGGTGCTCCCTGCGTCGTCTTCTGCCTCCACTGCTTTGTGGTCTTCAGTGTTGCATCTGAGAAGCCTGAGTTCTGGAACTGAGACTTCTCAGATGCATCACTGAAGACCAGGGATGTGGGGGATGAAGTTCCTCCTGCCTTCACTGTTCCCCAACACTGGCCTGAGACGAGGTCCCCATACTCATGCTCAGATATGGGGTCTGAAACTTCCATGATTGCCCACCACCGCCCCGCAGCAAGGGCCGTCATGAGCTCATTTGAGTATTCAGTAGATGACTGCTCTGGAATCTCAAAAATGGTGGACATGGTTGACATACTCATACTGATGTTGGATTTGATGGTGAAAGATGATCTAGAAGTGAACAATACTTTTTGCAATCTATAACTGTGAAACACTATGAAAGAAAGAGAAAGGGAAGAGATGAGTTGAGTAAACATACAGTATACATACAGTATCTGCCATCGGTTGGTCAATGAAATATAAATTATCAACATTTACATAGAAAACTGGTTTGATTAGCATTTATGATATTTATGATCATGGCTATTTATTTATCTAAATGTGCAGTAAATCGACACAATAACATTCCACTGTTTAAGAAGATTCTTCTCCGAGTTATGAAAATATTAAAATTCAGATCCCCAAACCCTGTATAAAAAGCATTCTCACACACTCGCCGACTCGCTACAAAAGCACGAAGCTGCTGTGCTCAACATTATACTCACCGAACGTTCTCAGGAATGCGGCGATCATAGTGACGTCACAATCGACACTCGAGTTTGTGAGTGATGGGAGACCGAGGCTGTTTCGTTGGATTAAAACTGAACATGCAATACAAATACACAAAGAGTGAATAAGCATTTTTAATTCATGATTGTTCATACAAAAACTAGCGCTGTTTATTATTTATATTATTTTTTAGCATTTGCAGCTTTTGCTTAAACGGGAGACACAAGCTGCGGATGGGCATACATAACATTAAAAATAACAGACCACTCAACCAAACTTAGTCAACATATATTACAATAAAAGCACATTTCTGAAACAATATAATTCACAAAAAAAGCTCCTGCAGTTTTTTTCGATTTATAACAACATCAGATAAGGAAAAGTGCTTTTCCGAACATCAGCACGAGATTTTATATAATTCAAAAACAAGATATTAACTGACTTGCATTTTATCGCCAACAAATAGTTCCAAATAAATCGTTGAGCAACTTCGAGAAACACAGTTTCCATGGACTGAAAACTTTCCAGAAGTTTAGAGACGAAACATAATGTCTCTTCCCTTACAAAAAACTACTGCAGTTTTTTTGAAGTAATACTGCAGTTTTTGTTTATGTAGAAAAATGCAGTTTTATGGACACGAAAAAACTGCAGTATTGCAGTTTTACTGCAGTATATCTACAGTACTAATAAAATACAACTGCAATATTACTGCAATACAACTGAAGTAATACTACAATAATACTGCAAAATAACTGCGGTAGTACTGCAATACAGCTGAAGTAGTACTACAATAATACTGCAATATAACTGCAGTATTACTGCAATACAGCTGAAGTAGTACTACTTCAGCTGTATTGAAGTAGTACTACTTCAGTACTGTGATTTACTCACCCTCAAGTCATTCTAGGTGTATATGACATTCTTCTTTCAGACGAATACAATTGGAGTTATATTAAAAATGTCCTGGCTCTTCCCAGCTTTATAATGGCAGTGAATGGCTGTTTCTGTTTTGAAGTCCATAAAAGTGCATCTATCCATCATATAACTGCTCTACACGGCTCTGGGGGGTTAATAAAGGCCTTCTGAAGCGAAGTGGTGCGTTTGTGTAAGAAAAATATCCATATTTAAAACTTTATAGACTAAGATAACTAGCTTCCGGCGGTCAGCGGTACGCAAGTCGTCATCAAGTCAATGCCATTATAATGCTTGGAAGAGCCAGGACTTTTTTTATATAACTCCGATTGTATTCGTCTGAAAGAAGAACGTCATATACACCTAGGATGACTTGAGGAAATCATGCGCTATTTTTCATTTTTGGGTGAACTATCACTTTAAGACTTTGTTGCTTAGAAATATGGTTCTGTGTGAGAGTGACTCTATATGTGTGTGTGTTACAGGAAAGGCAGCCCATTAATTTAGAATGGTGATTAAATTGACTGTTACTATCTGTGCATTCATTGTTTTAATGCACATCTTTAAGTCAATCAGAATCCAGTATTCAAACAGACTATGGTATAATATATACACATGAAGAAGAGAGTCCACAAGCAAACTGTTGAGAACTGATGGTCAAGTACTGAGAATAATTGCTGTGGTATAACTAGATTTCATTACCTTTCCAGCGGCGCTAATATTGTAAATCTTCTTTTAGCTCTTTGATTTCATTTTTTAAATCCTCGATCTCTTCTTACATGCCTTAGGAGACAGAGGACTACACTTGATTCCTCCAGCATTCCCACAGGTCTTGGTTCCTGAAGTACAATATTAGTTATTATGTATTCTAAACTATAAAGATAATAGTTTATAAAAGATAAAATAAATAAAGTTGCTTACTGCTCACCATTATTTGAGTGCAGCTTTGTTTCACCGCAGCCATTATCTTCTGTTGAATTACATTTTTGGTCTTCTTTTTTGTTGTTGTTGTTACCAGTGCATTTTTTCTGAAAATAGCAATCACACAATAAAAAGTATTCCTGTAAAACATACTTTTCTGCACAATAATGTCAAATAATTGAACATGTGTACAGTGCTGTGAAAAAAGTCCTGATTTAGTCTATTTTTGTGTAGGCCTATGTTGTCAGATATTCCAAAGATAGTTAGCATAAAACAAAGGCAAGTACAATTAGATCTGAACCAAAGGAAAATATATTGAAAATCTGACTTTTTATGTGTTTAAGTGCTATAATCGGGTCCCCGGTGAATCTACCAACCCAGAAAATGTGAAAAAGGACAACCCAGGCCAGTAACTTTGTTTTGGTAAGCCTTTCTCTGCAAGCACGGTGAAAAATTAGCCTTTCAAATTTCACTCCCCTTCTGACGTAGGAAGAGGATCTTATATTACTGCCCCTCTGCACTGTTTTCAGAAAACATGAACCTTGCGTGTATTTGACAGTTTAAACACAGCCAAAAATTGAAAGAAAAGTTACTCACGAGACTTGACGTCTGACAGCCAGTTGTCTGTGTGCGTGTGCTCAGAAAACGATCCATTATCCGTGAGAGTGATCGCGAAACCAAGCAGGTGGGGGCAGCGTGCACGCGGCAGCTCATTTGGATTTAAAGGCACATGCACGAAAACAGCCTGGTCTTGACTGTTGTCCGAAATGAGTATTTACAACATGGATTTATAAATGATCTGTGAGGTATTTTAAGCTGAAACTTCACAGACACATTCTGGGAACACCTGATTCTTAAAAATCTTGTAAAAATCACAATAGGTCCCTTTTAAGTCAAGTCACTATTATTTATAGCACTTTAAACAATACAGATTGTTTCAAAGCAGCTTTACAGTGATAAAAATGAAAATAATGATGCCAACAGAATTGTTGTGAAGCAGCTCCAACTTGCCTGATGAACTTTTCTTCTAGAAAACTTCTCCTCCGTCCCGCTTGTAAATCAGGGTTGCCAGGTTTTCACAACAAAACTCGCCCAATTGCTACTCAAAACTAGCCCAATTGTGTTTCGGTGGGGTCCCCTGGTGAAAATCGCGTTCCGGGGGATAAATCTGTATTTTTTGGCGGGGTTCCCCTGCTAAAATTCGCATTCCCGGGGCTAAATATCATATTATTGGGGTTGTTTCAACCCGCGGACATGAAAACCAGTCAGCTGCAACAGTGTTAAAGTAGCCCAATTCAT
The DNA here is from genome assembly GCA_039654105.1 of Coreius guichenoti. Classification (NCBI taxonomy): domain Eukaryota; kingdom Metazoa; phylum Chordata; class Actinopteri; order Cypriniformes; family Gobionidae; genus Coreius; species Coreius guichenoti. Next base: position 13,273,421 of record CM077177.1, on the reverse strand, counting down.
GCTTTTGTATTTTAATTGTGGTAGTTCACATATATGAATAGTGTTGTAAGTGAAGAAATCAACCAAAACATATTTTATATCCATCCTGCAGCAATAGACACTACGGAAAAGACGCTGACTGACCGCTACGAGTATCAGCTCGAGACTTGTGTCAGGACAACGACTATGTTGGCGTGAAGGAAGAAGATCCGGTCACATGCGGGCTATTAATCTATGCGGTTGAAATGTCCCATAGGTGAAAAAAGTGGCTACATGTTGCACAATACAGCATAACTACAGTACAGTGTAGTACGAGTGGAAGGCCTATGAAGACTTCAGATGCAAAAAACGTCTGATATTTTTTGCATTGGCACAAATATTGATTTCAATTCTTATGTATATAGCCTACTGTACATATAAGGAAAAATAAGTTTGCCTTTTTAGCACTATTTTAAACTTTTCTTGGGTTAAATTATATTCACTTGTGTGTGCTTATATAAGTATCTAGTTATCTAGTGTTTGATCATGCCTAAATATTTATTCAAATGCAAAACCTAAAAATAAGTAAGAAGTTATGATCTGCAATACTTTTTTGAGCAACTAGGCTAGATAGGCCTACATGTATATTTATTAAAGAGCCATAGAGGCACCTACTGGGTAATGGCATTACAAATGGCCACAAAATGACACTAATTTGCCTCTTTGCAAAGGAATTCTCTATTTTAACCTTAATTACTACACTGATTGTAATATAAATAATAAAAATATTAGAAGAAAAATATTTTAAGTGGTCATTAATGGACCATAATTATTGCACAAATAGTATTTAGTACTAAAAGATCTCCTCAAAACATTCAATAAACATTATTGAACTAAAATATAGAACATTTATTTAATTGAAAATAGTTAAGGTGTATGGTCACATTTGACCACCAATGAGTATGAGTGTGACCAATTAGTAAGGAATACCTGAGGGCTAAATACAAGAAAAACATTAACATTAATGTTAACAATGTTGCATCTCCATCACTCTCCATAATAAAATGATACTGTAAATGTGGTTGACGTAATAATCAATGCACAGTATGCTGTACTGTTTACCAAAAATGGCTGCAAATAACTGTATAGTGAAGCTGTTGTCTATCCGCTTAAGCCATTCAAATGTATTGACAGCGCTGGTTTGTTTGAGAGCTCTATGAACCACGTGACCGCGCGCGCCGCCGGGAGATGAAAGCATAAAACCATTTTTCAACGGCTCTGACTTTAACTGTTATGCCACATTAACCAAAACGGTATTTATTGAATTTCATATTAAAACTTTAAAAAATGTAAAAGTTTAGACTTTGTTTCATATCAAAATCAGGTTTGGCGTGAGATTTACTTGGGCAGAGTGAGAGCGTGAGACAGAGCCTGAAAGCATGTGTCTCACGCCAAATGCGTGAGAGTTGGCAACCCTGATCTAAACTTCATTATACTGCAAATCTACAGTTGTACTTCATTGTACTGCAGTTATACTACTTTGTACTGCAGTTTTACTTCAATGTACTGCAGTAATATTGCATCTAAACTTTATTATACTGCAAATCTACAGTTGTACTTCATTGTACTGCAGGTATACTACTTTGTACTGCAGTTTTACTTCAATGTACTGCAGTTTTACTTTAATGTACTGCAGTTATTTTTTGTAAGGGTTATCCAAAAACCTGCTTCCTTCAGCTTATAAAAACTATTATTTCCGCTATGTATTGATTGAAAAACAGACTTCAGATGTTCAATATTAAAATTCAGCTTTCCAGCGCCTAGTTTATGAAAACCAACGCTGATTAAGAAATAAATTGCCCACCGTTAGTGCAGGTTAAGATTAGGCTATAACATTTAATTTACAGTGAACTTAGAGAATCAGTATGGGCTGCTGGTGGTGCTTGAGACTACTTGTCATTTTGTGTTTCTTTGAAAAAAGACTAACAATAATGAGGCTAAGAATACGCTAAAAGATATTAGGCTAAATGTAAAACGTTTATCTCTTTATATGCGTGTATCGCATTAGGCTATGCTAGGTGCCTTCCCTTTTCATCAGGTAGATTACATGTGTTCTTGTTTGGCTGGATGTTCGGCTCATGAACAATAATAACGTTGTTCATCCAATCTTTGCTAAAATATAAACGCAGACTGTGAAAGGGTTACCACAAGATATTTTCAGATAACCGTGATAACCTATAAAAACACTAAACGAACGAACACCAATATTAATAATAAACGTGTATCAGAAAGTTAGTTTATTAGGCTATAGCTACCTATGTAAATACATGGCATTATTTATAGAAATAAGAGATTCACGGTTTTTTCTGTACATTGTACGGGAGACCAGAGGCAATTGTAACACACTCAATTCCTCCAATCAGAAACAAGCTAGATGCTGCCTTTACATGCTATCGGAAATTTCATAATTCCCACTTCAGAAATCGTGATTACAAGCTTGTTGCATTCAAGTATGTTGTGGTCGGAATGCGTTTTGATCGCGCCATTTAATTCTTAAATGATCCCTTTCTTCTTTTAGGCTGACTTGAGAAGTTTTGCACTTTGTCTGGGAAGCGGGTCAAACATTTATTGCTGCAGTACCTTCAATGGGCTGACAGCCGTGTTGGAACGTTGAATAACTGGTAAATGCAGTATGTTTTATTGAAGCCGATCAGTTATGAGTTGATGCAATTAATACATGAGTTTCTTTGATGTTGTCAATATCTGTGCTCTTTGTTTATAGTATCATCTTTGTATCATGTTTAGGGATTGAGCGCTGAGATTGGATAACTGTGCTGCAGTTGTACTTTCGCTAAAGTATGTTTTGTTTGTTTTTCTTTTATTGTGGTTTTGTATTGACATGTATTAACGTATATTTTTTCTGTTAAAGAAAACTGTCGGCGGCCGCGAGTGACTTGGTCTCGTTCGGAGGATCTGATGCGAGCCGCAGGACGACAGCATGTCCTTAGCAGCGTCGGAGGCCGAGGAGTGGTCGGGCTCGCAGCATGACCCCGCCCCCTTGCCGTCTTTGGAGCCGATTGACACCAGAGCTTCTAGTGACTCAGAGCTCTATCGCGTGCTGTCAAAAGCGGTCGAACAGCTTGGTTTAGAGTGGTCTGCGCCTGAGGAACCCACGCGCAGCAGCTTGGACAAGTGGTTCCTGCCTGGACGTCGTCAAGCTCCCTCTCAGCGGTCAGCTCCCTTCTTTCCAGAAGTGCACGACGAGCTGACAAAGTCATGGCGCGCTCCCTACTCAGCCCGCCTTCATTCTTCTGCCTCTCACACTCTCACGTCCATTGACGGCGCCGGGGAGAAGGGCTATGGGCTATATTTGTGTCCGCCCGCCGCCATTAGATGGAAAACCAAGGCCGCTCATCCATCTAAGCCCTAATAATCGTACCACCTCAGCCATCGCTGGACGTGCGTACACCTCGGCTGGTCAGGCAGCTTCTGCTTTACACTCCATGGCGGTTCTCCAGGTGTATCAAGCGAAGCTCCTTAAGGATCTGGATGAGGCCGGTCACGACTCTGCCACCTTCAGAGAGCTGCGCAGCACTACGGATCTGGCCCTGTGCGCCACGAAGACCACAGCTCAAGCCATTGGACGCTCGATGGCCAGTTTGGTGGTGTTGGAGCGCCACTTGTGGCTTAACTTGACTGAGATCAAGGACGCGGATAAAGCCGTTTTCCTTCACCAGTCTCCTCCACCGGTCTCTTCGGACCCGCCGTCGATGGCTTCGCCATGCGCTTTACGGCAGCACAAAAGTTGTCCCAGGCTATGCAACACTTTTTGCCCAAACGCTTCACCTCCTCTGCCCCGAGCTGCCCTAAATCAGCGCCAGCTCAGCAGCAGATACCAAGGGACAAGTCGCCAGCCACCAAGCAAGCGCCGAGCACAGACGGCGCTCGCGCTCTGCTAGGCGCCACCTCCCTCCGGTGCGACAGGGCCCCGACCCAAGATAGTGTTGGACCCTGCAGCCCAGAAGCCGGCCTGATGGCCGAAAAAGGAAGAGGAGGAGGCTAAGTCACGCTGCGGCCGGACCACCCTCCAAAATGCCTCGCCCAGTTTTCCTGCCACCCCATTCAGTTCCGGGTGCTCGAGAAAAAGTGTTTGTTGCCCACACACAGCCTGTTCAAATGCCCTGGTTGGGAGCCGCTGTTATAGCGGAAATAAAAATCAAACATACTCAAAAAGAGAGCAAAATTCCTCTTCCACCACACACATGCACCTCAGTCCCTCACAGCGACTTAGTGCCAGTACCAATTCAGCCCCTTGCCTCACGGGCCGAGGCCTGGCAGGCCATCCCCAGAGTGTCAGCCTGGGTTCTGAACATAATAAAACAAGGTTATGTACTCCAATTTGCTCAAAGACCCCCGTTTTTCAACGGCATGGTCGAAACCTCTGTAGAAAGCAAGGATGCACATGTCCTGTGTTCCGAGGTAAACATCATGCTGGCAAAAAGAGCCATAGAAGTAGTTCCTCCAGCACTGAGCGAGTCAGGCTTTTACAGCAGGTACTTCCTCGTCCCCAAGAAGGATGGCGGTCTCAGACCCATCCTCGATCTCAGACATCTGAACAAGGCCCTAATAAAGCGTTCGTTCAGAATGATCACTCTGAAACAGATCTTCCCGCAAATACGCCCGGGAGACTGGTTCTTTACCCTAGATCTGAAAGATGCTTACTTTCACATCCAGATAGCCCCCCATCACAGGCAGTTTTTGAGATTCCCCTTCGAGGGAGTGGCATATCAATATACGGTTCTGCCGTTCGGCCTGTCCCTGGCCCCCCGCACTTTCAAGAAAGAAATGATGGCGGTATATCGAGCTCTCCAGGTCTTCCTTCCTCTTCTGGTGGGATACCACGTCTTGGTCAGATCAGACAACATGATGGTGGTGTCCTTTATAAATCACCAGGGCGGCCTCTCATCGAAACCCCTCTTCACCCTAGCGAAAACCATCCTAGAGTGTCCTGGAGCAACCTTCCCTCAGAGGAATGGTCGCTCCACCCCCGCTCGGTTCAGAGAATTTGGGAAGTTTTCGGGAAGGCAGAGGTTGACCTCTTTGCCTCAGAAGACAATCATCACTGCCCAATATTTTTCTCAAAAGCCCCTTTTCGTCAGGCGGAACAGCTCTTTGTCTGCTTTGGTGGCCGCACGAAAGGTCTTCCAGTCACAAAGCCCAGACTAGATGGATAGCAGACGCCATAGCTCTCGCTTACTCCTCCTTGTGCCTTCAATGTCCCTTGGGAGTGAGAGCACACTCCACGAGAGGCATGGCCTCCTCGTGGGCGTGGTCCTCTGGTGTTTCCATTGATGACATCTGTGCCGCGGCCGGCTGGGCCTCACCGTCCACATTTGTTCGATTTTATAATCTAGACGTCCCTGCGATTGGTCCTTTCTGCATAAACCTACTGCACTCACGTGCTTTTTTGTTATATCCCGACTTAGTCTGGGAATAACTACTGTTTGCCCCATATATACATAAACTAGGCCCCTGGAGGCCCTAGTAATGGGGTTCTGGTGGATGACTTATATCTCTTGAGTGTCTTGGAGCCCTTTTTTAAAGCGCTTCACACTTTTATTTAGTCATCCCCTTACATAGCACGGCGTGATTGTATTATCCCCATAGCGTCTTGTCTTATTTATCTTAATAAGACGAACGACGCAGTACTCGTGTACTATCGCAAGGGAAGGTACTCGGTTACTAACGTAACCTCGATACGGAACGAGTACTGCGTAATTTGCCGTGCTACGAGCGAGGCCGCCTAATGCGTCACTTCAGTCGATTTGTCATGGTGAAACGGCCGCTTTTATAGCCCGAGACCACACCCCTTTCGGCGGGCTCGAGCGGACTCGCTCACCATTGGCTCGGGCGTACCATGCCGTCATTGGTTCGTTTTCTTTAGCTTTACGAACCAATCGACGTGCAGTTTTCACTGCGTGATTGTATAAAGGCTTCAGAATCTGAGAAAAAGGAGTTTTCCCCGTAGCGTCTTGTCTTATTTATCTTAATAAGACGAACAACGCAGTACTCGTTCCGTATCTAAGGGAACCGAGGTTACGTTAGTAACCGAGTACATTTTTCTTCTGTTTTCGTCTTCTGTTTCTTACAGCCCAGCAAGCAATAGCCGTCATTTCACCGTCTCGGTTAACTATAGACCCGATATAGTCCGGCTATGAGTAACCCACTTTTAGCCAAAATAACCTTGAATTTGGTTACATGTCGTTTTTGCCAAAATAACTTGCGAGATGTATGATATTCCATCATGTAAGCAAAGTCGACAGTAATTACAAGGTGTTTGGTTTCATTTCTTTCACATGTTCTATGCATAGGCTATGCGTAGCCACGATTTATCTCCTAGTCAGACCAACTATTTGTAGCCCACTTATAGTCAAAAGTCAAAACTGATTTATTGTAGTTTTTGGCCAGGTAGTGCATGAGATGGTTGATATCCCATCTTGTTCGCAATGTCAATAATATCTACAAGATGTGTCATTTCATGACATGGTCTATCTGTAGCCACGATTTAGCTAGGAATTGGACGGGCTACGTGTAGTCTGCTTTTAGCCCACCCATTTGTAAACATTTAAACTTTTGAATTAGCATTAGCTTTGCTGTCACGCATAACATTCATACACATTCTACGATATTATTTGACTTACATTTTAAGTTAAATAAAAATGCAATTACAATTGTCAACCGTTAGATGGCAACTGTAGCCTGTACTACTGGCAACGCGAGACTTGAAAGTTAGTAGAGATCACGGTTGCCAGATCTCGCGATAAACATTTCTGTCGTTTTTAATTTTTTTTACACGAGAGTATGCATTGTATGCATACATTGTATGCATCTTTAATGCACTGTATGCATTAAAGATTGTTGAAGAGAAGCCATCTAAGGAAATGAAGCGTTCAAGAATAAACACATTAGCAACTAATGCGAAGGATTATGCAAAGTATGCAAGAAGCGCCATCCAACTCCACTTCATGAAGATCGTCAGCCAGGAGACAAGTCGCCTTCACAGACAGCTTTGCAGGCTGAAGAGAATGTATAACATCTATGATTGTTCCAGTATGGCTGTCTTTGTCTAACTTAAAGTTTGAAGTCTGTGTATATGCCTTATTAGACACTCAGAGTAGTCACACATTCGTTGACCAGGAAGCGTGTGAAAGCTTGCAGGCATCAATGAAGCCTGTAAAACTAAAGCTTTCCACTATGATGGGAAAAGACTCCATCGTGGAGAGTCAGAGAGTCAGTGGACTTAGAGTTCGAGGGTTATCTTCAGACAGCCCTATCTGCCTGCCTCCCGTTTATACAAGGGACTTCATTCCTTTTGAGCGCACACACATTCCCACCTGTGAAACAGCTAAAAGGTGGAGACATCTATAAGTGATTGCCAATGAAATGCCTGCACGGATGGATTGTGGAGTAGGTCTTTTGATCGGGTATGATTGCTCCAGAGCACTGGCACCTCGAGAGGTCAGGTCACAGGAGGAACTCCACAGAGTGTAAATTCTGAGGACATGATGGGTTTATGCTACCGCATATCAGTCAGGGAACTTCCCTCTGTAACACCGGCTGCTGTTATTAGAGCACTTGAGCTGGATTTTGTAGATACCAAGTCAGGAGAAAAGAGCATATCACAGGACGATGTTCAGTTCCTGCAGGTTGTAAAAGAAGGTGTCTATCAGAATGAATGCGGCCATCTTGAGATGCCCCTTCCTTTCAAGACACGTCCCCATCTTCCAAATAATAAGAAGCTTGCATTAGGACGGCTGAAGCACCTTAAGAGAATACTGGACAAGGATCCTCAATTCAAACGTGATTATATGCCATTCATGGAGGGTGTCTTCAGAGATGGTGATGCAGAAATAGCAGCTGAGCAACCAGATATGGGAAATGTGTGGTATATTCCACACCAAGGTGTTTATCACCCTAAGAAACCAGATAAGATCAGGGTAGTCTTTGACTGTTCAGCTAAGTACGAAGGTATCCCTTTCAATGACCATCTATTGACTTGGCCTAATCTTACCAATGGATTGACTGGAGTGCTTTGCCGTTTCCGTAAACATCTAGTCGCTGTCATGTGCGACATTGAGAAAATGTTCCATAGATTTCATGTCATTAGAGAAGACCGGGACTATCTGCGTTTCCTGTGGTGGGCAAATGGAAATACAGACACAGAGCCCAGAGAATATTGTATGAAAGTACACCTCTTTGGAGCATCATCCTCTCCGGGTTGTGCCAATTATGGCCTGAAGCATCTTGCCAGTATGGATGAGAGTGAGTATCCTTTGGCTGCTAGTTTCATCAGAAATCATTTCTATGTAGATGATGGCCTTATAAGCCTGGAATCTGTTGAGGTAGCAATCAAGCTGGTGAAAGAAGCTCAAGCTGTGTGTGCTAAAGGAAAGCTGCATCTTCACAAATTTATTTCTAACAACAGAGAAGTGCTGGAGTCAATTAGCATAGGCAATCGTGCTGTTGAAGTAAAGAACGTTGATTTCCATCATGACTGTCTTCCAGTACAAAATTTCTTGGCGGTTAGGTGGGATGTAGAGAGTGATGCCTTCACCTTTACTGTTGCATTTGATGAGAAACCCGCCACACGACGTGGAATTCTCTCCATTGTGGCTTCAGTTTACGATCCTTTGGGGTTCTTGGCTCCATTTGTCATATCTGGAAAGAAGGTGCTGCAGGAGATGTGCCATAAGGGCACTGGTTGGGATTAACCACTACCTACTGAGTTGAGGCCAAGGTGGGAGAGTTGGCTGAATGATTTGCCCAATCTAGGAAAAATACAGATCCCAAGATGCTTCACACCTCCAAACTTTGGGAAGCTCCTGAGAACTGAATTGCATCACTTTTCTGATGCTAGCAGTCAAGGTTATGGTCAGTGCTCCTACATCAGATTGGTGAGTGAAAGCAAGGTACATTGTGCCTTGGTCATGGGGAAAGCAAGAGTTGTCCCCATAAAAGTCGTCACTATACCAAGATTAGAGTTAACTGCAGCAGTGATTTCTGCTGCTGTGAGCAGTATGCTGAAGGAGGAGCTGGCATTTAGAGTTGAAAGAGAATATTTTTGGACAAATTCACAAGTAGTCCTTTGTTATATCAATAATGAAGCTAGAAGGTTTCATGTTTTTGTTGCTAACCGTGTCCAGAGAATCCGGGAGACCACTGATCCAAGACAGTGGTACTATATCAACACAGGAGAGAATCCCGCTGACCATGCCTCGAGGGGCCTCGCGGTAGAAGAGCTGATCAATTCAAACTGGCTCACAGGGCCCAGATTCCTCTGGGAAGAGGAGGTAGTTGTTAAACAAGGAATGTTAGAGCTGTTGGTGGGAGACCCTGAGGTCAAGGCCGTCCAAGTATTGAGGACAGAGACCATAATGCAAGTGGATTTTCAACAGCAACTATCATGATTCTCAAAATGGACTACAGCCGTGAATGTTATTGCCCGGATCCAAAGACTAGCAAGGAAGATGAAGACACCAGAACCTTTAAATGTGGAGGAAAGAAGGATGGCTTCATCCACTCTCATTCGGCTTGCACAACAGGATGCCTTCAAAGAAGAGTTGTATGTACTCAGTCAGGAATCTGGGAGGCTGCCTTCCAACCATCCTCTGTATCAGCTTGATCCATTCATGCAAGATGGCGTAATGAGGGTGGGAGGACGATTGAGGAGGGCGTCTGCATCTCTTGAATTGCGGTATCCAGCAATCCTTCCAAGCAACGGTGTCATCACATGCCTTATTCTAGCTCACCATCATCAAAAAATTCAACATCAAGGCAGGGGACAGACTCTGAATGAACTGCAAGCCAGTGGCTTTTGGATTATTGGTGGCAGCAGGGTGGTAGCCCAGTACATACGACAGTGTGTTCCTTGTAGGACAGCTCATAGGCCACCAGAACAACAACGGATCGCAGACTTGCCCTGTGATTGCACTGATCCCTCCCCGCCATTTACCTATTGTGGCATGGAGTGTTTTGGTCCCTTTTACACCAAGCAAGGTCGCAAGGTATATAAATGGTATGGTCTCCTTTTCACTTGTCTTTGTTCCAGAGCTGTCCATGTAGAAATGTTGGAAGATAGGACAACTGATGCATTCATCAATGCTTTATGATGTTTCATAGCCATTCGTGGAGCTTTTAGACATATCAGATCAGACCAAGGAACTAACTTCATAGGGGCAAAGAGTGAGTTGAAGAATGCCTTAAAAGAAGTGAGTAAAGAGAGAGTGGCAGCATATCTGGCGACTAAGCAGTGTGATTTCTGTCTGAATGCACCTAGTTCAAGTCATGCTGGAGGCGTTTGGGAGTGGCAGATTCGAACCGTTAGGAGTGTAATGGGCTCAGTTTTGGCACAAAGTGCTGGGAGACTAAATTATGCTTCTTTACATGCATTCTTCTATGAAGCTATGTCCATAGTCAACAACCGTCCATTGACAGTAGATGGCCTCAGTGATCCCACAAGTCTAGAGCCTTTAACCCCTAACCACCTGCTTACCATGAAGTCATCTGTTCCCCTTCCTCCGCCAGGTACATTCGTTAAGGAAGATCTTTATGCAAAGAGACGATGGAGGCGGGTGCAGTTTTTGAGTGAACAGTTTTGGAGCAGATGGAGGACAGAATATCTTGCTAACATCTCCCTCAGGCAAATATGGCATACACCAAGACGGAATGTGCAAGTTGGTGATATTGTCATTTTGAAGGAAAGGGAAGTTCCCCGTAATGAATGGAGGTTCTGGAAGTTTGCAAGGACGATGATGGACTGGTGCGGAAAGTTACAATACAGATGGGAGATCAGAAGTTGGGAAAAAGGGGTGAACGCCTCACTAAACCCTCTATAGTTGAACGCCCTATCCAAAAGCTGGTAGTTCTTGTAGCAAAAAATTTAAAAAAATCACGTTATTAGAATTGAGTTACATTGGTATCTTGTAGGTATTAATTGGTATCCTGGTATCATGTTGATTTTGTGCTGTGTTTAACATTGGTTAATATTAAAATATAATATATGGTGAACAATTTGTTCGTTTTAGCTGAAGAGTGTGCAATTATGAATTATGGTGTTTATATGATTTTGTTTGATTTCATGTACTGTGTTGATGCCTGGAAATGACCCTTTTGCATTTGTATGTTTCAAGTAAATCAAGGGTAATTTGGTGGGAGTGTAGCTGACACTGGTAGGTCAGCTGTGGGTTATGTATGATATATATATATATATATATATAGTATCTTGACTATTCTACTGTTGGTTACCAGGCAAACACGGAGTTAATATTTTATGTATTTTTTTATTTGATTTTGTGTCTTTAGTGGGGTTGTGTGTAAAACCTGTGTTTTTGTTGTTTCTGTTGATGTCTAGTTTTCACGGTGTCTCAGATCCATAAATAAAAACGTATGGACATCAGCGTGGACTGTTGAATAACCACCAAGTAGTTACAGATCCTTTAAAGACACTAGGTTTATTGAAAATTATCCAGCAATCAGTAAACAAAGCACAACAATAAATATATAGAACAGAACACTTACATTCATAGCACATTGCACCATGGGCGTCGGAAGCCAAAAAAATGTGGGTGGGTCCTCCCCCAGAATTTTTTTTACTGGAGTAGATGCAATTTACATTAAGTGCAAATAAACCGCCTTGTTTATGTCTGGTTCGGCCACAAAATTATGGAAGACAGCAATTTAATAACAGCGGCAGTAGTGTAGGGGTAAGACGCATGGCAGCGAGTTTTGACGCAAATCGACCTGAGGTTTGAATCCGCCTTTTGCCATCACATATCAGATCGGAAAGGCATTTATTTTCAATACAAAATAAGAAAATATTCAAAAAAATGGAAATAAAGCATCTAACGTGTGTTTAATAATAAAGTGTTAATAAGTTAGGGGTAGTAATCAGACATGCGCTGAATTAGAGACGGTAAAAGTGAGTGGGTCCAATATCATTGGTCTTAAAAAGTGGGTGGGTTCCGACGCCCATGCATTGCACACACAAAGGAATAAAATCGGCTTTCCCAATTGTCTATCTCGTTCTAATCGCAACATGGTGGCTAAAACATGTGACATGTTTAAAGGGATGGTTCACCCAAAAATGAAAATTCTGTCATCATGGACCATTATGGACCACATTGACTTCCATTTATTTTCCTACTATGAAATTCAATGGCTAACATTCAAATGTCTGGTTACCAACATTCTTCAAAATATATTTTTTCTTGTGTGTTCAACAGAAGAAAGAAACCCATACAGGTTTGGAACAACTTGAGGGTGAGTAAATGATGACAGAATTTAAATTTTTGGGTGAACTATCTCTTTAAACATGTCACATACATGTATCTTAAAAACTATATTGCCCAGCTCTAGTGTGCATCCAAGCAAAAGAGAATGACAATTAGTGTAATAAAGTAAAAAATTATGCTTTTCTCGTGCAATTTTGTTTTTCTTATTTGGCAGATGCTGTGATGACCAGCTTCCCAGCGGCAACAGAGTTTGAGTTAAGGAATGCAATTGGGGGGCATTTTAAACAATGGAAATAAAGCCAACAATTAATCATGTTTTTTTTTATAAACCAACAAAAGGGTTAACCTTTTTTTTAAAACTTAAAAGTTATCTTTATATTTTTATTATCTTACGTTGTTAATGTTCCATATTTTTTTATCTTAATCTTTATATTTAATTGTATTTTTAATATTTTATTTTGTCATTTTTATGTTTTAATCTTAATCTGTCTATGTTGTTAATGTTCTTTTTCTAAATAAAACCTTTATATTTAATTTGTTTGGATGGATTGTCATTTATGAGAACCGGTTATATTTGAGTGAAAAGAATCCTTTAGCCATCCTTTTGTTGCTGTCTATATGTAGTCATTCATTATCTGTCTATTTGATGACTAGTCTATTTTTGGGCTATGGTTAGACATCTATTAGATTTTCACTGACAGCCCATATTTAGCCTTGTTTTAGCCTAGACGTCTGGGTTGTGTTTTGACGGCTATTAGATGTCTTTTAGACATAAAATTGCTTGCTGGGAGGTGGCAGGCGGTGCATAAGAGCAGGCCCGACCCTTCTTGCATTCTCGAGGAGAGCTATTTCCAGATTCTATGGATTTTATTTCAGAAACATATTTTAATTGGTTTTAACCTTTTGATATGGCTTGTGTTGTAACAATAAAATTGTGATTTATTGACAAACTACATTTGCTGTTTATAATCAAATTATTGGTGGAGGGCTCCTCCTGCCTTAAATAAGGAGGTGGCGTAGTCAGTTTTATATTTACTACACTACATTCACTTAACCTGTCAGTGGTCATAATGTTATGCCTGATCGGTATACAAGATAGCTAAACTGTGTGATTCTTTAATAAAGGGTACTTTTGACTTAATCATTGCACATTCTTCTAGATTAAAAAAAAAAAGGTAATAATTTACAAGGTTTCGTTTGTTAACAGTTTCACTACATCAGTCAACATGAACTAACATTGAAAAATACTTAAAGCATTTTTTAATGTAAATTTTAACATTTACCAATACATTTTTTAAAATCAAAAGCTGTATTTGTTAACATTAGTTAATGCATCGTGAACTAACATGAACAATTATATTTTTACTAACATTACCAAAGGTTAATACATTCTATAAAAACATGTTCTTCTTTGTTAGTTCGTGTTAATGCATTTACTAATGTTAACAAATGGGACCTTCTTGTAGCATGACCAATACAATACTAGACAAGTGATTTTCATTTTGTATTCTTTTTTTGGTGAACTACCCTTCACTGTTTCATATTTTCAAAACAAAGCAATTCTCACATTTGTTTGTCATTTATTAAAAATTCATATATTTAAATACAGCAAACATTCAAACATGAGAAAAAAAAAACTTTTGAAGTACTTTTGAAAATTTACATCATAAATGGGTTTGGTAATGTAATCATTAGGATTTCAAATGGATTTTTATTCCTGTTATGTTGAAGTTTAATATTTCCTACTTATCAAAGATATCAAGCAGGCATTTGGTGTACTTATAGTACATGCATAATGTCATTGGCTTCATGGGTCCAGCATGGCAACAGTACCTCTCTGAAATCTTTCTTGATACCAACAAAGTCTCCAAACCAGCAGTCACTGACACCCAAAACATTTGGTTTCTCCAGTCCAGTTTATTACTAAAAACAACTTTATCAAAATGTAAAGTCTTTTATAGACAAGTCTCTAAATATTAGCCATCATTAGGTTTTGGGTGTCTCTAAGCAATACAGTGTTTTCTCTTTTAACTGTCTCTTCCATATAAAACACTGTCTTTTGTTTTTCCATCCACGATTAGCTCTGTAGGTAATGCATCCCAGGCGCTGTTAGGCGTGACCAGTGTGCGTGGTTTCCAGCATCTCCTCATAAAGCCAGCTCTCAGTGAAGTTTCCTGACTGCTCCATTAGCTCAAACAGACGCTTGTACTCATCAGGGTAGACGTCGCCTGTCATTGTGTCGTCAAGGAAGCAGAGCTTTGAAATGAGCTCTGATCCACTGCCAGGACTCCATGAGCTTTGGAAGACAGCAGACCATAGGTGTGAATACATACAACCAATCATATATTAGTTTAAAAATGTTTGTTCACTCAGAAATTATAGTTTGTATACAAATACAGGTAATAAACGTACTTAATTTGTTCAATCAATCTGCGTTTCCTTTTAGCAAGGCATTGTTTCACCATCAAAACCAGAGTGCTGCCATTCAAGGGAGTTAGGTGAGAATTAAACAAGTCCTCTCGTGGGGTTATCCGCACCAAGCACAGGTTATCACTCTGGGAAGTCTGTGGGGGGGGAATGAGGGCAAATAACAATTAAAAAAAACCATGGAATACTGGCTAAACTTTTTGTAGAGGACATCAACGTCCTCATTCAAGAAATTTGACTTAAAGAGACATTCTGTATATGACATTCTTCTTTCAGACAAACACAATCGGAGTTATATTAAATAATATCCTGGTTCTTCCAAGCTTTATAATGGCAGTGAATAGTAAATGAGATTCAAAAAAGCCAATCATAAAAGTAATCCATACGGCTCCAGGGGGTTAATAAAGGCCTTCTGAAGCAAATTGATGCATTTTTGTAAGAAAAATATCCATATTTACATCTTTATAGCCTAAAATAACCGGCAGACGACCATACACAAGTCGACTTGCGCTAAAAGAGTAACCTGTGACCCAATGCGTGACGCATTGACGAACGCGGAAGCGCAGCGTATAGAGCAAAACACCGGTCATGAATTAGAAGTCTAAAACGAGAATTTTTAAAGAGAAATGTCGGAGGATTTCGGTCAAAGAGAAGAGGAGCTTGAGTTTGTTGCTCAGCCCTAGTTGTTTGAACCGCGAGAGGCGTCAAAGCTTACGCTACTCCTACGTCATTTTTCTTACAAAAACATATCGTTTAGGTTCAGAAGGCCTTTACTAACCCCCTGGAGCTGTGTGGATTACTTTTAGAATGCGCTTTTTTTGACCTTCAAAATCTCATTTACCATTCACTCCTATTATAAATTATTTTTTAATATAACTCCGATTGTGTTCGTCTGAAAAAAGTAAGTCATTAAGTAAGTCAAAAGTAAGTCTAGGATGGCTTGAGGATGAGTAAATCATGGGATAAATTTCATTTTTGGGTGAACTATTCCTTTAACAACATGCTAAATCACAAGCAATACTATTTTTCATATATATATAAAAAAGAAATTACTAAATTACTACTTTTATTCAGAAATGATGCATAAAATTGACAGTCTTTTAGAACAGCTGCATCAAAGAATCCTGAAAAAAAAAAAAAAAGTACCGTTTTCACAAAAATATTAAGCAGCACAACTGTTCTCAACATTGATAATAATAAGAAATGTTTCTTGAGCAGCAAATCAGCATATTATTAGCAATGATTTCTGAATGATCATGTGACACTGAAAACTGGAGCAATGATGCTGAAAATTCATTTGTTCAATTCATAGTTGTCACGTGACGTCACACGCTTATAGGAACGCCCACCTGGAGGGCAAAACAAGGCTTTCCTCCATTGCCCGCCAGTCATTTTTACCAGGTTTGTAGTCAGTATTAATGCAGTAAGACAGTGATATTAAAATACCAAATTCAATATACACTTTATTGATACATACTTTGTACAGGAAAGCAGATGAACACAGAATATTAACGCAACACGAGGTTTCTAGTTAAGTGTTTTTCCCATCGGAACCCATTATAAAGACAACGCGTTGAGTTCATATTTTTGGCTCATCTACTCGCTTGTATATAGTATGCATCATCAAAAAGGTGTAAACTGAATTTGATCTTTTAATATCACTGTTTTAGTACATTACGGCACTTTAAGGGTGGGTTGCACAAATAAGGATTCTTTAGCCTGGCATCAGTTCACCCTCCACCTGTGCTGCTTGATCAGCTCTATAATTCTAATGGTTTTACTGCGTAATTAATCTGTGTTTAAAATTAAGTGGTGCAACAACTCGATTTAAAATAAAACCCAGATCAACAAATCCTTGATTAGCGTTAAATTTTGCTTAATTTAATCCTTACTGGTGCAACTCACCCTATAGTGTTTTTCACGTTAAGCATTTTAAAAACGTTCCGCTGTTTTTAGTGACTGAAATACTACAGCAGGTGCTGTATATGGATCATAAGTGCCCAAAACGTGCATCTTGTTCACATATTTTTGTTTTAAGATGGAAATTTGAAAACTACAAACGAAACTACAGCGCCCAACTACGACTCTGGCTGTTCAAAATCATGCCGCACCCCAGCGTCACACACATAGTTTTCCATTAAAATACAACGATATACCTACTGACTTCACCCTAGAAGATTGTGTATTTTTAAGTTTGTTATTTGTGGCTTGAATAAATATGCTTCATACAGAGAAATAATATAGCTCGCACTCTTTCTTTCTGTTTTTTCAAATACTTTTTCTAACCCATTCTTATAAATGCCACATGTCTAAGTGTCTTTATTGCTTTATGCAGGTAATCTCATGGCAATTATAAGTCACAGAGAATTTAGTTTTTTTTAGTTGTCCATTCAGAATCGTGGGAGAATTGTGATCTCTACTTTAAACAAAAAATCGTGATTGTCAATTTATCCAGAATCATGCAGCTCTAACACACAGTACTAACATTACAGACTAAAAGTACACATAACAGACTAATGTTTCTCAGCTCATTTTGAGATAGCAGACATTACCTGCAATTTAGTAAGTGAGTGATAAATCTGAGCTTATTCAGTGAAAAAATGAGTTGTCAGTCAGCACATGATTCAGACCAATGACTCATACTGTATGATCGATTCAGACTGATTCACTAATTATTTCTAATGATTCATTAAGAACCACAATTAAATTCCTAAACAGCTGGACAGAGGGCTGTGATGACGACACTGCGCCTCTCCTGAATCACTAATACAATATAAACAGATGAGTCCTAGAGTGACAGTACTTGTGTGAAAATACTTACAGTGCCCTTTGAGGTGGAATTTTTATTCCTCTTGGTTATAGTCAGAAAGGATGACAACGGCTCCTGGTAATGAGGACAAAGCAGAAATACAGTACAAACACATTCATCATTAATTGATAAATTATTTTCAGAAAAAGGTAACAAAATTAATAATAATAAAAGGTCTCACCTCATGCAGTAACTCAATATCACAGGCCATCTGCCAGAGAACACTGAAAGCTAGGTAGTTCTTATAATCTCTTGGACGGGTCACTAGTTTCTGTCAGAGAAAACAATCATAATTCATACTTGGATCCAGCTGGAAAGCTCCAACTCCTGCTGCTTATATTGCTTAAAGGGTTAGTTCACCCAAAAATAAATTCTGTCATCATTTGCTCACCCTTGTGTCGTCCCAACATGTAACAGTGCTTAGTAAAAGTTCAAAAAATGTATAATGTGACTGATCAAATGGCTGTTTGAAACATTTAAATAGCTTACTGTTCAGAAATAGGCAGCCTGCATTTCTGCTGTTCCATAAGCGCCATCTACTGTCAGAGAGTAAATGTGCATTTTCCTTCAGAGTGTCTCCTTCGAGTGTTTATGCTTCTCATCCATGTTGTTTACATTAGAGTGCGGATGCCTCTTTGACGCAGAGCACACGCAATGTTGTACATTTTAACTGGCTGATGGAAAAGTAAAGTATTCTAAAAACGCATTCTAAAAATCTAAATAATTCGTAATCGCCTTTATTTCCATAGTACCCAAGTTAAACATGCTGCAGTTTCACTGCCGTCATCAGTTGCTGCCAACCATCATCTTCGAGTTATCGAGTTAAATTTGCACTCTCACTTTGCTCAAATTTGCCTGCTCTCTTCTCCCAAGTGACTCACCCTCTCCGACTTATACAAACCCGATTCCAAAAAAGTTGGGACACTGTACAAATTGTGAATAAAAACAGAATGCAATGATGTGGAAGTTTCAAATTTCAATATTTTATTCAGAATACAACATAGATGACATATCAAATGTTTAAACTGAGAAAATGTATCATTTTAAGGGAAAAATAAGTTGATTTTAAATTTCATGGCATCAACACATCTCAAAAAAGTTGGGACAAGGCCATGTTTACCACTGTGTGGCATCCCCTCTTCTTTTTATAACAGTCTGCAAACGTCTGGGGACTGAGGAGACAAGTTGCTCAAGTTTAGGAATAGGAATGTTGTCCCATTCTTGTCTAATACAGGCTTCTAGTTGCTCAACTGTCTTAGGTCTTTGTCGCATCTTCCTCTTTATGACGCGCCAAATGTTTTCTATGGGTGAAAGATCTGGACTGCAGGCTGGCCATTTCAGTACCCGGATCCTTCTTCTACACAGCCATGATGTTGTAATTGATGCAGTATGTGGTCTGGCATTGTCATGTTGGAAAATGCAAGGTCTTCCCTGAAAGAGACGACGTCTGGATGGGAGCATATGTTGTTCTAGAACTTGGATATACCTTTTAGCATTGATGGTGCCTTTCCAGATGTGTAAGCTGCCCATGCCACACGCACTCATGCAACCCCATACCATCAGAGATGCAGGCTTCTGAACTGAGCGCTGAGAACAACTTGGGTTGTCCTTGTCCTCTTTAGTCCGGATGACATGGCTTCCCAGTTTTCCAAAAAGAACTTCAAATTTTGATTCGTCTGACCACAGAACAGTTTTCCACTTTGCCACAGTCCATTTTAAATGAGCCTTGGCCCAGAGAAAACGCCTGCGCTTCTGGATCATGTTTAGATATGGCTTCTTTTTTGACCTATAGAGTTTTAGCCGGCAACGGCGAATGGCACGGTGGATTGTGCTCACCGACAATGTTTTCTGGAAGTATTCCTGAACCCATGTTGTGATTTCCATTACAGTAGCATTCCTGTATGTGATGCAGTGCCGTCTAAGGGCCCGAAGATCACGGGCATCCAGTATGGTTTTCCGGCCTTGACCCTCACGCACAGAGATTGTTCCAGATTCTCTGAATCTTTGGATGATATTATGCACTGTAGATGATGATAACTTCAAACTCTTTGCAATTTTTCTCTGAGAAACTCCTTTCTGATATTGCTCCACTATTTTTCGCCGCAGCATTGGGGGAATTGGTGATCCTCTGCCCATCTTGACTTCTGAGAGACACTGCCACTCTGAGAGGCTCTTTTTATACCCAATCATGTTGCCAATTGACCTAATAAGTTGCAAATTGGTCCTCCAGTTGTTCCTTATATGTACATTTAACTTTTCCGGCCTCTTATTGCTACCTGTCCCAACTTTTTTGGAATGTGTAGCTCTCATGAAATCCAAAATGAGCCAATATTTGGCATGACATTTCAAAATGTCTCACTTTCAACATTTGATGTTATCTATATTCTATTGTGAATAAAATATAAATTTATGAGATTTATAAATTATTGCATTCCTTTTTTATTCACAATTTGTACAGTGTCACAACTTTTTTGGAATCGGGTTTGTATCTGGTGAAGCACGTACTTTGATGTACTACGTAAAAAAAAGTATTTAACAGTCAAGTTGTGAACTGGTTAGGGTATTACTAAAGACTTGGTGCTTCACAGCCTAAAAGCATATATTTTTTAATCATATTTAAGACCCCATGTTAAAATGTAATGCCTAGCAGAAAAAAGACAAATATTTAAGACTTTTTAATGGCCTTAAAATCAGGAGATTGTAATTTCAGACGTTTTAATGCCCCGCAGGAACCCTGAGCGTGATTGAGGTTTGGAAGGACCTACGGGTGAGTAAATGATGACAGAGTTTTCATTTTTGGTTGAACTAACCCTTTAAACTTTCTTGTACAAGTGAACTCACCATGTATTCATTCTGGCTGATGAACATGATCAACTCCACACGTCCGTAGTGGAAAATGGAACGCCGCTCAAACAGGTTGTAAAGCAGCTTCCACAGTATACTCTTCTCATTCCTGTGTGAGAAGATCCCCACAATCTTCACCGGGACATCTGTTTCAGAAATGGAAAGACAGAAAAAGCATTTAGAGGTTTTCTTATCCAAACCACATATTTATGCACTGCTTAAAGGGATTGTTTACTCGGCCGTCTTTCTT
This sequence comes from Coreius guichenoti, assembly GCA_039654105.1. Classification (NCBI taxonomy): domain Eukaryota; kingdom Metazoa; phylum Chordata; class Actinopteri; order Cypriniformes; family Gobionidae; genus Coreius; species Coreius guichenoti. Next base: position 13,252,843 of record CM077177.1, on the reverse strand, counting down.
CCCTTTTGACCACATTAATCTGAATGTTTGGGACACTAACCTGCTGACCAAGGAACCTCAGAGATGGCAAGGTCAGAGAAGAGCTTCTCAGAGTACATGGCAGGTGGTTTCATGCTGCCGTGGCCGATGGGATCTAGTTTGAAGAAGTCACAATGAACCACATCCAGCTGCCCGTCCAGTTTGCTCTCCAGGTCCTTTAAGATCAAAGGTTATTTTAGGGGTGTGTGATATGAAGATTTTAGATTGTGAACGATTAAAATATCTCCATGATCTGCCTTTATGGTATCGTGCTACAGCACACATTCTATCAGTTGCAGTTCTATGGCTGTTTTTGATCATTATCTCTATTGCAGTTCTTTGTCATCAAATGAAAGTAAACAGTTGGGAGAAAATTGGATGTGTGTCATTATACTGGATCTGTGCAATAGGTCTTAGGGGCCGTTTACACGACACCATTTTCAATTAAAAACGTAAAACTTTTTATGCGACAGCGAGCAGAATGAGATGAGATCATTTCAGATGTCTACCTGCAAATCAGGAAGGAAGTTTGTGTCACTTTCCAACGCAACTACTCTCTGAGCCCCACGGTTCAGCAAAGCGCGTGTCAATACCCCAGGACCTGCGGACACAGACAAACCCTACATGAATATGCCTACAAATACTGATGCCATTCAATTAGCAGTTGAGAGACACACACCTGGGTTACACTCAAATATAACCGCTTTCCCATCATCAATATCTCCGGCGAGGTGGTTGGTCACGATTCTTGCGAGTGAAGGGTCTACGATGAACCGCCTCAGGTGTTTACAGGCCAGGGCTTTCTGCGTGTTCTCATCCACATCGCCCAAATCTAAAGGGTCGTACCTGCAGAGGGGGCGAAACTGACCCTGCAGAGGCACAGCGACAGCGGAGAGGTTCCTCTGAACGCCTCCTGAGGATGGAGAAAGACGCTCTGGTTTGCCCACCTGAGCCGGGGTCTTCCTTGAGCCGGAGGAGAATGAGTCTGGAGAGTAAGTTCTCGCAGATGTGGACAAAGTCCTGAGTTTAGTCAAAGGCAAAGCGCAGGGTGATGCAGATCTTGATGTTCCACATAGAGTTCTTATAGTCAGGACAAAGAACCTGCATCCTCCACACGCTGCCATGATGACCAACAAGCTTGAAGCCTGAAATCATAAAATATACAATAAAATTGCAAATCCAAACCTGAACAGTTTTATGTAAAAATACATTTTCTGTACTTATTGCGTTAATTTTACTGTATTGGGATAAAACACAGTGTTATTAACTGTAACATAAAATATTTTATAGCTGAATGTTATTTTTTTTAAAAAGTGTTCAAATGACTGTGGGAGGGAACCTTGATATGAATCATTAATATAGCCATTTATCATTAATCAACGTTTTCTTTACTCTGTCCCTATATCATTTACTGCAAATAAGACTAAGTCTAAACAAACATTTGCTCCGTATCCTAAATATTTTAACCTATAATCAGCTGGAACACCATTACATTATGTTTTTGCAGCAAACGTCCTATATTAGCTATTAACTATTAGGTTCTCTTGCACATGCAGATTGTTAGTTATAGATTTTTATACAATTTTAACCCAAACTAACCTCAACTGATGCGGTTGTTGTCCTCAGGATCTACATTAATGAAGCGTATTCAAGCTGCGCAACACACGCGTCCGTGACATTGAGCCCCGCGTGCTGTTGACCCGATGGTTTCGCAATCCTATTGGCGAGGCGCACTATGTACGTCATGTCGTCGCGACCTCCCAACATGTATTTTTCTGATCAGGAGTGCGTCAGATTTACGCATTCTGAAATGTGTTATTATTATTATTTTTTTTTTTATATGCGCAGTACGCATTCGTCTGAATATAAACTGTTGATACACATATAGAAATTATAGTGAAAATGTTTTGTAGTGAAATGTATTTTTTGTGAGTTTCATTTTTTTTTAACAACCTGCGCAGTGCCGTGTCAAGTTGACTGTCTTGAATACAAACAGGGCATTCATATAATGTGTATGTACTGTATGTAGACACATGGACGCTCAGTTATGAGGATATGATGGCTGTGAATATAGAGCGGTTTGTCAGTGAGGGTAAAGGAAATGGTTTGCGTGCTCTGCGTGAAATCAAACCCGGTGAAGTGATCCACTCATGCGAGCCGTTTGCATCCTGCATTGCCAAGGATTTCTTGAAAACTACCTGCCAAAGTTGTCTTAAGAGGTAAGAACACAATATTTCACGCGCAAGAGGACAGTTTTATTAGAGAAAATGATTATAATACAACTTATACAGAGGGAATATTTGCCACATGTCATGTCAAAATGTGTTTGGGCGTCATAGAGGTGGAGCATCTAATGTTTTTACTACAAAATAATGATTACACAAAAGTACACTATTTTTTCATGGATATGTACTACCATGTTTATTTTGGACGATACACCATGGTAATGCATGTTTTAGAACATGTACTATGGTAATAATGTATTTTTTTGACATGCCTCTTGGAGTACCATGTATGTAAATACCATAGTACACGCTCTTCAGTACCATAGTATGTTCCAAAGTACCATGGTATTGCATCAGTACTCTTTTGTAAGGGTAAAAAGCTTTTAGCAACAGTATGTCTGTATGCTCTTCTGCCAAATGATAATGTTTTTGTGAATATGAAATAAAGAGTTTGCGCAATGCCAGTGGATTCACAGCAAACATTATCTGGTGCAGGACAAATGCATAGTGTAATGCATGACATTTCTGAGTGTGGCCTCTAGGGGGCGCTGTTGCTCTTTCTGTGATGTTGCTGCGACTTGAATACATTTACATGGGCTGTTGTTTTTCTTGGTCAACTAAATGAGTGGGAAAAGACTAGAGTGCTGTTTACATAGCTAGGATACAATAATCTATAGTATAACGACTTTACAGTTCCCCCTTTGGATATGAAAAATACCCCTAGCTAATATGCACTAAGTTACTTTTGGCAAAGGCATTTAATCACAATTAATAATTTGATTAACTTCACGATCAATTGATTTTCTCTGCGTATTCAATGGCTAAATCAGTTTTAATAGTAGTGCATGTTTTTTATTATTATTATTTAAACACTAGTTTTGTGCAGTTTTTTAATATATTTCAATGCTGTTTTTGCGGATATAGCTTTTGATGAATAGTCTGTGTGAAGTTTACAGTGACTATGTTCAAAATATACTATTTTCCTGCAGTATATAGTATATACTGTAGGCCTATATTGTACCATTTTCTGTATGCATAGAATATACATGGAATGATTTGCTTGATTTGAAGTTCCATTTCAGTTTGATGATGCAGAATTAATTTCTGGAGATAATATATACATTTTATATAATAAATAATGTTACAATTTCAAATATTATATACATTTTTATGGTTTTAACTCTATTTTTTTAGACTATCATGAGTTTGAGTTAAGATGGTTGCACATAAGATTTGTATCAAAATTATGGATTTTTGTTATTGCATAATGCAAACTGTTTCACTTTTTTTTTTTTTTTTTTTAAGTATTTTTTTTTTTAGTATTCAGTTTATAATGCACAAAATGGAGTATACATATGGCAAGCTGTTTTGACTTTTATTCATTCCCAGGATATGAATTCTTGATATCAACAATTACATTTTCACTAGTTAAAATGCTTATTCTTGATATCAGGAATTAGATTTATACTAACAATTGCAATTGTTGATATCAGGAACTACATTTCCACTAGTAAAAATGTTAATTTTTGATATCAACAAAATATTATGATTTTTACTAGTAAGATTTGTATTTCTGATATGTGAAAAATAGTAAGTAATCAATTCTTGATAGCAACAATTGAATTTGAATGGCAGCCTATGGTGACATTTAACTAGTGAAAATACAATTACAGATATCAGGAATTATAGTTTCTACTAGCTGAAATTTAAGTCTTGATATCAAGAATTCGTATTTCTGCGAGTGATGACGTCATTGTTGAAATCAAGAATTAACATTTTTACTAGTGGAAATGTAGTTCCTGATATCAAAAATTGCCATTGTTACTAGAAATCTAATTCCTGATATCAAGAATACACATTTTAACTAGTGAAAATTGAATTATTGATATCAAGAATTCATATCCTGCAAATGAATAAAAGTCAAAACGGCTTGCCATAAAGTATTCTATTCTGAACAGAAGCGGTTCTGATCAGCCTCTTTATCTCTATTTTTAGGGGACATAGATGAGTGCACTGCATCTGTATTGTGTAACATGGCCTAGAGAACGGCTATATGATCAGTGAAGTTCACAGAAAGCAATTACCACCGAGTCAGACCTAATTTAGCAGTTTACTCAAGTTGCACCAACTCTGACAGAATAGCTAAGCATTAATCTGCTCCAAATACAGACCGAATTCAAATATAAGCCTCGCTTTTCTGTGTTTTGCTTCAGAAAAACAGAAGTTTGTTGTCGAGAGAGCAGCTGTTGAAAGTATTTTCATCGCCTTCCCAAATATCACTGTCATAAGTTATTTTGTTGAAGGTTTCTTCTTGTGATCCAGCGGTCTAGGCTTTTTTATTGTCATCATTGCTATTAATTTCAGACACGTACTATATTTTCACTTTCAGAGGTGTAATTTTTCCTCTCGCCGAGGAGAAAGAGTGTAGGGTGATGCTGTAATGAGATTTCTAGCAGATGTGCTGTGATTTAATTCACACCAGCTTTACATGCCTGATCATCTTTGACACTTTATTAGAATCTACAAAACTCTCAGTGCTGACAAATGCTTATGGATGGTGTGTGTCGAGAAAATCAGTAGACCTCAGAAGAGAGTTTCTGTATTCTAGTGAAAATTTGGTATTTGTACAGAATTATTACTCAGCTGTCTGGAATCCTTTTTGCTTTGTAAGTTGCTTTGGCCGAATGCATAAATGTTATATAATGTATGGTTACTTATTAGTGTTCTGGTCACTGTAAACCCAAATCAGTTGGCAAAACTCAAAATATTTGAGGTAATCAGTTAAGAAATCCAGTTTTAGTAAGCAGAACTGGCGGATTTTGTCTGTACTCATACATTTTAATTACTCTTAACTGGAAATATTTGAGTAAGCTAATTCACACACACACACACACACACACACACACACACACACACACACACACACACACACACACACACATATATATAAAATATAATTTAAAATTATCATGTAATCCCAATTTAAATATTTTTAGTAGTGGAAACTTGCCTAGCTTTAACTACCTTATTCAGTAAATGCTAACTTGCTAATTGGTAACACAATGCTTTGATACTATTAGTATAGCATAGCAATTGCTGAATGAGTACGACAATGTAGATCATTTAATATCTGTTCTCAAACCAAGCTCACGTTCCACTTGTCCCCCAAAAACACTACATAACAGAAACTTTTCTAAATTAGAATAATAAAACATTGAACACTACTAAATATTCCATTTAACATTAATCTTGCACAAAAAAACATTATATAATACTTAAATTTACTCTCCCCTTAGAGTGTCATGGAAAGCATGCTGGGAAATAGAAATCCCAGCCCAGTTTCAGTTATATTTAAGTTTGCCTAAATTTAAAGAAACAAGTTCATAAAACTCAAAACAATGAAACAATTCAGATTACTTAAAATGTGTCAGTTTTCAAAAGAAAAAGAAAGTTCTAAATACTCATAAAAGTTCATTTGATTGAACTCATTTGTTTAATTTAAGTTTACCCTACTCAAACCAATGAATTATTTTGAGCATTGGGGTTTACAGTGTTTCCCTCAAGACTTTATATTAGGGCCCTACGAAATCCCAGAGTCGTAAAAATGTAATTTACAGAATAACACGGAATGTCACGGAATTTGGAAAATTGTGGATGACTAAATCAAAAGTAGGGCTGTACACTTCACTATATGGACTAGTGTCTGTGAATAATAAACCGCAAAAAGACTAAAATATGAAGTCTGCATGTTCTGTGTGTCTCGGTGTGATTTTTAAACAGTAATTTATTTTAACAGTAAATCTCTGTTGTGAAGCATTTTGTTTGCCAAAAAACCATAATTGTTTAATTTTCATTTGATTACATTTTGAAAGAAAAAATAAATTGTTAGTATTTTATGCCTTTATTTGAACACCGGTTTTGATAATTTATATTAAATCATAAATCCTGAAAAATGTATGTTTTAAAACAGTTTAATGCTCGCAAATCCTTTCATTATAACCAACAAAGTGTAAACACGATGTAAATAAAAGATTCATTGTACATTAGGACTAGGGATGTCACGATACCAAAATTCCTGTAGTCGGTACCAATACCATAAAAATTTTACGGTTCTCAGTACCAATTTTGGTACCACAGCAAAATGATTTTTTATTTTATTTAACTATTTAAAAAAATAAATAAATTAAATTCAATGAGTTTATTATTTATGATAATCATTATAAGTAAATAATACATAAAAATTTAAAGGCTGTATGCTGTTTAAAAGTAAACATTGTTTATAAAAAAGATCAAGTGAAAAATAAGCAACCATCTAGGCATAATTATTATTATTAGCAGTAGTAGCCTATTATTATTATATAGAGATGTAGCTAAATCTACTGTACAACAGTAGCCTAATATATTTCTGTCAATTTCTTCCAAGTTAAACCTAACTTTTATTTTGACGGGTTGCGTGAAGACCTTTGAGTTTCTGTGTTCATGATATGAGTTTCTCAAATGAAACGGTAAATTCTCATACCGTGTCCTAACTACACGCGACGCGACGCCGCGACACGCGATAAAAGGTATCTTTTCCATGTTAATTAGAGTTTTTGTCCTAACCAACCGCGATGATTCTATTTTAGAAACGGTTTCTATTTCTGCGACGTCGCGGCTGGAATAACAACACAAAACATGGCAATGATAATCTCAGGTAGTGTTTATGTGCTTTCACCCTTGAAATTAAACAAATGGAAACAAGAACGTTCAAACTGTGAACAAACAAGTATATTCTATAACAAAGATTGTTTTAGTAACTCAGTATGTATTTTAGTAATGTTTAAATGGTGTAATATTTGTGAATTTGATTATGTAGGCTACTTATACATTTCCTAGCGAGTGCCGTCAAGATTAATCTCTGGTGCCGTGCACTTGCCGCGAGAGCCCGCCCACGCGCTGTTCTGATTGGCTGTGGTTTTTGATTGATTTGTCGCATCTTGTAGTCGCGTCGCGTCTGGTGTGGACAGAGAAGTTGCTTGTCGCTGGAATCTTATCGCGTCGCGTGTAGTTAGGACACGGTGTCATGAAGTGACGGTTTATGCGTTCATGTCCTCATATAGTGACATGGCAAGGCTAAAAAGACAGCGTGTGCGTGCGTGTGTGAAACCGCGCATCTGCGCCCGTCATTCACACAGATACGCAGAACATGCAGGAGTAATATTTAAATAGTATTTTGCAGTTTAATATTCACAGACACTAGTATATATTCGGCTACAGTCTGGAGCCCTGCGCTTAGATAAACACGGAAGCGACTGAACGCAGCTGCGGGTACCGAATATACTTGGGAGTCGGTACTACAGAATTGCAGGTATCGTCACATTTTTAAAATTTCAGTACCGACTTGGTACCGAAGTACCGGTACTTGTGACATCCCTAATTAGGACAGCTTGTGCTTTAGAGATTGACAGCCTTAGTGATTATAAAGGGAGGGCTCTTCTCTTGCTTTGTTTATTACCCATTCACAATCTGAATACCAGTTTCACGAATGGACTTATTGCACAGGTGGCAACCTATCACGGTACCACGCTTGAATTCACTGAGCTCCTGAGAGCGACCCATTCTTTCACAAATGTTTGTAGAAGCAGTCTGCATGCCTAGGTGCTCGATTTTGTACACCTGTGGCCATGGAAGTGATTGGAACACCTGAATTCAATGATTTGGAGGAGTGTCCCAATACTTTTGGCAATATAGTGTACGTCACTTATTTTACTATGATTATGGTTTAATTACGAGCTTAATCGCATAAGTTTGATTGAAGTATTGTGTATACATGGGGTACAGTTTAATCGCAATATTACCTGAATCTCATTATAGTTGCATTGTGAGGCTGCATGTAGACATAGTCATAGGGCCCTATTTTAACGATCTGAGTGCATGGTCTGAAGCGCATGGCGCAGGTGCACTTAGGGCATGTCCGAATCCACCTTTGCCAGTTTAACGACGGAAAAAATGGTCTAAAAGGGTTGTACCTAGTCTCTTAATGAGTTATGGGTGTGTTTTGGGCGTAACGTGCAATAAACCAATCAGAGTCTCATCTCCCATTCCCTTTAAAAGCCAGTTGCGCTCGCACCATGGCAGATTCGCTATTTACATAGCGGAATTTCGCCAACAATGCGCCTGAACACACCTCGTTTTCAGACCAGCACGCCCATGGGCGAACAGATGAGCGCAAGTGCATTTGCTATTTAAACAACGTGGCGCTGGACGTGAAAATGATAACTGCGTTGTGCTGAAACTAGCAAAAAACACTTTTTTTTTTAATTGTATGATAGGGCCCGTTGTCTAAAACAGTGGTTCCCAGTTTTGATCCTGGCAACTGATGTGTATAAGATAAAAAAACACATCTAATATAACCAAATTACGTTTATTTATATATTTTTTTATTAAATAGGCCAACAGACCTTTATCACGCAGTTTAGCACTTTAAATATGACAATTTACAATAATTAAATTAACTTATTTTTTATAAATGCACTTGGATGTAATATATACACATATATTAAACAAAAAAATGGATCATTTATATTGTATGTATTTATTTAGAAGTGTGTCATCATACCTCAGGTATAAAAGATGATATGTGTGTCTGTGATAGAGCTGTCATTTGTTGCCATTTCTTTTTGTCAGACTGCGGTTTGACTCCAAAGTGTCACAGAACATCAAATATTTCTCGCAGGTAGTTTAAGTAGGCCTACTTTATTTATTAATTTATTTTTGATAATTCTCCCGTGGCGTGCACTTGTTTTTAGCGTCATGTGCTGGAGTGCAAGTAAACACACACACACACACACACACACACACCCTAAGGTATCCATTCTCTGTCTTTTTGTGGTTCTTTCCCTCCTTCTCCTCTCTTTTATTCATCTATTCCCTGTTGAGGTATTAATTGCCATCTGCTTTTTGCCGTTTGGCTGGTTGGGGCGGCCGTTCATCATATTTCAGGTATGTCATTTTCCTGACTGCAGCTCAATGCTTTTCTGAGCGTGACCTTGTGGAGTGGCTCTTTCCACTTGAGAGGGAGTGGAAAAAAGCAGACAAACAGGCTCAGAAGACAGTCATTTCTGGCTGGGGATTAGTGCTTCAGTCCTGCTGATAACCTGGCTCATCTATAGAGAGCCGTCTGCATGGACTCACCCAGGAGAACACTGTGGATGAAAAGAAACGCCATGGAAACAGAACGTTAATAATCCGCTCAGAAGAGCTCTGTATTGTAATGCTCCCTTAGTGCACCTCTGAATAAGCTGAAAGATGCTTGTGCTGTCACAGAGCTCAAAGAATCTATTTTACAATGATCTGAAATGAGCACTGTAACTCTTTATAGAGGATAGTATCATGATAATACTACGATATTTCAATACATACTCATGGAACTAAATTATTAACATTTATGCTCACCAAGGCTGCATTTATTTGATCAAACATTTCTCTGGTGTTGCTGCACTTTGAATGATTTGACATGAGCTGTTGATTTTGTTGGACTAAATGAGGCATGTCTGACCCTAGAGTGTTGTTGTTTACATACCGAGGATAAAATAATCTGTAATATAAAGTAGAGATGCACCGATACTAAATTTCTCCGCCCATGAATGAAACACTGATTGAGCTATTACATGAGACATGATACATTTTGTAAGTTGTACTGTATCTTTTCAACATACATTTTATTCATGCATGTTTTTTCATGCTATAACTTGTAAGTGGAAGAAAAGACTCGCACTGCTGCATGAACTGAGGCGCTCCAGTGATCTGTCACTTCACATTTAAGAGCGTCAAAATGCCATTTATTGTTTGAATTTGCTCCCTTTTGATTGACAGGATATAATCAGCCTTGATCATCAGCTGTTTTTAAACAATAGATAGTGTAAATAATTGCTTTTATTAATTGCTTTTTTTATACTCCAGTCTTTAGTGTCACATGATCCTTCAGAAATCATTCTAATTTGCAGATTTGCTGCAATTATTATTGGTGCTCAATTATGATTAATGGTTCTTATTATCAAAGTTGAAAACAGTTCAACTTATTAACAGCTTAATATTTTAACCATGATATGTTTTTTTTCAGGATTCTTTGAAGTTTATTAAACAGCATTTATTTGAAATAGAAATCTTTAACATTATGAACGTACATTGCCCGGCCAAAAAAAGTCGCTGTTTGGATTTAAATAATCAAATGCTCAAGAGTCTTTGATTGGATCATTATTGCTGTGATTATTGTGTTTCTAGCATGTTATATGTTTGGCAACAGTTCTTCTAACCCTCATTGATGGAGTGTGTAGCTTTTCATTTTATGCAAACTGATGCATTTCTTGATGGAAATAAATGTTGTGATGTTACTTCCATCAAGAGGTGCATCAATTTTTGGTCAAGATCTTGTATTGACGATGCAAGAGTCAAGCACTCTGTAAAGTCTCCTCCAGCACATCCCAAAGACTTTCAATGAATTTAAGGTCTGGACTCAGAGGTGAAAATGATTCTTCATGCTCCTCCCAACCATTCTTTCACAATCTGATAAATATTGACATTGTCATCCTGGAATATGGCCATGATGTGTCTTCCTACATGGTTGTTTAAGAAATGGAAAGCTTCACACTCCATCAATTATGGTTAGAAGAACTGTTGCCAAAAATATAACATGCTTGAAACATAATAATCACTGCAATAATGGTCCAGTCATACACTCTTAAGCATTTGCCTATTTAAATCCAAACAGCGACCTTTTTTTGGCCAGGCATTTTATTTATAAATATTAGATATTTATGAGAATTGGATGGGGAAATGTAATGAGCCTGATTAGAACTCGTCTCACCCACATGAGCACTCAGGGCTCATTATGTGCATGTGCTGCTAACTACTAGGCCACGGCTCCAGCAGGGTTGAATTGTTAATGACATGAATGGGTTAAAGTAAAATATGACTCTTGTCTTGAGAATCCTTTAGATGCATGACATTGATGTTGTGTCGTAGCATTGTCTGTTCCTAACCATGATATATGAAACTGCTGTTTAATGCTATTCTATTGAAAGCAGTGCAACAGATGCTGTAGACTTGCTCTCCTGGGCTTAATTTAGGAGTAATGAGGTCCGCAATACGGTGAGTTTTGTATAAAAAAAAAAATTCTTAGGCATTAAGATGAATATTAATAACTATGTACTGCAAAGGTTAATATGGTGTACCTGCTATATGGAAAATGAATTAGATTTCTCAGGAATAATTCAGAGGCCAAAAGATGCATTGCTTTAGTAAAGACTTGTGCATGATCCCATGTTTGTATTGGGCTTTCAGTGCAAAATAATTAAAGCATATTTTCCGCTGTCACTCTTGCAGCATGTGTCATATCCTTCAACGGCATGTTGAGACAATTACACCCTGGTGATGAAATGCAATATCTCTTGACCTTGCTTAAAGGCAAAGTAAACAGTGTGTAATGCACGACTGCTTCCCTATTGAACTACTCGTTTTCAATTACAGTAGCCAGGAGACATGCTGAAATCTCAGCTGCAGTTACATTTGGCTGTGAAACCATGAGTTTTTTTCAATATTCACATTCATTTTAAAGCATTTCTAAGCACCAGAGCGCATAAAAATGCATTTCAGAATGAATAATACATTTATTTGCATGTTAACTTTATAAAGCTGTTAAAATTGTTTTTCATTTCATTACTTAATTAATATAACATCAACAACAACAATAATAATAATGATAATAATACATCCATCCTATTTGTAATATAACCTGTTTATTATAATAATAATAATAATACATTCTCCACTGCTTTGAATTTCTGTAAAATGATTAATAAAACTGTTAATAATAATAATAATAATACTTCCAAAAGATTATATATATATATATATCTCAATCATTATTTTTATATTTAATTATTTTTATTATGTTAATAAATATTATGTTCATAATGTAACTAATTTTATATATATATATATATATATATATAGTTGGCCCACCCTTTGCAACTATAACAGCTTCAACTCTTTTGGGAAGGCTTTCCACAAGGTTTAGGAGTGTGTTTATGGGAATCTTTGACCATTCTTCTAGAAGCGCATTTGTGAGGTCAGGCACTGATGTTGGACGAGAAGGCCTGGCTCGCAGTCTCCGCTCTAATTCATCCCAAAGATGTTCTATCGGGTTGAGGTCAGGACTCTGTGCAGGCCAGTCAAGTTCCTCCACACCAAACTCGCTCATCTATGTCTTTATGGACCTTGCTCTGTGCACTGGTGCGCAGTCATGTTGGAACAGGAAGGGGCCATCCCCAAACTGTTCCCACAATGTTGAAAGCATGAAATTGTCCAAAATGTCTTGGTATGCTGAAGCATAAAGAGTTCCTTTTACTGGAACTAAGGGGCCAAGCCCAACTCCTGAAAAACAACCCCACACCATAATCCCCCCTCCACCAAACTTTACACTTGGCACAATGCAGTCAGGCAAGTACCGTTCTCCTGGCAACCACCAAACCCAGACTCATCCATCGGATTGCCAGACAGTGAAGCGTGATCCGTCACTCCGAGGAACACGTCTCCACTGCTCTAAAGTCCAGTGGCGGCGTGCTTTACACCACTGCATCAGACGCTTTGCATTGCACTTGATGTAAGGCTTGGATGCAGCTGCTCGGCCATGGAAATCCATTCCATGAAGCTCTCTACGCACTCTCTTGAGCTAATCTGAAGGCCACACGAAGTTTGGAGGTCTGTAGCTATTGACTCTGCAGAAAGTTGGCGACTTCTGCGCACTGTGCGCCTCAGCATGTGCTGACCCCGCTCTGTGATTTTACGTGGCCTTCCACTTCATGGCTGAGTTGCTGTTGTTCCCAATTGCTTCCACTTTGTTATAATGCCACTAACGGTTGACTGTGGAATATTTAGTTGTGAGGAAATTTTACGAATGGACTTATTGCACAGGTGTCAACCTATCACGGTACCACACTTAAATTCACTGAGCTCCTGAGAGCGACCCATTCTTTCACAAATGTTTGTAGAAGCGTCTGCATGCCTAGGTGCTTGATTTCATACCTGTGGCCATGGAAGTGATTGGAACACCGGAATTCAATGATTTGGAGGGGTGTCCCATTACTTTTGGCAGTATAGTGTGTGTGTGTGTGTGTGTGTGTGTGTGTATGTGTATATATATATATATATATATATACACAGTGGGGAGAACAAGTATTTGATACACTGCCGATTTTGCAGGTTTTCCTACTTACAAAGCATGTAGAAGTCTGTAATTTTTATCATAGGTACACTTCAACTGTGAGAGATGGAATCTAAAACAAAAATCCAGAAAATCACATTGTATGATTTTTAAGTAATTAATTGGCATTTTATTGCATGACATAAGTATTTGATACATCAGAAAAGCAGAAGTTAATATTTGGTACAGAAACCTTTGTTTGCAATTACAGAGATCATACGTTTCCTGTAGTTCTTGACCAGGTTTGCACACACTGCAGCAGGGATTTTGGCCCACTCCTCCATACAGACCTTCTCCAGATCCTTCAGGTTTCGGGCTGTCGCTGGGCAATACGGACTTTCAGCTCCCTCCAAAGACTTTCTATTGGGTTCAGGTCTGGAGACTGGCTAGGCCACTCCAGGACCTTGAGATGCTTCTTATGGAGCCACTCCTTAGTTGCCCTGGCTGTGTGCTTCGGGTCGTTGTCATGCTGGAAGACCCAGCCACGACCCATCTTCAATGCTCTTACTGAGGGAAGGAGGTTGTTGGCCAAGATCCCGCGATACATGGCCCCATCCATCCTCCCCTCAATACGGTGCAGTCGTCCTGTCCCCTTTGCAGAAAAGCATCCCCAAAGAATGATGTTTCCACCTCCATGCTTCACGGTTGGGATGGTGTTCTTGGGGTTGTACTCATTCTTCTTTTTCCTCCAAACACGGCGAGTGGAGTTTAGACCAAAAAGCTCTATTTTTGTCTCCTCAGACCACATGACCTTCTCCCATTCCTCCTGTGGATCATCCAGATGGTCATTGGCAAACTTCAGACGGGCCTGGACATGCGCTGGCTTGAGCAGGGGGACCTTGCGTGCGCTGGAGGACGGCGTAGTGTGTTACTTATGGTTTTCTTTGAGACTGGTCCCAGCTCTCTTCAGGTCATTGACCAAGTCCTGCCGTGTAGTTCTGGGCTGATCCCTCACCTTCCTCATGATCATTGATGCCCCACGAGGTGAGATCTTGCATGGTGCCCCAGACCGAGGGAGATTGACCGTCATCTTGAACTTCTTCCATTTTCTAATAATTGCGCCAACAGTTGTTGCCTTCTCATCAAGCTGCTTGCCTATTGTCCTGTAGCCCATCCCAGCCTTGTGCAGGTCTACAATTTTATCCCTGATGTCCTTACACAGCTCTCTGGTCTTGGCCATTGTGGAGAGGTTGGAGTCTGTTTGATTGAATGTGTGGACAAGTGTCTTTTATACAGGTAACGAGTTCAAACAGGTGCAGTTAATACAGGTAATGAGTGGAGAACAGGAGGGCTTCTTAAAGAAAAACTAACAGGTCTGTGAGAGACGGAATTCTTACTGGTTGGTAGGTGATCAAATACATATGTCATGCAATAAAATGCAAATTAATTATTTAAAAATCATACAATGTGATTTTCTGGATTTTTGTTTTAGATTCCGTCACTCACAGTTGAAGAGTACCTATGATAAAAATTACAGACCTCTACATGCTTTGTAAGTAGGAAAACCTGCAAAATCGCCAGTGTATCAAATACTTGTTCTCCCCACTGTATGTATGTGTGTGTGTATGTATATATATATATATATATATAAACTGAACGTATATTTATATATTATATTTATATTTAATTTAATAATATTTTATTTAATTTTTATGTTCAGTTCTGTAGTCAGATGTCTTACTACAATAGCCAACACATACAGAATATGATGTCATACAGTTTCTTTTCTTTCTTTAAAAACAAAACAAAAAAACATTTCTTTGCTGGGAGCAAAGAGGGGGAATCGTAGAGAGCCGCTTGCTTCATAAAAATCACTTGGGTTTGTTTATTTGAGAAACCAAGAGGGGCATTTTAAAGGAAATTAGGGCAACATCAAAGATGAGGGTAATTGCTACTCGCCTCTCTTGAATGTCTGTTTATTTCTAATGAGCACAAATGACTGTGGGTGGAAACATTAAGGAGTTGGTTAATGTGTTCCTCCCCGTCCCAGCATGTGTCCAGCAAATAAACAATCCATTACAGCCTCCTTTTATGATAGAGGATGACTAGAGGTGTGTTATGGTGTAATTTATGCATGTTGGGTCTGTATGGATTTTAGGCCTTTAATGATATGGATTATGGGTTTGCATGAAGACGTATGCACACCTTAAATCGTAAAAAAACTCATAGCTAGGCTTTTTTCAAAGGCTCCTCATGTATTATCAGTGAAATGGTTCTGTCTTATCGCACCTTCCTGTGCTCTTTGAAGCCTTGCTAATATGTGGCTATCAAAATAGTTCCATTAAGGTTCCATTTCAGATGTCTTTTCACATGTGACTTCACTGAAAATGTGCCTGTAAAGCAGAATGGAGCCATTTTTGCAGTGCCGGTCACTGGTCACCAGTTGCTTTGATGCTTCCGTCTGTGCCTGTTCTTTAAATCCACCATCTGTTCTCACGGAGTGATGCTTCTCATTTTCAGACCTCTCTTCCTGTATACGATCTGTGAGCCAGTAGCTCCGTCGCAGCATACGGTTCTCCGTGATTAACTTCACTAGTTTGTTCTGTGCAGTTTTGTCAGGAAACATCTGTTCTTCAATCATTTATTATGGAATTATAAGGCAAACAGTCTTAAGTTTTGTGCATGTGCAGCATTTCTGCAGTGGAGATCAGATGCAAATTCTTTCTATAAATTCATGAATACATAATTTATTGATGCATTAGCCATAACAGACAGGCTTTTTTGATGAAAAGCCAGCCATGAAACATGTGAGTAGCTGCTTCAATCTAAATGTAAGATTGATTAGAGTGCTGTAAACAAAGCGTGACATGAAAGCCAAACATGAGCGTTTAAAGCCCAGCTTGCTGATGTCAGTTTAATTCACAGAAACAGGTTGCATTTTTTTTCTTCTTTACAGAACTTAGTTAAATCACATATATGATGCTTGCATTTTCTTCCTTTTTCCCCTTTTGTAGGAACTTACTAAGGATACCTTTTTTTGGCTGATAATCAAATAATAAAAAGTCACCAGCAAAGGTGACTGCCATCCATGTGGATGTTACTTTGACACGTACCACCTACCTAAGCATTGTTGCAGACCATGTACACACTTTCATGGAAACGGTATTCCCTGGTGGCTGGTGGCCTCTTTCAGCAGGATAATGCGCCCTGCCACAAAGCAAAAATGGTTCAGGAATGGTTTGAGGAGCACAACAACAAGTTTGAGGTGTTGACTTGGCCTCCAAATTCCCCAGATCTCAATCCAATCGAGCATCTGTGGGATGTGTTGAACAAACAAGTCTGATCCATGGAGGCCCCACCTCACAACTTACAGGACTTAAAGGATCTGCTGCTAACATCTTGGTGCCAGATACCACAGCACACCTTCTGGGGTCTAGTGGAGTCCATGCCTCGACGGGTCAGGGCTGTTTTGTTATATAATATGTATATATAAAACAAAAAAATTATATGGGTAAGTGGAATTACAATGTATCCAATATGTGAAAAATATTAGACCGGTGTGACTAATATATAGTACATTGAGTAATAAATGACGACAATAAAAAGGTCAAAGGAAATAAACTGTAACAGTCTTTTTGAACCTGTCTCATGTACCATAGCCTAGATCTATAAAGCAATCTGATGTTTCTGTTTAAACGCTCTGGAATATCACATTCCATAATCTTATAATCAGAAGAAGTTTCATGCCTCAGCAGGAGAAGTGCGAGTGAGATTTTCCAGACAGCCGAAGAAAACCTGGGCAGCATTTGTAGCGAGTGCACTCAAAATCGTTACAGTTGGAGGTTGAGGATAACCACAGGTTTTATTTTCCTCAAACGCAAGCAGTGGTGCACTGTAGCAGGAGGACAAGTGCAGGACAATCCAAACATGATGCTCAAGGTCATAGGTTTCTTCTATACGAGCGTCTCTGAGTAGCATGATGGATGTTTTCACAGTAGTCTTGTTGCCATGGCACTTAGTGCATCTTCTTGAATTGAGTTCAAAGGGGTGCTGGAAAGTAATCCAACACGTCATTCATGACAAAAGAGCAGATCGATGGCATTATCCTGATCTGCTTGAGAGATCAGAGGAGAAGAAACTGCTCACCAAAACTTCTGAAAGTGTGTCAAATGAACACTATGATTAAAGTTTAAAGATTAAAAAAAAGTTATCATGGACCACACCATGGTGGTTCTATTACAGTTCTATTACAGTACAATTTAGACACCATAGTATATGAATATGGTAAAGTAACTATATAGCATGAATTCAGGTGTAAGTAGAGGTGAAAATTAGTTTTTAAAAGTTATCAGATGAATGATTTTTGCCTATTGTATAAAAAAAATCCTTGGGTAAGTAACTAGAAACCAATCCGAACACCCAGAGTTAAAATTGTTTGTATTTTTAAATAAATACATTATGATCCACAAATAAATGCGATTCACAAGAATTAAACAAATATATATATAATATATATATATAATATATATTTGTTTAATTCTTGTATATATATGTATGTGTGTGTGTGTGTGTATATATATATATATATATATATATATATATATATATATATATACACACACACAGTGCATGCAGAATTATTAGGCACGTTGATTTTCTGATCATATTTTTTTTCCAGGCACATTTTACCAATTCCAAACTACATTAATCTTAATCTTGGGAGTTCATTTTTAGTCCATCTCTGCAAAACGGACTTCGGGATAGGAAATTAACTAAAAATGAACACCCGAAACTTGCTGCCAGTTTCTGGAAGATGAATTCTTCAAACAGTGGTACAAGAGGATATGGTGCTGGTCACTCTCAACCTATCTGTCTATAAAGCCTATAAAAAACAGTCTTCTGTATTCACAACACTTCTTCATGTATTTTACAACACTTCAGCTTGCGATTCTTGTTAAGTGGAGGTCATTTTTTAGGATTCTTTACCTAACTTAAGTCTCTGAGAGCCTGGCACCTTGCACTTCTGGAGACTCCAGGTAGGTTGCAGTTCTGGAAAATGGTGGCGCTGGAGACTAAAGGGTTCCTGATGGTTTCACACTTAATTCTTCACCTTAATTCTTAATTCTTTTGCAGTTAACATGTGTCTTTTCTTCGCCACCTGTTTTTGTCTGACCCTGCTGACCCAATGAGCAGTTCACTGTCCAATGGTCATGCTCTAACTGCGATTTCTAGTATTGCATTAGTATTGTATCCTTCTCATGGGCATTTAATAATTTTTGACTTTTCAGTCTGAGTTAAATCTCTTTTTTGGCTCATTTTATCTGTAAAAGAAAACGTGCCTAATAATTCTGCACACCTGAGTATAAGGCGTTTTTTCATTTCCAGCCTTCATGAACAATTATATATCACTTATTAATGATTAAATACAAAATTAATAGTAGTTATTAAGATTAATGTGGTTTGGAATTGGTAAAATGTGCCTGGAAAAAAAATATGATCCGAAAATCAACGTGCCTAATAATTCTGCACGCACTGTGTGTGTGTATATATATATATATATATATATACACTCACCTAAAGGATTATTAGGAACACCTGTTCAATTTCTCATTAATGCAATTATCTAATCAACCAATCACATGGCAGTTGCTTCAATGCATTTAGGGGTGTGGTCCTGGTCAAGACAATCTCCTGAACTCCAAACTGAATGTCAGAATGGGAAAGAAAGGTGATTTTAAGCAATTTTGAGCGTGGCATGGTTGTTGGTGCCAGACGGGCTGGTCTGAGTATTTCACAATCTGCTCAGTTACTGGGATTTTCACGCACAACCATTTCTAGAGTTTACAAAGAATGGTGTGAAAAGGGAAAAACATCCAGTATGCGGCAGTCCTGTGGGCGAAAATGCCTTGTTGATGCTAGAGGTCAGAGGAGAATGGGCCGACTGATTCAAGCTGATAGAAGAGCAACTTTGACTGAAATAACCACTCGTTACAACCGAGGTATGCAGCAAAGCATTTGTGAAGCCACAACACGCACAACCTTGAGGCGGATGGGCTACAACAGCAGAAGACCCCACCGGGTACCACTCATCTCCACTACAAATAGGAAAAAGAGGCTACAATTTGCACGAGCTCACCAAAATTGGACAGTTGAAGACTGGAAAAATGTTGCCTGGTCTGATGAGTCTCGATTTCTGTTGAGACATTCAGATGGTAGAGTCAGAATTTGGCGTAAACAGAATGAGAACATGGATCCATCATGCCTTGTTACCACTGTGCAGGCTGGTGGTGGTGGTGTAATGGTGTGGGGGATGTTTTCTTGGCACACTTTAGGCCCCTTAGTGCCAATTGGGCATCGTTTAAATGCCACGGCCTACCTGAGCATTGTTTCTGATCATGTCCATCCCTTTATGACCACCATGTACCCATCCTCTGATGGCTACTTCCAGCAGGATAATGCACCATGTCACAAAGCTCGAATCATTTCAAATTGGTTTCTTGAACATGACAATGAGTTCACTGTACTAAAATGGCCCCCACAGTCACCAGATCTCAACCCAATAGAGCATCTTTGGGATGTGGTGGAACGGGAGCTTCGTGCCCTGGATGTGCGTCCCACAAATCTCCATCAACTGCAAGATGCTATCCTATCAATATGGGCCAACATTTCTAAAGAATGCTTTCAGCACCTTGTTGAATCAATGCCACGTAGAATTAAGGCAGTTCTGAAGGCGAAAGGGGGTCAAACACAGTATTAGTATGGTGTTCCTAATAATCCTTTAGGTGAGTGTGTATATATATATATATATATATATATATATATATATATATATATATATATAATATAATATAATATAATATAATATAATATATAATTATTATTTATATTATTTAAAATCACAGAGCGGGGTCAGCGCATGCTGAGGTGCACAGTGCGCAGAAGTTGCCAACTTTCTGCAGAGTCAATAGCTACAGACCTCCAAACTTCGTGTGGCCTTCAGATTAGCTCAAGAACAGTGCATAGAGAGCTTCATGGAATGGGTTTCCATGGTCGAGCAGCTGCATCCAAGCATTACATCACCAAGTGCATATCAAAGCGTGGGATGCAGTGGTGTAAAGCACGCCGCCACTGGACTCTAGAGCAGTGGAGACGTGTTCTCTGGAGTGATGAATCACGCTTCTCTGACTGGCAATCCAATGGACGAGTCTGGGTTTGGCGGTTGCCAGGAGAACGGTACTTGCCTGACTGCATTGTGCCAAGTGTAAAGTTTAGTGGAGAGGGGATTATGGTGTGGGGTTGTTTTTCAGGGGGTTGGGCTTGGCCCCTTAGTTCCAGTGAAAGGAACTCTTAATGCTTCAGCATACCAAGACATTTTGGACAATTTCATGCTCCAACTTTATGGGAACAGTTTGGGGATGACCCCTTACTTTTCCAACATGACTGCGCACCAGTGCACAAAGCAAGGTCCATAAAGACATAGATGAGCGAGTTTGGTGTGGAGGAACTTGACTGGCCTGCACAGAGTCCTGACCTCAACCCGATAGAACACCTTTGGGATGAATTAGAGCGGAGACTGCGAGCCAGGCCTTCTCGTCCAACATCAGTGCCTGACCTCACAAATGCGCTTCTAGAAGAATGGTCAAAGATTCCCATAAACACACTCCTAAACCTTGTGGAAAGCCTTCCCAGAAGAATTGAAGCTGTTATAGCTGCAAAGGGTCAGCCAACTCCATATTAAACCCTACGGATTAAGAATGCAAAACTTTTGGCAATATAATATGTGTGTGTGTGTGTGTGTGTGTATGTGTGTGTATATGTATGTATACAGTGGGGAGAACAAGTATTTGATACACTGCCGTTTTTCCAGGTTTGCCCACTTACAAAGCATGTAGAAGTCTGTAATTTTTATCATAGGTACACTTCAACTGTGAGAGACGGAATCTAAAACAAAAATCCAGAAAATCACATTGTATGATTTTTAAATAATTAATTTGCATTTTATTGCATGACATAAGTATTTGATCACCTACCAACCAGTAAGAATTCCGGCTCTCACAGACCTGTTAGTTTTTCTTTAAGAAAAACTCTCTTTTCACCTGTTTGAACTCGTTACCTGTATAAAAGACACCTGTCCACACACTCAATCTAACAGACTCCAACCTCTCCACAATCAAATACTTATGTCATGCAATAAAATGCAAATTAATTACTCAAAAATCATACAATGTGATTTTCTGGATTTTTGTTTTAGATTCCGTCACTCACAGTTGAAGAGTACCTATGATAAAAATTACAGACTTCTACATGATTTGTAAGTGGGCAAACCTGCAAAATCGGCAGTGTATCAAATACTTGTTCTCCCCACTGTGTGTATATATATATATATATATATATATACACACACACACACACACACACACACACACACTCACTATATTGCTATATTAATTAGGATTGTTAACGATTAATCGATGATCAATTAATTGTCGATAATACATTTAATCTATAAAATGTATCGATCATCGATTAAGCAGGGTCATGCACGTGTGTGCTGATCAACCGCGAAACAGACGCCGGAGTTATGTTTGGGACCATTTTACAGCTGGAGTTACACCTTCTTCATGACTATAAGTTTGCGTGTGCATTCGCAGCCTTTTGTTTTGTGCAAATTCTAGTTGTAATATTGTGTTTATTTTGTGTAGGTCTATCTATATCTGATTTATCTCATATATGATGCATTTGGTTAAGAATTAACTAGTAAAGCGCGCCGGTGTTCATCTTCAGCTTCAGTCACCCATTCTGAATAGCACGTAACTTAGTTCAAGTTCACTTGTACATTCGCATCGTTTTGTGCAGATGTAATTTGTAATATTATGTTTATTTTGTATATATCTGATTAATCTCATATAGGATGCGTTTATTTGCGCTAAATTGGGACTGTCATATTACATAACATTAATGAGAACACTATTGTAATAAATCATTGGGAGTACTACACGCATTCATACTATACAGAACATAATTTTTTAGCAGTCGCAAAATACGTTCAAATTCAAATGTACTCAGACAGTACGCAATTTTGGACGCACAGGTATGACGTCAGAACCTGGAAGTCTAATTCGCCACTGGTTCCTTCGAAATTTTCCAATGGGGTTTTATAATGGGGTTTTTCAATTTATGAGTAAAATAAAGCCTGTGGTAAACAAAACTTGACGATACTTTGACGTTTTGTTCTACAATGTAATTTACACACACCCATAGTGAAAACGTGAATTCGTCGTGAATTTGTCGTGTTCGATTCCAGAAGGAAACTCAAGATTACAATTGAGTAGTTTCAGGGAGTTCAGAAACATTGTTTACTGATATAGAGAATAACTGCCTTTGGAGTGACTTTTTAACATTGCAGACTTTTTTCATGCTCAAACAGCAACATTACACATTTAAGAAAGTTGAAAATGTAGAAAAGCATAATGGGTTCCCTTTAAAGGGGTGGTTGATTGCCCCTTTTTACAAGATGTAAAATAAGTCTCTGATGTCCCCAGAGTGTGTATGTAAAGTTTTAGCTCAAAATACCCCACAGATCATTTTTTATAGTATGTTAAAATTGTCACTTTTTGAGTGTGAGCAAAAACAGTTTATGTGTGTGTCCCTTTAAATGCAAATGACCTGCTGCTCATGGGGCGGAGCTTCAAGAACTCCAGTTAGCAGCTCTGATTACCTCATGCAGACAGGCAATGAAACTGTTCAGCCTTTTATGTTCAAACCGGAGTCGGACAATGATGAAGAGACTCAAGGAGAAGTGACAACATGTAGAATGAGACAGGATGTTCCTGAATGGTTAGTTGATGAATTTATGTAGCTGATGTGGAGCTAACTATCTTCAAACCATTTATTAGCATATTCTGTCATGATAATCTCACCCCCTTTGTTGTGTGTTCTCGGGGCGGAGTTTATGTAAATTTCAGGGTTAGTGATGTCACTAACCCGGGAGGAAGCTTGTGTAGTCCCTACCAGCCGTTTGTTGTAGTCCTTAAAAAGCGATTTCTTTAAAAGAAAATATCTCCCTTTGCATTGAACTTTGAGCGTCGTAACTTTGCAGATGTTATTTATGCTCAAACAGCAACATTACACACTAACTAAAATTTTAAAAGTGAAATCATAATCAACCACCCCTTTAACTCATTTTTTTTTAAAGCTCTTTATATTTGTGGATCTTAATTATTCATTTTGGAAATACAAAATAATTATATCCCCATACCCTAGCAACCGCTAACATCCTGATAGCATCATTACTATCATAAATCTACTTACAAAACATTCCTCTAGTGTGATTTACCTGTGGAATTAAGCTTGAAGGCAGCGTCGGTCTGTCCGGGGCAGCAATCACAGGACGAGAGCCTCTTTTGCTTGTTTGTTTAAGGTTTTACTCAATTACAGCCGAAAACCCTCAAGTCTAATGGCATCTCTGTAATTTCAGTCTCTGCAGACCCGGACCGTGAAGAAATTAAAGCCTCCTTTGAATCCACAAAGTCATAGAGCCTACAAGATTTATTTCCTTTTTAATCAGTGGTTACAACAAATGAAGGGCTTCCCTAATAATTCACACCGATGTCGTGTGTTGTGACAAATAGGATTATACACTATGATGGTGATACTAATGATTTTCTGCCTGGAAAGGTCACTGTCTCGTATTAGTGCTATGAATGTATGAATATGCCAAATCAAATGCCATATCAAATTAAAAGCCATGGTAGCTCACCGACAAAATCCTTTCCTGTCATGCATTTCAGGGGATGAAGTTTAGTTTTTCCGTCTTGACCTAATCTTACACAGGTACACTGGCACAGTTAGCGTGTGTGGGAAGAGGGTTGTGTATTTGCTTCAGTGCTTGAGTAATTAATTCCTTCTGTAAGCTGTAGCTCTGAGGAACTGATAATTATTCAGCCTGTTTGTGGCTCGTTGTGCCTGAGCAGGTTTCTCATTTCCAGGATTAGTGGCTATTGGCTCCTTTTCCCCCATTTTCCTTCTTATTTTGCTGTGACAGCTCTGATTTGGTTTATTACAAGCTTTTATCCTTAAACCCTGGCTAATATAAGGCTGGTCTCAGAATAACAGAATAAAATGTTCATTCTATATTATATAGGCTATACAGTACTCTACAAAAGTTTGGAGTTTTTAGAGAAATGGATACTTTTATTCAACAAAGATGCGTTAAATTGATCAAAATTGACAATGAAGAGTAAAGACATTTAAAATGTTACAAAAGATTTGTTTCATGCCAGTCTTTTGAACCTATATTCATCAATGAATCCATAAATATATATTATTTATATTGATAATAAAGAAAGAATGATTTCTGAAGGATCATGTGACACTAAAAACTGGAGTAATGATGCTGAAAATTCAGCTTTGCCATCACAGGAATAAATTACATTTTAAAATACATTAAAATTGAAAATATGAAAAAAATTCACAATATTTATTTTTATCAAACTAATGCAGCCTTGGTGAGCAAATAAGAGTCTACTTTTAAAGACAATAAAAAATCTTACTGATCCCAAACGTCTAAACGGTAGTGTGTATGCGCTTCACGATAAATCGTTAAAAGAACGCAATCTTGATTTAAACACCATGCGATCTTATTCCTAAATGACAACAATTCAACAATGTCTATTAAACCTTTGACAGGTACGATCACAGCGAACGTTCAAATCTGCGCTGCCGCTGAGCCAGAGAGAGCAGTTATCATGTATAGATATGAAACAAACTGTTTTTTTAACCACACTGTATCATTATTTCTGTGTGACAATAATTTAAATTATTACAGGGATAAAGTTCTGGGATAAAGTTGATAGTTCGGATATAAACACTACGGTAGCGATCAAGTAAGGAATAATTGATGACGGACCATTGAATTATTAGAAAAATAATGCACACCCAGGGTGGTAATGTGGGTGTGCATTATTTTTCAATAATTCAATGGCCCGAAGTCAATTATTCCGCTTATACTACGGTTACCACACCTCAAAAAATTCTTACAATGCTCGTGAAGTGTAGGGCCCTGATTTCTGCAATGCAGAAATTGTGGACGGAATCGTGGGATCCAGTCATAAAAATGGAATTTACTGCATAATGCGGAGGAATTTGTCAAATTTTGGATGAATAAATCAAATGCATGTCAGTACACTTAATCAAATCGCAATATGGACTAGTGTATGTGAATATTAAACGGCAAAAATACTATTTAAATATGAATCCTGCATGTTTTGTGTCTCTGTGTAATGAATTGTGCAGACGAGCACCGCGAGCGTCGCACGTGCTTCAGTAGTAAACGAAACTGCACGTCTGCGCCATTCATTCCGTGACATTCCGTTTTTATGAATGGATTCCGTGATCCTGTACGTGTTTTCTGAATCGCGGAAATCATAGGGCCCTACACTTTCTACAAGAAGCACGTTCAACGCGGATGCGCAGCTTGTGCGTCGGCGCTGAACGCGCATCTCGTATATAAAAAGCATTTTAGGGAGCCCTTGGCTTTCAGGGGCCCAAGGCGGTCGCCTACCTTTGCCTAATGGTTAAGTCCGCCTCTGACTGTATGTGTGTGCGTTTGAGTGATAGAGAGAGCAGGAGAAGGAGAATGCTTTCCCTACATAATAAAGCATAATTTTGTCGCAAAAAATATGAAAATAATTTGTAGTTTTTATCCTATTGTTTACTATATCTATTTGCTTGGTCAGTGTCCTTGTGGGTTTTGGTGCTTTTGCTGTTGTCAGCTGTAAGGACCTTTGAAATAACTGAATTAATTTGGCGAAGTGATATTGAACTGTAATGCGGTCAAGACCTGCCTGGAACTACTTTAGCCGTGCTTAATTTCATTGAAAATAATTGCACACCTTAGAATGTTCGTCAACCAATAAGATTCAAGCCCCATAATATAAAATAGAATAAATCACCTTTTGAAAGTAACTTGATGCTTCAAACAAAGATTATAGCATTACATCATTTCGCCTGTAGGTGGCGACCACTGACTGTTAGTGTAAACAAATTTATTTGTCATTGAATCATTTATTCAAGAGATTCGTTCAAAAACGCTGATCCATCCAGTAATGGCCCTGTCCCAAATGGCACCCTAAACACCCACAGTCTTCCTACGAGTCTGCACTTTCGTGACGTAACAGGACCTTTGACTGTCGGGAAGAAGTCCGCTGCGGAGCTCACAAAAGTGTGCATCGAGGGCGCATATCGACCGCAAAGGGGGCGCTCTTCTGAGACCTAAAATGACAAATGGGACACCCTACGGTCTCGTGAACTTAATGAACACGTGCACGCGGCAGCCATTGCAAGTCCACAAGACCGAAAGTGCATATGAAGTGTGCCATTTGGGACAGGACAAATGATACAAGGGAAGTTTTTATGAGTGAGTCATTGAATAATTTATTCAAACTGATTTAATAACAAAAAATGTATTCAAATTAATTAAATATTTTTTAAATGGACTGCAGCAATTAACATTGTGTCAGAACCTCTAGTAAATTACATGTTATTTCGTTTAGTTGGCTGTTCAAAATTGTGGGAGAATCATGATCTTTATATTAATTAAAAAAATTAAATTGTAATTCTCTATTTTTCCAGAATCATGCATCTCAAATATTAAGTTTTATGCTATATACCACAAACATTTGACGTTTTAATATTTCAAATGCTTGACTTTGACTTAAATGTGCACTTGTGTTAGGATAAGTCAACCCAATCTCACGGCAATTCGTACATATTTTACGAGGTGGCTAATTTGTACGAATTTGTACGACCTCACTTGTACGATTTTTGCTAAACGTACGTATTTTTACGAGTTGGCCAATTCGTATGAATTCGTACGAATGACCTACCCCTAACCCCGCCCCTACGGGGTTTAGACAAATCATAAGAAGAGTGAGGCCGTACAGATCCGTACGAATTAGCCACCTCGTAAGATACGTAGGGTACAACGGGGCTAAAGGCTCCTTTGATTTTATTTTCCTCTAAACCATTAGATGACACAAAAACTTGCCTCAGCACTTTCCAAAACATTCGTTTTTCAAGATGCACGTGGAAATTTGTCTGATCTTTGACGCGATTACAGGCAGCAGCGCAAAGTTGATTCTGCGCTCATTTGATCTAATATTTGATGTTTTTAAAAATGTTGTAGATTTAAGTAGCAAATAAATCGCTAAAATTATTGAATATATTTTGAAACAAAGGTCTTGTTAATGTTTGTCAGTTTTGTTCAAGGTAATTAAAGCAACAGTTTGTCAATAACGGAAGAATATGTAAAAGTATGGTATTTGGGGTAAAAGGCACCCCTGCTGTTGGGGCAAAAGGCACCATATTTAACATGATGATAAACAGCTGGCTGACTTTTCCATTTGTTGACATGACATGGTTAGATTCAGATGGTAAATATCATATATTAAGTTGGGTGTCCACCTTAGAGATAATCAACATATTTATAATGAAACCATCATATTTAAAAATGTGATATTAATCATATCATATAATAAAATATAATTTATTGTTACTGCTGTAAATCTATATTAAATTATTATGGGATCTCCTTCAATGCTTTCAGAATCTTTACTTTTTTTAAATTATTTTGTTTCTATATTTTTCAGATATATTTCTATATGAACATATTTTAATGACAGGATATTTATTGATCAAAAATTAATTCTTTTATTCATCAAAATAAACAGAAAATAGTTCAAACTTTGCTAAAGTGATTGTTTTGAACAAGTATTAACTTAGACATTATTAAAAACATATTATTTTAGTGAAAGTATTTGTATCAATACTGTGTGGCTTTTGCCCCATGCTGGTGAGCCTTTTACCCCATGTGTGGGGTATAATGCCCCCTTCGACACCCCATACATTTTTACGATTTTTAAATAAAATGAACCACTTTTATGATTTATTTTCACACAAAATCTGTTGCTCCATAAATGTTCAATACAAACATATATATTTTTCTGTATATCATACATTATAGGAGTAGCGAAAAGCACATTTTTCTTAAGGTGTGCCTTTAGCCCCGTTGTACACTACGAATTGGCCGTGAGATAGCGTTGGATAAGTGGACATATAAGTACAGATGTGTCTGTAGGACAGAGAAGTTGCAGTAGTTTTTCTTCCCTATTGTGACATATCCAAGTGAAACGGAAGAAAATGTAGTATTTATGCTTTTAAATAATAATAAATAAATAAATGTTGTTGATCAAAGTCCCTTTACGCTACAAGAATAATATACTTTATGTGGTATGATCCTCATATACTCATTATTTTCTTCCATTTCCCCCTCTTTTTCTTCCTAATGAATAGACTTGCGAAGAAAGTGGCATTTATAGAGGTGTTGTCTGACAGGCTTTGATGAGCTATGAGGATTGTGTGTGTCCTTTGAGGGTAAACACTCTAATTGGTCAGTGGGTGAGTGAGTGCTCGTATGTCTGTTCTGTTAGTGTTTGTCTCTCTCTTCCTCCTCCTCCTCTTCCTCTTGTGTTGACTGCTGCTCTGGTTCTGGTCCGGATGCTCTTTCTGCCTAATTATAGCTCTCGGTGTGTGACTGGAAACAAAGAGTCATTCCAGGATAGTTTTGTGTGTGGACATGGAAAATGAAAATGAATCCTTGCAGCGCTCATGTTAGATCATTTGCTGATTATGTTAGTATGCCATATTTATGTGGAATTATTGTCAATTTTTGAAATTAAGAAACCTTGCCTTGTGTTTGGCTGCATACAGAAATCCGATTAGGCATTAGCCGTATAGGGATAATCTGATTTTTGACTCCCTGCAGATACCGCTGTGATTCCGTTCCTCTGCTGGTTTTGATCTAAAGAGATCCGCCTCAGGATATTTGTCTGTTGTTAATGAAAAATAAAATGTGTGCATAAGGACTGTTAGCCGGCTGATTCTGAGCTCTGAATGAGAGGAGTGTAATTTTTAGCTGAAGTCAGAGCGTCTGGCCACTGGAGCGCAGTGTTTCTCTATGACACAATGAGCTTTCAAATCCTATGCTAAACCTTAAGGAATATGCTTTTGTTTGGTTTTTGTTCTTGTTTTTTTTTTTTGGTTACACGATTTGTAACTATTGCACCATACTGTGAAAAGTATATGATTATCAAAACAGGAGGGCAATGCAAAACCATACCAAATAATACAAATGTGACTTATTGACTGTTGCAGTTGTCATTAGCTGTACAATAGCTCCTGCTTCTGTGTCCAGTTTATATAGTTTTATTTTAGTTTTATTATAGTTTGATTAATATTTTGAATCCATTTTTTGAATTTGAATTTATTTTTATATTTTAGTTTCTGTGGTTGCAGGTAGCGTCTTGGAGACTTTGCCACAGTTCTTCTGGATTTAGTCAGTTTTTTCTGTTTCTTTATGTAAGCACAGACTTGATGATGGTGAGATCAGATCTCCGTCCTACCGGCTGCTGTCAGACTTCTTGTGCATATAAAAATCTCACTGGATTCTTACAATTAATGGCAAAAGGAATGTTTGCAAATGTAAACTGGTATTTCCTACTGACACACTACAGCAAAAGATATGAATAACTGGCTGTGGGTGAAGAAAATGGGTGAAAATACTAACGTGCCTAAGACTTTTGCACAGTACTGTGTGTGTGTGTATGTGTGTGTATATATATATATATATATATATATATATATATATATATATATATATATATATATATATATATATATATATATATATATACACTATATTGCCTTTACATGCACATGAACTTTAATGACGTCCCATTCTTAATCCGTATAGGGTTTAATATGGAGTTGGCCCACCCTTTGCAGCTATGACAGCTTCAACTCTTCTGGGAAGGCTTTCCACAAGGTTTAGGAGTGTGTTTATGGGAATTTTTGACCATTCTTCTAGAAGCGCATTTCTGAGGTCAGGCACTGATGTTGGGCGAGAAGGCCTGGCTCGCAGTCTCCGCTCTAATTCATCCCAAAGGTGTTTTATCGGGTTGAGGTCAGGACTCTGTGCAGGCCAGTCAAGTTCCTCCACACTAAACTCGCTCATCCATGTCTTTATGGACCTTGCTTTGTGCACTGGTGCACAGTCATGTTGGAGCAGGAAGGGGCCATCCCCAAACTGTTCCCATAAAGTTGGGAGCATGAAATTATCCAAAATCTCTTGGTATGCTGAAGCATTAAGAGTTCCTTTCACTGGAACTAAGGGGCCAAGCCCAACCCCTGAAAAACAACCCCACACCATAATCCCCCCTCCACCAAACTTTACACTTGGCACAATGCAGTCAGACAAGTACCATTATCCTGGCAACCACCAAACCCAGACTCGTCCATCGGATTGCCAGACAGAGAAGCGTGATTCGTCACTCCAGAGAACACGTCTTCACTGCTCTAGAGTCCAGTGGCGGCGTGCTTTACACCACTGCATCTGATGCTTTGCATTGCACTTGATGTAAGGCTTGGATGCAGCTGCTCGGCCATGGGAACCCATTCCATGAAGCTCTCTACGCACTGTTCTTGAGCTAATATGAAAGCCACACGAAGTTTGGAGGTCTGTAGCTATTAACTTGCACTGAACCTGCTCTGTGATTTTTATGTGGCCTACTACTTCGTGGCTGAGTTGCTGTTGTTCCCAATTGCTTCCACTTTGTTATAATACCACTAACAGTTGACCGTGGAATATTTATTAGTGAGGAAATTTCACGAATGGACTTATTGCACAGGTGGCAACCTATCACGGTACCATGCATAAATTCTATATATATATATATATGTATATATATATATATATATATATATATATATATATATATATATATACACTCACCTAAAGGATTATTAGGAACACCTGTTCAATTTCTCATTAATGCAATTATCTAATCAACCAATCACATGGCAGTTGCTTCAATGCATTTAGGGGTGTGGTCCTGGTCAAGACAATCTCCTGAACTCCAAACTGAATGTCAGAATGGGAAAGAAAGGTGATTTAAGCAATTTTGAGCGTGGCATGGTTGTTGGTGCCAGACAGGCCGGTCTGAGTATTTCACAATCTGCTCAGTTACTGGGATTTTCACGCACAACCATTTCTAGAGTTTACAAAGAATGGTGTGAAAAGGGAAAAACATCCAGTATGCGGCAGTCCTGTGGGCGAAAATGCCTTGTTGATGCTAGAGGTCAGAGGAGAATGGGCCGACTGATTCAAGCTGATAGAAGAGCAACTTTGACTGAAATAACCACTCGTTACAACCGAGGTATGCAGCAAAGCATTTGTGAAGCCACAACACGCACAACCTTGAGGCGGATGGGCTACAACAGCAGAAGACCCCACCGGGTACCACTCATCTCCACTACAAATAGGAAAAAGAGGCTACAATTTGCACGAGCTCACCAAAATTGGACAGTTGAAGACTGGAAAAATGTTGCCTGGTCTGATGAGTCTCGATTTCTGTTGAGACATTCAGATGGTAGAGTCAGAATTTGGCGTAAACAGAATGAGAACATGGATCCATCATGCCTTGTTACCACTGTGCAGGCTGGTGGTGGTGGTGTAATGGTGTGGGGGATGTTTTCTTGGCACACTTTAGGCCCCTTAGTGCCAATTGGGCATCGTTTAAATGCCACGGCCTACCTGAGCATTGTTTCTGACCATGTCCATCCCTTTATGACCACCATGTACCCATCCTCTGATGGCTACTTCCAGCAGGATAATGCACCATGTCACAAAGCTCGAATCATTTCAAATTGGTTTCTTGAACATGACAATGAGTTCACTGTACTAAAATGGCCCCCACAGTCACCAGATCTCAACCCAATAGAGCATCTTTGGGATGTGGTGGAACGGGAGCTTCGTGCCCTGGATGTGCATCCCACAAATCTCCATCAACTGCAAGATGCTATCCTATCAATATGGGTCAACATTTCTAAAGAATGCTTTCAGCACCTTGTTGAATCAATGCCACGTAGAATTAAGGCAGTTCTGAAGGCGAAAGGGGGTCAAACACAGTATTAGTATGGTGTTCCTAATAATCCTTTAGGTGAGTGTGTGTATATATATATATATATATATATATATATATATATATATATATATATATATATATATATATATAGTGCTTAATCTTATTTCAGTTTATTGCCAAGGCAACATTTCTAATTTTTGTTTAAAGTTTTTCAACTAATATTCAGCTTTATTAACAGAAATGCTTTTAATAGTTGTAGTTAACGATAATAACCCTGGTGCAATCAGAAAATATATGAATATGATATATTCAGTTAATAATTTTAGTGCTTAAACTTATTTCAGTTTATTGCCAAGGCAACATTTCTAATTTTTGTTTAGTTTAAGTTTTTCAACTAATATTCAGCTTTATTTCAATTAACAGAAATGCTTTTAATAGTTTTAGTTAACGATAATAACCCTGGTGCAATCAGAAAGTATATGACCTTATAGTGTTTTGTTGTGAACAATCACTCAAAAAAATAACTCATTGGACAAACTCAATTTAATTGAGGGCAGGATTTCCATCCAATGAGCCCCAACTCATAAAAAACAAATTCATGCAATGAAATGTAATTAACTTGGTCCAACTTAATTTGGGCCAATGTAATTGAGTTGGTCCAAGTCAATGTGATCAAATACAGTTTAATTGAAATTGATTCATTTATAAAATTACTTTTTTAATGCTTGTCAAACTAAAATGAAAACATGTAATTGGAAAATCAATTATAAGCAGTTTCATTCATCATTATACACAATGTATGTAATGAACAAATAAGTGTCACTCCTGACATTAGCATAGCTCACTGAGTACATAGCCTAAACACAGGCGGCACTCTTCTGCACAATGGTAAAAAACATTATAGAAACTCCTCTAAATGTCCAACATAACTGAACATTAAACACTAACATTAACTAACAACATTCTTTCCCTTTACTGAAAAACACATAAAATAACACTTTAATCCCTAAATTTACTAATGCAGTCCCTTGCAAAGCATCCTGGGAACTACAGATCCACTGCCCAGTTAGTTATGTCAACGAAAATGAATTATGTAGTTTTAACACAAATTAATTAAGTAAACTTCAGTTTTAAATATATTAAGTTGATTGAACACAATTAAATATAGTTGTGACAAAATGTTAAAAAAATCGTGTTACTTTAGCTCATTTTAATTAACTAAACTGTACAAGAGGCAAAAAAAAAAAATTTTTTGAGTGCCATTAATTTATTGAAAAGTGAAGCGGTTAACAAAATGATCATGGCTGATGTGTTATAATTTAATAATATGAGTGACAATTTAAAATAATTATATCTTAGATAAAAAGCTTTAATAAAACATTAGTGTACGTGCTAGGGATAAAATTGTATCTAATTTTGTGAGCATTATTAGAGGGAAAAGAATCATCTGGAAAAATTAGGACATACTTCTTTGTAGTGAAATTCAGTGAGATTGAATCAGTGGTTATTTGATGACATATTTAGACATAATTGGATTATCTTTTGACATTTTGTATCATTATTAAAGACCTGGCTCTTTCCTACTGCCTTGTACAGTCCATACATATGGCAATTATTAAATTATTAAACCTTGCCAAATTTGCATAGATATTAATCATGACTTCTATGAATCTGTAGAGCAGTCTCAGCACTGCAGTATTTTGGTGTGATAGAGTGCTATGTGAGAGTGCTGCTTTTCTGGTCAGTTCTTATCATTTGGGAAACACTTACTGCCTGTATCTCAGAATCAATACTCTGAGGAATCAAATTACTTGCTTTTATAGCAGATTTGAGTCTGGCCATTAAAAACTCATATAACTTTCCCAAATACAGGAATAGCTGCATATTCAGCTCAATTCAGCTCTTTTTTTTAAATTATTATTATTTATTTATTTATTTATTTTATTTTTTATATATCATGATGAGTTCTCTGTCTGTACATCTCAAATCACGTCTCATATCCTGTCTGCAGTAATGAGGGCAGGTTTACGGCTGCTCCGCTGCTGTAGGACTCTTGTGTTGTGCTGTGACTTACGGCCTGTGCTTTGGTTTTGGACAGCGCCAGACTCTGTGTATTCCATTACGACCAATGACTCTTACCTTCTGAAGCATCAGCATTTTTTGTAGGAGTACACAGGCCTATGTTAGATACACTTTTTTTAATTTCCAGTTGAAGCAAAGGTTTAGTATTGCTTATTATTTCATCATCTGTTTAACTATTTCTTTCTTTGTTAAACTAACTGTACTTTCCCAAGAAATCTCTCACTATTATACTCTCACTATCTCATTATATTAGTTACATTTAAGTAAGTTTTTTCACAATTAAAGTGCCTCTATTATTCTATTTTAAAAGGCTCATAATTTTCCTACTACATGCACTCAAGGTCAAAAAACACTTTAATTTTCTCATAATATACATTGATTGCAGCATCACTGCTTTTCTCACAGTGTCTGAAACCGTTTTATCAAGGATACGGTCTCTCAAAACCCCTCTTTTCCAAGAGCCTACTCTGCTCTGATTGGTCAGATGGCCCAGTCTGTTGTGATTGGACTACTCTGCTCTGATTGGTCAGATGACCCAGTCTGTTGTGATTGGTCTACCGCTTACAGCATATGTCAGAAACAAAACGGCCATTACCATAACTGAATTTCAGCTCCAGAGGCTTCCTCAGCACTTGATACACAGCGATACGAACAGTAACGATGGCTTTGATTTTACTGCACCAATTGGAGTCTGAGTCCTTATATTTTGGAAGCTCATGCAAGGTGAATTTTCTTTCACAGCAAAGAAAACAGTCTTCTCGACATGTCGACAACATTAACCAAACTCTTCAACAGTGTTTGAGTGCGGGTTTAAGTAGACATTGTTTGCTGGCAGCCAATGAAGACCCAAGGCTTGAAATTGCGACCATTTTGGCCACATATGCTCCCGAAATTGAATCTGTGTGACCTCAAAGTTTATGTGCAAATAATTGTTGTGGCACTAGCAACCTTTTTTCTAGATATTCACCGGTCGACCAAAATCGGAAACTGCTGGTTTGTGCTTCAAACACACGATCGCGAGCGGGCGGTTTTAGTTTCATTTTGGCTGATCTCTATTCCGGACTTGCACAAAAAGTGCATTGCAATCATTTGCCGAAATGTAATTTGTGTGAAAATATTACAAAGTCTGTTAACAGGACATTAACACCATAGACCGTAAAAAAATATGGACGACGCCCCTTTACTATCTTCCACTGAAGAAAAGTGAAGCCGCCAATGTCCGAATATGGCGCTGACATCTTGTGCTGATTTGGGACCCGAGTCTGCGCAGTAGAGAGCAGGAAGTAGAGCCGTGATATCAAGACCCCGCCCACACTCCCGCAGTATCTGTTAGTACAGTTTACTGCAGAACAACTCATTATGTTGGTGTGAAAAAAAAAAAAACAGTTATGGAAATGTAGAAATTAAAGTTGAAGCTCCAATCTCCTCCCGAAAATCCCGAAAAAATTCAGTTGGTGCCTCAGTGACTACTTCGCTCAAAGAAGCTGTCAATCACAGCTGTCTATCATGACGTCACACCCCCCGTTTTTATAGCATCAAATAACTAACTAAAATCAAACTTATTTAAAAAACGAACACTTGAACTTACATCAGCGTGATAAAAACTACTTAAAATGACAGATACCACCTTTGAAAAAAAACAGTTTGAAGTGTAATTTGATTGTTTAGTTTGTCCCACGTCCTATTGCATTACACAGAGAGGGCGGGGTTTATGAGCTATACTGGGACCAATCACCTGGGGGCGATCGAGACGCTTTGGCTTCACTTTTCAGGACTTGTACGGCAAGCTTGGTTAACACATGCCAGATATGGGACACACTGAAGACGGTTGCAAAGAGGAGAACGCAGATGCAGCAGAAAAAAAGCACTGTTCCAGACACAGCACTGTTCGCGATGCTCGAAATATAGGAAGATATAAATATTTGATCAACACGTTACGTGACAGGGGCTTTATATGAATGTATCTCTGAAGAAAACTGACTGTCTTCAGAATAGTTTCGATGGCCTTTTCTTTTCCTCTTGCCTCCGTATAAAGTAGTGTTTATAAACGCAGCTGCTTTGTTTACAGCGGTACCCAAAGAAACGCTTCTTTTCCATAAGCGCCACCTGCTGCCAGAGAGTGAATTTGCATTTTCAGTCCGTCTGTTTTCATTTTGTGCAGGTGTCTTATGTAACAATTTCACAAAGCTAAAGTCATACCATTCTGTATTTGCTCTAAGTCTTGAAATTATGCAATCTAATTTAAATAAAAAACAACTGCTCATGCTACGTGTGTGTGTGTGTGTGTGTGTGTAGCATCTTCGTTTGGATCGTGATTAAAATGCAGTTGCCTCTAATTTCAAATGGCTACAGATGTGTGTTTTTTTTTTTTTTTTAAGGCCAGTTTGGCCTGTTATAGAGCAAACAAACAACTAATAAATTTGCTTAAATTGGCCAATTTGCATATAAAAAAAACCCTGAATCGCCATTAAAAATCATGATCGGTGCATCACTACCATTTTCATTTCTCTACAAAATGTGGTGTTGGTTTTTTTAAAAAAGAAATCTTTTAATATACATATATTGTAGTTGTGGTACTCCTTAGTTTTCGGTGAGTGCTCCTAAATTTTTGCTGGTGGTCCTAACTTTTTGAAGTTGGGAGTACCAGTGCTATTTCGAGCCCTGAGACCATAGGCTGGAATTATGCAAATTTGTTACAAACCTATGTAGGTTCAAAAGACTGGAATTACTATCGACTCATTTCAGTCAATTTTCAATACATTTGAAAATTCTAATTTGGCAAAATTGCTCACTCAGATGGAGAGGCCAAGAAAAAGCTAGATATTTCGGATCACTCCTTGATACAGGGCCATGTTGAGATCACATGACAAGCATGTCTTGCATTTTTTAGTTATGAACTTATTTCATATAAGACCCTGTAGAGATGAAATAATGGTTGGTACATTATATGGTACAAAGAGGTCACGGTGTTGTTTTCACCTCTCAAAATAAGAGGTCAAAATGCACCTCCTTTTACACTGACTTATTTTTCCATGTCTTTGTTGAAATTAAAAGGAGCCATCAGTTCAGAATTTCTAATATACATAAGCCTGAATGATTTATTTTCATAACGTGACCTTGGATTTGGCATTGCGTGATTGTTGTTCTGATAACATCTTTATTTCAGTGTGTTCCTCTTTGTTTGTTTCTCTGCACATTTTTTTTTTTCTTTTTTCATAATGTGATGCAGTTCTTTCTTTCAAAGTTGAATTAGCAGATATACCCACCGGCATGGAGGTGCTCAGCTCAGATTCCTCCACTGTTCTGGATCTCATAAGGGTTCTGGTGATGGCACGATGTTAGAAAGCATTCAAAGATTTGTTTGTGGATGTCAGCACAGTAGATTGTCACATTTAAAGCTGCCCAGAGTGTTTTATGTGTGTTAATTGTATGTAGACAATATACACTTTTGTTGAAAGAAGTCTCTTATGCTATCTGAGTCTGCATATAGTAAAAACAGTAAAATTGTGAAATAATATTATGATTTAAAATAATGGTTTTCTATTTGATTTTTAAAATGTAATTTATTCATGTAATAGAAAAGCTGAATTTTCAGCATCATTTGGGCTACTCCAATCTTCAGTGTCACATGATCCTTCAGAAATCATTCTAATATGCTGTTTTGGTGCTTCATTATTATCAGTGTTGAAAACAGTTGCTTTTTTGTGGAAACTGTGATGCATTTTTTTCAGGATTTGTTGGTAAATAGAAAGTTAAAAAGCAACAATTTATTTGAAATTTAAATCTTTATAACATAAATGTCTTTACAGCCACTTTTGATCAATTTAATGCATCCTTGCTAAATGAAAAAAGGGGGAAAAAGTGGCTCCAAACTATTGAACAGTGGTGGATATTTTCTCATTCTCTGCTTTTTTTGTGAAAGCTCTCTCTATAACTCAATACACTGTCATTATTTTCATATTTTCTATTCACCTTTTCATGCAGTTTTATATTGGTTTTTCTTATCCCACTTTTTTTTGGACTGGGTGTTGTCTTGGCTGGGCAAATCTCCCTCAAATGCACACTTTCTAGTATTTTGATATTTAGTATCCATGGGAAAGCATCACAAATATGCATCTCTGGAAAGGTTATGAGAACATGCAATCATTTGAAATTCAATGCATTAATTAAGTTATCAATTGCTTCCTTTATGCATTTTGTTTGTTTGGTAGAAATGTTTAAAAAGTTTAAAAATGTTTAAATGTTTTTTCTTGAAATGAACTCTTGACCAACCAATCAATTTTGCTTATTTTGACTAACAAATAAAGCAGAGACCCCTGACATAACCATGCATGTACTAAGTTTGCAATTTGCGTGACTCTTATGCGTGTTTAAACACACCATAGGCCCATTAAACACATTTTTTAAACTGATAACTTGACATTTCACAGAGATAACATGACCTTTTGTGTTCGGGCTCTCCCATACATCTGATCTCTGCATGTAAACCACATTCCTCACATGGAGCTTAAAAGTTATAGCCTAAACTCCAAAGCAAAGGTGGTCATTAGACGTATACTTTAAAGAAAAAGATGTTTAGTCAAGGCAGGAATGCTTCATTATAAGCCTTGTAAATCAAAGCAGACTTTCTCCTCTTCAGCCTGAGGATGTAGTTTCTTGAGAAATGCTGCACTGAGGCTGATGTTGATTTTGTCTCATTTATTCTTAACAGAGGTGAAAGTCTGTCGAGATGTTCTCAATGTAAGACGGCGCGATACTGCAGCGTTCAGTGTCAGGTAAGAGCTCTTCACACACACTGTCCTAATCATCAGAGCTTTAGAAAAAAGTTTGTGATGAGATATTTCATGTAAAGGTTCATAAGTTTTACACCTAAATAAAAACAATTGACAAATGCAAAATGAGATTCTAGCCATATCAGCAGCCTTTATAAATTTCTTCATTTCATTTCATTTCACAAACTGCTTGGAGAATAAAACAGGTGAGGAAAACACCATAGATTACCCTATAACAGGGCACCTTTATTATTTCACTTTACTTTACTTCATTTTATTGTTTTGTTTTATTTTGTTTTGCTTTGCTTTGCTTTGTTTTTTATTTTATTCTATTCTATTCTATTCTATGTTTTATTTTATTTATTTTGTTTTGTTTTGTTTTGCTTTGTTTTTTTATTTTTGTTTTGTTTTATTTTTTGTTTTATTTTTAAATTTTATTTTGTTTTTTTTTATTTATTTTTAAATTTTGTTTTGTTTTTTGTTTATTTTATTATTTTATTTTATTTATTTTATTTATCATGAGGCAATGTCAAAGCATATTTTAGAATCAAATAGCACCCCAAGATTTTGTATAATCGGAGAAGGATTAACTATGACCGTCAATATGAACGGAGATGTCATGTTGGGAAGAGACAAGGGATTTAGGGCCTACTAACAGGATTTCTGTTTTGTCAGTATTGAAGTTTTGAGTCATCCATATTTTGAGATCTTGTAGGCAGGAAGTGATGGAAGGGGGAGGAAAAACAGAATTGGTTGAACAGTAAGATAGATTTGTGTATCATCAACGTAACTATGGAAATTAAGACCATGACACTGAATGACCTGAACAAGAGGAAGCATATAGATTAGAAATAGAAGTGGACCAAGAATGGATCCTTGAGGTACACCACAGAAAACAGTGGCCGAGCAAGATTTGTGTTTATTATTTCTATTGTTGCCTGTTCAAGAGATATGAAGTTAGCCACTGAAAGGCAGTATATGGTCATTAAAATTCTCCAGGTTCCTGTACGAATGCTTATGAGGCGGCAGTTATCGGAAACTCTTGCATGAGGTCCAGTGTGACTTCTCATCAGAAGTATTTGGTGCTTGGAGCCATACACCTGTGAAACACATTCTACATTCAGAGGATTTCCCAGTATTACTTTTAACTTTTATTATCTTTTAACGGCACTTAAAGGGATAGTTTAACCAGAAATGACAATTCTGTTATTGTTTACTCACGTCTCATGATGTTTAAAACCTGCTTTCTTTCTTTGTGAAAAACACAAAGGAAACACCGAAAAACTAGTCGGTACAACCCATGCATTATATTTTTAGCACTATATACTAAACTTTAAGTCATTATTGCTGTAGTCTAAAATCTAATTTCTCAAAATCAGGATTTTCAGCCAATAGCAGCTTAAATATTGTTCTGTTCCTCACACAAAGCTATTGTGTAGCTTCAGAAGAGTCATATACAGTAGGCTGCTTCTATGACTTCAATTTTGGACTTTGAATGTGTCCTTCCTCATTCAGGTTTATATTATCTAAAAGAGCAGCATGAACATTCTGCTAAACACAGAAGAAAGAACGTTATGCAGGTTTGGAAATGACATGAGGAGTAAATCATGACAGAATTACATTTTTGGGGTGAAATATCCCTTGAAAGTGTCTGTCAGATGCTCTGCAGAAGTCTTTGCAGTTCAAGAACATCCAGCATCTCAAAACTAGATACCACGCTACTTTAAAATAGCAAAGCTGTCAGTGTCAAACTAGCCTTGTTCTCTCCAGGCACTCAAGATTGTCAAGTTTGTCTTTGTCTTTTTTTAATTGTAGGGCGGTCTTTCATCATAATTCCCTCTAAAGGGAGACCACACACAGCAAGCATGACAAGATCTGAGCTCTGATTGAAGATGTGTAACTTCTTCATATATGTTTGTGAAATCTTTTCTATTTATTATTTATCCTCATCTTCCCCTTTCAGAAACGAGCATGGCCCGATCACAAGAGAGAATGCAAATGCCTTCAGCGCCTCCAGCCAAGAATCCCCACTGACTCCGTCCGCCTGGTTGCAAGGATCATTTTCAAACTAGTATGTGACATAAAAACACCTGCCATATTAGGGCCATTTCAAACCCGTTCAAAGCATGTTTTGCATTTAAAACTATCACAGCTGGTGTTCAGCCACAGGGCTTGATATTGTTACACCCTTTTTGTCTCTTTCCACAGCTCAGCCAATCAAAAAGTGACCAAGAGGAGCTGTACTCGATAGCTGAACACCAGTCACGTAAGCTCCTGTTTGATTTGTATTTGCTTTGCACTGACACAAGTCAAGTGGTTGTTGCAATATTGCATATTTTAGTTTGACTGGAACGCTGTGTTGATCAGTCAGCATCCAGAACTGAACCAATATGTTTTATAAAACCATATGTGTTACATACACAGGGTGCCTACGTGTTAACCCTTAAAGGGGTTGTGAACTGGCTTTTAAAAAAAAATGTATACTGTTGTCTGAGGTCAACTTATGACGTTCGCGTGGTTTTTACATTCAAAAACATCATAATGAATAAATAATAGGCTATTTTCTACCCTGGTTTTGAGCCCAGCTCCTGGAACGCTCGGTTTTTATGGGCATGTCGCATTAAAGGCTTGGAAGAAAACGCCCACTGCTATGATTGGATAACAGTTTTGCATATTATAATGAGCTTCGGCTCCCCCGTCAGTACAGGGAATTGTTTTGAAAACGTGTGGAAAAACGGCAAACGGAATGATTCGCCCACAGGGCTCGCAAAATGTCTTCATCAAACAAACACAATGATTTATCTCTCATCCACCCGGAATGTTGGAATGTTATTTTTTATTACTTGGCCGACCCGATCGGCGGATATAACCGCGAACCGCATCACTAACACACACACACACACAAGCCAAGAACGTGCATCAGCAAAACTTCACTGCAGACAAATCAGCATGTTCAAAACTTCCGCGATTGTATTTTTCCTTCAAATATCAAGTCAAGAGAGTGAACAACGCACATCAAGAAAGGAATGTTATTTCACAATTTAAGATAGCCCATCGGGCAGCTCGACTGGGAAACACATTAGCCACGGGATGTCAGGCTTTGCGAGCCCTGGCCCATACATGTTCGAGTCTGATCCCGAATCGCAGGACAATGAACCAACACCACCTCAAATACAAAGGATACTCCAGCCTGTGACAGCGTGGTAAGTTATGTTTATTTAGACACGTACACATAATCAGTATCAAACGATCTGAAACAATGCAATACTATCACATATAAAAAAACATTTTTTACTCACATAAGTGTGTTGCATCATTCCTGTTGGATCCAATATAGAAGGCACAGCATCGTTTTTTAATCTCATTCTGTCTGCAAATCCAGTCTCTTGTTTACAAACGAATCCGCGTAAAATGAAGCGAACAAACGCGTAATGTCTTACCCACGTGAGCTGGATCATCATTAAAAATAACGTTCAACCATGCATTGCTAATATTGGAATCCGAAGGAAGCGTATGCGGCATGTTTATTGCTTGGTAGCTCAATCCGGTTTAGCTCCACGTAGGCCTATGTTATTTATCTATTACATGTCATGCGCGAATCGGTGGACGGGGCTACAGAATTAGGCGTTCTTCGTCTTCAGTTAAGGCGTCATTTCACTGCTCTCTGACGTCACAGGGAAGCACATTCGCAGATCTCTCGTTTGCTGAGCCAGCTGTCAATAAAAGCTTTTCTTTGACTAACAAGAAAGTTTTCAGCTCCGAAACTTGATATTCT
The DNA here is from genome assembly GCA_039654105.1 of Coreius guichenoti. Classification (NCBI taxonomy): domain Eukaryota; kingdom Metazoa; phylum Chordata; class Actinopteri; order Cypriniformes; family Gobionidae; genus Coreius; species Coreius guichenoti. The sequence continues at coordinate 13,209,809 of CM077177.1, read as the reverse complement.
TATATTAAGATGACCTTTTATATATCAAAAGCTCAAGGGAAAGTTGATTTCTCAATTTATGACCCATTTAAATGCACACCTCTGGTCTTTAATGACCCAGGACCCAGGATAATGACTCATTCATTTTTTAAAGTTAGACATCAACCTTCTTAGTATTCCTCAATCAATTCATTATAAACTATATAACAAGAAAAAATGTGTAAAAAAAGTTATAGGGTTGCTAACGACCCGAGGTGTGTAACAGTGTAAGTATATTGTTTCTGAATCTTTGATGACTGAATAAGTGCAATTCACCTTTATTCCACAAGGTGGCAATGTCTGATACACAATGATGAAGTGGCGTTTCACTCATAGTTACCGCAGGCAGAAAACAAAAGAATAGGAAGTATCATTAGCAAAACTTGAAATGGCTCAGCGATTTACTGCAGAGCAAGGACTGGGCGTGTGATTAGTTTGCGAAAGCTGCCTGTTAAGGTATAGGGTAGAGTTAGGGGTTAGTATTTGCTGTAGCACCTTTCGACATGCCCATTTCTCCAGGCTGCATCTATCCTTGTCGGCTAGCCCCTTAAACTTGATTTTAGGGTGTGTTTACAATGTCACCGTCCTCAACTAAAATGGAAAACCTTTTATGCGTTTTGGCACTTCTTTTACATGACAACAGCGTTTTGGGGGCCCTGAAAATGCAAGTTTTTCAAGTGATACCGTTATAATCTCTGTGTAAACTACAAAAACAGATATTTGTAAAAAACGGTGACATCATATGCATTGGTATTACATGTTTCATTCAATAGGCATGCGTGTGTACATGACAACCACAACAAAAATGGCGGACTACAGGACTGTGTTTGTGCTGCTCTTATTAACGCTTCTCCAGCAAAGTGTAGATTCTTTCTCTTTCAGATCTACTACGACCGGCAGCATTATTTACCTTTATCTTGAATGTTTGTATTCACCGCTGTGTAGAAGAATGCATATGTGCGCAGGGGCATAGTGTTTCTTTACAAAGTGACAATGCCAACTAATGGCCTGGCATGCATAATACAGTGTTTTTAGTCATTTTCGTGGATCTGTGTGAAATTCATCGTTTTGACGATGTCGTCTGTGCGCAAAACCTTTCAAGTACATTGAAATGTGAATGTAACTGTAGTTGACAGTATATGCCTTAAAGGATTATTTCACTTTAAAATTAAAATTTCCTGATAATTTACTCACCCCCATGTCATCCAAGATGTTAATGTCTTTCTTTCTTCAGTCGAAAAGAAATTAAGTTTTTTGAGGAAAACTTTCCAGGATATACTGCAGTAATGATAGATACAGGTACAGTAGGTATTTGTTACTGTCCAGATTTGCAGTGACAAACCCTTCTTTATTGTCTTTATTGTGCTTGATATAAAATAAAAGGTGCCTTGAAAGTTCTTGTATCTGGTGTTCATGAAAGAGTGGGAACCCTGCATACAGTTCCATCCAAAAGTTTGGAAATACCCTATAGCTAAAGTGGGATTTGGGTTAATAAAAAAAATTAAATGAATAATAATTAAATAATAATAATAAATAATAAACATTCCTGAAAAAAAATAAATCCTGATCATTTTTATGGCTTTGTATTGATAAGTGATGACACAAATTTAAATACATATTTTAATAAATAATAATAAAAAATAATAATAATTAATAAAAAACAATCAGATCTTAAAAATCTTAAAAATGGTATCTTAAAAATATCTTAATGTTGAAAAATCAGCAAAAACTGATTGGCTGCTCTGGGAGACCGTCTTAAACCAGGTAATGCTAACTTAGACCAGCTAAGACCAGCAAACCAGTTTAGGTGTTTCTGTAAGGAATTTCTAGAAACCACCTCTAAACTGTGTTCTCATTGGTCTGTTATGTACTAACTTTAATTTGTAAAGCTAATGGTTTTCGGACCCAGTAGTTTTCAAAAACAAAACCTGGGCCAAGTTTAATCCAGCAATCCAGTAATCCAGCATCATGCCTGACTGTGCTGTATATGAATTGGCATTATTATGAAATCAAAAAGAAAATCATTATAATTTCTGGTCTTAATGTCACTTTAATGCATTAATGCCAAAAAATTATAAGGATTTGTGCTGATATTGTCCAAAAGCTCACTTTTAAATTTTTTATTTATTTAACCTTTATTTAACCAGGTTAGTCTCATTGAGATATAGAATCTCTTTTTCAAGAGAGACCTGGCCAAGATAGCAGAACAAATTAGATCACACAATCACAAAACAAACACAAAAAAAGGCAAAGACAACTCAAGTGCATTTCAATTAAATAAAAGTGCCATTAATTAAAACATTTGCACGTGTGGATGGACTCATGTTCTATAGATTTAACATAACCTTTAAACTCATTTAAGGAAATAAGACACTGTAGTTTAAGTGTTTTCTGTAGGTCATTCCAAGTTGAAGGTGCAACAAACATGAAAGCCTTTTTGAACAACTCGGTCCGGGCTTGAGGTACATTCAATGAAATAATTTTCTGGGACCGTAAACAGTAAGTACTCTGTGTAAAAGAAAAAAAAATGGATATGTAGCATGGGAGCCTGCCTATGATACCCTTATATATAAAGGTGAGTAAGCCGGCGATTTGACAAAGAGGGCAAATTCACTGTGGAGTAAAGTGTACAGTGATGGGCAAGGGGTCTGCAATTTGAAATAAACCTTAAAGCTCCATGAAACACAGAATCCAACATCTGAAGACACTTTGATGGGGCATTCATATACAACAGATCACCATAATCAATAATAGATAGAAATGTGGCATTGACTAGCCTTTTTCTGGCAGAAAAAGTAAAACAAGATTTGTTCCTAAAGAAAAAACCTAGCTTCAATTTCAACTTTTTTTACTAGATTCTGTATATGAAGCTTAAAAGAGAGGTGATCATCAATTAAAAATCCTAAATATTTATAAGATGAAACGACCTCAATGGTTTTACCCTGATCAGTAACAATATTCAGGTCTAACTCATTTTTCCTTGAGTTTGAAAAGACCATTACTTTGGTCTTCTCTGCATTTAGCACAAGCTTTAATTGATAAAGCTGTGCTTGCACTCTGTCGAAAGCAGTTTGCAAACATTCATATGCCTTCCTAATGGTAGCTGCACAACAATAAATGACTGTATCATCTGCATAAAAATGGAAAAATGCATGTTGGACATTTTCCCCCAGACAGTTTATATAAATAGTAAATAAAAATGGCCCTAGAATGGAGCCCTGTGGGACCCCTTTACAGATTGATACATATTTTGACGTTAGGCCATCAACTTGCGTCGCTTGAGTCCTGTCAGCGAGTTAGTTGATAAACCAGCCCACAGAGTGCTGAGACATACCTATACTGATCAGTCTCTGAACTAGTATACTATGGTAAACTGTATCAAATGCCTTGGACAAATCAATAAACAGAGACACGCAGTGTTTCTTATCATCAACCGCTTTGACTATATCATTAATTACTTTTATAGCAGCAGTGGTAGTGCTATGTTTTTTCCTAAAACCAGACTGATGCTTAGCTAAAACTGACTGAGCATTTAAATACTCTTTCACTTGTTCATCAACCAAAGATTCCAATACTTTGGCCAAAGCTGAAAGTTTGGAAATGGGTCTATAATTATCTGGCAAGGTAGGGTCACCTCCTTTCAAAAGTGGCAAAACATACGCAGACTTCCATACCTTGGGAATTTTGTTTGTGACCAGTGAAAGATTAAAAAGATGAGTCAGAGGTTCAGCTAGGATATCTGCAGCTAATTTCAAAAAGAAAGGTTCTAAGTGATCGGGGCCCGCAGGTTTTCGAGGATTAAATAGTTTCAGGGCTTTATGAACATCAGCAACAGAGAAAGAGCTAAAATTGAAAGTTTTGTCGGCAGTAATAAAGGTGTCATTTACCGACTCCGACACTATAGGGGCAACAGAATTAAACAAAAACCCAGATGATACGAAATGTTCATTAAAGCAATTTAACATTTCTACTTTGTCAGATATAGATACACCATTCTTAACTAGAGAAATCTAGGGCATTAGAAGTTGCCTTTCAGACTTCACAGAAACGAACAATGTCCATTGTCATATTAAAAATATGACTTTTCCTTATTAAAAAGTTATATACAGAATAAAAGGCTGTGTTGTTAATGGGTGGCAAAATTGAAAGATTAGATTTCCTATGATGAAAGGTGAATAAATGTCAGATTCTGGCAGGAGTTTATTATAACATTATGAATTTTATAACTTTCTAAATGGTACGGACCCTCTGTGAAACCTGCCTGCGGCCCCTGGCTTTTCAAAAGTAATTGGCTATTCTGTCACAAAGAGCCTCTGACTTTTCTTTGGCCCGATTCTTTCCTATTCAGTCATAAGTAATGTGCAGCCATTAGAGAGGTAATCCCGCTGATGGTCCTTATGGAAGCAGTCAGCACCCCATCTGAACTTGTGCTTTGTCATCACACTAACGGTCTCGCTCTCACCTCAAAATGAAGGTCTCATCGGCTCATGCATTATTTCAGGAAATCCATCAGCTCCTCATTTTTGCAGCTGTGCAGTTTCTTTAGACAAACAGAAGAGCATTTCATATGATCTCCTTCCTTCATGTGTCAGAGTGATTTCAGCTAGTGGTCAAACAATGGGTTTTTCAGTGGCTAAGAGCCAAGTAGCCTATTTAATCCTGTTATACTGTACATATTACGATTTAATGGTAGCAAATGAGACCAAATGAGTACCTTTTATGTCAATTATGGGTGGTCATGGCACATTGATGTCATTACTTATACATTCCCATCTAAATTGCAAATTTGCGTTTTCATTGCACACGTTTAAGAGAAAGAAATCACCACATTATATTATATACACATAGAAATTGATGTTGTAGTCACTGTGGATCTTTCATTAAATACAATTATTTAGTTGCAGTTTAGAGTGTGATAGAGAGAAAGGAGTGTGTTTATGAGAATTTTTGACCATTCTTCTAGAAGCGCATTTGTGAGGTCAGGCACTGATGTTGGACGAGAAGGCCTGGCTCGCAGTCTCCGCTCTAATTCATCCCAAAGGTGTTCTGTCGGGTTGAGGTCAGGACTTGCAGACCAGTCAAGTTCCTCCACACCAAACTCGTTCATCCATGTCTTTATGGACCTTGCTTTGTGCACTGGTGCGCAGTCATGTTGGAACAGGAAGGGGCCATCCCCAAACTGTTCCCACAAAGTTGGGAGCATGAAATTGTCCAAAATGTCTTGGTATGCTGAAGCATTAAGAGTTCCTTAACCCTGAAAAGCCCAACCCCTGAAAAACAACAATTTGAGATTTGAGGCCTATTATAGGTGAATTTTTCAGCGAATAAAAACTTAAACATTTCTTCCTAGCTTTTGGGCTTCAAATTTTGGGCTGCCATTCACTGCCATTATAGTGCTTGGAAGAGCCAGGACATTTTTTTTTTATATAACTCAGATTGTATTAGTCTGAAAGAAGAATGTCATATACACCTAAGAAGGCTTGAGGGTGAGTAAATCATGGGGTAATTTTAATTTTTGGGTGAACTATCACTTTAAGTGACTGAATGCCAGTGGGTGGGGCCTATGGTGCGATGATGTATAAGTATTCATCGATGTCTTGCTCAGGAGGCAGTCAAATGCAAATGTATTTGCCCTACTATATCCAGACAAGTTGTTTTTGGAACTTGATTAAACAAATGCTTTGTTTATAATGAGGAGGATATTTTAGGTACAAAGACCTCTTATATGTCAAAAGATCAAGGCAAATTTGATGCTAATGTCATGACCCCTTTAATTGTATGGAAAAGCGCAGCTTGTATATTGCAAAATATAATATTTTTTTGTTCTACAGAAGGGTTTGAAACAACTTGAGGATGCGTAAATGGTCAAAAAAAATATTTTTTTGGTGAACTATCCCTTTAAGGAGACAAACACCTGGCTTCAGGCTCATAATTCTGCACACGTTCAACCTCTCATGCTCCTGAAGTGGGAAGCATGTAGATCTGTCTGCCATCCAGCCCTGTTGTTTTCTTCTCAGGAGAGGTTTCAGACCCCACTGGTGCTTGTTTACTGGTGCCTGATTTGTTGGTTTTTATAATCTACAGTATCTCTAATTTCTAAAAATTGTGATTATCCAAAGAATGGAGTTTAATTATTTCAGTTTCTCCAAAATGCCTAAGCAGTATTATTTGGTTCTGTATTTCAGAGATAGTATTTTCAAGGAGATGAAAAAAGGCACTACACGCGGTGATGGCATACCAGATTTACAGTGGGGAGAACAAGTATTTGATAAACTGCCGATTTAGCAGGTTTTCCTACTTACAAAGCATGTAGAGGTCTGTAATTTTTATCATAGGTACACTTCAACTGTGAGAGACGAAATCTAAAATCTAGAAAATCACATTGTATGATTTTTAAATAATTAATTTGCATTTTATTGCATGACATAAGTATTTGATCACCTACCAACAAGTAAGAATTCCGGCTCTCACAGACCTGTTAGTTTTTCTTTAAGAAGCCCTCCTGTTCTCCACTCATTACCTGTATTAACTGCACCTGTTTGAACTCGTTACCTGTATAAAAGACACCTGTCCACACACTCAATCATACAGACTCCAACCTCTCCACAATGGCCAAGACCAGAGAGCTGTGTAAGGACATCAGGGATAAAATTGTAGAACTGCACAAGGCTGGGATGGGCTACAGGACAATAGGCAAGCAGCTTGGTGAGAAGGCAACAACTGTTGGCGCAATTATTAGAAAATGGAAGAAGTTCAAGATGACGGTCAATCTCCCTCGGTCTGGGGCACCATGCAAGATCTCACCTTGTGGGGCATCAATGATCATGAGGAAGGTGAGGAATCAGCCGAGAACTACACGGCAGGACCTGGTCAATGACCTGAAGAGAGCTGGGACCACAGTCTCAAAGAAAACCATTAGTAACACACTATGCCATCATGGATTAAAATCCTGCAGCGCACGCAAGGTCCCCCTGCTCAAGCCAGCGAATGTCTAGGCCCGTCTGAAGTTTGCCAGTGACCATCTGGATGATCCAGAGGAGGAATGGGAGAAGGTCATGTGGTCTGATGAGACAAAAATAGAGCTTTTTGGTCTAAACTCCACTTGCCGTGTTTGGAGGAAGAAGAAGGATGAGTACAACCCCAAGAACACCATCCCAACCGTGAAGCATGGAGGTGGAAACATCATTCTTTGGGGATGCTTTTCTGCAAAGGGGACAGGACGACTACATCGTATTGAGGGGAGGATGGATGGGGCCATGTATCGTGAGATCTTGGCCAACAACCTCCTTCCCTCAGTAAGAGCATTGAAGATGGGTCGTGGCTGGGTCTTCCAGCATGACAGCGACCCAAAACACACAGCCAGGGCAACTAAGGAGTGGCTCCATAAGAAGCATCTCAAGGTCCTCGAGTGGCCTAGCCAGTCTCCAGACCTGAACCCAATAGAAAATCTTTGGAGGGAGCTGAAAGTCCATATTGCCCAGCGACAGCCTGAAACCTGAAGGATCTGGAGAAGGTCTGTATGGAGGAGTGGGCCAAAATCCCTGCTGCAGTGTGTGCAAACCTGGTCAAGAACTACAGGAAACGTATGATCTCTGTAATTACAAACAAAGGTTTCTGTACCACATATTAAGTTCTGCTTTTCTGATGTATCAAATACTTATGTCATGCAATAAAATGCAAATTAATTACTTAAAAATCATACAATGTGATTTTCTGGATTTTTTGGGCAAACCTGCAAAATCGGCAGTGTATCAAATACTTGTTCTCCCCACTGTATGTGTTGAATCTGCAGAGTTTTACTACCGTGTGTGTCTGTGTTTAAGATGCTGAATGCGTGTGTGAGAGCGAGAGATATGAGCCGTGAGCTGTTGCCGCAGGTCAAACGTTCACTCTGTCTGCCGCAGCAGCAGTGAACACACTGAAGTTCATTGATGGTGTGTTTGGAGGAAGTAGATCAGAGCAGGAGGGTTAATGGAAAAGCCCATATGTTTGGCAAAGCTGACATAAATCACGCATACACACTTCTTCTACCTTTCTGAATAGACACTAAAATCTCCACTATCGGACATCCATTATACTGGTACAGTCAGGAAATACAAAGCTCTCTGAACACACACACAGTAAACAACTGTCTAAAAAATCTCTTCTTCTATCCTCTTCTGTTTTCTTATTGTATGTTTCAGCTCTTTTGTGCTTCTCACTTATTGATCATCATTGACCTTTTTCCTGGTTCATCTCAGTTTTGTTTATATCAGCATGTTTTATATGCCAATTTATTTGTGAAGTTTTTCAGGTTAATTAGGTTTGATTCTGTTCCTGTTTCTCTTATTTATTACTGCATCCAGTGTAATTTATAAACAGCTACAAGGTTGATAAATTTGAATTGAAATTACCGTGAAAATACAATAATTTTGTAGGTGGATCTTTGGGACTCTAATTATGTTTTTTTTTTTTTTTTTTTTTTTCTTTTGGACATGGTTATAATTACATACTTACATGATTACCATACAATATTATTGCCGTATTCATGTATTTGCATGGTATTCCAACCAGTGTTATTTTAGTATTATTTTATACTATTATAGTATTTATTACTATTTTTGAATTATTAGTATTATTAGTATTATTTTTTTTTTGTATTTTCAGTTTTCATTTAATATATTTTAAATTAAAGTTTTAGTAATTTTATGTACTTTTGTCATTTTAATTAGTTTTTAATACTTCTATCTAGCTTTATTTATATTTATATTTATTTCTGTTTAAGTTTGAGTTTTTAGTATTTCATCTTAAATTTATTTGATATTAATTAGTTTCAAAGGCAACACTTAAAATTGTATTTTTTTTTTTACGTTTTAATTTTTAATTTCATATTTTATTTAATTTCAGCTTTATTTAGCTTAATTTAAATTAATACTTACAGTTTTGTCATTGTTAACTAAAACAAACTAAATTACTGGTATGTTGGAATTCGTGTTTTCTGGACGTATACCATGGCAGTACCATTTGTTTTTTAATATGTACCATGTTAGTATCGTTTTTTTACTATGATAATTATGATAATTAGTCAATAGCTACAGACCTCCAAACTTCGTGTGGCCTTCAGATTAGCTCAAGAACAGTGCGTAGAGAGCTTCATGGAATGGGTTTCCATGGTCGAGCAGCTGCATCCAAGCCTTACATCACCAAGTGCAATGCAAAGCGTCGGATGCAGTGGTGTAAAGCACGCCGCCACTGAGAGCAGAGCAGTGGAGACGTGTTCTCTGGAGTGACCAATCACGCTTCTCTGTCTGGCAATCCGATGGACAAGTCTGGGTTTGGCGGTTGCCAGCAGAACGGTACTTGCCTGACTGCATTGTGCCAAGTGTAAAGTTTGGTGAAGGGGGGATTATGGTGTGGGGTTGTTTTTCAGGGGTTGGGCTTGGCCCCTTAGTTCCAGTGAAAGGAACTCTTAATGCTTCAGCATACCAAGACATTTTGGACAATTTCATGCTCACAACTTTGTGGGAACAGTTTGGGGATGGTTCCTTCCTGTTCCAACATGATTGTGCACCAGTGCACAAAGCAAGGTCCATAAAGACATGGATGAGTGGGTTTGGTGTGGAGGAACTTGACTGACTCTGCACAGAGTCCTGACCTCAACCCAACAGATCACCTTTGGGATGAATTAGAGCGGAGACTGCGAGCCAGGCCTTCCAACATCAGTGCCTGACCTCACAAATGCGCTTCTAGAAGAATGGTCAAAAATTCCCATAAACACACTCCTAGACCTTGTGGAAAGCCTTCCCAGAAGAGTTGAAGCTGTTATAGCTGTAAAGGGTGGGCCAACTCCATATTAAACCCTACGGATTAAGAATGGGATGTCATTAAAGGTCATGTGCGTCCCAAAAAGTCAGGCGTCCCAAAAATTTTGGCAATATAGTGTTTGTATTGTGATACTGTCACATTCTTTGAACATGTATCATGGTAGTACTATGTTTTGTAGAAATGTACCATGGTATGCTTTTTTAAAATTTACTATAGTAATATGTTTTTAAACGTGTAATAATACCTTGTTTGTTTTCTTAGATATGTACCATGGCAGTACTGGTTTTAGACATGTATCATGTTAATACTATGTTTTTGGACATAAACCATAGTAATACTATAATTTTTGGTCAGGTGCCGTGTTAATACCATATTTTTGGACATATACCATAATGATAATACTGTTTTTAGTGTCACGCTATAGTAATACCATGTGTTTTTGTACATATTTTTGCATCATAGTAGTTCATCATAGTAGTAGTGGACCATGAATATGGTACTGTGGTGGTAGCATTGTGTTGTCAAGAGTTTTAGATGATAATACCATGGTACTTTGATATATACCATACAGCAGCAGTAATATTTTTTTTAAAAGGGACGGAGAACAAAAAAAGTTTCTGCTCATTCAAATGCCATCACTGTTGTCAAACTCTGAAAACGCTGTGTTCTGTGTCTAGATCTAGCCGACATGAGCGAGGAGAAGAAGGAAGGCCTGGGGCATCTCTGCACGACACTGCAGGTTTATCTTGGCGAGGAGAACTGCAATCTATCTGAGCTTCCGTCCGGCCTCGACCCCATCAGCCTGCTCGCCAGAGTAAGTGTCCTTTCATTGTCATCTCCAGCAGTCGGCAGGGGTCGCGCTCTCAGAGCGACGGGGTGTCACGGCGGATCTCACGCAGCGTTGCGAATGGTGTCAGCGTGTCACGAGTATGTGGATACATACCGAGCCACTAGGTCACCTGCTGGGAATCCACGTTGCTATTTTTTGTCTTTTCTCCTCAAAGCAGGGAACAAGTTCTTCATAGAAGCTAAATTAAGTAATTTCATGTTCAAGGTTGAATTTTAGTTTAATTTTCAGAAAAAGTGAATGGAGTCATTAAAGTTGGCATGAAATGGAAGTTGCGATTAGTCTTTTCTTCCCTATTTTGACGTACATCCGAGTGAAATGGCTTCTCGAACAAGAAAAATATGTGGCATGGGATTTGATTTTGTCCATCGGGAATTGATTGGACCATGGATGGTTGTGGTTTGCTATTGGTTGATCTCATGTGAGTGACAGGTTGCCCTGCCCTTGTACCAGTAAATATGTCATCAGCAGGGCTTGACATTAACACCCGCCAATTAACACCGTTGAATTTTATATATAATCTATCCATATACATATATATATATATATATATATATATATATGTAATGTTGTCAAAAATATACATTTTATATCCATATCGATACTGAAATATCTGAAACGCTTCCAATACTAATTTTCTGCAGAATAGACACACGATACCAGCTGCGCTCCCCCCCCCCCCATCTCTCCGACAGCGAGTTGACACATAAACCCGCCTCCCCTCATTCATTCGTTTCATTTGCTCCGGATGAATATTGTTGGTATTGCAGGACTTGAATTTCGACGTGGGATTGCACGTATTGCGCATAATTTTACTTATTCCCACAGATTTTGTGCTCACACCCTAAGTGTGCGCACATAAAGCCGCCTCTCAATACTAAATTGAGTTCTTTTTCTCTGCTTATTGCGCTTAAACAGTCAAATACACACAAAATAATGTCAAAATGCCGGTCTTGGTGAGCATTCACATAAACACAGTCAGTTATGTTTTAAGTGAACATGAACAGTTGAGAAAGAAAATGCATGTGTAACAGTATAATGGATCTGTGCATCAACTGCAAATTATGAGATAATATTAAAAATATCTATATGGCAGTTTTTTCCCTATGGTATCGATGTCAGTTGTTTGTGAGCAAAAAAGTTAGTCAAGCCCTGGTTATCAGAGAAGAGAAGAGAAGAGAAGAGAAGAGAAGAGAAGAGAAGAGAAGAGAAGAGAAGAGAAGAGAAGAGAAGAGAAGAGAAGAGAAGAGAAGAGAAGAGAAGAGAAGAGAAGAGAAGAGAAGAGAAGAGGGGAAATAATTTTGATTAAAGATTACGAGAGCACAAAAAATTATGTGCGCAGATAAATCATTTATAATAAAAACTGCAATATTCCATCAAAAATAAGAATTGTCTTTTGATTTTGATTTCATGGTGACTTTAAGTAGAATCAGATCCAGAATCATTACATTCCTCAAGAATTCACATCCCAAGAGGCCTATCCCATCATTTTCTGCCATTTCCTTCGTGGACGCCTGAGGTGCATGCTAATGTACTAGTTTATTTACAGATGTGTCAGTGAGATCGCTTGTTTGGATTCCTGTGAGAGTAGATTTTATTTGCTTGTTTACCAACCGTCACTCCGTGCCGTAATTGTGAACACATTGAGTGAAAGGTTGAAAATGGTGATCTTCTCTTCAGGATCGCATGTAAACAGAGAAGGGGTTGCACATCTGGCCCGGGACAAACAAATGCCTGTTGCATGTGAACACAAACACCTGTTTTATATGAGAGACAGCCAGCAGCCATATCTCGCTTATAAAGCATCAAAAACACAAATGTGGATCCTATAAGCATTTATAATCCAAAAACACTAAACACCGCAGCAGGGCAAGACTCGAGTTATGTAAAACATGCACATATGCTTGAATTAGGAGCATCCAATGCACTTTTGCATTTGTTGACCTTGATTTACAAGTAGCATTTTTTTCCCGATCATATTGTGACTTATTTGTATGTATTGTTTAGATTTCACAGTCATAAAAATCCTGTAGATATCAGCGAGTTATTAAATTGTATCATCTTGGCCTGGATGCAAGCCATAATGATGTTGATTTGTGAGCGAGTCATTCTGTTGAGTTGGTTCTTTTGAATAACTGTTTCACAAATCAGTGTGAATTATTCATTAGCTAATCGTTCTGAATCAAAATGATTTTTAAAAAGTCTTATCTAGTATTCAGAAATGACAGGAAAGTAATGAGTTGAAGTAAAAGTCTCATTGAAAGTGATGAGTTGGTATGTATTTGTGTAATTCTATAGCTAGAGGTGTTTCTAGAAGAATGATGTGTGTGTTTTTTCTACCTTTTTGCTTCTAGATAAATACATGAGAGCGAAAAAATACAGTATCTTCGTTATTTAACATAAATAGGGAGTTTTTAGCTACTTGATGGGTTCAGTTTGAGTGTTTATTGGAATAAGGGAGATGTAAAGTAGATTTAAAGAGTGGAAGTAAAAATCTAGGGCACAATCAATAGCTTAAGTTAACAATTATCTCTGACTTAAGTAAACATTTACATGAATGCATTAGGTGCCGTTCACACAAACATTTTTGCATTCTACTGTACTGCTTTTCCATAGTTTTATATGTAAACATGCGCTAGACGGATGTCTTTGACTGTTGTGCTTGTGTGTTCTGCATTGTAATGTGTTCAGATCTAACCACTTCATATCTGTGTGCGGTCTGCATTGTGACTGATTGATTTGTATTTATATAAAAATATATGCCCCCCCATTCATTTTAATGGGAATTTCTAGGTGTGTGTGTATGTATGTGAGTGTGTTCTGCATTGAGGATGTTCTATAGACTCATGCCTTCATTTGTGCGTGTGTGTGTGTTATGGATTGTGCCAGATTTTTTTTTCTTTGACAAATAAATCATATTTTCCCCATTTCCCATTGATTCCTTATGGGGGTCAAATTGACTCGTGAGGGAAGGAGTTTTTTATTTTTTATTTATTACAACCACAAAAACTTTAGACTTTGAAATCTTTAGAAATCTTAGACCACTCTGGTGAACACCTGATTTAAAAAAAAAAAAAATGACCCGATGAGAGGAAGTTGACATTTTTTTTGTGGAACATTTGTTGAAATAAGACAAAATGCAAGCTGTTAATAATGCAGAGTTTGCTTGCATTTGCATTAAATTACGCATTCGCAAAATTGTGAAATTCTAGAGGGCACTGTATATTGGCCAAACAGAGGAAAATTGTTCTCCCAATTGGGTACTTTGGTTTCTCAAGGTTCCTATTTTCAAGAAGTTATTCCCTTCGCCACTGTGACGTTGTAAATTTGCTTTTGCTGTTTCTAACAAAGTGCGGAAAAATTAAGTACTAAAGTAATTAAATGTGATGTACAATGGGTGCAGAAAGTATTTAGAGATTAAAATGTTTGAAAGTATTGTGTTATTTGAAAAAAAATACTGGCATCTGTGCTCAAATTTTGTTGCATTTTTTAAAATATTGTCAAATAAGACTTATGAATACACTTTTGGAGCCATTTTATTGCTTTGCACTCAATACCCATCAATGATTTTCAAAATACAATTTGTTTTTTTTCTTGTAAAATCTGTCAAATGTAATTCAATACTGTGTTCATCAGTCTGTCACTCATGTTAGTCATTTATTAGATAGAGACTGGAGATGGGAAAGTGACATTTTTCTGTCAGACATATGTGGTAAAGCAACATCAGTAAGGGTGTGATGGAGAGGAAATGCACTGGGACTCGCATATGAATCATGTTCCTATAATGTGAATCCCTCTCTTATTCAGTAACCATCATTCTCTGCATCTCTGCTGTAGATTGTCATGTAGACCTGCAGGCCTGACCCAGATACATGACCTGCTCCACATAACACACCTCAAGTAAACGGCAGTAAAAAGCTTGAGTTAAGTGTCTGCTCAGATTTATTGCTTGATTAGAACAGTATTATTTGTTTGTCTTTGTTATTTCATAGAAAATGAGGTTGTTTCATATTTGGTTTGATGGACCTAAAGGCCTTGATATATTCATTGCGAAGTTCTTTTTCGTTCTTCGCTTAGAGGTAAAAAGAAAAATACGTGATGCTGAACATCCTGACTCCGCCCATACTGCTGAGAGCAGCATTTAAATATTAAAATGTGCTGTACGTAGGGTTGGTAACCAAACTTGGTACTTTTAAGGGCACCGACCAAATTACGTCAGTACTACCGAATACCGATTCACATTAAATCAATCGGTGCCAAATTTCGTTACCTGAGAACTCATCTGCTGATATAGACTAGTGTCTGTGAATCTTAAACCGCAAAAAGACTATTTAAATATGAATCCTGCATGTCCTGCGTGTCTCTGTGTGAATGAATTGCGCAGACGCGCGGTTTCATTTACCACACACACACTGTTGCGTCTTTCCATCTCATATGAGGACATAAATGCATGAATGTCATCTCCAGAGCCGCTCTGAGAGTCACTTCATCAGCATTTTACCGCATTTTACATATTTTATTTGATAAAA
The DNA here is from genome assembly GCA_039654105.1 of Coreius guichenoti. Taxonomy (NCBI): domain Eukaryota; kingdom Metazoa; phylum Chordata; class Actinopteri; order Cypriniformes; family Gobionidae; genus Coreius; species Coreius guichenoti. The sequence continues at coordinate 13,194,611 of CM077177.1, read as the reverse complement.
ACTATCGTCATATCATAAGCACACAGAAACTCAAAGGTCTTCACAGCAACTCAGCAGGGAACACTATCAGGGCTCCAGACTGCGACCAGTTTTTGAGAATGTGCGAGTGCATGGTCAAGCACTCAATCTGTGTATTAGATATGACTGTTGTTAAACAGAGACTGTAAACTAATGAAGACGGAGAATGTGAGCACTGCGTGATCAGGAGCTGCCGTTCTCAGTGCGCCTGCCAAAATGAAAGTCACGCTTATAACACATCGGCCTAACAGAAAAACTTTTATAGGCCGTTGCCGATATTTTAAAATGTACAATTGTACAGCTGTTAAGACAGTAAAAATATAATCAAACATTAAAAAAACATACATGGTGTTTTTTTGATAGATTTTTATATGGTTTTCATTTGATAGTTAAAAGATTAAAACATTTTGCCAACATGAGGTCTCGTGTCACTATCAGTCTCTTTACATCATGCAAAACTAGGGTATGCAGATTAAGACAACTATTCATCGGCATGCATTGATTAATCCATGTTATAGCAAAAAAAGGAAGGTGCGACCAAATCATGTGCTGGTGTGACCAACTGAGAAAGTTGGTAGATCTTTCAGATATTCCAAAAGATGACAGAAAATTAACATTTTCAATATAAGAACATTTTAAGTACAGTTAGTTTATCCTATCGTAGCACTTTAATTTAGAAAATTCTGTCAAACTGGTTTTTAGGTACTTAATGTTTGAACTTTATTAGTTAGGCTAGTGGTTTTTGCTGTGGTAAATTTACCCCCTCCCCCCTCCTTTTTCCTTTTTGCTGATCTGACTCAAAAACTGTGATATGATTATTTTGAGTATTTTATTGTTGAACAGTTTACACACATTACCTTTTTAAGATTAGTCATATTTGGGGATCTGTAACAAGGATGGTGGGCTTTTGTCTAAACTATATATCTCTCTCACACATTATCTCATTCTTTCACTCTTCATTAATGAGATGCTGTTAAGTCCTGGATGAATATTTCTTGGGTGTGGGTGGAAAACAAATGAGCAAACAGTGGAAGAAGTGTGCTTGTCTTGACGCTGACTGCTGATAAATCTCCCTGTTCTGCATTAACTCTGCTCGCGAGAGTCGGCTCTTGGCCCGACGCTTCGTCTTTAGCATTACAAACATGTTCAGCCACATTAAACCAACACCCTGCCCATCGCCTAATCAATTAACCAGCGTGAAAACAAGCATCCGTGGTCCACAAATGATTTCCATTTCAAATCAGACAGATATTCTGTGCCATTTGCTGAAACTAATTGCTGAAACTAATTTTCTTATAATATTCAAAATGTATCCCTTACATGCAGTGGAAGTTCCTCAGGGGAATTTGGGATGTTTGTTGGCAGTGTAATTTATTTATTTATTCATATTTAGTAAGAATTACCCAAGAACTAGAGTAGGTAGGAGTTAAAATCTCCAATTACAATAATAAAACTGAATGAGGGACGTGTCGGAACATGTGAATTTAGATTAAAATGTAGATCCTGAGGGGCTGTCATTCACATTCCAGAACTGAAGTGATCGTGAATTCGCTGCTTTAATTAAAGTGGCAGAGAATGCTAGTGTTATTGTCCAGGGCTTTGGTGAATACAGTATTCTCTTCTATTAATTTTTGCATATGTGTGTTAAGAACTCAAAAGGGAACGGGTGGCATTTTTTTGTGAAGCAAGTCTTTTGTAGTCAAACTGAACAGTTCTGATTTACTGACTCATGGGTTTTTAAATATTCTTTAAGAATGTGTGTTCTGCAAAATTTTCCTCTCAATGGGCGGCATCACAGCAATCTGTTAACAGCTTTATATGAGAAGTAACTACAGTCCTATTTGTTTAAATTTTGTTGTCTTTATTAGTGATGGATGCTCATACTTAAGGTTAGGAATTTGAACAACATAAATATATATCCTGTATTTTCTATGGGTGCTGTATAATAATAAAATCATTATTATCTTTATTATTATGCAGACTCATACTGAAAGGGATAGTCCACCCAAAAATGAACATTTTGTCATTAATTACTCACCCTCATGTCGTTCCAAACCCGTAAGACTTTCATTCATCTTCAGAACACAAATGAAGATCTTTTTGATGAAATCTGAGAGACTACGCAACTGACACTGACACTTCAAAAAGTTCATAAAGAGATCGTAAAACGAATCCATATGAATCGAGTGGTTTAGTCCAAATTTTCTGAAGAGACTCGATCGCTTGTATGATGAACATTTAATTTAGGCATTTTTCCACATTTAAACATTGATCAGCGAACATAAACAGAAGCTCAACCGAACCTGCTTGATGCACCTTGCAGAGGTTTCTTCGAGAATGAACTTCATTGGTTCTTGCAGAAGCTCAAACATGCTGCGTAACACACAAGAATGAACCTCATTGGTTCTTGCGGAAGCTCAAACGTGCTGCGTAACACGAGAATGAACCTTACTGGTTCTTGCCATAGACTGTAAAAAAAAATATGGGCGTAGTGTCCGTGACGTCTAAAAAAATTGAATAAAAAAATTCACCCCCCTCACAGTTATCATGAAGGGCAAAATTAGCTATATAGATCAAAACCACAATTTTGTACCAGGCTGTAAACATTCTTTTCTGCTGTAAAGTTGGGCATTTTAACATGGGGCTCAATGAGATTCTGCTCCCTTTTGGAGCCTGTCTCTAGTGGCCAGTTGATGAATTGCAGTTTAAGTCACTTCCGTGTTGGTTTCAAGAGAGACCGCGGGAGGTTGCCACTTGGTTCTTGCGGAAGCTCAAACGTGCTGTGGAACACAAGAATGAACCTCATTGGTTCTTGCGGTAGCTCAAACTTGCTGCGTAACACGAGAATGAACCTCATTGGTTCTTGCGGAACCTCAAACGTGCTGCGTGACACATGAGAATGAACCTCATTGGTTCTTGCGGAAGCTCAAACGTGCTGCGTAACACACGAGAATGAACCTCATTGGTTCTTGCGGAAGCTCAAACATGCTGTGTAACACACGAGAATGAACCTCATTGGTTCTTGTTGAAGCTCAAACGTGCTGCGTAACACGAGAATGATCCTCATTGGTTCTTGCGGAAGCTCAAACATGCTGCGTAACACACGAGAATGAACCTCATTAGTTCTTGTTGAAGCTCAAACGTGCTGCGTAACACGAGAATGAACCTCATTGGTTCTTGCGGAAGCTCAAACGTGCTGCGTAACACACGATAATGAACCTCATTGGTTCTTGCGGAATCTTAAACGTGCTGCGTAACACGAGAATGAACCTCATTGGTTCTTGAGGAAGCTCAAACGTGCTGCGTAACACGAGAATAAACCTCACTGGTTCTTGCGGAAGCTCAAATGTGCTGCGTAACACACGAGAATGAACCTCATTGGTTCTTGAGGAAGCTCAAACGTGCTGCGTAACACACAAGAATGAACCTCATTGGTTCTTGCGGAAGCTCAAACGTGCTGCGTAACACAAGAATGAACCTCATTGGTTCTTGCGGAAGCTCAAACGTGCTGCGTAACACACGAGAATGAACCTCATTGGTTCTTGTTGAAGCTCAAACGTGCTGCATAACACGAGAATGATCCTCACTGGTTCTTGAGGAAGCTCAAACGTGCTGCGTAACACACGAGAATGAACCTCATTGGTTCTTGCGGAATCTCAAACGTGCTGCGTAACACGAGAATGAACCTCATTGGTTCTTGAGGAAGCTCAAATGTGCTGCGTAACACACGAGAATGAACCTCATTGGTTCTTGCGGAATCTCAAACGTGCTGCGTAACACGAGAATGAACCTCATTGGTTCTTGAGGAAGCTCAAACGTGCTGCGTAACACACGAGAATGAACCTCATTGGTTCTTGCGGAAGCTCAAACGTGCTGTGTAACATGAGAATGAACCTCACTGGTTCTTGCGGAATCTCAAACGTGCTGCGTAACACACGAGAATGAACCTCATTGGTTCTTGCGGAAGCTCAAACGTGCTGTGTAACACGAGAATGAACCTCATTGGTTCTTGAGGAAGCTCAAACGTGCTGCGTGACACACGAGAATGAACCTCATTGGTTCTTGCGGAAGCTCAAATGTGCTGCGTCGCACGTCAAGCTAACATGCTTGAGCTTCCGTTTACCACAACTGATGTGTGAGTTGATGAATGTTTATATTGTGAATAAAAGCCTAAATTCAATCTGTTCATCATATAAAGTGATCGTTTCTCTTCAGAAAGTTTGGACTAAACCGCTCAATTCATAAACCGGACTTGTGCCATGTTTAAAACAGAATATTATAGATAATCGAGAGTGGGCTCTTATGACACCCAAAACACCCTTGCAACTACATAGCAACACATTAAGAAATGCTCAGGACATCTTTGCAACCGTAACACCCTAACAATGTGGAGATGACATTTGCATGTGCATGTAAAAATCTGGTTTTCTTTTACAACAGATGTGATGTCATCTGCTACTCAGCACTGCCTTGTTTGCCCTTCATTCACAGCTGTTATATTGAGCATCATTAATATTTTACATGTCCTCTATTTTGTTTTATTTGTCTGTATTTTAGAATGGCCTGTTGTGTTGAGTTATCTGAGGTACCAAATCACAGAGAAAGCAGAAGTCCGTCTGTGCATGATAGACTCTAAATAGGGCAGCTTTTTCAGTGCTGTATTAATACATAATGCAGGAACACTTCATGACATCACCAGCAGCCAAACAGGTCCATGAGCTGAAGGATCAACATCCAGTTTTGTTAGCAGTTATAATTACCAAGATTACTAAAGACAGTTGTATAAAGCCTGTTTACATCATAAATCTAAAAATCTATAAAGCCTGTATACATCATAAGGAAATTCTTTTTGCATTATAATTCAATAGAAAATGAATTAGAGTACACAATATTGCCAAAAGTATTGGGACACCCCTCCAAATCATTGAATTCAGGTGTTCCAATCACTTTCGTGGCCAAAAGTGTATAAAATCAAGCACCTAGGCATGCAGACGCTTCTACAAACAATTGCGAAAGAATGGGACGCTCTCAAGAGCTCAGTGAATTCAAGTGTGGTGCCGTGATAGGTTGCCACCAGTGCAATAAGTCCATTAATGAAATTTCCTCACTACTAAATATTCCACGGTCAACTGTTAGTGGTATTATAACAAAGTGGAAACAATTGGGAACAACAGCAACTCAACCACAAAGTGGTAGGCCACGTAAAATCACAGAATGGGGTCAGCGCATGCTGAGGTGCACAGTGTGCAGAAGTCGCCTACTTTCTGCAGAGTCAATAGCTACAGACCTCCAAACTTCGTGTGGCCTTCAGATTAGCTCAAGAACAGTGCATAGAGAGCTTCATGGAATGGGTTTCCATGGCCGAGCAGCTGCATCCAAGCCTTACATCACCAAGTGTAATGCAAAGCGTCGGATGCAGTGGTGTAAAGCACGCCACCACTGGACTTTAGAGCAGTGGAGACGTGTTCTCTGGAGTGACCAATCACGCTTCTCTGACTGGCAATCTGATGGACGAGTCTGGGTTTGGCGGTTGCCAGGAGAACGATACTTGCCTGACTGCATTGTGCCAAGTGTAAAGTTTGGTGGAGGGTGGATTATTGTGTGGGGTTGTTTTTCAGGGGTTGGGCTTGGCCCCTTAGTTCCAGTGAAAGGAACTGTTAATGCTTCAGGATACCAGACATTTTGGACAATTTCATGCTCCCAACTTTGTGGGAACAGTTTGGGGATGGCCCCTTCCTGTTCCAACATGACTGCGCACCAGTGCACAAAGCAAGGTCCATAAAGACATTGATGAGCGAGTTAGGTGCACAGAGTCCTGACCTCAACCCGATAGAACACCTTTGGGATGAATTAGTGCGGAGACTGCGAGCCAGGCCTTCTCGTCCAACATCAGTGCCTGACCTCACAAATGCGCTTCTAGAAGAATGGTCAAAGATTCCCATAAACACACTCCTAAACCTTGTGGAAAGCCTTCCCAGAAGAGTTGAAGCTGTTATAGCTGCAAAGGGTGGGCCAACTCCATATTAAACCCTACAGATTAAGAATGGGATGTCATTAAAGTTCATGTGCATATAAAGGCAGGCGTCCCAAAACTTTTGGCAAAATAGTGTATATTATATATAATAAAGCTATTCTTTTTTATTATTATAATTTAGTTGTAAAAGTACCTTATAATTTGGGTTGTAAATATTAATCCTCCTGCAATCCCCCCTCCTTCCTCCTGCTATTCAACCTATGCTTAAGGTTTGTGTGGAGGACGTGAGCCGAGTTTTCAAAAAACAGAATGCCCAGACGGTGTTTCACCTGCCCGTTTAAAAGTCTGCGCTGACCAACTGGCCCCAATCTTCACACAGATCTTCAGTGGGTCACTGGAGCAGTGTGAAGTTCCCTGCAGCTTCAAACGCTCCCCTATCATTCTGGTCCCCAAAAAACCCCAAATCACTGGATTTAATGACTACAGACCTGTCGCTCTCACATCTGTGGTCATGAAGTAGTCTTGTCTATTGTTGCTTTATATAGACATTGGACAAAAAACAAATACATGAAAATTTTGCAGTTTTGTGCACATTGTGTATTAAGCATTAAGCATTATAATGCTTAAGGTGTCATTGAAATTGCAACATTTATGTATTTATTTATTTACTGTAAATTTTCGTATGTTTCCTTTCCTTTCCTTTCCTTTGCTTTCCTTTTTCATTATTTTATTTCATTGTTTCATTTCATTATTTCATTTTCTTTGCTTTTCTTTTCCATTTCATTTCCTTTGCTTTTTCGTTTCATTTATTTCATTTCATTTCATTATTTCATTATTTCATTTATTTCATCATTTCATTTGCTTTGCTTTCCTTTTTCATTTTATTTCAATTCATTTGCTTTTTCGTTTCGTTTCGTTTCGTTTCCTTTTCTTTCCTTTCCTTTCCTTTCCTTTCCTTTGCTTTGTCTATGTACTGCTATTGATTTCAACTGTCTTTTTTTTCCTTCTCTCATATTTTATTTAATATCTGTATTTAAGATGAGACTTGCTCATACTGTCTTAGATAAGATTTGGCCATTAAACTACAGTGGGGAGTAGTATTTGATAAGCTGCTGATTTTGCAGGTTTTCCTACTTACAAAGCATGTAGAGGTCTGTAATTTTTATCATAGGTACATTTCGACTGTGAGAGACGGAATCTAAAACAAAAATCCAGAAAATCACATTGTATTATTTTTAAATAATTAATTTGCATTTTATTGCATGACATAAGTATTTGATCACCTACCAACCAGTAAGAATTCCGTCTCTCACAGACCTGTTAGTTTTTCTTTAAGAAGCCCTCCTGTTCTCCACTCATTACCTGTGTTAACTGCACCTGTTTGAACTCGTTATCTGTATAAAAGACACCTGTCCACACACTCAATCAAACAGACTCCAACCTCTCCACAATGGCCAAGACCAGAGAGCTGTGTAAGGACATCAGGGATAAAATTTTAGACCTGCACAAGGCTGGGATGGGCTACAGGACAATAGGCAAGCAGCTTGATGAGAAGGCAACAACTGTTGGCGCAATTATTAGAAAATGGAAGAAGTTCAAGATGACGGTCAATCTCCCTCGGTCTGGGGCACCATGCAAGATCTCACCTCGTGGGGCATCAATGATCATGAGGAAGGTGAAGGATCAGCCCAGAACTACATGGCAGGACCTGGTCAATGACCTGAAGAGAGCTGGGACCACAGTCTCAAAGAAAACCATTAGTAACACACTACGCCGTCATGGATTAAAATCCTGCAGCACACGCAAGGTCCCCCTGCTCAAGCCAGCGCATGTCCAGGCCCGTCTGAAGTTTGCCAATGACCATCTGGATGATCCAGAGGAGGAATGGGAGAAGGTCATGTGGTCTGATGAGACAAAAATAAAGCTTTTTGGTCTAAACTCCACTCGCCGTGTTTGGAGGAAGAAGAAGGATGAGTACAACCCCAAGAACACCATCCCAACCGTGAAGCATGGAGGTGGAAACATCATTCTTTGGGGATGCTTTTCTGCAAAGGGGACAGGACGACTGCACCGTATTGAGGGGAGGATGGATGGGGCCATGTATCGCGAGATCTTGGCCAACAACCTCCTTCCCTCAGTAAGAGCATTGAAGATGGGTCGTGGCTGGGTCTTCCAGCATGACAATGACCCGAAACACACAGCCAGGGCAACTAAGGAGTGGCTCCGTAAGAAGCATCTCAAGGTCCTGGAGTGGCCTAGCCAGTCTCCAGACCTGAACCCAATAGAAAATCTTTGGAGGGAGCTGAAAGTCCGTATTGCCCAGTGACAGCCCCGAAACCTGAAGGATCTGGAGAAGGTCTGTATGGAGGAGTGGGCCAAAATCCCTGCTGCAGTGTGTGCAAACCTGGTCAAGAACTACAGGAAACGTATGATCTCTGTAATTGCAAACAAAGGTTTCTGTACCAAATATTAAGTTCTGCTTTTCTGATGTATCAAATACTTATGTCATGCAATAAAATGCAAATTAATTACTTAAAAATCATACAATGTTATTTTCTGGATTTTTGTTTTAGATTCCGTCACTCACAGTTGAAGAGTACCTATGATAAAAATTACAGACTTCTACATGCTTTGTAAGTGGGCAAACCTGCAAAATCGGTGGTGTATCAAATACTTGTTCTCCCCACTGTACAATGAGTCATGCTTTATTCAACATTCTTCTCAGCAGTTCCAGTCCTTAAGGCAGCAGATTTTGAAAAATCTTCACCTTTTCCCCTCAGTTTTACCCTGAGAGTCATATATGGCAAAGGAAAGATGATTTGTTAGGTGACATCTCTCCTCTGTCAGCGCTCTGCAGACATTGTCATTGAACATATGTTTCAATTCTGACTTTAAAGGAGCAGAGGTCAGAGGTCACTCCAACAGGGCTCTGGGTGGTCTGTCCCTGGCACTTAATAAGAGAACCCCATCATCACTCAGTTCCTTTAGTAGTGCCCACCAATGACCTAGTGTCCTCAGGGTAATGTCTGGATGTATGATGGTTTTATCTCAGTCTGACTTGACTGTCATTTCACTTCAGGCACTTTAAGTTGGTCAAATGACCCAACACATGATAAAAATCCATCTGTTATACATTCTCTGACAGTAACAAACAAATGTCTCTGTTTATTTCCCGCTAGGTTAGCCTTGCAGAACATAAAGACATAAAACATGGAAATCTTCATTATCACATGACAGATGTTTATATACAGCTCTGAGTTTGCAGACTGAGACTAAACCATGAGTATCCCGAATGTTTAGTGTTAATTTTGCTGGGAATATGAGGGTCACTTTGCATTTTATCCTCAGACAATATGAAGAGATTTACTACTGTTCCCATGGTCACCCACAACTCATGTTTTGACATAGAATTAGAAAACAGTTACTTTAATTTGTATTTTGATCAATGCAGTCTTGGTGAACCTGCAACTACTTAAGTGACTGCTGATTCACATTAAAATCAACATTAAGGCAAGTGAATCACACAGACTGAACCAACAGGGGGCAGCGTGCTCTTAAATATCTGTATCTTATATATACAGTTTGCTCATAAACAACCGAGTATACCATTTGTTTTGTATGTTGGAACTCTTGGCCTTGAATGAACAAACATAACTGCATTTGTGCCCTCTGGCTATCTCTGGGAAACTGAGGGTCCTGCTTCACTAGACACATTGAATAGAGTTGTAAAGCCTCTCGCTTTGACTTGTAAAGTGTACATGTCAGCGTCTGCATGTGTTTAGTCTTCACGTGTTCATTCTTTGTGAGTGTTTGTTCGGGAATAGTGCGGTGGATTGTGATTGTAGGTGTGAATGAAGAGCTTGTGTGTTTGTGAGCGCCGCAAGGATAGTAAAACCTGAAATTACCCACATTGGTACCCAGCCAACTGTCCCCATGAGGAAAACGGCTTAATGGACAAACTAAATAATGTCTTAATGAAATGTATAAATACTAAAAGGTTTGTGTGAAGGTTAATAGTAGGTTTACGGGGAAAGAAAATAACATTAGTTCAGCGTGAAACAGTAGAAGTCAATGGAAAGTCCCTATCATGATAGAAAAACAAATGTGTGTATGTGTGTGATGGGCTGCAGTCTAGAGGAGGATGTGGGTTATTGGAAGGAGAGCCAGTAAAATGGCCCATTACTATTCTGAGCACTGTCTGTGTGTGTGCATCAGTGCCTTTCAAGGAGGCTGACACATGCCTGGTAATACGAAACACTTTTAAAGTCGGCATGAAACGGTAGTTTCAATAGTTTTTTCTTCCCTGTTGTGATGTATATCCGAGTGAAACGGCTTTGCAAACAAGAAAAAATGTAGAGCGGGACTTGATTTTGTCCATTGGCAATTGATTGGATCGCTGATGGTTGTGCTGTGATATTGGTTGATCTCATGTGAGTGACAGGTTGCCCCGCCCTCTCGCCACTAAACACATCATCAGTGAAGAGATGTCGTTGTAAAAGGGAGGGGAAGTTATTTTGATTAAAGATTTTGAGGGCACATGAATAAAAAAAAAAATTATGTGCACAGATAAATAATTTATAATAAGTACTGAAATGTTCCATAAAAAAAGAATCGTCAATTTGGATTTCATGATTTAATATGGGATATTCACCATATGTCCATCTGTTCCTGAAATTTAATCTTAGATTATGGGTCTCGTAATTTATTTCAAATAGTTACCATCAACAAATTGTGGCCAAGTGCATCGATTTTAATTTCTATGCACATTGGTGCAGTTCTGTTTATATCAACAAGACCATATCACATTAACAAAAGGGCAAAGATCTTGAGCCATTCTGAGTTACATTTACAGCTTCCTTTTCCACCCTGTACTCAATCAGTTGCTGTATGCCGCTGATATGGAGCAAGTGGCCGTTATTGAGCTATGACAGAGTTTAATTGTGTCCTCCTGCAGCAGACACTACAGCTGTATCACCTCTCTGAGACGCCCACTCAATTCCTCATCCTGACCGGACCGTAACCCTGCAATACACACCACAGAGGTATTGTGCTGCATCCACACACAGCCATCTTTAACAATCACCACCTTCCCACTGCAAGGAAAGATAGAAATGGAGAGAGACAAACATTCTTTCACGTGCAAGACAGGCTTCCCGAACCTTTGGGAATGCTGCCTTAAAGACAAAATTAATTTTTCTTTTTGAATAAATGTGCCTGGACTTATTGTGCATGTTTTTTTTTTTATCTCTATGGCTAACTTACCTTGCCTTATAAATGCCTTAAAGGGGTCCTTTTATGCACCTTTTTACACGATGTAAAAAAAAAAAGTCTATTTGTATGTGAAGTTTTAGCTCAAAATACCCCACAGATAATTTTTTATGGTATGTTAAAATTGTCACTTGAGGGTGAGCAAAAACGCGCCGTTTTTGTGTGTTGTCCCTTTAAATGCAAATGAGCTGCTGCTCCCCCTTTCTAGAAGAGGGCGGAGCTTCAAGAGCTTGTGTTAGCAGCTCCGATTACCTCATGCAGACACACACTGAAAAGGTCTGAAACTGTTCAGCCTTTTATGTTCAAACCGGAGTCGAACAATGATGAAGAGACTCAAGAAGAAGTGACAACATGTAGAATGCAACAGGGCATTTCTGAATGGTTAGTTGATGAATTTATGTAATGTAGCTGATGTGGAGTTAACTATCTTCAAGTCATCGATTAGCATGTTCTGTCATGATAATCTATAAATCGCTCGTGTGGGAACTGTTGTAAGATGCCTTCAGAGCCAGAGAATATATGCTGCATGAAGATAGAACAGGTATAGTTTAGTTTAATTATGGTTATAACTTGCTTTTTATGACATGCTATTGTATTTGTGTTACGTACTGTATTGCAATAAATGTGAAAAGACGGATGTGACGGCTTGAGCAGACTCCTAAATGTGCTCTACTACAACAACTCTTCTTCTTCTCAACATGGCCTCACACCCTTTGTTGCATGTTCCCGGGGGCAGGGTTTATGTAAATTTTAGTGTTTGTGATGTCACCAACCCGGGAAGAAGCTTTTTGTAGTCCCTACCAGCCGTTTGTTGTAGTAGCGATTTCTCGTATCTCGTGTCGTAAATTTGCAGATGTTGTTTATGCTCAAACAGCAACATTACACACTAACTAAAGTTAAAAAAATGAAATCATAATCAAGGACTCCTTTAAAAAAATAAATAAATACCCATTTTGGGGTTGATAATTTGGGTATTTTGAGATTTTTACATTTGCCATATTTTTTGAGATTTTGGAGTGAATTTGATTAAATATTATATAAAATAAAAGGTCATATAATTCATTTGTTGTTGTTGTTGTTGTTGTTTTTATTCATTTTCCATCCTACTATCTAGATATTGTTATTGGCTATATTGAAAATACTTGGAGATTTGTGGAAGTTAAATGGTTGCTAAATGCCATTTCATGTTAAAGTCTTTTTCTTACATTTTTTATTTTTATTTTGCTGCATTCAATGAATAATAAAGTCAGTGGTTGTTCAGACCTAAATTTAAATTGCTGCTAAGGTTTTAGTCACTCTAGATGTTTAACAATAAGATTATATTTGGTAACATTGCATTAATTAATTGCATTAACTAATGAACAATGGTTTTACAGAATTTATTATTTTATGTTAATGTAAAGTTTGTCATGTCCATCTTTAGCATTTCAAGTTGTATAAATTAACATGAATGTATTTTGAACTTACATAAATTAACAACAATCAAAAGTTTAGGGTAAGTAAGATTTTTTTTATGTTTTTGAAAGAAGTCTCTTATGCTCACCAAGGCTGCGTTTATTTAATAAAAAATACAGTAATATTGTGAAATATTATTACAAATTAAAATAACTGTTTTTTTTTTTTTTTATATATATATATTTTGATTTCATTAATTCTTGTGATGGCAAAGCTCAGTTTTCAGCATCATTACTCCAGTCTTCAGTATCACATGATCCTTCAGAAATCATTCTAATGATGCTGATTTGGTGATGTTTTAAAAATGTTGTGCTGCTTAATATTTTTGTGGAATATTTTTCAGGATTCTTTGATGAATAGAAAGTTGAAAAGAACAGCATTTATATTTTTGTAACATTCTAAATGTATTTTGTGATCAAATGTCACTTGCGATCAAAAAAAAAAAATCGCACAGACCCAAAACTATTGAACGGTAGTGTATAAATTAACATTTATGATTACAGAAATGCCATAAAAATGGTTGTTCATTGTTAGTTCAAGATACCTAATGCATTAACTCATATATTTCAGAAGTGAACCTCATTGTAAAGTGTTACCAGTATCATCTGTTCTGTTCACCGCTCTCTGTGCTGTAGGACAGCAGCTTTGTCCCTGAGAGCACAGGGAGAGTACTGATGAATGTGTGCCTTGCGCTGCTCAAAGGAAAGAAACGCTAATGGATGGGCTGTCTAGTCCTGTGTACTCGAATGTCACTCTAAGGTGACTGGTGGTACCTGCATGGTCTTCAGGGCATGTTCTCTCAATCTGTTCAACATCTGGACACAACTATGAGTTTTCCACAAATCAAAAATGGAAGTACTGATCTGATAGACTTGAATTGGTTTGTTATTGATCAGTTTGTAAGGCCAATTATGATTATTGACTCATTTAAATTTTGATAATTTTGAACAAAAAGAAAGTTACAGTGCACCTTTAAGAAAAAAATCTTATTTGATATGTAAACGCAAATGGATATATTCATGTTTATTCTCTCTAAAGACCACCAGTAACATTTAATTTAATCTTCACTTGAAGTGTTGATCGTCTCCGCTATCCGCTGAGATAGCCAGGCGCTTTACATGATTCCAATTAAAGTTCAGGACCGAGTGATCATACGCACATGTGTATCGTGCATTTTCCTGCCTGCTAACTGCTCCTAATAAATTAAAGTGAGATCTTCATTACACTTATACCTCAGTTCTATAATCACCCCTTTTAATATCTCTTGTCCTTGCCCACCAATGACACGCACACAGATTACAGACTTGCTTCCCATCATCCTAAACACAGTATCTCTCACACATTTCGTCTGTGTGGACCCCCACAGTGCTTCTGTCACTGCGTAGCTGTTTCACACCATGTTTCCTTCTCTCTCTCACCCTTGACTCTACCTGTAATAAGATAATTAGTGATTTATGGTTGCCTTGCTTTGTTTGCTCGAATTTGATGCTTCCGGCTGAGGGAGTGAGCTTTTTTGGCAGCATTCTGAGTTTGCAATTAATTATCATGACGTTTTTTTTCTTTGTAACGAGCCATTACTGTAATGTGCTGAAGTGAGAGCAGAGTGTGAATTTTATTACTGTGTTTCTGTTGCTTTATACAGCATTTCCTTTAAACTTAGAGCGTCTGAACTAGTGTACAGTAAGTGGGTATTCGGTGTGTAAATGGGTTTTTCAGAGTAAGTCTGACTGAGTGACATTAATAGTGGTCGGTTATTGTGGTCTCGTTCTGCTTTGTGTTTTAGACTGTATAAATGAATGTGTTTTTAGAATCCATCCATTCATCCATCCTACCGGTTAATCAATGTGTGACAACACCAGTAATACCAGTATCACAGGCAGGGGCTTTTAAATCGCTAATTCTAAAGTGAAAGTTCATTAGCCTATTATTCTTAATGAGAAACACAACAACAAAACAGTACAATGACAAACTCACTTAAATAGGCGCTTTTACATTTCGCTTTGAAAACAAATCTTCTGTCATCATCTTGTCATTTAGCTCCTAACTCTTGTGATAAATGAGATCTGACTCCTGCTGCTGGTCTGTGCTGCGACTCTCGTTCGGCTCATGCTTTATTAAGCAGACACATTCAGTTTTTAATCGTAGTGTCTGTTCTCTAGCTGAACTAAATGATTTTATTAAAAAATAATAACTGTCTGTTATTAAAAAATGTCCGGCTGAACACCGGTAACCGTCAACACAACTATTGCAGCAAGCCTACCGTCCATCCATTCCTCCATCCATCCATCCATCCATCCATCTTCTGTCTGTCTTTCTGTCAAATTTAACCGCGGTGGGCAAGTGATGTAACTGGTGTTGCGGCTGAACACCGGTAACACCGTCAACACTGACTATCGCAGCAAGCCATCCATCCATCTGTCCAATTATTTTATTACTATAAAAAAATAAAAACAACGGTGCATCGCAGCAAGCCTACCGTCCATCCATCCATCCGTCCATCCATCCATCCGTCCGTCCGTCCATCCGTCCATCCATCCATCCATCCGTCCATCCATCCATCCATCCATCCATCCATCTTCTGTCTGTCTTTCTGTCAAATTTAACCGCGGTGGGCAAGTGATGTAACTGGTGTTGCGGCTGAACACCGGTAACCGTCAACACGACTATCGCAGCAAGCCTATCATCCGTCCATCTATCCATCCATCTTCTGTCTGTCTGTCAAATTTAACCGCGGTGGGCAAGTGATGTAACCAGTGGTGCGGCTGAACACCGGTTACCGTCAACACGGCTATCACAGCAAGCCTATCATCCGTCCGTCCATCCATCCATCCATCCATCCATCCATCCATCTTCTGTCTGTCTGTCAAATTTAACCGCGGTGGGCAAGTGATGTAACCGGTGGTGCGGCTGAACACCGGTAACCATCAACACGACTATCACAGCAAGCCTATCATCCGTCCGTCCGTCCATCCATCCATCCATCCATCCATTCATCCATCCATCTTCTGTCTGTCTGTCAAATTTAACCGCGGTGGGCAAGTGATGTAACTGGTGTACCAGTAACACCGTCAACACTGACTATTGCAGCAAGCCATCCATCCATCCATCCATCAGTCCATCAATCCATCCATCCATCCATCCATCCATCCATCCGATTATTTTATTACTATAAAAAAATAAAAACGACGGTGGGTGGGCAAGTGATGTAACCGGTGTTGCGGCTGAACACCGGTAACCGTCAACACGACTATCGCAGCAAGCCTACCATCCGTCCATCCATCCATCCATCTTCTGTCTGTCTGTCAAATTTAACCGCGGTGGGCAATTGATGTAACCGGTGGTGCGGCTGAACACCGGTAACCGTCAACACGACTATCACAGCAAGCCTATCATCCGTCCGTCCGCCCATCCATCCATCTTCTGTCTGTCTGTCTGTCAAATTTAACCGCGGTGGGCAAGTGATGTAACTGGTGTTGCGGCTGAACACCAGTAACACCGTCAACACTGACTATCACAGCAAGCCATCCATCCATCAGTCCATCAATCCATCCATCCATCCATCCAATTATTTTATTACTATAAAAAAATAAAAACGACGGTGGGTGGGCAAGTGATGTAACCGGTGTTGCGGCTGAACACCGGTAACCGTCAGCACGACTATCGCAGCAAGCCTACCATCCGTCCATCCGTCCTTCCTTCCATCCATTAATCCATTTTCTATCTGTCTGTCTGTCAAATTTAACTGTGGTGGGCAAGTGATGTAACCGGTGTTACGGCTGAACACCGGTAACCATCAACACTGACTATCGCAGCAAGCCATCCATCCATCTATCCATCCATCTTCTGTCTGTCTGTCAAATTTAACCGCAGTGGGCAAGTGATGTAACCGGTGTTGCGGCTGAACACCGGTAACACCGTCAACACTGACTATCGCAGCAAGCCATCCGTCCGTCCATCCATCCATCCATCCATCCATCCAATTATTTTATTACTATAAAAAAATAAAAACGACGGTGGGTGGGCAAGTGATGTAACCGGTGTTGCGGCTGAACACTGGTAACTGTCAACACGACTATCGCAGCAAGCCTACCATCCGTCCGTCCGTCCGTCCTTCCGTCCGTCCTTCCATCCATCCATCCATCCATCCATCCATCCATCCAGCTTCTGTCTGTCTGTCAAATTTAACAACGGTGGGCAAGTGATGTAACCGGTGTTGCGGCTGAACACCAGTAACACCGTCAACACTGACTATCGCAGCAAGCCATCCATCCATCTGTCCATCTGTCCATCCATCCATCCATCCATCTTCTGTCTGTCTGTCAAATTTAACCGCGGTGGGCAAGTGATATAACCGGTGTTGCGGCTAGAGATCGACCGATATTGATTTTCTATAACCGATAGCGATACTAATTATTTTCATGTTTATGTCCCCGATAACCGATATATATAACCGATGTTTATTTATTGTTATTTCTGTTTTTGACCATTATAACAACAGCACTGAACTGAACAAACTGTTTTATTTACCACTTTTTTGCAATTTCACTCCCTTCTTACATACAAAACACACTTCTACATCAGTAAATAGAGTCTGAAAGAGTGCAAAAAAATAATAATATATATATATACAGTGCACTGTCACTAAAGTCTTTTTAACATTACTGCTGTTGCATCTTATTTATAACAACAGCATATTAACAACAGGCAAAATACATTTACAAAGTCTAATGTTTTCAAATGGAGAACATAAATAAATGACAGGTCAGTCTATCAACTTCGCATAAATATAAGCATTAGTTTTAAACTACAGTTTTAAAAGGTTTATGTGTTGTTTAATAGACTAAAGAGTGAAGAGAACGGAACGCGCTGGAATATTCTCTGGAATACACAAACATTGTCCGAAAAATAAACAAAACAGCGACTACATCGTCGCTATTACAGAGTCCATCTCATCTGGCACGTCATCATAATTATTAATAATGTTTTTGTCGGTCTAGATTATGAAATACCTGCTGATGACAGAGCGCTGTTTTCATGCGTTTACACAGAACGTCTCTCGCGGAGATAGGCCTGATAATTCCACAGAGCTGTAATTATTTAGATGTTTATTATATAAATGTTATATAGTAGACGTTAATATAATTTAAGGAGTTTTAAATGAGTGGATCTTGTGGTGGCCATGCTGGAGCATCAACCCGGTGAGTGAACGGCTGAACGCGACTACACGAGATGAGCATAGACAACAGAGAGAGAATTAAATTCAGCTATTTTATTTCCAACATACTCTCATTCATGGCTGTTTTATTTCATTCATGTAAAGTTACGTCTTATTGGGACATGACGGATTACGTGAGTTCGTCTCTGTTTTTAGCGCCAAGTTTAAACTACATAGCCTTATTCATAGCCTAATCTTATTTGTGCATTACTGGCTGTTATGTTAAATAAAGTTATTTTATCTTTGAACACCGTTGTTGACTCGTCTCCCCCAGACGCAGTGTTTTAATGGCGGTCTTGCGCGCAATTCTCAAACCATCTATCCGTCCATTCATCCATCCATCCATCCATCCATCCAATTATTTTATTACTATAAAAAAATAAAAACGATTTTTATTCGTTTTTATTCGGCCAGTTATCGATGAATCCGATATTACAAAACCGATACCTGATTATGTGAAAATGCTTAAATATCGGGAAAAATATCGGGAAACCGATATATCGGTCGATCTCTAGTTGCGGCTGAACACCGGTAACCGTCAACATGACTATCACAGCAAGCCTATCATCCGTCCATCCATCCATCCATCCATCTTCTGTCTGTCTGTCTGTCAAATTTAACCGCGGTGGGCAAGTGATGTAACCGGTATTGCGGCTGAACACCGGTAACACCGTCAACACTGACTATCGCAGCAAGCCATCCATCTGTCCATCCATCCATCCATCCATCCATCCATCCATCCATCCATCCATCCATCCATCCAATTATTTTATTATTATAAAAAAATAAAAACGACGGTGGGTGGGCAAGTGATGTAACCGGTGTTGTGGCTGAACACCGGTAACCGTCAACGCGACTATCGCAGCAAGCCTATCATCCGTCCGTCCATCCATCCATCCATCCATCCATCCATCCATCCATCCATCCATCCATCCATCCATCCATCCATCCATCCATCCATCCATCCATCCATCCATCCATCCATCCATCCATCCATCCATCCATCCATCCATCTTCTGTCTGTCTGTCTGTCTGTCAAATTTAACTACAGTACCCTTCAAACATTTTTAACTCTATAAATACACCACCATTCAAAAGTTTGAGGTCAGCAATACTATTTTTAAAGAAATTAATAAATTGATCAAAAGTGATAGTGAAGACGTTTATAATGTTACATAAAAAATTTTATTTAAAAAATGCTGTTCTTTTGAACTTTCTATTAATCAAAAAATCCTGAAAAAAAATAAGCAGCACTATTTTCAACATTGAAAATTATAAGAAATGTTTCTTGAGCAGCAAATCAGCATCATTAGAATGATTTCTGAAGGATCATGTGATACTGAAGACTGGAGTAATGATGCTGAAAACTGAGCTTTGACGTCACAGGAAGAAATTACATTTTAATATAAATATATATTTACACAGTATACATTAGAAATAAATACACACTTCACCTTCTAATTTTCTCTCTCCGCATTCTTCCTTTCTTATTTGAGTTGTTTATTGTCTTTGGTTTTCAGTCTTAACTAACTGCTACAGAGTTTCAGTTCCCACAGTAGACAGCACAGCTTAGACATACAAAATATTACAAATGGAACAGCAAATATTTAATGAAACCGCAGGAAAAAATTAATTTCGTCTGTTTGAAAATGTTGTTCTGTCAATATTCCACAAGGCGTAATAGATACTGAAATACTCAAGTGTTGACGTGCTATAAAAATTAATTTATTTGATTTTGGGCAGGATGTTAGATTAGGCTTTTATTTTAATATATCCTCCGGCCTGGTTCTTCTTTCATAATGAGCTGTTACTAAGCACAAGTTTGTTTATGTGGTTGTGTATGAAATGTTTATCCTCAGATTGTTGTTTCCCATGTCTAGGGTCTTTGTTTGGTTGCCTCAGTGATCTGTCTGTGGTGCCCATGACAGATGCCAGCTGTGTGTCTGAGGAGGAGGTGAACACTGGCCTGCTGGTACTATCAGATCCAGCCCTGCCACAAACTTAACCATACTGAGACAGTTGTCTGATAGCGACAGCGATGCATAATTATGTTTTAAATGCAGTGTATGATGTCTATATGTACAGTAACTTGTGGGGACAGCACTGTTTTAGTCATATTTTTTGCCTCTTTGCAAAGGCTTCAGACAGACTCTTCATTATCAGATTCATTATCAGAATGTTTTTGTATTTTAGTGATTTGAATGTGCAGCTCACCCTGTATTATGGCTGTGAATGAACCTCAGATCTTGTGTAAAGATGTGTTGTTACTTCTGTAAGTGATTTAAACTTGCAGACTAAAAACATGCAAAAAAAAAAAAACTTCTCAGAAGTTATATACTGTAGCAGTTCTATTGCATACTGCACAACGTTTCAGTTATTTACTTCGCCAGACAGTATATAGTATATAGTATATACAGTATATATTATGTGCATATTCATAATTACATGCAACTTTTTCATAATTGGTGCATTCAGGGTTTTTTATGCTAGTTGCTCATATAACAGCAGCATGTAATTACTCCATCAAAGTAATTTTAACCATAAGTCATGTAATTTTCTTTTTAATGAACTTCTTTTGTCCTATAAGGCCGCAATTTCCTCTTTCTGTTCTTTTCTGTGCATTTTCTGAATTAATCTCTTAATTTACCATCCCATTAATAGGTTTAACCCTGTCTGCCCTGACCTTGTCTTAATGGGTTAAAAGCAAAGCACAAGCCCACCACAGAAATTTGTCTCTGTATAGATCAAAAACTATTAAAGATCCTGGTTTACAGTTTAATCCTGGAATAGGGATGAAATCTGTATTGTAGTGCACAAGTTTTTTGCAGAAAGCTGGAATAAAATAAAATATACACTATATTGCCAAAAGTTTTGGGACACCTGCCTTTACATGCACATGAACTTTAAGGACATCCCATTCTTAATCCGTAGGGTTTAATATGGAGTTGGCCCACCCTTTGCAGCTATAACAGCTTCAACTCTCCTGGGAAGGCTTTCCACAAGGTTTAGGAGTGTGTTTATGGGAATTTTTGACCATTCTTCTAGAAGTGCATTTGTGAGGTCAGGCACTGATGTTGGACAAGAAGGCCTGGCTCGCAGTCTCCGCTCTAATTCATCCCAAAAGTGTTCTATCGGGTTGAGGTCAGGACTCTGTGCAGGCCAGTCAAGTTCCTCCACACCAAACTCGCTCATCCATGTCTTTATGGACCTTGCTTTGTGCACTGGTGCGCAGTCATGTTGGAACAGGAAGGGGCCATCCCCAAACTGTTCCCATAAAGCTGGGAGCATGAAATTGTCCAAAATGTCTTGGTATGCTGAAGCATTAAGAGTTCCTTTCACTGGAACTAAGGGGCCAAGCCCAACCCCTGAAAAACAACCCCAAACCATAATCCCCCCTCCACCAAACTTTACACTTGGCACAATGCAGTCAGGCAAGTACCGTTCTCCTGGCAACCGCCAAATCCAGACTCATCCATCGGATTGCCAGACAGAGAAGCGTGATTCGTCACTCCAGAGAACACGCCCCCACTGCTCTAAAGTCCAGTGGTGGCGTGCTTTACACCACTGCATCTGACGCTTTGCATTGCACTTGGTGACTTGCTGAAGGCCACACAAAGTTTGGAGGTCTGTAGCTATTGACTCTGCAGAAAGTTGGCGACTTCTGCGCACTGTGCGCCTCAGCATGCGCTGACCCTGCTCTGTGATTTTTCATGGCTGAGTTGCTGTTGTTCCCAATTGCTTCCACTTTGTTATAATACCACTAACAGTTGACCGTGGAATATTTAGTAGTGAGGAAATTTCACGAATGGACTTATTGCACAGGTGGCAACCTATCACGGTACCACGCTTGAATTCACTGAGCTCCTGAGAGCGACCCATTCTTTCACAAATGTTTGTAGAAGCAGTCTGCATGCCTAGGTGCTTGATTTCATTGTGGCCATGGAAGTGATTGGAACACCTGAATTCAATGATTTGGAGGGGTGTCCCAATACTTTTGACAATATAGTGTATATATTAGATGAAAACGGCCACAGCAAGTAACTGAAATAAATAAGTGTAGATTGAAGTACTGAAATTATTGAACTAAAAAAAAAATAAAAATGGCAAAATCACATAGCGAAATTACTAAAACTAATAAAACTGAAAATATGAAAATAAAAGCTAATTCAAAATATGAATAAATGCTATAATTATATAAATTGTATAAATAATACAAAAATAACCCTGAACAAAGTCAACCAAAATTCAGAAGAAAACCAATCACAAAGTACATGCAAAAAATGATGATGCTGTAATTTGTTGTTGGTTACATTTTGAATGCTGATTTTCAAACGTAATCTTAAGTTTTTTATGAATTAAGTTGAGGAAAAAAGTAGATAACACCTAAAACTGAAATTATTTATTTACAAGTCTGCACAGTGGTGACTGCATAAATGAATTAATTGAAGTTCAATGGCTTAGGGTTTTGGAACAATCCTTAACCAGAAGTTTTGAGCAATATCAATACAGCGTTGTGTAGCAAGCACTAGAATAGGCCTAAAGGCTCGTTCACATGAAGAATGATAGCTATAAATTAGGGCTGTCAATAGATTAAATTTTTTTTATCTCAATTATTAAACCATTTTTGTGCGATTTAATCGCGATTAATCGCACCCTTATCGTGAAATTAAGCATACAGCATTTATCTTGTTTAACATGTTCATTTTGTCATCATTTGCTATATCCAGCAAAGTAAACCATCAGATTGAAGGGTGAGTCTCACAAAATAGCAAATAACTTGTTTACATTTAAGACAAGTCAAGTTGCGATACCAAACAGGACCACAGCGAGTGATTTTTATCTTTGTCTTTTGTTGTTTGATTAACAATAATAACAGCAACAGGGTTATTAGGCTGCTGTCACTTTAAGAGCTAATGCACGGATCCAATATACTGTTACACATGCGCTCTTTCTCAGTGTTTACATTCACTTAAGACATAACCGACATAAAGTTTACGAGGATAATTACAAAAACGGCATTTCGTCATATTTGCGTGTAGGCTATTTGACCGTTTAGGCGCGTATCTGAAGCCCATAGTATATTTTGCTTATGTGCGTTCCACCCCGTCTCGGAGTGCGCACACAGGAGACCGCCTAGGAAACAGTATCACTTTCATGGCTTAATGCGCTTTTAATAACACTGTTTAATATCAAGCACGTCCCGCAGTTTAGCAACAGTAGACTGCATTTTAATTTTAATCGTGATTAATCGCGCACTAATTGCGAAATTAAGCATACAGCATTAACCTTGTTTAACATGTTCATTTTGTCATCATTTGCTATATCCAGCAAAGTAAACCATCAGATTGAAGGGTGATTCTCACAAAATAGCAAATAGCTTGTTTACATTTAAGACAAGTCAAGAAATATAATGTTGCGATTCAGTAGCAAAGCTATTTTATTATTAAAAGTCGCGGGGCAGCATGACAAGTTTCTGTGCTCCTGAATGTTTCTGTGTGTGCGCAGCGCGATCACCTTCACTCTCTGTGTGCGAGTGACGTACGTGTCTGCGCTTCAATGAAAACAGCACGTTAATATAGAACTGTGATTAAACTGACTTGGAACTAGCTGTGCATTTAACGTTTTATTGCACACCTTCCAGCCAATCAGAATCGAGTATTCAGACAGACCATGGTATAACTAACTATATTATCGTCGACACCAGTGGACAATATTGTTCTGTTTATTCTAAGCATGCGCTGTAGTTTTGTCATCTTCCGCTTTAAATGCTCAAACTCTTTAAAGCAGGATGGATCCTGATTGGCTGTCAATGTTTTTGTCATTCATTAGCTGAAAAAAATCATTCTGAAAGTGATCCCTACAATATTGTTTCTCTGTGTCGTTATAGTTGTGGTGTGGACTTTGCCATTATTTTATATTAAGAACGATTTTTAGAACTATATCGTTATAGTTATCATCCTTGGCGTGAACGGGCCTTAATTGTAGTTTTTTTTAAGAGTAAATTAAATATTTTTTTTAAACCTTTGTTTTACATGTAAAAATACCCTTTTGTCATAAAGTTCAGTTTGTGGTGTACATCCTGGGAATGAGAAACGAGGCGTTAGGAAATGATGTAACACTGCTCTGTGGTTACAGGTGTCTGAAGGGAATCACATCAGCAGGGAAGAAATAAACAGACCTAATAGGGATGATAATGATATAATAGATCTTAGATCTCACACAGGTTTAGATTGAGTGTGTGTATGTATATCTCCCATAAGAGCTGAAAGAGCAGTATTTATTGAACTGTATGGCGCAGTTGCACTCTGGAGATGCAGCGCTGCTTTATAACCGTGATTGTGCAGCATGGATCTAAAATCTCAGAGGTGTTTTTAGGCTTGAATTTATGGACTGGAATTTTCCTTTATATGGACAGAAATTGCTGTAATATTTTGGGGAACAGGTTTTTTGTTTTTTGTATTGTTTTGTGTTTTTTGTAACTTGTGTTGTGTTTTGTGATTTGTTTTTGTAACTTGTTGTGTTGTTTTGTAACTTTTTGTGTTTTGTTTTGTTGTGTAAATAGTGTTGTGATGTGTTGTTTTGTGATTTGTTTTGTGTTGTGTTGTGTTGTGTTTTGTTTTGTAACTTGTTGTGTTTTGTTATTTGTTTTGTTGTGTTGTGTAACTGTTGTGTTTTGTTTTGTTGTGTTGTGTAACTGTTGTGTTTTGTTGTGTAACTGTTGTGTTGTGTTGTGTTTTGTTGTGTTGTGTAACTGTTGTGTTGTGTTTTGTTGTGTTGTGTAACTGTTGTGTTGTGTTTTGTTGTGTTGTGTAACTTGTTTTGTGATTTTGTTTTGTTGTGTGTAACTGTTGTGTTTTGTTGTGTTTTGTTTTGTTGTGTTGTGTAACTGTTGTGTTTTGTTACAAAATACATTGGTACAAAAATATGCCATGCAAATAACATGGTTTTAAGTATGACTTGATTATTGTTTATTGTGGTAAATCATGCTATATGAATTGTTTATTATTCTGTACCATGGTATATAATTATTATAGTATTATCATCTGATACCACTGCACCACGGTACCACCACAGTACTTTTTTCTAGTAGTACCTAAATACTAAAACGCTGTGTATATTAGAAAAGAAAGTTTACAACATTATTACAAACTCCCAGACCTTTACTATGCAGTGTTCTGCATATATTGGTTGTAATGTATTAATATTATTTATGAATTCTGACATACACCTATAAGCATCCACTGCCACAGCCAGACTGTAACCATAGAAACCAGCTCTTTATGTGGCAACGTCTCTCTCTCTCTCACTTACACACACACACACACATTTTCAGCACCTATTAAAGGTCTTGTGTATCACCCATTGTTGTTCGTAGGTTACAGTAGGGCGGATTTATTTGTTTGTCTTCTATGTTTTATTATACACATTTGTGTACAATTTATGGCTCATTAACTTTGGTACTAAATACATGATACCACATATCCATAGACACCATCTAATACATGTTCTGTTCTTTTCATGTTAATCATTCTTTTAATGATTTTCTGTAGATATTTATAAAAAGAAATGTGTATTTTTATTATTTGATGAAAAAATGCTCTTGTATCCCAGATTAATATGCAAAGACACTATACTCTCTTTCAATACAACTTAAAGGTGCAGTGTGTGAATTTTAGCGGCATCTAGCGGTGAGGTTGTGAATTGCACCCCCCCACCACTCACCCCTTCCTTTCGGAGCACATAGAGAAGCTACAGGGGCTGACACAGAACAAAAATGCCGTTGTCGGAGAGAGCAGAGAATGACTAGCGCTCTGTAGAGAAGTTTGTCCGTTAAGGGCTACTGTAGAAACATGACAGCGCAAAATGGCGATTTCACTGTAAGGGGACCCGCGGTGTATGTAGATAGAAATGGCTCATTCTAAGGTAATAAAAACATAATGGTACATTAAGTAACTTCTTTATACTCCACTGAAAACATAGTTATGTATATTATATTGCATTTCTGTCAATAGATCCTCATAAATACTACACACTGAACCTTTAAGTGAAACTTAGAGATATAATCAAATCAGTTTTAGATTGGATAGAATAACTCACAGCCCAGCACTGCTGAGAATTAATCCCGTCTACCGCTGGGCTGCAGCAGAAATGTCATTGGTTACATTTTAATTAGCTTAACGACAGGCTTAGCTTAATAACTTTAACGCCATTGTTCTGGCAGTGTTGCAGCGTTTTTATAAGGACGCTATAAGCCCCTATTTGTTTAATTAACTGAGCATTTGTGTAGTTCATGTTTGCTGAAATGAAGGGGCAATTTACTCGCTCTCTCTTTCCCTCTTTCCCTGCAGTTTGTAAAAAAATTTAACATTTTTAAAAGATTTTAAATCTTTCATGGAAATTAGTTTTAGCTGTAATAATCAACCTTTCTTTCTCTGCATTTAATTGTAATTACTGTGCAGTGGTAATATATTCATGATGAGTATGAAAATGCCACATCTATTCATTAAAAATAGCACAATTTATACAAAGTGCTTCCATGGACTGTTAGATTTCACTGATGAGCTCATTCAGTTAGCTTGACTTCTGTGTACTGTATATACACTATTTTGCCAAAAGTATTGGGACACCCCTCCAAATCATTGAATTCAGGTGTTCCAATCACTTCCATGGCCAAAGGTGTATAAAATCAAGCACCTAGGCATGCAGACTGCTTCTACAAACATTTGTGAAAGATTGGGTCGCTCTCAGGAGCTCAGTGAATTCAAGCGTGGTACCGTGATAGGTTGCCACCTGTGCAATAAGTCCATTCGTGAAATGCCCTCACTACTAAATATTCTACGGTCAACTGTGGAAGTGGAAGTGGAAGCAATTGGGAACAACAGCAACTCAACCACAAAGTGGTAGGCCACATAAAA
Source organism: Coreius guichenoti (assembly GCA_039654105.1). Lineage (NCBI taxonomy): Eukaryota > Metazoa > Chordata > Actinopteri > Cypriniformes > Gobionidae > Coreius > Coreius guichenoti. Next base: position 13,167,766 of record CM077177.1, on the reverse strand, counting down.
TCACAGAGCGGGGTCAGCGCATGCCAGGAGAACGGTACTTGCCTGACTGCATTGTGCCAAGTGTAAAGTTTGGTGAAGGGGGGATTATGGTGTGGGGTTGTTTTTCAGGGGTTGGGCTTGGCCCCTTAGTTCCAGTGAAAGGAACTCTTAATGCTTCAGCATACCAAGACATTTTGGGTAATTTCGTGCTCCCAACTTTGTGGGAACAGTTTGGGGATGACCCCTTCCTGTTCCAACATGACTGCGCACCAGTGCACAAAGCAAGGTCCATAAAGACATGGATGAGTGAGTTTGGTGTGGAGGAACTTGACTGGCCTGCACCCGATAGTCCTGACCTCAACCCGATAGAACACTTTTGGGATGAATTAGAGCGGAGACTGCGAGCCAGGCCTTCTCGTCCAACATCAGTGCCTGACCTCACAAATGCGCTTCTAGAAGAATGGTGAAAATTTTCCCATAAACACACTCCTAAACCTTGTGGAAAGCCTTCCCAGAAGAGTTGAAGCTGTTATAGCTGCAAAGGGTGGGCCAACTCCATATTAAACCCTACAGATTAAGAATGGGATGTCATTAAAGTTCATGTGCACGTAAAGACAGGTGTCCCAAAACTTTTGGCAATATAGTGTATGTGTGTGTGTATACATACAGTATATGTATATACTGTATGTAAGTGGTTCACCAAAGTTTGTTGTATCTTGTCCTCTTTGGACCTATTTGTTATTCAAACAACCATCCGTTGAGAGCAACATTTTGAAGCTGTTTTATATTTTGGCAGATGCATCTCCTGTAATATTGGCCTATGGAGAATTTCAGTATTTAATTAAAAGATATGAAAACGATCAGATGCTTATAACTTTCCCAGGTCTAAAGACTTTAGTTTATATACTGCAGTGTTGGGACGTAATTCATTAAATGTTGCAGTTGATGCTTTTTGCAGTAACTAATTGCTAATAAGATTCATTTTCGTAATCTTCTCGACTTGAGTGTGCAACAGCGTCTGCTTTGCAGCAAGCTAGCTTGGAATATCGAAAAACTTACATTCAGTGGCTGGAAATATTGACATTACTTTGATTTTATCAGGAAAAATTATGACAAGAACTCAGTTGTCAAATGTAAGTTGTGGCATTACATTTCTCTGGCATTACATGGCTTCCCCTTCCTTATCTCTTTGATGCTGATGTTGTGGAATTATACTCATCTATTATCAAAAATCTTTCTAGAAAACTTTTTTTTTTGACCTTATGTGAATTCTTTTGACAACATACATCATGAAATATAATCGTATCTGGTTAACGTGATTTATAGCTACAATTAGCATCAAGCTACACATGAAAATGAGATTATGAGATTAATACTACACTTTTACTCAGAACTCAGTGTAAACCATTGAGTGTTTGTAATAACTTTCAATTGCAATCTTATGTGGTTTTTGGTCATATGATGTTGTTTGTAGCATTTTAGAATAAGCTAATTGCTACACCTGCTTAGCATTTCTCATGTAAACATCCTTTATTGTTATAAAAATAGCCCAAATCACATACAAATCATATGCTGTCGTAATCATAGTTTTTCATGTGTAGAAACGTTTCTCTGGGTTAGTATGTATGGAACTGAATGTGGAAGTGTAGTGAAACTTCGTCATCGGAAGTGAAAAGGCAGTTATGACACGTAATATGAGTGACGTACAGTGAATGATCTTTCTCTGAATCATAACAGCGATCGCTGAAGTGAAAACACAGCGTTGAAAGCTAATATGTTCACCAGATTGCGTAATTTAGTGGAAAATGAATAGAAATAATGATTCTTACTAAGAAATATAAATAAAATCCTTTAAATATACCCTAACATTCACAAAGAGCCACATATCCAACATCAGAAATTTGAGGAGAAAATACATAATTACCACTTCTGTGGAGTGTAGTGTAACGGGTTACTGTTGCCAGGAAGTAAAAACTAATAATATAACTTTTGAAAGGAGTAATAAAGTACATTTTTGAGTAACGAGTCTTATCTGTTTATTAATATTTGTGCCAAGATGGCACTAACTTTTTTTTTTTTTTCGTCTAAGCAGTCCCCTTTGCAATTTGTGGGGTTTTGTTTTGGGGGTGGGTGATACAGCATATGCGAAACATTTTAAAAATGTATCTCACCATTTTGATAGTGATCTAATATATCAAAATATATATATATTTTTAAGGAAAACTGAAATATCTTTTTGACTTAAAACAATGTTTTGGTTACACTTTATTTTAAGGTGTCTTTGTTACACTGTAATTATACATTTAATTACTAAGTAATATTAAGTAACTACATGTATTAACTACAGACCAATTTAGAGCAGACATCACAGTTACGTCACTTGCAGCTGCAAGAAAAATAGCGGTAACAAGTGGAGGAAAATGGGCAAAATCCACAGAATAAGAAAAAAATGTTTTGTTGTGCCTTTGTATGTCAGAATTGGAATGCAAAAAATACGGTCTTCATTTTTATAGAATTCCGTCGTTGAAGACACCCTTTGAAGCTAAACGCAGACGTTTATGTTGCAAGTCACAGACGGGACTGATGAAACCTGCAATGGTTAGTCTACTATTAAAGCATGAATTTGATGTAAACAGTAAGTCTACATAATATTCACATATGCAGTTAATAGGGGACATGCATACAGTTACAGCATGAAATAATATTTAAACCTATAACATTTTACATAGATAACTTTTAAACATAGCCAATAACGTTTTTATCTCACAATTCTTGATTTTTTTTCTTGCATTTGCGTGTTTATATCTCCCAGTTTGGACTTTATAACTCGTAATTGTGAGTTTATATCCCGCAATTCTGAGGAAAAAAGACCGAATAACGAGTATATCTCACAATTCTGTTTATCCTTCTAAGAATTGTGAGATATAAACTCGAAATTAACTTTTTTTATTCTTTTATTCCGTGGCTTCCACAGATTGCTACTGCAGAACTGTCATTTTCTGCCACCAGGTAGGCTCCGCCCACGAAAAACGTCATCACTGTTTGCAAACAAAAAATAGGTCTATAGGGTTAGGATTAGGGTTTGGTTTGGTCTATGGTTAGTTGCATATAATTATGCATAATTTACTGTTATTACTATAGTAACTACATGTAACATAGGTAACTGACGCTGTAAAATAAATGACCAATGTTTTAAATAAAGATGTTGATGAATTGTTGTTTTTGTTGTACATTGCAAGAATCAATGAAACAAATATAAGTATTTTCAGTATATTCATAATAATTTGAAAATTATATTTGATCTGCTTGGCATTATTTGTGACCCTGGACCACAAAACCAGTCATAAGTCGCATGGGTATATTTGTGGCAATAGCCAACAATACATTGTATGGGTCAAAAGTATCGATTTTTCTTTTATGCCAAAAATCATTAGGATATTAAGTAAAGATCATGTTCCATTAAGATATTTTGTGAATTTCCTACCTTAAATATATCAAAAATGTATTATTATTAGTAATATGCATGGCTAAGGACTTCATTTGGACAACTTTAAAGGCGATTTTCTCAATCTATAGACTTTTTTGCATTCTCAGATTCCAGATATTCAAATAGTCCTATCCTAACAAACCATACATCAATGGAAAGCTTAATTTATTCAGCTGATGTATAAATCTCAATTTCAAAAAATCGACCCTTATGACTGGTTTTGTGGTCCAGGGTCACATTTATCAAAAAGAGGCATATCTATGGAATATCTGAGAAGTTCAGTGTGATGGTGGACACATTTGGCATCATTTCGTCAGAACGCACTGTTCAGACAAAGTTTGTTGCATATGAATATGTCTGGTTCAATTTGAGTGTTAAAGCTGCATTAAAACCCAAGCTAGTTGCTAGACTTAGGAGAGTCTTTGAACGTGGTAAATTTATGTTCTATGATATATTTCTTGAACAATTTCCAGTACAAGATTAAAACCTCCTGTCAGACCACCGGCAGAATTCTTGAACAGAAAACTGAATAATGTTAAACTCCCACAACTGAGAAATCAGCTTTTGGCTTAATTTTACTCAGTGATCTATTATGTAACTCAACAAGTTGAATCTTCATGTCTCCAGCAGTGGACCACCACTAAACCTTGCACTGGTAAAACTCTCTGTTGTTAATAATGGAACCTTGCAGTGTTGCTTATTGATTTATCTACAAAGCTGGTAACTCATTTTAAAAATATAGAAGTTTCCACATCTTGCTCAGGAAATATTCCTCTTCAAATGGAATTTTCCAGAACTGTAGAGTTTAGATAGGGACCAGATCTTTGCTCTCCTCGTATAGAGCTCTTCAGTCATGACATAATTTGTAGGCCGTTTCAGTGGACTAGAGTTCCCAATGTTTAATGTGCTTTTAGAATAATGTTTTTGTGGAAACTGTGTGCTTATAGTCCTTATGTAGCAACCGTTTTTTTTTTAAGTGCACAATGGTTTCAGAATTCACATTTGAGATATAACTGCTCATAATTTATGCTGTAGAACAAAACATGAAAGTCTCTTCAAGTAATATTCACCACAGACCTTATTTTACACCAAAATTCCAAAACTATTCTAAAAACCCATTAGAAATTCCAGGGGGAACACAAGGCTCAAAAATGCCATTCGTGTCCAGGGTTTTAGGGCTACAAACTGAACAGCACTGTTGTACCAAATATATGGCTTTTTCTGTTCGTTTCTGCCATCTGTTTTCCCCAGGCTGGTCTTGATAAAGGGCAGACATGTTTTCTTTCAAGTTTCTCCTCTCACATGTACAGTAGCCACAGCAGAAATTCAATAACCTTTGATTCCAATCAATATTTCATGAAGATTTTCTCAAATTGCTTGTACTAATTATGTGTTTATGGGTGATACTGAGTAAGATGCTTCTTTGAGTTTTCTCAAAGGTCTTCCTCTTGCACAACTTATGGCAGGTCTCCTTCTTAATGGACTTGGAGAGAGAGCAAGAGACGGAGCAAATAATCTTGTATATGGAATATACCTGTTTTGGTCACTTTTGAGACCGAAACTATGCTTATTAAGGTTTGGACCTTTCACATTTTGTTGGCCTACATGATGTTCCTGTATGTCATGTACTGTATATTATTGAGTCAGTCGAGTTTGAAAACATGGTGCAAATGGTGCAACACTCCTTTTTTTCACCTACTAACAAAGTGCATTCTGGGAATTTTACTTTCCACTGCTTTGTCTAAAATTAAATGAGCCATTTAAAGGCACAATATGTAATTTTCACCGCTAGACATAACAAACAAAGGCGTAGCTTGATGGTGCCATTAATGAGCGTGAATCATGGGAGTGCTAATAAAAGCTAATGAAAATCAAATGCTAATCAAATCAAATGCTAATGAAAGACACCTGCATTACACACCGGTTTTGAGGCCAGCGGAGCTTTTATTATGCGCTGTAGTCGGCAGCTTCCCCTCTTTTCGTTGCGTATGTGGGGTAACACAGCGCTGTTTTACATGGTCAAAACAAAAATAATCATACTAAATACATTTAAGTGTGTTAAAAGTTCGCTCGGTGGCTGGTATGAGAGACTTGTTGCACTTTGCAGTAATCTAGATCTATATTAGAATATCATATTAATAAAAACAGGATGACTTGTGTTGCTAAATGACATGCAATTAATTTTAAAATATATTGTATGATGAAGAAAGCTCTCTCTGATTATGCTATGTTAGCCACTTGATAAAATTGTCTATGAGGCATGGTAAAAACATGGTAAAATCAAGAAAACAAGCTAATCAAACATAAAGACTAACTGCGTTGAGCTATAACAATGATTACTTTTCTGTTGATAAATATATCCAAACAGTTGCTCACCTGTCTAATAAAACATATAATATATTAAAGTGTCTTTGGTGATTCCATGATTTCTACAAAAGTAAAACTGAAAATTGAGGGAAACGTGGATATGACGTCATTGACAGGCAACACAAGGACACGTTCCGTAAAATTGCTGATTTCTCTGGATTTAAACACTGTTGGAAACATTTGGGATAATGTAAGTACACAAGTCGACAAAACATATAGCACTGTTCTAGTGGTTTTTAGATATCTTAATCCAAAAATCTTACATATTGTGCCTTTAAGTTAAAGGTGATGTATTCGTCCAACCCAAAACAGCAACACTGACTCAACCAGTAGTGTGAGTTTGGGGCAGAATAGTATTTACTGATTTATTTGTTCCATTTTGTGGCATTAGTGGTGCAGATATTGCAGATTTAATTTTTAAAGTTTAACACTGATACAAAATCTAACAGTATTTCTATATTCTATGTTTTTTAGACTTACTGATTTTCTTTTCACTGTGGGTGTTTAACGGCTGTGTAAAATAACTAACAAGGAACACTTTTTCAAGGGTTTTTCTCAAGGCAAACTGAGCTCTTTTGCAGACCCAGAGCATTCCAAGTGGATGTGGTTCACAAGTGCTAGGGAAACCAAACCGGTCATGGTACCATCCAGAACAAACAATGAGCTTATACACTGCAGTAATGTGCCAGAATCACTTCATCAGACATATGCTTAGGAGTTCTTCAAGATGTTTTACAAGGTAAGATGTGTTTGTCTTGTTGTGTTTTGAAGGGATAGTTAAATAGTAGCGATAGTTCACCTAAAAATGAAAATTACCCCATGATTTACTCACCCTCAAGTCATCCCAGGTGTATTTGACATTATTCTTTCAGACAAATACATTTGGAGTTATATTAAAAAATGTCCTGGCTAATCCAGGCTTTATAATGGCAGTAAATGGCAGCCCAAAATGGAAGCCCAAAAAAGTGCATCCATCCATTTTAAACATACTCCACATGGCTCCAGGGGTTAATAAAGGCCTTCTTAAGCGAAGTGATGTGTTTGTGTAAGAAAAATATCCATATTTAAATACACTTTATAAAACCACACTTTCTTCGTTAGTTGAATACGGAAAGCGGTCTGGAGTAAGCTAGATATTTTACTTTATAAAGTTTTAAATATGGATATTTTTCTTACACAAACGCATCACTTCGCTTCAGAAGGCCTTTATTAATCCCCCGGAGCCGTGTGGATTAGTTTTATAATGGGGTAATTTTCACTTTTGGGTGAACTATCCCTTTAATCCAAATTTTTTTTTGTTAGTTACTCACCCTCATATTATTCCAAACTAATGGCTTTCTTTCTTTTGCAAAACACAAAAGGAATGGTCATGCTGCTCAGTGGCCGTCATGCATCAGAAAGATGTCATTATTCACAAATAATCATTCCCTCTCTCTAATTTCATTTGCATTTACACGTGTTTAAACTTGGCATGTCATGTTTATTTTTTATATAGCTCTTTTTACAATACAGATTGTCTCAAAGCAGCTTTACAATGATAACAGGAAAATGATGCAACAAAGTTTGTTTTGGTTGTGTTAATTTTGATTATATGTATGTGCAAAGGAAATCTAAGCACTAAATAGCGGTAAATAGCAGTATCATAGATGCTTCTTCTAATGAAGATTTTAGACTGGCATTGATTCATAAATGACACTCGAGACACATTGTTAATTGTGATAGGACAGATGGAGTAATCACTAGATTTAGCAGAATAGCTTTTCTCATCAGAAAGTCTCCCGAAAGACAGCTCTGTATGTGAATATTAAGAACCGAACCAGACAGCAATAAATCATTAGCCCCAAATGTCCAAAAAACTCCTGACAGCATCTGTTTGCAGAGCTACAGTTTAAATAGAACTGGGCCAGGAGCTCTGGGGATATTCCTGTCTTAATCGCACACACAAGCTTCTGTTTTTCTTATGAGCTTGCTCTCGTTCTCATCACATCTCGTCCTCTTCCAGGGGCAATAACAGGCTAATTCTGGAGTTCCTTCATCCTGAGATAATTCTGAGGCTGTTATCCTCCGCACCTTTTCCATCCTGTTGTTCCGGCACTCCTGCTGAGGGCTCTTGAGATGCTCTGAGGGCGTCTTGAAATCCTCGCTGTGCCGGAGTTGCCTTTGGGCCACCACCAAACATCTCTAACCAGTAAAAACCCAGGAGACGAACATCTTAACATTTTAACGAACATCTTGATTTGAAAATATATCCAGACGCACACTTTAATAGCACACTTCTCGTTTTTTGAATTCATTTTTAGTTGAAAGCTTCCTGGGTTATTTCAGGTGATGTTAACAGTCTGGTTATGATTAAAAATAAAAGTTATTTTATTGGACAATAGCACTGTAGTATACTGTAGTATAATAAGTGAGCTTGTTGTCTTGTCTCTTATATAGGCATAAATATAACTAGCATAACTAGCATATAAATAGCAGCCATATCACCCTGTAGCCCAAGACTAAGCAGGGCTGAGCCTGGTCAGTACCTGGATGGGAGACCTCCTGGGAAAACCAGGTTGCTGCTGGAAGAGGTGTTAGTGAGGCCAGCAGGGGGTGCTCACCCTGTGGTCTGTGTGGGTCTTAACACCCCAGTATAGTGATGGGGACACTATACTGTAACAAGCACCGTCCTTCGGATGAGACGTTAAACCGAGGTCCTGACTCTCTGTGGTCATTAAAAATCCCAGGATGTCCTTCAACAAAAGAGTAGGGGTGTAACCCGGGCATCCTGGCCAAATTTGCTCATTGGCCTCTGTCCATCATGGCCTCCTAATCCTCCCACTATACTGATTGGCTTCATCACTCTGTCTCTTCTCCACCAATAAGCTGGTGTGTGGTGGGCGTTCTGGCGCAATATGGCTGCCGTCGCATCATCCAGGTGGATGCTGCACATTGGTGGTGGTTGAGGAGAAGGCGTCAGCCCACATTATTTCAACTTAATTTTTTAAAATAATCATGTTTAACAGCAGAATCGTGGTGAAAAACTACATTAGCCATGATGCTGTACAAAAATTCCACCAATCAGACAGTTGAAACAAGCAGAACACGCCAAGAGTTCTTTAGCTCCGTCTACTCCCATGAAGCACTGCGAATGATGTAATAAATTTCCCTACACTCCCAAAATACTTAAATATTTGTGTATATATGCATTATTTGCAATAAACTTAAAATATATTGAGTAGTTTTATATTTCCCCATTGATTTTAATTAGATTATGCTGTTCGCAATGCTTCATGGGATTGTAGTTTTTTCCCTCACTAAAGCCGTTAAGCACTTAGTCTTGTACCTTTTGTAGTTTTGTCCTTTTATACTTTTAATAAGCACAAAACATTTCATACAGAAATGTTGGGTGAAAAACTGCTTAATCCAGTCTAAACTGCTTTGCTAGTTTAAGTTGGTCTTCGCTGATTTAAGATTGTCTCTTTACCTAAAAAATGCCCAAAACCCATCTAAAACCAGCCAACAGACCAGCCTAACCAGCCTGGGAGACCACCTAAGACCAGCAAACCAGCTTAAGCCGGGTGCACACTGTGCGATTTTGGCCACGATTTGGCCGTCTGAGACAGATCGTTAGTTTGACATGTTCACCGACAGCCGATTAATGACTGTTGCGATCAAATTTGACCTCCGACGAAAGAAGATTTGGCGCACAGTCCTGCAGTGTGACTTCTTGTACGACGACTGTCAAATTGTCTCCATTTTTCAAGACAAACCATGACCAAAATGAGCGCTAGAGATTTCTTTGTAGCCACCATTTAAATCATGTGTATAATGCAGCTCACCGAACGCGTCATTGATTGATGATATAAAACTCCAGACGAGTTTTCTTGTGTGTGTCCATTTTTAACGCGACTTAGATCTTACCTGGCTTACAGCGGGGATCATGTTTGTACAGTCTGACAAGGAACAATCGTAAAGGACTATTATAAATCGCACAGTGTGCACCTGGCTTTAGTCTGGTTTAAGATTTTTTTTTTTCCAACAGGGAAATAGTGCAAGATAGACATTTACTACTGATATTTTTTATACAGTATAATTATAGTGTGTATATATATAGTATATACAAACCCGATTCCAAAAAAGTTGGGACACTGTACAAATTGTGAATAAAAAAGGAATGCAATAATTTACAAATCTCATAAACTTATATTTTATTCACAATAGAATATAGATAACATATCAAATGTTGAAAGTGAGACATTTTGAAATGTCATGCCAAATATTGGCTCATTTTGGATTTCATGAGAGCTACACATTCCAAAAAAGTTGGGACAGGTAGCAATAAGAGGCTGGAAAAGTTAAAAGTACATATAAGGAACAGCTGGAGGACCAATTTGCAACTTGTTAGGTCAATTGGCAACATGATTGGGTATAAAAAGAGCCTCTCAGAGTGGCAGTGTCTCTCAGAAGTCAAGATGGGCAGAGGATCACCAATTCCCCCAATGCTGCGGCGAAAAATAGTGGAGCAATATCAGAAAGGAGTTTCTCAGAGAAAAATTGCAAAGAGTTTGAAGTTATCATCATCTACAGTGCATAATATCATCCAAAGATTCAGAGAATCTGGAACAATCTCTGTGTGTAAGGGTCAAGGCCGGAAAACCATACTGGATGCCCGTGATCTTCGGGCCCTTAGACGGCACTGCATCACATACAGGAATGCTACTGTAATGGAAATCACAACATGGGCTCAGGAATACTTCCAGAAAACATTGTCGGTGAACACAATCCACCGTGCCATTCGCCGTTGCCGGCTAAAACTCTATAGGTAAAAAAAGAAGCCATATCTAAACATGATCCAGAAGCGCAGACGTTTTCTCTGGGCCAAGGCTCATTTAAAATGGACTGTGGCAAAGTGGAAAACTGTTCTGTGGTCAGACGAATCAAAATTTGAAGTTCTTTTTGGAAAACTGAGACGCCATGTCATCCGGACTAAAGAGGACAAGGACAACCCAAGTTGTTATCAGCGCTCCGTTCAGAAGCCTGCATCTCTGATGGTATGGGGTTGCATGAGTGCGTGTGGCATGGGCAGCTTACACATCTGGAAAGGCACCATCAATGCTGAAAGGTATATCCAAGTTCTAGAACAACATATGCTCCCATCCAGACGTCGTCTCTTTCAGGGAAGACCTTGCATTTTCCAACATGACAATGCCAGACCACATACTGCATCAATTACAACATCATGGCTGTGTAGAAGAAGGATCTGGGTACTGAAATGGCCAGCCTCCAGTCCAGATCTTTCACCCATAGAAAACATTTGGCGCATCATAAAGAGGAAGATGCAGTTGACAGTTGAGCAACTAGAAGCCTGTATTAGACAAGAATGGGACAACATTCCTATTCCTAAACTTGAGCAACTTGTCTCCTCAGTCCCCAGACGTTTGCAGACTGTTATAAAAAGAAGAGGGGATGCCACACAGTGGTAAACATGGCCTTGTCCCAACTTTTTTGAGATGTGTTGATGCCATGAAATTTAATGTCAACTTATTTTTCCCTTAAAATGATACATTTTCTCAGTTTAAAGATTTGATATGTCATCTATGTTGTATTCTGAATAAAATATTGAAATTTGAAACTTCCACATCACTGCATTCTGTTTTTATTCACAATTTGTACAGTGTCCCAACTTTTTTGGAATCGGGTTTGTATTTCTCTTGACTCCACCATCCTGTAAGAACATGCTTAAGTTTGTTGCATTGAATTTTGAGCACTATTTTTGAAATTATACATGCAATGTTTCGTTTGATATTGGCCCAAAAAAATATCTTAAAGGGATAGTTCACCCAAAAATCCTCACCCTCAATCCATCCTAGGTGTATATGACATTCTACTTTGACAAATACAATTGGAGTTATATTAAAAAATGTCCTGGCTAATCAGCCAAAATTCGAAGCCCAAAAAAGTGCATCCATCCATTATAAAAGTAATCCATATGGCTCCGGGGGGTTAATAAAGGCATTCTGAAGCGAATTGATGGGTTTGTGTAAGAAAAATATCCATATTTAAAACTTTATGAAGTAAAATATCTAGCTTCCAGTGGACCGCCTTCCGTATTACTTTTATAATGGATGGATGCACTTTTTTGGGCTTCAAATTTTGGGCTGCCATTCACTGCCATTATAATGCTTGGAAGAGCCAGGACATTTTTTTAATATAACTCTGATTGTATTCGTCTGAAAGAAGAATGTCATATACACCTAGGATGGCTTGAGGGTGAGTAAATCATGGGGTAATTTTAATTTTTGGGTGAACTATCCCTTTAATCAGTGTTTTAGTTTGAAGTGGATCTATGATGCCTTAAAATGTTGTCCAGGTTGGCAGCTTACTAAGTTTGCTTGTGTTTGTTAATAAGGAATGTGGCATTCTCTCTGTAGAGCTGTTCTGCTTGTGTATTGTTGTGTGTCGATGGCATTCGTGTATGGTTGGGCATTTGGACGGGATTCATGCTTAAATTGGCCTCCCTCCCAGCGTCTCACATGCACACGCACCGGTGCTCTCTTTGGCCGGACACGAACATCTCTGGAACAGAGATGTCACGCCATTGAGTGTTCTGCCATGGTATCTAGAGCCGTTCTGAGAGTCTGGAGGACTTCTGGTGCTCTGCCCAGACCCACAGAGAAAGAAGCAGCTGAATGAAGAGCAAATATCTGCATAAATGAGCCGAGGGAACATGGCATTTACAGAATTACACTTGACTGTTTTGTTTGCCAGCATGTTGGTGGCCACAATCATTGGCTCAGGCTTAAAGAACGCTGCCAAAATGTGGAAAATCTGGAATAACATAACATAAGCTTAAGGTTATTGTTTGTCTGTGTGTCATGAAATGGGATTTTTTTGTGGAGTGATGAGATCCAGCGCATTTGAGATGCAGAACAATCAGACGGTATAAACGAAAGGCCTAATTCTCTCTCCCGTTCTCACACTATTATATATGTGCTCACATAAATTCACTCGCACACACCGCGAGTCTCAGAGCACGCTTTTAAAATCTGCACACGTCCACATTTCTCCGCGGCGTCCAACAATTTGTCATTGTGATTGGCTAACATCTCTCTGCTTCCATTCTCAGATCGCCAAGGCAACAGAACATTCATTCTCCGCTACTTTCTTTGCTCGCTTGCATGTTTTGTAGCAGCTCATTTCCACATCAGAATAAACCATTAAAGTCATGTTCTTTTAAATATCCATCTTATATGCTAATTAAGTTAGCATTTAAAAAAGTAGTCTTTTTTTAAAGAATATTAATAGGTGGTGCTCACCAGTTAGGGTTACGTGTGTTCTTTATTACGTTTAATTTTACATTATAAATATAATGTAATATGTATCCTGCAAGGTAATTGCATTGAATGTTGAAGGAAATCTGTAATGATCAGGTTAGTAAAATAGGCTCTTACTAGCACTATAGCTTCCAGGGAACATTATATGACTCTTCACTAGAAGGCCCTCATTTCTCATTGGACGAGTTTCACCGTCTCCATGGAGATTTTACAGATAAAGGGACAGATAATAAGGAAGTGAGAGTCTTTTGAAGTGAAAGTCTGAGTGTTATTTGATAACGGTTCCTGCGGTGGGAAAAAAAAGATTAGAAATGATCCCGTAGTGTGCTTATAGAAGAAAATACACTTTTTTGATTAGATGCTTTTGAAAACTGCATTAATACCCATAGATACAGAGGCCGATCTGCCCTTGATGAACAGCATATTTTTGAGCACACATGTAAATGGACTAATTACTTTGAAATACACAGGAAATAATTCTTGGAAGTGAATTATGGGAACATCATTTTGTGAAAGCCACAGACCTAGAGCAGATAGGAGTGGTCACTTTTTCACAATTTTTGGTGATATGCTTTGAAGATGATTCATTATTTTACTTTGAATATATTTTTTTATAGACTATATTAATATAACCTTCCTGTTCATTGACTACGCCAGTAGCTGAATTGGTCCTGTAGAATTTGCACTTAGCTTCATTATCTCAGATCTCACTCCTCCATTGTTACATTAAATTCTTTTGAAGATTTTGAAGATTTTACAGATTGAATTCATCAGTCGTGTTGCGGAAATAAAATCCCCATTTGTATTCTCCAAGTTAGTTTTTACAGTAGGCCACATCTTTCAAGAAGATGAGCTCTGAGGTTGTTAAGTGATGTTATATGTTTCTGTAGAAGTCAATGTGATTTGAATTAATTCTAAAAAATTGTTCAGTTGCAGAATTCCTGGTGTTGGCCAAAGTTCCATACAAAGTTCAGCAAATAATATTAAAACTATACAAGAGCACAAAGCATAATCACATGCAATGCACAAAGTATACCACTGCTCCTATGACTGTATGCAGTAATAATTTTTAATATTTAATTTTTAATAATAAGTTTTAATAAGGGATTTAAAATCATCATAATGTTGATGCAGATTTAAAGTGGCAGATTATTCCGGAGCTGTGGAGAAGCCACTGAAAAGGCACAATCTCCTTTCAGTTTAAGACGTGTCCTGGGAACAATCAACCGTAGACTATTGGTTGATCGGAGGTGGCTGGATGTATGATGAAATGAAAGGAGATCAGAAATATATGGAGGAGCCAAACCGTAGAGGCCTTTATAAACGAACGATAATGCTTTAAACTGGATACAATATTTTACTGGAAGCCAGTGGAGAGAGACCAGCACTGGCGAAATGTGTTCCCTTTTCTTTGTTCCAGTCAAAAGTCTAGCAGCAGATGGCCATCCAATTAGCAGTGGCCATCCATTCTCGTAAAACACTCTCAAATTTGTATATTATGTTATTACCAATTTTAATTATGCTTATTTTAGTTTTTACATAATCAAGATGCAAAAAACTACATATACTACAGTTCAAAAGTTAGGGGTCAGTATTTTTCTTTAAAAAAAAACTTTATGTAAAAAAAAGATGCATTCAATTTATCAAAAGTGACAGTAAAGATGTTTAGAATTTTACAAAAGGTTTATGTTTCTTATAAATGCTGTTCTTTTGAACTTTCTATTCATCAAAGAATTCTGAACAAATGTATCATGGTTTCCACAGAAAATATTAAGCAGCACAACTGTTTCCAACACTGATAATAAATCAGCATATTAGAATGATTTCTGAAGGATCATGTGACACTGAAGACTGGAGTAATGATGCTGAAAATTCAGCTTATTATTAATTTACTTTTTATTTATTGTTTGTATCGAATAAATGCAGCCTTGGTGAGCATAAGAGCCTTCTCTCAAAAGCATTAACTAATCTTGCTGACCCCAACATTTTGAACAGTAGTGTATTTTAAAAGTCAATTCTTCAGTGGGTTGTTGTGAATGACTAATCAACTAATTGGTCTTAAAGGGATAGTTCACCCAAAAATGAACATTTTGTCATCACTTACTCATCCTCAAGTTGTTCTAAACCTGTAGTTTCTTTCTTCTGTTGAACAAAAAAGATATTTTAAAGAATGTTGGTAAAAACAGCTGACGGTAGCCATTGACTTCCGTAGTAGGAAAAAAAAACCCACTATGGGCCCTATTTTAACGATCTGAGCGCATGGTCTAAAGCGCATGGCGCAGGTGCACTTAGGGCTTGTCCGAAAACACTTTTAAAGTTTAAAGACGCCAGGCGCATGGTCTAATTTTATATTACATCCATGTTGCTTATTCAGTAGAGTCATTCACAGCTCTTAATGGCATGAGTAGTTCATTTCCTCATGGAAAAAATGTCTTTCTGAGCACTTTTTGCTTGGAATTGAGTATCGTGATTCATCTTGTATTTAGTTGGTTTGTTTAAAGGCTTAGATCTCCTTACTGAATAAAGTTTTTGGGAATGCCTATGGACTATATGGATTCAAAAATTCTGTTGCGCTCTACTGATATCCAGGTCTCAGAACAGGGAAGGTTTCCTGAAGGCAAGGACTGATTTCCTTCATTTTCTAACAGGAAAACCCACTTAAGTGTTGTGTATTGATCTAATCTCAAACCCGTATCCATGCGTAACTCTCACTAGCATACATCAGCACTTTCAGATCTATGGAGTCAAGGGTTCCGGAAATGACAGCTCCATCTTTAAAGCCACAGAGACCACAAACACAGCGCTATTACACTCTGAGCTCTGAGAAATTAATTGACTCTTCTGACCGGTATCAGAGGGATGCGGAAGATGTGTATTCAGGTTAGTGCTGGCGTGGGTCAGTGTTGCTTTAATGATGCAGGGGCGCTGCGCTCTTTCGCTAAGCCGCGATGCGCTAGTACACATGTAGCTGAGCCAAGAGGGAGCAAATTAGAGCAGAGAGCTGACGAAAGAGCAAGGACATGGTCACCGTTTCTTCCCAGGGGCTTTGGTTGGATCAGTAAGGGGTTTTTTTGTGCAGTGAAGAGGGTCATTTAGCTTTTGCTTTGGGTCTTCATTAGTTCATCTCATTGATCACCTTAAAACGTCCTTCAGTTTGTTTAGTCCATGGCTAATTAATTCAAAGTTCACTTGAACGTGGAATTGAATTGCTAAATACCCCAGAAACACAAAGGGATTGTTCTTTTGGCAGTGCCAGAGAACCACAGATGCCCCTCGTAATGTATAATGCATAAAGCATATCATCAGATGGGGATCAGACAGTTTTAGCATGTTATTAATTTAATTTTGCTGGCATTGCAGTCAAACAGCCCACTTAATGTAACAACATGCCTCGGCCTGCTTGTGTTTTCACTGAAGGTTTTGCATGTGATGTCCGATAAATGTCTAATATTAAAATTATGTTTAAATAAAAAATTAAGAATAAAACACAAATTATAATCAGTTGTTTAACTCCCTCGCACTTTGTGACAAATCCTTCCCTCACGGGTCAAAATGACCCGAAGCCCTAACATTTACTTAATTTTTTTTTTTGTCCAGAAAGCTTATTTAATTTCATTTTGATAATTTTTTTTCATTTTTTATTCACCTTTAAATTACTAGATTTTATCAATAAATAATGAATAAATAATAATTTAAGCACATTCTTCACATTCTTTCAACTTAAATTCAAAATAACTCACAATTTCATGCATAACCCTTTTAATTCAGCACAAAATATCTTACATTGGAGACCCTATTTTAATGATCTGGATGCATGGTCTGAACCACACGGCGCAAGTGCACTTATGGCGTGTCCGAATCCACTTTTGCTATTTTAACGACGGGAAAAATGGTCTGCGCGCCCGGCGCATGGTCTAAAAGGGTTGTACCTAGTCTCTTAATGAGTCATGGGTGTGTTTTGGGCGTAACGTGCAATAAACCAATCAGAGTCTCATCTCCCATTCCCTTTAAAAGCCAGTTGTGCTCGCTCCATGGCGGATTCGCTATTTACATGGCGGAATTTGCAAGTGGAAAAACTGAATGCTTCTCTAGCGAGGAAAACGGATCTGCTCGTCCAATGATGCCTCTTGCTCGTCGTTACTGCAAATAGGTAGGCTAATTCTGATACATGCAATCACTATCCACTATGACATGTAGGCATTTTTATATTTATGTACACAATAATAATCCTGCGCGTCCCTGTGTGTGTAATAAGCAGAGTGTACGCGTGTTGTGGGCCTGCCTATAGGTGCATATTACTAATGCATTCTTTAAATAACAAAAAAAAATTGCGCTATTGACTTTAGACCTGGTTTTTGTTGGTCAATGGCGCAGTCGTTTTCAGTTGCCTCAAAATAGCAACACACCAACAATGCGCCTGAACACACCTCGTTTTCAGACCAGCACGCCCATGGGTGAACAGATGGGCGCGAGTGCATTTGCTATTTAAACAACGTGGCGCTGGACGTGAAAATGATAACTGCGTCAGGCTGAAACTAGCAAAAAACACTTGCGTTGCGCCTGCTGCTGCATTGCGCCGGGTGTTTGATAGGGCCCTGGGTGTCTTTGCGGCCTCTTGTTGAAAAAAAAATATATAACATGATATTTCATGACTCTTGCCACTAGATGGCCTTATAGCTCTATATGGAGCAAATGAGCTGTTCTGCTGGGTCCTAAAGTCATTTCCCTTAAGTATGCATTCCAGATACACATGTAGACATTATAAAATAATTTTTTGGTAAAGTTTTAGCATTTTTAGTTTGAATTTTGAGCATTTTTAGATTTTTCGAATTCCATTCATTCCTAAGGGGGTCAAATTGACCTGCGAGGGAAGGATTTGTTACTTTTTTCAATTTCAACCACAAAACTAAATTATTTTTTTTGTGTATTCGTGGTTCAAGTACAACAAAAGTCTTAGACTTAGGGTCTTGGACCACTCCGATGAACACTCAATTTTTTTTTTTTAAAAATGAGTTTCGGGTCAAAATGACCCAAGGGAAGGATGAAATTTGGGCATCGCAGAATTATTATGATCAGTATGAAAAATGGACATTTTTGAGATTTGGTTAGATTTGCTGTCAGTGAATAGGGTTTTTTCACTGATGTGCAGCATACAAAAGTAGAGCCTAAATTGGAGTGTTTTTGACATCTTGATCAATTGTGTTTTGACGCTGGTGGTGCGTCTGTGCTTCAGGCCACATGTGTAATCAGATCTTGAAACATGCAACACATCAGTCATATGTAATGCTGGTGATGCCGGTGTTGAGTGATCATTGTCTTACCGTGGTGATTTTTAAAATCTAAAGCAAGTTATCAAGACACTTTGGTGGTCCCTTTTGATTTTAGGATATACAAAGTAGCTTTATAAATATGATCTTTGTAAACATGATGCATGTTTTATGATCAAATCATTATGGCTAGACAAAATCCTTGATGCGTACGGATTAAGATTTTTTTTTTTTTTTTTTTTTTTAAACATGCCTGTCTTTCATGTTATTTAAGCCCTTTTCCATTATGCATCCATATGTTTTACTTGAATTTGTATTTTATTTGAATTAATTACATAACATTTTTTTAGATACATTTATTATTTAAATACTCACCATTGTACTACTACTACTACTACTACTACTACTACTACTACTACTAATAATAATAATAATAATAATAGTAATAATAATACATTTAATTCTAAATAATCAAATGTTAATAATTATATTTAAATATAATATAATGTAATGTAATGTATGTAATGTAAATGTTCATTTGATCTTTGGGGTGAAATTAGACCAATGTTCTTGAAATGTCACATTTTTAGGTTGTAGGTCTATGCATGAGCATTTGATTATAATTTAAGGTCAAGCTGACGATGTGTCAGTCTCTCACAGCCCCTCTGCTACAATAACAGTTTTGGTAATGCTTTCCTCTTTCTCTCTTTATCACTTTCCCTCCCTCTGTCTCTCAAAAACCCTCGGCTATATTTCTTGCACATTCTGTCCTGCTCTCGCTCTCTCTTCGCTGCAATGCCTCGGGGTCTCAACGGCAATGTGTTTTATGAACAGTTCAACCAGGGGAGGCAGAAGAGGGAGGGAAGACAAATTAAACCTCCGACTGCACTACATATAAACTGTTTTGGCATCTCTCCACCTCCTGTGGTTCTTAAGTTCATCTGTACCACACACCAAGCTTTATTTTAGGCAGATAAATAAATGCCTGATAAATGTTTTTCCAATCTGTTTCCTGTCTTTTTAAAATCTATCTATCTATCTATCTATCTATCTATCTATCTATCTATCTATCTATCTATCTATCTATCTATCTATCTATCTATCTATCTATCTATCTGTCTGTCCGTCCGTCCGTCCGTCCGTCATCTGTCTGTCTGTCTATCTGTCTGTCTGTCTATCTGTCTATCGCAACTACACACAGCATATCTCTATAACATCTACAGCATATCTTTTTTTTTGTTGCACATTTAGA
Organism: Coreius guichenoti; assembly: GCA_039654105.1. Lineage (NCBI taxonomy): Eukaryota > Metazoa > Chordata > Actinopteri > Cypriniformes > Gobionidae > Coreius > Coreius guichenoti. The sequence continues at coordinate 13,148,098 of CM077177.1, read as the reverse complement.
TACATTTTGTTTATATTTGTAAATATAAAAACTGTTTAACGCTAGAAACGTGCCTGGAAAGAACACAGTATAACGCTGAATATTGTACAATTAATTACCCTGACCGATATATCAGTGCACCTCTAGTTATTTTCAAACCTAGCAATAAAAAAACAGAATGGTACAGGTAGGACTCCTGGAAATATTCTGAGCTGATTCTGAGCACTGCAGTGTGACATACAGAGAGACAAACAGACAGAAAGCACATAATGATGATGTTTATAAGGCAGGTTGGTTAGTACCGTCAGTCTCAGACTCTCCTCTCTTATTATGAGAGCGTGATGAGCTGGGTCTGACTCCATGTCCAATCAGCATTGAGTGCTGTCATCTCTACAGCAGATAACACTGCACAGCCTCCAGGAGAGGAAGAGCGGACAGGACTCGTCCTTTTGGAGGAGATGGATTGTCTCTCGCTTACTCGCCTGCTCGCTCCTGAAGATTTACCTGAAGATAATTAATGCATCAACGTTTCTGTCTTCAGGGTCTAGACTAAGATGTAAATATGGGCACATTTGTTAGTAAATACATTTTTATACGATGAGATATTCTGCACAATGCAAAGACATGCACAAATTATCAGATGAATTAAGTGTTTTTATTTTATTTTTACACTAAAAGTAAAAATAAAATGTATAGTTCTGACTAATTTGGATGAGCCTCTCATAGTTACAGTAGAGAACACACATCAGTTCAGACTGAACCTTTGGTGTCCATTATAACAGGAGAGACTCTGTTATGGAGACCGCCCTCATCATTAAACATTAGTTTGGATACTGTTAAACTGCTCTCTCACCCGCCTTTAGTTCATAACAACACTCCCTCATTCCTGCCCTTGAAGAGAGGGCATTAAAGATGAGGGTTAAATTATCTGCAGCTGCTATTAGCTTCAAACCTGGGCGTTTCAGCATAACGCATTCATATTTCACAGATCTATTTCATAGGTGTTAATCGTCATTAATTGGTCCATTAGGGGGGATGAATTTGAATTTGAAGGCCTTTCCTTTGTGCCTTTTTTAAATGGCAGTGCTAATCAAAGGCGGGTAATATCTCTCTCTCATCACGTGCATTACTATTGTTCAGCTTTTGTTCTCAGATAATATGGTGTTTAAACGAGAGCTCGGTCATCTTGACCATGGCTGCATCTGAAAGCTTAAAAATGCTACCTTGCAAGGTAGGAGGGCATCAAGGCACGTCTGAATTCAATGTTAGCTTCACTTCCTGTCTCCTGAGATACTTTTATCTGATTGATTTTTTTAAGGCAGCATAGATGTATCCTTCACCGCCTTTGATATCCCACTATCCTGTGCTTTCCATTCCGCAGTTGAGCTAAAAAAATAAATATGGCATCTGAAAGTGGTGGCTGATGGTCAGTTTGTGTGTAAATGTATGTTTTTGAACAGCTTTGATTTCTAGCAAGAAATTACATGTGACAGCGCGTCAGATCCGCGTCATGTTCGGCAGCGGCAGATCTTAAAGTGACAGCAGCCTAATAAACCAGTTGCTGTGATGTCTGTCAATAATGTTAATCAAAGAACAAAGGTAACCGAGAATACTGTAGCTTTAATAAGGATTAATCAATATTTAATTTATAATTTATGCAGTTAAGACTGTAAAGTGTTTGATAACTTTATTCAATTTCTGTATATTGATTAGATTAGATTAGATCTTTATTGTCATTGCAAATGTTTATACAACGAAATGATGTTGGAGCAATCGGATTTGCAGCATTAAAATGAAAATTAAAATGTTACAGTTAGAATACATTCAACCCATAATATAAATAAATACTCTAAAAATGTAGAAACACTAAAACACAAGCTATTGCACAGAGATCATATGTTTCCAGAGTCCATTAGCCAAATTTAAGACGCGTTTTTACCCATGGGGGTCATTATTGCACAGAGTCCGTTATTGCAATTAGCCCAGGTATTACAGCTTTGTCTGCATATGTGTGTGTATGTTGTGTATGTTGTATGCGTGTGTGCATGTGTGTAAATGTGTCTATATACATGTTTATAGGAAAACTGAATGTTAGTGGTGTTGGTAGAGGTTGCTATGACTTCTGCAGCCTGTCCACAGCTCTGGAGAAAAAACTGTTCTGTAGCCTGTTAGTATGTGTTCTTGGAGTTCTCAGTCTACCTGAGGGGAGGGTGGTGAAAAAGGAGTTTCCGGGGGTTTTTTGTGGCCCGTGTGAGGAGACGGATTGAATGGATGTCACTTAAGTTTGGAAGTGGGGAGCCGACAATCCTTTCAGCTGCCTTCACAACCCGCTGCAGGTCTTTTTTGTCCGCAGCAGTGCAGCTGGAATACCACACAGTACAGCAATATGTTAGAACACTTTCTATTGTGCAGCGGTAGAAGCTGATCAGCAGCCTTTGGGGAAGCTTGTTGCGTCTCAGGTCCTCAGAAAGAACAGGTCTGCTGGGCTCTATTAATAATGCAGGTGGTGTTCAAGCTCCAGGTTCATGATTATATATGAAGGCCACAGGTAAATATGACATTTATTATAATGGGTTTATGTGAAGATTGTTTTAAGTTCATTTAAATTAAAAGTTATTTTTTAAAGCCTAATAAATGTTGAAATTAATAGCTTTCAATTATACTGTAATGTTGAATGTCTATATTTAATGTTTAAAAAAAATTATTTCATAGAAACATCAGTAGCTGTATTAATATCAGTGATACTGGCCTTCATTCATAAAAAGATGCCATTACAACAAATATTTAAAATATACTTTATGTTGTTTCTACAATAATATGGAGAGTAACTGAAATTATTACAATATAAAAATATTAAAAACGCTGACGTTTTTAATCACGATTAATTACAGAAAATATTTGTGATTAATTAGTTAATTTTTTTAATCGATTGACAGCACTATTGTATTTAAATATTCGCTTAGTTATCACCAACGCTCTCTCTATTTTGCTGTAGATCATTAAACCGTTACGCTGCCTCAGAAGTCTATCCGAAATCAGTTTCGTGAGATACCTTCGTGCACAAACACTGCCTACAAAGTCATTGCCTGATAATGCAGCAAGGCAACAAGTCAGCTGCCTAAGTTTTCGGACACAGCCTATGTCTACATGCCTAAATGCATTGAGTTGCTGCCGTGATTGGCTGATTAGATATTTGCATTAACGAGCAGTTGAACAGGTGTACCTAATAAAGTGGCCGGTGAGTGTTATATATGGGCGAATTTCAAACAGCGTTTTTGTACCCTTGAAGGGCACTTCAGGAAGGGGATGGCATTTGTAGGGGCGTTCCAAATGAAGTGAACAACTGAATCCCTTCACGAAGGGCCCTTCCACAAGTCCGTTAGCGAAGGGAACATGCAATGGTCACTTCAAGGAAATAATTTAATTGTTTATAGTCCCAGGGTGACAAGTCCTTGCAATTCATTTTAAAGATCCTCTGTGGGGAAAAATCAAGTTTTTAATGTTGTTTATGTCTATGTGGTGTTTTTAATATGCTTTAAGACAAACCATGTGCAAATTCGTAAGTCAACACCATTGTTGAGTATTTTCTCCTTAAAACTGCAATGAACCAAAGACAGTCTCAAAAATGTGGTTTAAAATCACTGGTGTTTCTGACATCACAAACTACCTTGTAACCAATCACGTCAACGTGTGGGCGGGCTTTAGCATATCATTAACTATGCTGCAAAGCAGGGGAGTCTCAAGAGAAGCCAAGTTATCCCAGTATATTTTTCTGTTGATATGAAAAATCGTGTACATTTAGCAATATAGCGGGTGAATTATGTATATGATGTATATTACGATTTTATGATGAACTATATGCTTTTCTCCACTGACATTCTAAGCGTTTCTAAGGATGCTGATTGTTAGAAGGCAGCTGTTTGACTCTGAGTTGGCAAATAGGAAAACATGGTTTGTGTAACATTAGAAACACATTATTAGCTGTTTGATAACATAGTCAAGCAAAAGGCTAATCATATTAATTACCGTTATGTGTCCGACGAGAGAGTGAAAGCGATACATAAAACACATTACCACTCTGATACATTGACTTTTAGACGAGCCTGTATAATTCACTCTTCCACTTCATCTTCGGAATCAGTTTCTGGTTCAAACATATATGGCTGAATTAAAACAGTATTTATGATCGAGTGGAGGCGGGGCAAATTTGCATATTCATGGGTTTGTGTATAGTAAATGAGGCAAGGGTGTAGAGTTACATTCAAGCTATTTTAAGGCATGAAGAATTTTTTTTTCACAGGAAAAAACATTTGAATATGTCATTTTGGTGATCATGAGATGAGATGAGAAGGGATACAGTTACTGACTACACATATTACACGCATTTTCATGCATTTCATATTAAGTTTAAACTTTGACTTATAAAGTTGAGAGCAGATAGGAAACACACACACATATATAAAGCATATTTTAAAAACTTCATTATAAATGTAAATTTATTTGTATCATATTAACAGCAATAATATGATATTCCTGTTGTCGCTGCCTAGCTTTGTCATGGTAACATTCCATGTGAAGCTAATGAGGAAATGACGTGGTCTTTAATTTCTTCCTTCTCCAAGTGCGTTCCAAACGGCTTTATTACGATACACATGAAGTGCCCTGCTCCCTCCAAAGTCCCCACTTCAAGAGCTCTGCCCTTCAGAGTGAGTAGGGCACAGGGATGCTCACTTCCAATTGGAATTTGCCCTAGATGTCTACCGTGTTTTTGGGGTAAAATCTGCAGAATTTTGCTAAATTGATTTAAGAATGTGTTGAGCTGAAAGTACTAGACCCTGTATTGATACCTGAAAGCATTATCAAATGATCTAAAATATATTGATAAATAACTATTAATATAAATACAATAATGACTACCCAGTGCAATAGACATCTAGTCTGGATGTATTGTCTATGAATAGATGTCTATTGCGCTGGGTAGTCATTATTGTGTATATATATTACTAGTTATTGTTAGATGTGTCTTTGTTCAAGTGTGCAAGTTTACCTGGTAATGAGGGCCAAACAGGGCTGATAATTATTTGGACCTGACAGCATTTTTTTATGGAAAGAGGGAGGCAGGGTGTGGATAGAATATATATATATATATTTTTCATATTATGAATTATTTGGGGAGAAGTGGACTTATGCAACTTGACGAGACTGTGGAAATGTCTAAAACCTAGACAGCCTTTGATTTGGAGCTTTACAGAGTAAGATAATCTATTCAAAGTTGCCAGCCTACACGCTGCGCACTATAAGTATGACAGTATGGAAATTTAAACATGTTTTTTCCTGCACGTACCTGCGCAATTAATGTCAGCATCTTCTCACTTGCCATGGTTGTTTTCTGTCACACTTGTGTACGATCCCTTTACTGACAGCATTGACAATGAAGCGGTTTCTATTCAGTGGTCCTGTGTGACAGCAGTGGCAAAGATTCACTATAATGCTCCAGATCTGTGGAATAATACAGGAATTACACTGTATGAGAGCTTCAGGAGACAGACACAATTATTCCATGAATAAATAAAGGAATGGACAAAACAATGTTGTATTCCTTTTAAAAAATGAATCCTTATTTTTAAACCTAAAAGTAATTGATTGTGATGGATCTGTCACTGGTCAAAAAGTTCTATTCATTGAAGTTTCTACTGTGGTTTTGTGAACAGTATGTAGTAATATGTGACTAGTGACACTGAGTTTAAGTGCTCAAGTTGACGATGTGAGTTCAGATCTGACTTGCAACATTTTTCAATCTATTTCTCCTCTCTTAAACATTTGCCCTGTGATTTATCTACTTATCTATTCTCCTCTCATTAAGGTTAATGGAGATAATTAACCTTATTATATATTATACACTACCATTCAAAAGTTTTGGGTCTGTAAGATTGGAAAGTCTCTTATGCTCACCAAGAATGCATTTATTTGATCAAAAATGCATTTAAAAACAGTAATATTGTGAAATATTGTTACAATTTAAAATGATTGTTTTCTATTTTAATGTATTTTCGAATATAATTTATTCCTGATGGCAAAGCTGTATTTTTAACAGCGATTATTCTAGTCTTCAGTGTCACACGATTCTTCAGAAATCATTCTAATATGCTGATTTGCTGCTCAAGAAACATTTATTATTAATGATGAAAAGTTTTGCTTAATATTGTTGCGGAAACCATGCTACATTTTTCCTCAGGATTCTTTGCTGAATAGAAAGTTCAAAAGAACAGTGTCAAATACGTATATATATACAGTAGGGAGAACAAGTATTTGATACACTGCCGATTTTGCAGGTTTGCCCACTTACAAAGCATGTAGAAGTCTGTAATTTTTATCATAGGTACTCTTCAACTGTGAGTGACGGAATCTAAAACAAAAATCCAGAAAATCACATTGTATGATTTTTAAGTAATTAATTTGCATTTTATTGCATGACATAAGTATTTGATACATCAGAAAAGCAGAACTTAATATTTGGTACAGAAACCTTTGTTTGCAATTACAGAGATCATACGTTTCCTGTAGTTCTTGACCAGGTTTGCACACACTGCAGCAGGGATTTTGGCCCACTCCTCCATACAGACCTTCTCCAGATCCTTCAGGTTTCGGGGCTGTCGCTGGGCAATACGGACTTTCAGCTCCCTCCAAAGATTTTCTATTGGGTTCAGGTCTGGAGACTGGCTAGGCCACTCCAGGACCTTGAGATGCTTCTTACGGAGCCACTCCTTAGTTGCCCTGGCTGTGTGTTTCGGGTCGTTGTCATGCTGGAAGACCCAGCCACGACCCATCTTCAATGCTCTTACTGAGGGAAGGAGGTTGTTGGCCAAGATCTCGCGATACATGGCCCCATCCATCCTCCCCTCAATACGGTGCAGTCGTCCTGTCCCCTTTGCAGAAAAGCATCCCCAAAGAATGATGTTTCCACCTCCATGCTTCACGGTTGGGATGGTGTTCTTGGGGTTGTACTCATCCTTCTTCTTTCTCTAAACACGGCGAGTGGAGTTTAGACCAAAAAGCTCTATTTTTGTCACCACATGACCTTCTCCCATTCCTCCTCTGGATCATCCAGATGGTCATTGGCAAACTTCAGACGGGCCTGGACATGCGCTGGCTTGAGCAGGGGGACCTTGCGTGCGCTGCAGGATTTTAATCCATGACGGCGTAGTGTGTTACTAATGGTTTTCTTTGAGACTGTGGTCCCAGCTCTCTTCAGGTCATTGACCAGGTCCTGCCGTGTAGTTCTGGGCTGATCCCTCACCTTCCTCATGATCATTGATGCCCCACGAGGTGAGATCTTGCATGGTGCCCCAGACCGAGGGATATTGACCGTCATCTTGAACTTCTTCCATTTTCTAATAATAGTGCCAACAGTTGTTGCCTTCTCACCAAGCTGCTTGCCTATTGTCATGTAGCCCATCCCAGCCTTGTGCAGGTCTACAGTTTTATCCCTGATGTCCTTACACAGCTCTCTGGTCTTGGCCATTGTGGAGAGGTTGGAGTCTGTTTGATTGAGTGTGTGGACAGGTGTCTTTTATACAGGTAACGAGTTCAAACAGGTGCAGTTAATACAGGTAATGAGTGGAGAACAGGAGGGCTTCTTAAAGAAAAACTAACAGGTCTGTGAGAGTCGGAATTCTTACTGGTTGGTAGGTGATCAAATACTTATGTCATACAATAAAATGCAGATTAATTATTTAAAAATCATACAATGTGATTTTCTGGATTTTTGTTTTAGATTTCGTCTCTAACAGTTGAAGAGTACCTATGATAAAACTTACAGACCTCTACATGCTTTGTAAGTAGGAAAACCTGCAAAATCGGCAGTGTATCAAATACTTGTTCTCCCCACTGTGTATATATATATATATATATATATATATAGTGGAAGAATGTAAAAGAATATACTTTTATTATCTATTCGTCTTCCTAGAGATCTCTGTTTAGTGAAGTCTTCCTGTTTTAACTGGCTGGATTCACCCCTTGCATTACAAAGTAGTGGCTGTGACCTCACTGCTTCAGGGGTCAACATTAATATCCAGAGCTTACTGCAGCTCTATGAATCAATAACTGCTAGAGAGAGCATTTTTAGCTTGGGAAGAAGCCACACTTCTGATGGAATTTCATCCCTGTTAGATCTTCCAGAGATTGCTTGTGCTGTGCTGTTGATAGAAAAGCCCCCTCAGCTATGAGTTCAGAGTCACCGTCACAGAAAGCCAATGAGGGGATCACACTGCACCAGCCTCCACCAAATACAGGTCTGACTTATAGACGACATTGAGTAAACCCAGCCCCAGGCTGAACGTGTCCTTGTACAACAGAGTGTGTCCTGTTCCTGTAGGCATGTTCCTTTTTTAGATTGACGGGTAATCACAGGATGTAATCCTGTTACTGGGCTTTACATAATGGTTGTCGTGATCACATTCAGTAGTGAGAGACCTTTCTTTAAGGGTTAGTGAAAAATGAAAATGATCCGAGAGGTTTCTGAACCACACATAGAAAGCAACATCATTGCAACTTTCAAGGCCCAGAAAGGTAGTAAAGACATCATTAAAATAATCCATGTGACTCCAGTGGTTCAACCTTAATTTTATGAAGTGACGAAAATACTTTTCATGCGCAAAAACAAACAAAAATAACGACTTTATTCAACAATCGCCACCCTCTTCCATTGCTCCGTGGTCCAGTTCTGATGCTCACATGCCCACTGTTGGCGCTTTCGGCGGTGGACAGGGGTCAGCATGGGCACCCTGACTGGTCTCAGCTATGCAGCCCCATACGCAACAAACTGCGATGCACTGTGTATTCTGACACCTTTCTATCAGAACCAGCATTAACTTTGACAGTAGCTCGTCTGTTTGATCGGACCACACGGGCCAGCCTTCGCTCCCCACGTGCATCCATGAGCCTTGGCCGCCCATGACCCTGTCGCCGGTTCACCACTGTTCCTTCCTTGGACCACTTTTGATAGATACTGACCACTGCAGACCGGGAACACCCCACAAGAGCTGCAGTTTTGGAGATGCTCTGACCCAGTCGTCTAGCCATCACAATTTGGCCCATGTCAAACTTGCTCAAATCCTTACGCTTGCCCATTTTTCCTGCTTCTAACACATCAACTTTGAGGACAAAATGTTGACTTGCTGCCTAATATATCCCACCCAATAACAGGTGCCGTGATGAAGAGATAATCAGTGTTATTCACTTCACCGGTCATAATGTTATGCCTGATCGGTGTATGTTCACTGCCTGGCCCAAAAGAAATAAAAAAATTTAAATAAGTTGCTGTGCTTAATGCTTAAGAGTCAATGACTGGATCATTATTGCAGTGATTATTATTGTTTCTAGCATGTTATATGTTTGGCAACAGTTCTTCTAACCCTCATTGATGGAGTGTGAAGCTTTTTATTTCTTAAACAACCATGGAAGACACATCATGATCATATTCCAGGATGACAATGTCAAGATTCATCAGGCTCAAATTGTGAAAGAATGGTTGGGAGGAGCATGAAGAATAATTTTCACCTCTGAATCCAGACCTTAAATTCATTGAAAGTCTTTGGGATGTGCTGGAGGAGACTTTACAGAGTGCTTGACTCTTGCATCGTCAATACAAGATCTTGACCAAAAATTGATGCACCTCTTTATGAAAATAAATGTTGTGTGTGTGTGTGTATATATACACTCACCTAAAGGATTATTAGGAACACCATACTAATACTGTGTTTGACCCCCTTTCGCCTTCAGAACTGCCTTAATTCTACGTGGCATTGATTCAGCAAGGTGCTGAAAGCATTCTTTAGAAATGTTGGCCCATATTGATAGGATAGCATCTTGCAGTTGATGGAGATTTGTGGGATGCACATCCAGGGCACGAAGCTCCCGTTCCACCACATCCCAAAGATGCTCTATTGGGTTGAGATCTGGTGACTGTGGGGGCCATTTTAGTACAGTGAACTCATTGTCATGTTCAAGAAACCAATTTGAAATGATTTGAGCTTTGTGACATGGTGCATTATCCTGCTGGAAGTAGCCATCAGAGGATGGGTACATGGTGGTCATAAAGGGATGGACATGGTCAGAAACAATGCTCAGGTAGGCCGTGGCATTTAAACGATGCCCAATTGGCACTAAGGGGCCTAAAGTGTGCCAAGAAAACATCCCCCACACCATTACACCACCACCACCAGCCTGCACAGTGGTAACAAGGCATGATGGATCCATGTTCTCATTCTGTTTACGCCAAATTCTGACTCTACCATCTGAATGTCTCAACAGAAATCGAGACTCATCAGACCAGGCAACATTTTTCCAGTCTTCAACTGTCCAATTTTGGTGAGCTCGTGCAAACTGTAGCCTCTTTTTCCTATTTGTAGTGGAGATGAGTGGTACCCGGTGGGGTCTTCTGCTGTTGTAGCCCATCCGCCTCAAGGTTGTGCGTGTTGTGGCTTCACAAATGCTTTGCTGCATACCTCGGTTGTAACGAGTGGTTATTTCAGTCAAAGTTGCTCTTCTATCAGCTTGAATCAGTCGGCCCATTCTCCTCTGACCTCTAGCATCAACAAGGCATTTTCGCCCACAGGACTGCCGCATACTGGATGTTTTTCCCTTTTCACACCATTCTTTGTAAACTCTAGAAATGGTTGTGCGTGAAAATCCCAGTAACTGAGCAGATTGTGAAATACTCAGACTGGCCCGTCTGGGACCAACAACCATGCCACGCTCAAAATTGCTTAAATCACCTTTCTTTCCCATTCTGACATTCAGTTTGGAGTTCAGGAGATTGTCTTGACCAGGACCACACCCCTAAATGCATTGAAGCAACTGCCATGTGATTGGTTGATTAGATAATTGCATTAATGAGAAATTGAACAGGTGTTCCTAATAATCCTTTAGGTGAGTGTATATATACAAAACACAAAACATACTATTTAATTACTTTTTTGTTTTATAGTTGTTTTGCTTTTAAATTTAGCCTATAATTTTATGTTTAATGGCAAGTTTCATTGTGACAGCTTATCCTGTATAATGTGACAACATGCCCCATTGTTTTTTTTGGAGCATGAGAGACATGTTCACAGAGGAATTGACGTTGGTAAAAATCTGAATAAAAGTTCTTCAGAAATTCTCCTTTCACATTCCACAGAATTAATGACATTTGCTATAGTATGCCTTTTAAAACAGTATATAATACTATATTGCAAAATATATTTGTATTATTTTATTTGTGTTTATAGCTGCTTTGTGCATGTTTTAAGTTGGTATTCATTCATGCCATGTTGAGTGTTATTTATTGCTCATCTCACATCCTATGCATTTGAGGCAACTATTTATTTTATTTTTTTTGTCGAGGGCTGTATCTAGATTTTACATTTCTACTTCACCTCTCAGGTAAAAACAATTTTCCAGTTATCTGGTATAGTTTAGTGGAGAGGTTGCATATCCTCAGAAGCCGTTTGTAATGCTTCTGCTTATATTTTCTAAAATATTCTTTCATCCAGCTCAGAGCCAATTTGGAGATCATTCCCACCTTGTAACTCAATGCAGATTTAAAGGGATAGTTCACTCCAAAATGAAAATGTTATCATCGTTCACTCATTCTCGTGTCATTCCAAACTCATAGAGCTTTATTTCTTCTGTGGAATATGAAAAAAGAAAATTTGAAGGTTGTTTTAATGATTTGATTTCATAGACCAGTTTTGACATACTGTATCGATTATAGACCCTGGCAACACCAGCTCATATTTCTTTCATAAACAGACTGTTTCAGTTCCATCAATGACATGCTGTGTGACAGCAAAGTGAACTGATACAAGTACTCTGGTAAAATGACTTTAATGCACCTTTAAATGCACATCAGAAGTGTGTAAGTGTAGGCTGAAGAGCTGGGTGAAAGACAGCATTTCTCCCAAGACCCCCTTCACGTCACCCCTGTCCCCGACCAGACTAAATATGTCTAAAGAGGCGTACAGACGATATTATTCTTTAGACAGCGTTAACACATTCTGTGCATTCAGTATGTGATGCAAAATGTGCTCCTTTTTTACCCACTTAACACTGAGATGCACATTTATCCATGACAGACACAGGCCTTTTCTGCTTATTTGCGTAATTTCACACTATGTAGGTGAAACTCTTCTTTTCTGTGCAGCTGTTATATATGTGCTTCATCAAGCAGAAATAAGATGTTCTACTCCCCCACCGTTCCTTCACAAGCTTACAAAGTCACCAGCTCCATTGTGCAATATCTCTCGTCAACCTATCAAGGCTTTATGTATGAATTATGCGAGGTAATATTCTGTAAATGGCCCTAGTGCACTCTTTTACTGTCTGACATTTGCTATTCAGAAATGGTGTCACTGAAGAGAAAATATTGAAAGAAAACATGTGAAAGTCCCTAAAGTCTACTTCTAATGTTGGCCAATGTTTCATTATTGCCATTTAGTTTTTCATTACCATTTTTTCGTTATGCAACATACAGGAAAAAAAAAAACTGAAGAATTTGATCTACATTTAAAATTATTTGAAATATTTTCAGAAACATTAATGATATAAGTGATTAAAAAATGGCACCTATAGAAATTAGTATTTATATTTTATATATTTTTATTTTGTATATATACTACCATTCAAAAGTTTTGGTTGGGTATACATTTTTTAATTGTTTTTAAAAGAAGTCTTTTATGTTTACCAAGAGAAGTAAAAACAGTAATATTGTGATTTATTATTATAATTTAAAATAAATTTTTAATATTATAATTTTGAATAATTTTTCATTACTCCAGTCTTCAGTGTCACATGATCCTTCAGAAATCATTCTAATATGATGACTTGATGCTCAAGAAAAATGTATTATTATTATCAGTTAAAAACAGTTGTGCTGCTTCATATTTTTTAGGAAACCATGATACATTTTTTCATCATTATTTAATGAATGGAAAGTTCAAAAGGACAGCATTTATTTGAAATAGATTTTTTTTTGTTAAATCAGCATCCTTGCTAAATAAACATATTATTTTTTTTATTTTTTTTTATTTTTTTGATATATGCCTGTTTTTTTTATTATTCTGAATTTTGCACAACCCTTCTTCATTGAATAGTTTTTTTTTTTATTATTATTTTTTTTATTACTGCAGAGCAAGGGCAGTCATGTTTTCCATTATCTGGTCCCTCAAAATAATGGGATTTATATTGAAAACATGCTTGTAATGCTGACTAGGAGTGTGTGTGGCAAGATGAGGTTCATCTGGAGAAGTATGAATGTAAGACTAGAACGCTGAAGTCCGCAGATTAAGCTGTGCTCAGAGTCACATGACGCTTCAGTTGTTATGTGGACCACCTTAGCTCAAAACTTGCAATATGGAAGGCAATGCTGGTCACCCTCATATGTTGTGTTTTGGAAAGCTTATCTATCTTAACCAAGAAAATTTACTTCATCAGAAAGATAAGATAATCTAGACCAGCATCAAACCAGTACAAACCAGCCTGGAATAGCATGGGAAAAGATTAATCAAATGAAAATTGTTCATATATATAATGCCTAAATCTATATTTATATTTCTATGTTTAGAGACAACATTATATGGAGCTATAGCAGAAAAAATTATTTATGCATATACAGTATGTGTGTGTTTTTAATTTATTTTCATTTAACCATTATTTAACCAGGGAATATTTTCTGGGAATATTCAAAAGAATATGATTAGGCGATCTAGTTGTATTGTATACATTCTAACCTGATGTTGCAGCATATCTTGAAGGTGTGGGTGATAAACCTAGACCTTATAAATAAATATATACCAGTGCAATTCTCATTTAATATGTAATGATTTCCAATTTAAAATAGAATACAATTTACAATGATGCTTTCTATATGGAGCATTAGTAATCATTCGAATAGCTAGGACACGTTTGCATGCATTTTTATACACCACATCGCCATAATCAAATAAAGATAAAATAGTGGTTTCAACAAGATATTTCTTGGCTGATGTAGTAAACACAAATCTATTTCGGTATAAGAAGCCATGTCTAGATTTAACTTTCTTCTGAAGATTAATTATATGATCAGTGAAAGTTAAAGTACTGTCAAGCCAAATCCCAAGGATTTTATAGGAGGTTACCATGTCAAGTTTTGAACAAACTATAAAAATCATTAATTCTATGGAATGTCTCCATAAAACATGAAAATCCAACGCGTGTGTGTGTGGTTCAGGTATACCCAAGGTTATATCCTGTGTCCTCGTAAACCAAATGGCTTAAAAAACATACTAAACAGTGTTTTTTTGACATTCAAAAAATGCAGAAAGTTTTGTGTGATGGGTAGGTTTAGGGTTAGTGTAAGGGGATAGAATATACATTTTGTACAGTATAAAAACCATTACGCCTATGGAGAGTCCCTCTAAACCACATATTCATGTGTATGTGGTCCAGGTAAACCCTACGTTATGAGGACAAAATGTCCCCACAAAGATGGCAATAACTGAAATCCTTGTCCTTGTAGGGACATTTTTTGGTTCCCATGAGAAAGCTTTTAAATCAGACCAAATTATGTTTTTTGAAAATGTAAAAATGCAGAACGTTTTTTGTGATGGGTACGGTTAGGGTTAAGGGATAGAATATACAGTTTGTACAGTATAAAAATCATTATGTCTATGGAAAGTCCTCATAAAACATGAAAACGTGTATGTGTGTGTTTTTATGCTTCGCAAAACTCAAAGGATAACTCTGATGGACCATTTTCAAAGTTTGTCCTCTGTGAAAAATGTGGTCATTATTGAGCAGACGGGAAAAGCAGACCCCTGTCATTATCCACACTCAGCAGGGAGCCATCCCGTTTACTGTGTGTGTGATTTCACCCAAACATAAAGATATTTTCAAACGTTCTTATTTTTGGCTGCTTCTGACTGCCCCTCTGAGGGACTTTCTTACGAGAATGGAAAACACAAATATGCCATTAGAAGCACACTGTCATTTGGCTCAGTAAAACGGCTCTGTTGGTGCCAAACATAACTTCCAGTGAAGTATGGTTCAGGTGATTATACTTATTATTATTATTAGTTTTTTTTTTATAAAAGTCAAAGAGTTATTTCATTTAGTGTCGTTAGGCGTTTTAATGGCTTTTCATGAACTGGAGTAAAATGTTTTACATGTGTTTTAGCTCCTCCGTGAGGCCTGCTTCACACAACTCACTATTTGATAAGTGGAAAAAACAGAAAGACATTAATATTGATCAGTTAGGCTAGTTAATTCTCGTGCACAGAAGAAAAACAAAAGTCATTCTTGCAAAGAGACAAACAGCCAATAAAATCGAATATTCTAATCAGCTTTGAGAAGTAGTTGTCAGAACCTTGACTCTGTTAATGATGAAATGGAAATGAACTGCTTGATTAATTGCTATCGTGACATTTGACTCATATTTTTGATCCAGGTTTTCAGTCTTGTCTACTGTGATTTTTCTTTGCTCTCCTGCCCAATAGTGGATAGACTGCATTTATTATACTGCGTGTTTTGCTCCTCTGGGGCTGAACGTAAAGGTCAAAGTCGAAGAATAGATCAGCACAGAGGGGCGTAAAGTTTACGGGACTGAAGTAACAGATACACTTTTTTCCCAACTCAACGTGTGTTTGGAAGCTGTCATTGAAGAAGACTTTTGAAGCCGCGTGTGTGTATAGTACCGGTCAAAAGTTTGGAAACATTACTATTTTTTATGTTTTTGAAAGAAGTCTCTTATGCTCACCAAGGCTGCATTTATTTAATCAAAAATACAGAAAAAAACAGTAATATTGTGAAATATTATTACAATTTAAAATAATGATTTTCTATTTGAATATACTTTAAAACATAATTTATTTCTGTGATGCAAAGCTGAATTTTCAGCATCATTACTCCAGTATTCAGTCACATGATCCTTCTTCAGAAATCATTCTAATATGCTGATTTATTATTAATTTTGGAAACAGTTGTGCTGCTTAATATTTTTTTTATAACCTGTGATACTTTTTTCAGGATTCTTTAATGAGTAAAAAGTTAAAAATGAACAGTATTTATTTAAAATAGAAATATTTTGTAACAGTACCCTTCAAAAGTTTTTTTTTTTTTTTAAGAAATTAATACTTTTATTCAGCAAGGATGTGTTAAATTGATAAAAAGTGATAGTAAAGATTTATATGGTTAGTAAAGATTTCTGTTTTAAATAAATAAACGCTTTTTAACTTTTAATTCATCAATGAATCCTGAAAAAAAAGTATCATAGGTTCCAAAAAAATATTAAGCAGCACAACTATTTCCAACATTGATAATAACTGAGTATCAAATCAGCATATTAGAATGATTTCTGAAGGATCATGTGACTGAAGACTGGAGTAATTCAGATTTGCAATCACAAAATTAAATGACATTTTAAAATAGTTATTTCAAAGTGTAATAATTATTTACAATATTACTATTTTTTTTTTTTTAGCTATTTTTGATTAAACAAAATGCTTGACAAGAATAAGACACTTTTAAAAAGCATTTTTTTTTTAAATTGGTAACTTTATTTTGATGGTCCCTTTTGAACATTCTGTTGACTACAGTATAAGTAAATTTGCAGCTACATGTCAACTAACTCTCATCTTATTCTAACCCTAACCCTACCAGTCTACTAATACAAACCCGATTCCAAAAAAGTTGGGACACCGTACAAATTGTGAATAAAAAAGGAATGCAATAATTTACAAATCTCATAAACTTATATTTTATTCACAATAGAATATAGATAACATATCAAATGTTGAAAGTGAGACATTTTGAAATGTCATGCCAAATATTGGCTCATTTTGGATTTCATGAGAGCTACACATTCCAAAAAAGTTGGGACAGGTAGCAATAAGAGGCCGGAAAAGTTAAATGTACATATAAGGAACAGCTGGAGGACCAATTTGCAACTTATTAGGTCAATTGGCAACATGATTGGGTATAAAAAGAGCCTCTCAGAGTGGCAGTGTCTCTCAGAAGTCAAGATGGGCAGAGGATCACCAATTCCCCCAATGCTGCGGCAAAAAATAGTGGAGCAATATCAGAAAGGAGCTTCTCAGAGAAAAATTGCAAAGAGTTTGAAGTTATCATCATCTACAGTGCATAATATCATCCAAAGATTCAGAGAATCTGGAACAATCTCTGTGCGTAAGGGTCAAGGCCGGAAAACCACACTGGATGCCCGTGATCTTCAGGCCCTTAGACGGCACTGCATCACATACAGGAATGCTACTGTAATGGAAATCACAACATGGGCTCAGGAATACTTCCAGAAAACATTGTCGGTGAATACAATCCACCGTGCCATTCGCTGTTGCCGGCTAAAACTCTATATGTCAAAAAAGAAGCCATATCTAAACATGATCCAGAAGCGCAGGCGTTTTCTCTGGGCCAAGGCTCATTTAAAATGGACTGTGGCAAAGTGGAAAACTGTTCTGTGGTCAGACGAATCAAAATTTGAAGTTCTTTTTGGAAAACTGGGACGCCATGTCATCCGGACTAAAGAGGACAAGGACAACCCAAGTTGTTATCAGCGCTCAGTTCAGAAGCCTGCATCTCTGATGGTATGGGGTTGCATGAGTGCGTGTGGCATGGGCAGCTTACACATCTGGAAAGACACCATCAATGCTGAAAGGTATATCCAAGTTCTAGAACAACATATGCTCCCATCCAGACGTCGTCTCTTTCAGGGAAGACCTTGCATTTTCCAACATGACAATGCCAGACCACATACTGCATCAATTACAACATCATGGCTGTGTAGAAGAAGGATCCGGGTACTGAAATGGCCAGCCTGCAGTCCAGATCTTTCACCCATAGAAAACATTTGGCGCATCATAAAGAGGAAGATGCGACAAAGAAGACCTAAGACAGTTGAGCAACTAGAAGCCTGTATTAGACAAGAATGGGACAACATTCCTATTCCTAAACTTGAGCAACTTGTCTCCTCAGTCCCCAGACGTTTGCAGACTGTTATAAAAAGAAGAGGGGATGCCACACAGTGGTAAACATGGCCTTGTCCCAACTTTTTTGAGATGTGTTGATGCCATGAAATTTAAAATCAACTTATTTTTCCCTTAAAATGATACATTTTCTCAGTTTAAACATTTGATATGTCATCTATGTTGTATTCTGAATAAAATATTGAAATTTGAAACTTCCACATCATTGCATTCTGTTTTTATTCACAATTTGTACAGTGTCCCAACTTTTTTGGAATCGGGTTTGTACTCTACTAACACTCTAATGAGAGTTAGTGGACATGTAGGTGCAACGTTATTTATAGTCAACAGAATGTGTTAAAGTGACCATCAAAATAAAGTGAAACCAAAAAATCTTAAAGGATTAGTTCACTTTAAAATGAAAATTTCCTGATAATCTACTCACCCCCATGTCATTCAAGATGTTAATGTCTTTCTTTCTTCAGTCGAAAAGAAATTAAGTTTTTTGAGGAAAACATTCCAGGATATTTCTCCATATAATGGATTTCAATGGCAACCAACTGGTTGAAGGTCCAAATCATTGCAGTTTCAAAGGGCTTCGAAGGGCTTCAGAGGGCTCTGCACGATCCCAGCTGAGGAATAAGGTCTTATCTAGTGACACGATCTGTCATTTTCAAGAAAAATAAACATTTAGATACTTTTTAACCACGAATGCTCGACTTCAGTGTTGTGATTCTTCACGACGTATGACGTCATCACATCGGAAAAGTCGCGGCCGTGACGTATGTGGAAGTACTGACCCAGTGTTAAAACGAACGTGCAAAGACTAAATCAAACGCCCTTTACAAAAATAAAGGTAAAACAACGATGTCGGACCATTTTGAAGTTGGAGGAGAACATGAGATGGAGTTTTTCGGCTCTGGGTCAGTACTTCCACTTACGTCACGCGTGACCTTTCCAGCGTGATGTCGTCATACGCCGTGAAGAAGAACAACACCGAAGTCGAGCATTCGTGGTTAAAAAGTATATACGTTTTTATTTTTTCTTGAAAATGACCGAGCGTGTCACTAGATAAGACCCTATTCCTCAGCTGGGATTGTGTAGAGCCATTTGAAGCCCTTTGAAACTGCATTGATTTGGACCTTCAACCAGTTGGTTGCCATTGAAATCCATTATATGGAGAAAAATCCTGGAATGTTTTCCTCAAAAAACTTAATTTCTTTTCGACTGAAGAATGAAAGACATGAACATCATGGATGACATGGGGGTGAGTAAATTATCAGGAAATGTTCATTTTGAAGTGAACTAATTCTTTAAAGACTCCAAACTTATATTCCATATTTACCTTTTTTCCCCAAATCAGCACAAAAAAAGTCAAAAGTCTGCAGAGTCTGCTTTCCACATTTCTCGGCACAACCAAATCCATATGGAATTTGCAGCCTTTTTTGCTTTTTGGAATTGGATTTTAATAAAGCCAGCAAATCAGATTTGTGCTTGGCATTTTGAGAAAACTCAAATCAATTATGAGTCCACAATGCATCAGACGGTCCAGAAATGTTACATGGGTGGTCTATCTGAACAGAAGAGAGTGCTCTGGAGAACTCAAGGAACCCCACATCCACAACCTGTTCTCAGTCACATTCATCTTAGATGCCGATAACACCCAATACCAACAGTTTTGTCCTTGTGAGATGGCCTATTGATTACTGTTTACGCATGCAGTGAATCTGTGAAGGCAAACTATTTTTGAGCATCGATCATTGTTATATTAGTGTAGTTCTGTGAACAATGGGTGATATATCACCATTGCTCAAGAGTATGGCTGCCTAATATGATAGATCACGTTGAAGAAAACGCACCCATATATACAGAGGATGACCTTCAGTGGAGTTCAAAGCTCTTCGAATCCCTTCATCAGAAGGACGGGGCTAAAACATAGCATGGATCACAGGCTGAAGGGCCACAGAAGTAGAAGCAAGGTTATGACACCAGTTAGAAGAAACTCTTTGACAACTTTCAAAGCTTTATTTATGATCATAGACACTTGCGTTTTCAGACATGCATTTCTTTGGCAAATATTCATGCACTTCTGTTCGTTTATAAGGGAGCATGCATAGGACAGAGGGGAAAACGAGGTGGATAAGTCAGCGGAATATTCCTTTGATGGGGTGCGAGTCAGAGAGGTGGCGGAGGTGATGCTGGCTTTGATGGCTGTTGCCGGGCAACGCAATCCATCTGTCTGACTGTGGGGGGTTAGAAAGGCCAGATCTACTTCATTTCACTTATTCATGCCACGTTTACCTGTTACTAGGTAGGAAAAAAAAGAAAGGGCCACGTTCGCAGTTCATTTTCCAAGATGAACATATGCAGGTTTTGAACATGTAACATGAATAGAGCCGGGTGGATCAAAGCGAAAAAAGGCATTAATATCCAACAAAAGTGATTACAGCCTCTATAGAAATAGAAAATTGCAATACAAGTTTGAGCCAGTATTGCATTTGTCAGACTTGCATGTGAATGGTTCATTCATTCTAGTCATTTATTAGTTCAATAATTATTGTGCTTTGCATTTTTAGTTTTGTTTCTATTTTTTATTAGCATTTACAAATTGTAGAGTTCCACGTAGCCCACCTTAACACCCTTTTTGTATATTGTTTATACTGTTCATATAAATCTAACAAATAATAATTATTAATAGAAAATATACTGTATACACACAAAACTAAGTTAACTGCACATTTTTCATCACAAGATTGTGACATTTGAATCAAATTTAGATTCGATATATGCATAGATTTGATTTTAAACTTTGAATTTTATTTATTAGCCTATATTTTAACTCAAATTAAAATTAAACTGGGGAAAAAAAAGTGGGGGGAAAAAAATGGAATGATCTCATGTAATTTTTTTTTTTACTTTATCAATCAATTTATATATTATATTATATCTAAATATTTTATGTTGAACTACACTGCCCGGCCAAAAAAAGTTGCTGTTTGGATTTAAATAGGCAAATACTTAAGAGTCTATGGGCCAGATTTACTAGCAGCTTGTCAGCGCAAACCCTCTTTTGGCTTTAAAACCTCCTGTCAGGATTTACTAAAGACATTAGCGCTGAAAAGGCATTGACGGGGTTATTTTTGCGGCTGACCTTAGTGCATATGTATTTGTTGGAGTTTCCCTTTCAGATGCAAAATTTATGAGAGGAGAGTATTTAAATGAATCATGCAAGGTGATTTACTAAGGTTTGCGCTAGTCAATTTACTGGTGTTTGCGCCATTATTTACCGCCCCCCAAAAAAAAGCATGTCTTAAACCAGACGCTAATTTGTGCTGCTCTTGGTAGGCTGCATTGGTCATTATGGAAATGATCCGGCTTACTCTCTGTGGTCATAGAAAAATCCCAGGATGTCCATCGAAAAAAAGAATAGGGGTGTAACCCTGGTATCCTGGCCAAATTTGCCCATTGGCCTCTGTCCATTATCATGACCTCCTTATCCCCATAACCTGATTGGCTTTATCACTCTGTCTCCTCTCCACCAATAAGCTGGTGTGTGATGGGCGTTCTGGCTCAATATGGCTGCCGTCCCATTATCCAGGTGGATGCTATACATTGGTGGTGGTTGGGAAGATTCCCCCTTCCATATGTAAAGCTCTTTGAGTACAGAGAAAAGTGCTATATAAATGTAACAAATTATTAAAAATAGCTTCAACCCGCGGACTAAATAAACAGTGGCAACTGTGTAAAAGTAGGCCAAACCGCAGACTTGGCAACACCGCTCCAAACGGTCCAGTGCTGCACTACTCTCGCAGTTGACTGCCGCCTTCTTTGTTCTGACAACATGTTATAACAAACCTTTAGGGAAAAAAAAAAAAAAAAAAAAAATTGTTTTTTGACATTTGTGAATTGATTCGAGTCGGTAGAAGATAGAAGATTTTTCCCCCAGCCCTATTGTGTGGCATGTGTTATTTTGGCGTGCATCCTGTTACTTTGTTAGAACTTATTTCATCTCTTTGTCTGCCATTTGTTTACTTGAGCTATTATGCTTGAGCTATGTTACGACCCTTCTTTGGCTGTTAACAATCTAGGGATTGAGAAGGGGAACATTTTAACACCAGTTCCGATTTCTGTCGAAAATGATCACTGTTTGTGAATTGAGAATAACAAGACCAACCCGAATAACGTTAAGTGAACAATAATTTAATAAATATAAAGTAAGGTGTACAGTATAATTAATAGAGAATCAAATATTAAACCACAAGTGAATAAACCCACAATAAATATAATATGAAAGAGAAACTAACACACAGGTCAAAATAGGATCTGGGGAGAATGAAGGGAAAACTGGATCGTGCCAAACAAAAGAAAGTAATAAATCAAAAGAGTCTTACTAAATCATTTCAACCTAATCCTGGACTAAAAAGAAAAGATTAAAGGAAAAGTCTTCAACGTCCGTGACGTCGTAAACTTCCCTACACTGACTATCAAAACAAAAGTTCAAAGTGTGGCACAAACCCCTAACCTAGTGTATCTAGACAAACAACATTAAGTGTGCACCATGTACGTCACGTGACATATCTTACCTAACCCCTTCTCCTCCGTCCAGATGAACTTAGCTTTAAAAGCTGTTCAAAGAGTTCAGAACTCCCAAATGAGAAGTTAAGGGTAGACCCAAACAGGCATGATAAACATGACAGTACAAAAGTTAGCAACACAAACTAAATCAAATGAAGAGACCGAAAAACAAACACATAAGTCAGGTTCAGAACAAAAGGCATTCTCTCGCTTTGCAGCAGCACGTCCCTTAAGTAGCGCTTTCCACAGGTGTCGAGCATCAGGATGATTGGAAGAGCACGCCCACACAGCAGCGCAGCCAACCACGTCATCAGGAATGATTGACAGGTCAGACAGCCAATCAGCACACCGCCTGTTAAAGTGAAAGTGCAAGAGACAGAAAGGAACCTCACAGAAAACAAGAAGAAACACCCAAAAACACTCTAAACGTCCCTAAGGACGTAACACTCATATTGACCCGTGCTCAAATAAATATCTTGCTTTAGTTGTTTAATGCCTCTGAGATACTCTGGTGTTGATTTGTGCTTGTTTAATTTGTGATGCCAATTTGTGAGCTGCTAGAATTGGCTTGTCTCGTTATCTTACACTGAAATATTCATCATGAATTATTTAGTGTTTGCAAATCGAATGCATTGACTGTAATGGATAGGTAGATAGAGGGAGACATTTTTATTCAATAAAGAGGCCAACTAACACGTGAGTAGCTGGATTTTCATTTAGTTTTTGATTGCATATGCACAGATTGTTATTTTTTTAACGTGATATGCTTAAAGTTCAGAATTACAATTTTTAATGGTGTATGATAAAACAAACAAACAAACAACCAGTCAAACAAACAAAAACCCTTACAAAACACTTGTTTAATACAAAGGACCTCTGACTAGGATATCAGGGATATTATTCAACCTAGAAACCACCAGGACACCTTAGCTACTGCATAGCAACGCCCTGGCAACCACCACTCAAAAATCTAGTTTTTAGTTACAGTTTAGTTAGTATACTGTAACTGTACCTCACTTCAAATATTGTTCTACATGCAGTCATGAGGTTTTGATGCCATTCTGGTATTTAAATGTGCTTTATGAAATTATGTATCTTTAAACACACTTTTTCATATTTAACTACATTGTAACTGATCAGTTTAGTGCTTCTCTCTGGAGATTATCTAAAACTGTATGTTGTAAAATGGGTTTGCATATGTTCTTTTCCTGAAAGTTAAATGAAGCATTTATGTGCTAATTCTGTTTATAGACTATGGTAAACCAGTTTAATTAAATCAACCCACATGTGTAAGCCTGCCTTGTCTAACTAATATATCACTCCCTGATTTGATTGATCTACTGTTCTTGGAACAGTGAGAAGATACGGTTCGCTGCTTAACTTAATGTGAAATATAACACCCTACATATTCATCTTAGAGTCAGAATATAATAATCTTTATTTATGTATGTTTATTTATTGCCATGCAATTAGGGCTGGTGCGGATTTTGTTTCAGTGATTTTCAAGCCATAATCTATTACAAAAAACCTATTACATGGACAATTTCGGGGGTTAAATTTCTTAGTAAGGGCACAATGGTGATAGTCCAGGATCGAACAAGCAATCTTTCAGTACCTAGCCCACAACTCCCTCAAAAGAGCTATAAAAAGCGAGGGATTTTCAGTGTCACATGATCCTTCAGAAATCATTCTGATATGCTGATTTGCTGCTCAAGAAACATTTCTTATCAATGTTGAAAAGTTGTGCTGCGTCTTATTTTTGTGAAAACTGTGATACACTACCATTTGAAAGTTTGGGGTTAGTAAGATATAAATTGATTCAAGTGACAGTAAAGACAATGTTACAAATATTTGTCAGTATAAGCAGCAAAAAAAAGGTCAACACTGATAATAATAAGAACCATTATTCATAACTGATCACCAATAATAATTGTTAATAACTGATCACTAAATCAGCATATTAGAATGATATTAGAAGGATCATGTGACATTGAAGACTGGAGTAATGATGCTGAAAATTCAGATTTACATCACAGGAATAAATTATAGTTTAAAATATATTAAAACAGAAAACAGTTATTTTAAAATATAATATTATTTCACAATATTACTGTTTTTACTGTATTTTTGATCAAATAAATGCATCCTTGGTGAGCAGAAGAGACTTATTTCAAAAACATGAAAAATCTTGATTATTCCAAACACCAAGGGCCCTATCAAGTGTTTTTTGCTAGTTTCAGCCCGACGCAGTTTTCATTTTCACATCCAGCGTTACGTTGTTTAAATAGCAAATGCACTCGCGCCCATCTGTGCACCCATGGGCGTGCTGGTCTGAAAACGAGGTGTGTTCAGGTGCATTGTTGGTGCGTTGCTATTTTGAGGCAACTGAAATCGACTGCGCCATTGACCAACAAAAACCAGGTCTAAAGTCAATAGCGCAGTATTTTTGTGTTATTTAAAGGGCGTGTTAGTAATATGTGCCCATAGGCAGGTGCACAACACGCCTACACTCTGCTTATTACACACACAGGGACGCACAGCAGCACACAAACATGCCAAATATTAAAAATAAAAGGATTCCTCTCTGGAGAAGCGTTCAGTCTTTCCGCTCGCAAATTCCGGCATGTAAATAGGGAATCCACCATGGTGCAAGCTTTTAAAGGGAATGGGAGATGAGACTCTGATTGGTTTATTGCACGTTACGCCCAAAACACACCCATGACTCATTAAGAGACTAGGTACAACCCTTTTGGACCGACCATTTTTTCCGTCGTTAAACTAGCAAAAGTGGATTCGGACAAGCCCTAAGTGCACCTGCGCCATGCACGTCACACCATGCGCTCAGATCATTAAAATAGGGCCACAAGTGTTTTT
This sequence comes from Coreius guichenoti, assembly GCA_039654105.1. Taxonomy (NCBI): domain Eukaryota; kingdom Metazoa; phylum Chordata; class Actinopteri; order Cypriniformes; family Gobionidae; genus Coreius; species Coreius guichenoti. The sequence continues at coordinate 13,122,674 of CM077177.1, read as the reverse complement.
GTTTGTTTGTTTTTTGGTTTGTCACCCAAATGAGTAACATGGCTCAGCGTGCCTGGAGTGTGTGAGCTGTTACAGTATGGCTCAGAGTATCTGACATCTGTATGATTGACCATTTTTAATTACAAAAAACGTTTTACACATAACCCATCTAATGCACTTGTTGTGTATCATATTTATATGTCAGTTGTATTTTTATATTGATTATATGTATTCTGTTTTTTCATTGTTTATACATGCTGATCTATTTCTTTTTGCCTGTTTTATGGTCACTATGCATTTGGTTGTTTTTATACTTATGAGGGAGAGCAACAACAGTAAACCTTGACTAGACCAATACATTAGGCTAAAATCTCTCATCAGTCAGTCAGTGAGTATTTTTTGGAAAGTCATCACAAAGCAATCACCTCTCCAATCACATGACCTGACAAGAAGACGACAAACAACCCCCAGTTCACAGAGTGCTCTGATGGCTTAATTATGTTTGCCGTAATATTTCATCTAGTCACGGCAGCCTGTCTTAGACACACCGAGACCATTACTGTGAATTATTTACACTGTTCTAGAGCCCTATATGTGACTACTGGCATGCACAAGGTCCCTGTAGAAATACTTGCCCCCATAAAGCATATCCAGCCACATTTGGAGTTAAATAACCTCATTTAGTTGGTGTGGGCCATTTATCCCAAGCTCTGACCATGTAGGATGCTGCAGATATTCCTGCTTGGAAAGATTGAATCATTTGCATAATATTTATACTAAATAGTGTGCAAGATTAGAATATAATGCATCCCAAATTTAGTGCATTGAAATCTATCTATCTATCAATCTATCAATCTATCGTTCTATCGTTCTATCGTTCTATCTATCTATCTATCTATCTATCTATCTATCTATCTATCTATCTATCTATCGTTCTGTCTATCTGTCGGTACGTCCGTTTGTCCATCCATCCATCCATCCATCCATCCATCCATCCATCCATCCATCCATCCATCCATCCATCCATCCATCCATCGTTTTCATATATTTTGTAAGGGGTTGCCTTTGAAATGCAATTCAAGAATTTTTTCGTTTATTGCCACAGTTTCGACATTTATTTTGCTATTCATAATCCGTTTGCCTCATTTCTTGGCTCATCCAACAGGTCTTTTTTTGTTATGTTTTTTTTTTTTTTTCAGTAGCAGTATTTATGTTGACACTGCTGTTTTAAATAAACGCTTTATATCCTTTTTAAAGTGTTTATTGCTTATTTTACAGATTATTTTTCAGAATAATGTATTTAAAGTATTTTCAGCAGATGTGTGTAGCCCACAAAACAATGATGTTCTACTGTTTATGGCATTGAAGATTGATAACTTAGATTTTCTAAACAGCTAAATTGAGCTATTTTATTAGCAATTATGCTATTCTACAATAAAGAGAGAAAATTTAAAGTAATCTATTGGCAACCCCCTAACCAGAATGTTACTGTAAATTAAAATAATCACAAAAATGTACTGCATTTCATTTTTACAGTAAAAGGTAAAGTAATTTACAGTATGAATATCGTAGAATTACAGTATATTGCTTGACATCTCTACAGAGTATTACCTCAAAAGTGAAATACAGCTGATGTCTGTAGTTTTCCAATTTACAGTAAAACGCTAGTAGCAGAGATGTCAAGCAATATACTGTAATTCTACAATATTCATACTGTGAAATTACTTTACAGAGTATTACCGCAAAAGTGAAATACAGCTGGGTTTTCTATGTCTGTAGTTTTCCAATTTACAGTGAAACACTAGCAGCAAAGTAATTTCACAGTATGAATGCTGTAGAATTGCAGTATATTGCTGGCTTATCTGGTGCCAGTACTTTATCGTTATTTCACAGCATTTTTTTTTTTTTATAGTTTTTTTTTTATATACAGTGTATGCAAAAAGTAGTATGCCAAATAAATATGTCTAAATAGTCAATATAATACTGAAAATAATAGTGAATTTTGAGGTGATTTAGCTAGATGTGACAGAGAGGTCTTTAGTAGCAAGAGGCAATTTTTTGAGACGGTAGAATGTCCCAATAGTTCAGTACTGTTTAACTAAATGCACAAACGTATGGGGATGCAGTCGCAGATTTTGAGTAAGTGCTCTCATCTATACACATTTAGCGACACCTTTAACCCCAACCTGACATTGCAATATCTTTTACTCCCTGCATCTGCTTGTAACCTGTCTGCTTTTGCTTTGAACAGCAGAGTGGTGGATGCTTGTGGACAGCAGTCTGTCAGTAGCGTGCTTAATGAGTTTTTTAGTAAATGAAGAAGTGAACGGGGCTTTATATTTAACACAGACACGTGTGACTGTGGGTCATTTTACGCCGCTCCATTTTGCATCGATGCACCGCTTTGCCGCACCACAAGATGGATGAGGGTAATTTTCATGGCTTTGGGCAGCAGTTTATCACGAGGAAACAAACAGAAGGCCTTAAATCACCATTTATTATGAAACGCTACACCAAGCACACACACGGCCACGTGTACATGCACATCTAGCTCTCCTCTTCACATACTGACATTTAAATGCATATTTATAGACTCAGGATCCCTGTACCACAATTATGACAATCAAAAATATTTGCATACAGGTTTTGTAAATGTATTGCATGCTGTTAAAGCTTTTTGTAAATCATCTTGATGTATAACATTGATTATGGCTACAACAATGCCCAAAAAACAGCATTTATATAAGCATTTATTTATTTGATTTTAATCATTGTAACTTAAATTCAATAGGCATTTATGTTTCAAGTATCCAGATACTTGTATAAATATATATATATATTTTTTTTAGGCTATAAGAATAATTTTCATTTATTTAAAATACATTTAGTTACATTTATTTAAGTAAATAAACTAATTAATAAAAGTCCATAGACATTTTGGGCCCTATTTTGACGATCTGAGTGCACGGTCTGAAGCGCATGTCGCGTGCGCAATTAAGGCCGTGTCCGAATCCACTTTTGCTAGTTTAATGATGGAACAGTTGGTCCAAAAGGGTTGTCTCTATTCTCTTAATGAGTCACGGGTGTGTTCTGGGCGTAACGTGCAATAATCCAATCAGAGTCTCATCTCCCATTCCCTTTAAAAGCCAGTTGCGCTCGCACCATGGTGAAATTTGCGAGCGGAAAGACTGAACGCTTCTCCAGAGAGGAATCCTTTTATTTTTAATATTTAAAAATGTTTGTGTGCTGCTGCGCCCCGTGTGTGTAATAAGCAGAGTGTACGAGTGTTGTGCACCCGCCTATAGACGCATATTACTAACACGCTCTTTAAATAACACAAAAATACTGCGCTATTGACTTTAGACCAGGTTTTTATTGGTCAATGGTGCAGTCGTTTTCAGTTGCCTCAAAATAGCAACGCACCAACAATGCACCTGAACACACCTCATTTTCAGACCAGCACGCCCATGGGTGAACAGATGGGCGCGAGTGCATTTGCTATTTAAACAACATGGCGCTGGACGTGAAAATGATAACTGCGTCGGGCTGAAACTAGCAAAAAACACTTGCGTTGTGCCTGGCGTTGCATAGTGCTGGGTGTATGATAGGGCCCATTGTTTATAAATCTTTATTTATTTAGGCTTTAAGAATAATTTTCATTTATTTATTTTAAAATAAATTTTTGTTACATTTATAAATTAATTAATTAATTAATTAATTAATAAAAGTCCATAGACACTTTATATGTCATGTATCCAGATAGTGTATAAATAACGATAAGAAAGATAATAGACCAATCACAATTCACTATGTAAATAATAATATGCAATAAAAAATACTAATCGCAGTTAAGTATGCAAGATTTTGAATTGGGGCTGTTATGGCAATGTTAATGGGATATTTTCAAAAGTATAAGAGAAGGACTGTGGTTTGGACCTGAAGTTTTCTCTAGAAGCTCACATTTATGTGCTTTCAAGACTTCAGCGTCTTTTATGTCTGTGACCTGTCAGAGTGTTTCTGTTGAGGTCTGTGAATTATATAATGACACACAGAGTTCCCTGGGCAAGACATCACCAGCACAGATCATCTGACACCAACGTAATTGTTCTAATTTACTATACTAAAGCTACAAAGGGTGTCTGTCATCTAAGGCTTGCTTGTAGGAGTCTATATATAGATTGCATTGTGCTGGTGAGGACTTGTCACAGCATCCTTAAATTGGCTCAAAATAATAGTTATAATCTAATGACAGTTCAAAACAGTGGAATTAGAGGTACCGTTTTCCCCTTTACCTCCACAAAGGAGACAATACTAATACTACTAGACAATACAGAGGCTGGGGAGGATGTCACATATGTGTTTTTAACCATACATCCTGCACAGACCTGTCATTGTCTTCTAGTAGGCTGCATTTTGTAGGATTTGCCATCCCTTAATTGCTAAATTTACACATAATCTAACATACCTGGGTAGTCTGTTATTGTTATTGAGCAACAAATGCACAAGATATATATTTTTTTGTTAGACTGAATGAAAGGAATTCTGTTGAATGGAACGGTAGAGTTTGTAACAGTGATTACTAAAGGCCCGTCCACAGATTTGTCCGGTGATGTACAGTAGGACTGCGTGCAACTTTCCAGTTCCCGCTGGATTTCGACCTTCGTATATAACCTTAATAAAGCCTGAACCTCATTGTCGGTCCATTGGTCGTATTTTTTAAATTTCGTTGTTGCTTTGAATAACAAACAACTCTGACTGCACGCACAACAGACTTTTAGGTTGAAATAAAATTTCCCACCCCCGAAAGTTCCTGAACTTTGAAAAAAATGCTACCTCGCGAGCAGGGACGTTTTGAGGGGGAACATTTTACCCGGAACTTCATTTAGACCCTTGTTCCTGCAGTCAAAACACACCGAGTACCACCCCAAAGTCCCTAGTTCCTGGGGAAAGTTCCTGCGGAGGAAACGCGGCTTAAGACACTGGGTGTTTCTCAAACGGAAGGCTGCATCCTACCGAGACTGCGTCCTTCCTAGTCCAGTCCTTCTGAGGCTTGTAGGCTAGTGTCCTCCTCAGCAATTAAACACTAGAATGAGGCGGTCTGGTAGGTGTGCACGGCTGCGTCACACATGTTCCCACCCCCGCGGTTACTGCACGAAAATACTATTAAAACTTAACTTTGGAAAAATACTTTGTATTACAAATCTTTATATTAACTGGCTTTCTATTAATGCAATACAGTGAATGACAGCTGTCTGCGGTCTCCCAGCAGCTTACATTATTGTCAGTTTAGTGTTAGTGATTAATTTACAGCCAAACAAAAGATAACATCTATGCTTTCATGTCCGAAAACATTATTTTTGTCTTACATTTCATAATAAACTCAGACAAGCTCAGTACTGACTCGTTTTCCATCAGTTTATTTTCGTGAAATTAAATGCATCCAAAGGATTGTGGGTGATTTAAGGCTGTGAAGGATACATCCAATGCGTCCTTCAAAACAGGCCGAATGAAGGACGTGAAACGAAGGCCTTCCAAGGATCCTTCAAATTGAGATGGCCTTCGGCGACGTTTGATGATGTGGCAGCCGAGATTTGCAGCCTTCATAGGACGCTTTATTTTAATTTATTTATTTATTTGAGTCTCAGTGTTGTTGTTTCTAAATCCGTACACTGAAACTTTAACAAAAAATGCTTTCAAATATCTTATTTTATGTCATAATAATAGTAATAATAATATAAATTTCTAAAAGGCTGCATTACCCACAACAGAAACATCAATCAATGTCTAAACAGATATTTGGCTATTAGTTATCATTAATAGCACATAGAGTTAGATATTCTAAAGAGTCTATTCTTGTCTAGCGGCAGATGATGTTGTCAATATTTTTTGCTTCGTTTTCTGGAAGAGAAAGACTGTAAATGTGTACTGTATGTATAATAACATTTTGTACTAGGAGTGTGCTAGCAAATAAATAGCTTCAGTGCTAGCAGACGTGGACTAAAAGCCATCCAGTTTTGATGTGATGGCGTCTTTAAAGGAACTGGCATTTAAAATTCAGACAGGCACAAACACAAGCACACTATGGCTTTATCACATCAGTGTTTATTACTTCATTCAAAGTGTCTGGGCCGTTTTCTGTGCCGCCTTCCTGAAGGATTATATCCATTAGCATTCCATAGCTGCCCAATATCAAACCACTTTTCCCTCATTGATCCTTGCTGTGCATGAAGGCTGCCAATTTGTTTATATTTGCATTCAATTTTTATATAATACACAGCAGAAAAACGGCCAGCTGGGTGTAATTGGATTGCACGCTGTTGAGCTTTTCTATGTGGACGCACTAGAGATTGCTCAAGTAGCAATGACCTTGGGCTAAACAGCGCTCGCCTCGCCGCCTGACAAACCTCGCCGGCCCTCCTTGACTCATGCCTCCTCGTTCCTTTTAGAGATGCAAATGGGATCAGGGAAGGTCCCGCGGGGAGGTTTGTTCACCTAACTCTACAGCGTACAAACAATTAGCATGTGCCAAGGCATGAATATGTGCTCACCTTGTGCTCTAACAGGGGCAAAAGATGCACCCAAATCTCATCAGGGCTTAAGAGACGCTGTTGTCAAGTGTTACTAGTTGATGTTTATACAGTGCGGTGTAAGTTTAGAGTCAAGATGAGGTTTTTGCTAATTTTTTGATACTTGAATACAGGATGAACGTGTGAATATCATGAAAACATGCAGGACATTGACACTAACATAATCATATTTCACCCCAGAAAATAAAAATAAAAAGAAATTATCATTTGTACAGTATACTAAAAAAATAAGTTTTTTTTAACATTTATTAATTATTATCATAAATCAGATGGAAAATTATTATTTTATTTATTTTTATTGTTTTTAGCACCACTATCATGTCTCGGATGGACATTTTACTAAGATTTTTTATTCTTAATTTATTTATTTATTTTTTGTAATGACAATGGTTGGTGTGCTTAATGCAAGTAGACTTCATGGTCAAAAACAGGCTTCAGTTTTTAGCAAATATTTTTATTTTATTTTTATGTGTGGTTTTTACATTGTGCCATTATTTTATAAAAATTTTGCATATTTTTCCTATTCCCTTCAAATTCGTTTTAAAGGGGTGGTTGATTGCCCCTTTGTAAAATAAGTCTCTGATGTCCCCAGAGTGTGTATGTGAAGTTTTAGCTCAAAATACCCCACAGATCATTTTTTATAGCATGTTAAAATTGTCATTTTTGAGGGTGAGCAAAAAAGTGCCGCTTTGTGTATCTCATTAAATGCAAATGACCTGCTGCTCATGGGGCGGAGCTTCAAGAACTCCAGTTAGCAGCTCTGATTACCTCATGCAGACAGGCAATGAAACTATTCAGCCTTTTATGTTCAAACCGGAGTCGGACAATGATGAAGAGACTCAAGGAGAAGTGACAACATGTAGAATGCAACAAGATGTTCCTGAATGGTTAGTTGATGAATGTAATGTAGCTGATGTGGAGTTAACTATCTTCAAGTCATTGATTAGCATGTTCTGTCATGATAATCTATAAATTCTCAACATAGCCTCACCCAGGGTTTATGTAAATTTCAGGGTTAGTGATGTCACTAACCCGGGAGGAAGCTTGTGTAGTCCCTACCAGCCGTTTGTTGTAGTCCTTCAAAAGCTATTTTTTTAAAAGAAAATAACTTTGCAGATGTTGTTTATGCTCAAACAGCAACATTACACTAACTAAAGTTTAAAAAGTGAAATCATAATCAACCACCCCTTTAATAATGAGTTTTATTTATTTATTTATTTATTTTTGTTCATTTCAGCATTTTATTTGATTTCATTTCAGGCCTAGTGTGACATGATTTTATTTATTTATTTATTTATTATTTATTTATTTTTTTTGTAAATCCTATGATTTTCTGTACTATAATGACATTTTTTGTTAAATCAGTCAGAATAAATTAAAGGTGGTACAACAAATACTGCAATAATGTACATTATACTGGTAATGAGAATGACCTAAAAAGACTTAATGGTCATGGACAGGCTTCATTTTTTTTTTTTTATTCCTTTTGATTTGGGGCTAAAACATGACCATGTTCTTGACAGGTTTCATGAGTTTCGCCTAGATTGCTTGAGCCCAAGTGAGATTTATTTTGCTTAATCACATGTGAACAGAACATTTTAAGAGCTCTTTTTTTAGCATATCTGGTTTACTGAAGTGACACCTGCTTGCTTAAAACAAAAGTCACCTTGACACTTCCTTTGGCCTTCATACGGGAGAGAGAGAGAGAGACAGAGAGAGAGAGAGAAACAGGACGGGAAAAAAGAAAGCCAAGGGGATCCATCTAAAATTAGCTGCTATGAGAGCAGCATCTTGATGGAGGAGTTCACAAGGTTCTCCATCTAATCCAATCAATTTAGAACAAAGCCAGAAGTTTCCTCCAAACTAAGCACTCAGTATGAAAGGAGCGAGAAATGTTTGATGTCTGCATCCAAGCACAGCACCAAAAAGTTTGCTGAAACAGACTGTTTCTTTTCTCATACTGTGTTCGCATGATGTAAGCTTTCATTACCAGAAGCATGAAATGATCAAAAGATTCATGGAGATTAAACTCATTGACTTCTAATCCTGTTGTTTTGTGTTATGAACATCATTTGACCTGAAATGCATTGCTTTTTGGAAAATGTACATGGCATGGCCGACGGGCATTGCCAAAGCAATGTTTCCAGTGGCTAATGCATGCATCCTCTGTGGCCCCAGTGTATCATGGGAGCATTGCATGCTCTGTGTGTGTCGCAGTGCTCTGTGTTTGTTTTTGTTGAGTCATAACGTATATAACCCGAAAAATCGAAGATCTAGCTGTCAGAACCACTCAGTTGGATGTATTAGTTTCCATAAAACACAGTCATGCATGCTGCTTCTACATTGTTGTTCATTTTTACTGGGGCGTGTTGTTTATATGTGATGCAGCGATGTTGTCTGATGAAGTTTTGCCTGTTTAAGAAAGGAGATCTCAACATGTTGTGTTTGATTTTTCTGAGTTGATCAATGCATTATGTGAGAAATAAAAAAAAAATGAATACTAAACCTTTTAGTGTGACCACTGAAACATATATGAAATTTATACATTTGGATGCGCCCTTTATTAGTCCAGCAGCTTTGGAAAAAAAGTGGAACTGGTGAGTCCAGACCATCCAGTGCATCTAAAAAGTGTGAATTACAACTTTCAAATTCTGTGTGCAACAAAGTTCAAATTCTGTGATGTCAGTCATCGGAAATGATCTTTAAACGCTGTGCTGTTGTCTGCATTTGCCCGCATCTATTCAATTTGACAACATTTTTGATGTCTGAGTGACAGGCGTAAGGGGATGATCAAATAGAACGCGTTTTTGCTCTTAAAAACACGAGACGCGGATAATAGTATCCAACTGCAGAGCCGCAATGCTGATGAATGGAAAATAAGGCTGGGTCTCAAGCGCGACACGTTAAAAAGGTACATAATAATGTATATTAAAGCATCTTTGGTGTTTCTATGGTTTCTTTGGGTGTAATCCTGGAAATCGAGGGTAATGCAGATATGACGTCATTGACAGCCGTTACACTGGTTAAAATTGCTGATTTCTCTAGATTTAAACGTTGTTTAAACTGACTGTTATTCCTTCATTTTCTTTTGGAACTTGCCTCTTATAACTAAACTCTGTTACACATCAGTATCTTGTTAAACTAAAATGTAAGTTTTTAAAGTTGTTGCATGCAGTGCAGAAAGAACTTAACAGGACACGTGGGAGCTCATTTAACGTCGTCATTAGATTACGGGAATCTTCTCAACTGAGGATAATTGTGTAACATTCACATGAGGGTCAGTGCACTCTAAATCCCATAATCCACCAAACTCCATTACAGAAGTGTGTTATTAGAGGAGAACCAGTCGACATTTCCCTCTGAATGCATTAAGGAGGCTTTGTTGGAATGCATTGTGGTCGTTCAGATATGCTGTTCCTCAGACAGTTTTCCAAGGCCGAAATATATGTAATGAAGTCTCAGCACTGTCCCTCTTGAAATGTGAAGGCTGACACACACTCAGTATATGCACTGCAAAAACTAAAGGTTGGTGTGGCCATTGACGACCTGCTTTTACACTGTCTTAGTAATGATCCTTTAATGAAGTTGAATGAAGTTACATGCAGCATTGTGACCGATAATCAATAGTTCACACTCCTATTGGGATGCAATTAACCCGATGCCCAGAGACACCCCAAAGTGCAAACGCTTTATCCTGTTGTTGTGAAGGGCTAACAAAGATGAAAAAAGTGCATTTAGATGTTAAGATCCTTGTTAAAACCCTGTAGATGAAACGCATAACTACCCATATAGGAAAAAAAAGACCTTTTCATAATTTTGGAACATTTTAGTGCTCCCAATGTTTAATGTGTATAATTAAGCCTTCTATTTATTGTGATCTTTTAACAAAAACACATGAATTTAGACTGCATTCCGATATTACCTTTCATGAAGTGTGTAATATAGCCTTTTCTGAATGTAAAAGGTCTGTACATTTTCAAAGATCAAAATGCAGGATAAATAGTGTTTGGATCCCAAAAGGACGAACCTATTCTGAACTGCCTGAAATGAGTCTTCAGTAATTCCAGTCTACTTCCTGCACTTTGGTTTGTAACAAATTTGCATAATGCCAGCCTATGGTCTTCATTGGCTGCCTGCGAGCAATGTCCACTTTGACGCACTTTGTGTTGTTGACATGTCAAGAAGACGCTGTTTTCTGTGCTGTGAAAGCAAATCCATTTTACACAAAGGATGACGACTTGCACTCAAATTTATACAGAAAAAAACGACGCCATTGTTAATATTCGTATCACTGTGTTTACAAATGCCTCCAGATGTGAAATTCAGATATGGTAATGGTGTTTAAAAAGCTTCCTAGTTTTGTTTTGGAGGTCTCCTACAACAGGTTTACATTCATCAAAGGTCAAAAAACACTTTCATTTTCTCATAATATACATTGCTGCATAACCTCATTTCTCAAGGAGTCTGAAAACAAGCCCCGCCTTTCCGAGAGCCTACTCTGCTCTGATTGGTCAGACGGCCCAGTCAGTTGTGATTGGTCGACCGCTTACAGCGCGTGTCGGAAACTAAACATCCATTAAACTAAAAACCCTGCTCCAGAGGTTTCCTCAGTCCTCAGCGATTGTACACACTGTAAAAACAGTAACGATGTTGTCGATATTACCGTATCAATCCGAGCGCAAGTCCAATGATGAAACATTAGAAGAACTAGTTATTCAACCCGAACCTCCATCGCAAGGACGACTTGAGCAGGATGTTTCTCAGTGATAAGCTACTTAGTTTGAGGTACATTATGAGATGTTGCAACTGTAATTCCTCACCATCAGCATTAACAAGTGTGCGTCCATCAACAAACCCATGTGTATTTCTGCACATGTGGGAACTGTATCATTAACTGTATCAATAACAGTGCATACGTTAACCGAGCTCTAACGTGTAACATTGACTGATGTAACATTAAAGTTTGTAAAACACATCTTGCTCCTTCCTTTATCTTTACTCAAAGTAGTAGGAACGACAGAGAATCTGCATTAATAGACACAGTTTTAGGTAATAGTGTCCCACAGCTGCTTAGCAGAACTATTTCACTAAGACAGTAATAACTTGAGTTAGCGTTTAGAATATACATCAATAATTAATCATAGTTACAGGTGTGATTCAGAGGGGCAAGTTGGTCCAAATAAAGTGGGTACTGTCTTATCTTTAATGGATACGCGCTTTTGACCTCGCCGAAATTTAAGAAGCAATCGTCAGTAAAAAGACGGGAACACAACAAAAGGTTATACTGGTGTTGTGTTGCTGTGGTAATTTTAATTTCTGACTTTTCACATCCTCATCCTTTGGAAGTGTTTACAAAGACAATTTGCTTTCATAGCGTTTTCTCAACATGTACACAACACACAAACCAGCTACAGTGTTTGAGGGCGGGTCAAAGTAGATGTTGTTCACGGGCAGCCAATAGGCTGGCATTATGCAAATTGGTTATATTGTTACATATGAATGTTATGGAAGTAAGACTGGAATTACTGATGACTCGTTTCGGCAGTTCAGAATCTGTTCTTTCTTTTGGGAGACAATAAAATAGCATAATAGAGGCAATTTAACATGTTTTTCCTGTAAGGGTAGAAATGTACTCAAATTTATTGTTGAATTATTTTTGTATATTTATATTTCAAAACCCTGAATCCTAAGTATTACACTTTTGTGCATACATGCTTTTATGCTTTTCAGGACCCGAGTCATAACCAGAAAATCATAGAGAATTAGGGGTGGGCTCTTTTGACTTGGGTTAGTAATGTCGAAAAGATTATATTTACGAGCTGAACGCACATTAACGCCACCAGAAAGTCGTAAATACGAGTGGGAAGTCAGGATTTTCTCGAAGACAAGATGTTTACAAGTTGGGGGCGTGTCAGTGAGAAATGTGGCGGAATACCACAATATTTTTTGTATTTAGCAGTGACATTGGATGTTTTATTTACAACAAAATAAGCTAATTTCCGACACAAAATATAATAGCATTGTAATATAACAATAACGATAAAGTTTACAGTGACTTCATAAATTAGTTAAACACATTAAAATGCAAAACACACCTGGTGCACATTCTTTGTTCTTTACTTCCTGGAAGTAGAGTTTAAAAACCTTGCTGTAGTTGCGTAGTTAATTAAGAGAAGGTACACCATCATCTTGCTCCGAAAGTGACTTTGGCTGTTTTATTTACAACAAAATAAGCTCATTTTCTGCACAAAATATAATGGCATTATAATATAACAATATAATAGCCTATGTAACGATAAAGTTTACAGTGATTTCATAAATTAATTAAAAACATTAAAAAGCAAAACACACCTGGTGTACATTCTTTTTTAGAGTTTGTGTAGTTAAGTAAGAGAAGGTACACCAACATCTTGGCATCGTAAACACGACTTCCCACCTCGTACATACAAACTTCCCAGGAGGCCTTGAACGTACCATAATTAATAACCAAGCAAAATCACCCAAAAACCTTGCAACCACCTAGCGAGGCACTTAAAAACATTCAGAACACCTTGGCAACCACCAACAACATTCCAGCATCATGTTGGTGAGTTTTGCATGGGCAAACAATAGGATTTTCTTCAGTTAAATTCTAGCTAATTTATTGTCTTAAACTAAAACCAATATATAAAAATCAAGGTTTGTGTATTTATTATATATGGATCCATTTTAAAAGCCATCTGTATAGGCATTATCTAAACATTTACTCCCATTGCTTTCCTGCACCGGTCTGTTTCTCTGAACATCCATCAGTGCTGTGTCTCTCTGGAGACTTTAGAAATGATGAGATGTGCAATAACGTGCCATGGTTTAATAATCCTGCTGGCTAGCCCAGTGTTGCTGAGATAAATTCCCAGAGCATTGTGGGAGGAGATCAACCAGCAACCCTAATATAAATTTCAATGCAAAACCCTGCTTTAAAATCCACACAAATTCGTCCTGACCAGCTGTTGAGAGATCCTTTGGGTGAATGTTCGCATAAGTTAATGTGCAGGTTCCTGACAGGTACATGAGAACATCACGTATACTGATGAAGACGTGACAGGCAGAACTGGTTCCCTGGATGTTCTGGTGTCAAGGAAACGCCTTCTGTGGGATTTACGGTTAAGTGCTTCCCGGTTCTCTACATTAACCAGAAGCCTATGTCCATATGGTAATGTGCCAAACTCCCAGTGCAGAGTCACATGACCATGTGATGATGGATGCTGGAAAAAAGGGTTCATAAATTCTATCAGGAGATTTGTTTTGGAATTTTATGAACTTATAAGTGTGCTATTAATACCATTTGATCATTTTTTGGCTTGGGTTTTCAAAAATTGATTGATTTCGGTTTGTGAAATCAATACAAAAAATTGGGATAATATATAAGGCTGTCTTACCACATTCTTCTGGTAGAGCATTATTTACTATATGTTATACATTTAATTGTTAGATGACGAGGATTAAGATTTGGAGATTTTTATTTAACCATGAGTTCCCAGAATGATTGCTGTGGGGTAAAATGTGTCGGATGCTTGGCTCAACTTATAGTGACAGTTACTCTCAAATAGAGGAAGAAATATAATAAATATTATTACAAAATGTGGAAATAATTGTTTTATTTAATTCCAATTTTATTAATTTTGAACCTTATCTTTGGCATGATTGGCAGAAAATTTTAATTTTGGAATGGGATTATGCATTAGTAATTTTTTTTCTCTCATGTTCATATTTTTATTTTTAATGTTAATTGGTTACATATTCCCCAATCAATCAGCCCTTTGACCTGATGGATATTTATATATTATTTTATAAATAATAATTTTTTTATTATACATTTTTTAATAGTGCTCTTAATCGATTAAAAAAATTAACTAACTAATCACATTTTTCTGTGATTAATCACAATTAATCGCGATTAAAGACATTAAAGTTTGTAATATACAGTTTATACGTTTTTAAAATATTTTATAATGTAATAATTTCACAGTTACTCTTCAGATTAATGTAGAAACAACATAAAGACAGTATATTTTAAATACTTGTTTAATGGCATCTTTTTATGAATGAAGGCCAGTATCACTGACACTAATACAGCTACTGATGTCAGATGTAATTTTAAACATTAATTATAGCCATTCAACATTACAGTGTAATTGAAAGCTATCAGTTTTAACATTTTATTAGGCTCCAAACTTAAAACAATCCTCACATAAACCCATAATAAATGTCATATTTACCTGTGCATTAATTGTGTTAAATATTTTTAACTGAAAAAAAAATTATTGCATGCGTTAACGCGTTAACGTTGACAGCACTAATATTTAAGTCTTATTTCTATATTATAGAGATTAAATCCTGAAATATTAAACCATATTGGTTTTTCATTTGTCTTGTTTCTCTTTGCTTAGAGGAAAGGTTACTTGAAAAAAGTGGCACAGCTTACCCCACAGTTATAGTTCATGAATCACCCCTTGAGTTTGTGCTTGCAATCTTTGTTACTTTGTTAAATCCCTATACGCCACAACACTGTATTTGGGAAATGTTTAGGGGGAAAAAGATATTTCAGAATGTTTGGAGAACATTCTGGAAATCCAATTCAGAATCCAATTCTTGTTTGACAGCTTAATCAGTTCAGAGATCTGAGACGGTTGTCTGGGGGAACGTTAAACTAATGCTGCTTATGAAGATGTCTCAGTCTGGACTACCATCACACGAGCCGTGTTGTGGGAGGAGGTGTCCATAATAACCAACTCTGAATTCTGTTCTGTTCCAGGACACTTGAAAATCTCTTTTGATATTTTAGTCATAATAAATTTTCCAATCCACATAGATTTTTTCCTTGTGGACTTCCTTGTGTAAGTCACCCTTTGCCTAGATTCATTTTTTATCTTTTTGCATCGCCTGTTCCAAACATTAATGAACTATGTATTTCCAAAGAAATTTTGATGTAGTATTCATCAGTTCGGATGCTACCCATCGCTAATAGCAAGTCTCACTCATCTGATTCATGGGATTATGATGCAAACATTTCATTTAGCACATTTACTCTTTATTTAACACTCGATGAGACACTCTCCATCCATCCATCCATCCATCCATCCATCCATCTAAACGAACTACAAGTGACTATAGAAATTCCAAAAATCATTAAAAAATGTATGAAAAAAAAAAGACTAAAAAAAGTTCATTGTATTAGAAAAGATAGATAGATAGATAGATAGATAGATAGATAGATAGATAGATAGATAGATAGATAGATAGATAGATAGATAGATAGAAAAAAATGCTTTCGTTTAAAATGATCTTTGTGTCTTTTTCCTCAAAGTGTTAGGCAGATGTGAAGACCACAGATATATCAAATCTGTCATTGCATTTTGCTTTGGCTTGAAATTTGAGGCTTTTAAGCTGTGCAAAGTGGTTGAGATGATGGACACATGGCAAGGATCATTAAGCAAGTGATTTCCGGATATTTCCAGCATTTAGCTCTGGCCTGCCGGATTGGAACACACCTCAGTGCAGTTAATTGCCCTTTTGGTCACGTACAGTTGCTGTTTTCTGGCTTTCATTTAGTTGTGCTGTTTTGCTAATGAAAATAAGGGCTGTGATTGGTCCCTGATATGGCAACCAACTATATTTCTGATCTTTTTCTGCAAATAGCTTGCAGCCAAAATGATCAATTACATTGTTGTTCTTAGTTTAAAAAAGTTTATCTACAACAATTACTCATGCTCTAGTTACAGTAAACTCACAAACCGGATCTGTGCACCCCACTAGAGCGTTTCATTAAAATTACATTCAAAATCTTAATCTAAATTTGAATTCCAAAGCAGCTCATGTATTTAGCCAATACAAAAAAACATTCATTGTGAATGCATATATGGCATAATACAAGTACAGAAAGTCTTTGTGTCATATTAAAATAACATGACAGGCTTCAAAAGATGCGAGTGTGAGGGAGAACTCAGTCTGATTTCTATCGTAGCTCCACATTTCAACACTTGGAAGTCTAGCGACGCTTTTGATTTAAGTTCAGAGGGAAATCTGAGAGGGGGAGAGCCACTGGTTAGACGTGTGCCGTTTAATGAAGTCGCGCTGGAACGCCCATGGTTCGGGATCAAAGCCACTTTGTTTCTAAAGAGGACTAAACTGACAGGATGTCAGCCTGTTTCGCCCCTCTGAAACTCCAGAGTCCTCTGAGTGGCTCAAAGGGACATTTTCCATATCACACCGTCTAGACCTGCCCTGAGAGCTCACCCAAGTCCAGTAATTATTTCACATGAGATTAGAATATTTTTCTATTTTCAGCATTTCATACATTTTTAACTTAATGTTAATTCAGTAATTTTGTATTCAAGCTAATTTTTATTTTAAATCTCAAATGAGGTTGTTAGCGACCACCTTGAATACTAATCTACGGTTTAATGAGACTGTCCATTGGCATAACATTATAATGCTGTATAAACAGTGTACAATAAATTTTACTGTACGTATATGCTACTTTAATAATTGCAATTTACTTGGATCTCTTCATGTTGACCTTTTTATGCAGACATTTAACTCTTTCCCCGTCAGCATTTAAAAAAAAAAGTTGTCAGCCACCACTAGCGTTTTTGATCATTTTCACAAAAATTTCATGGCCCCCAGAATATTTTGTTGTATGAATATCTGAACATGCAATATATCAAAAGAAAGAACAGACCGTCTGCTTTTAAACAAACAAACAAAAAACTTTTTATTCTAGCTTCATGCATTCTTTTTTTATCAACACTTGAATTTGGGTAAGTTTCATAAAAAAGCAACATTTTAAGCAAAAAACTGAGGAAATCACGTGTTTGTCAAAGACTACATCTGGATCGGATTCAGAATGATGATCAAACACAGATGGAGTAGATCGAGTCCATCAACACCCCCAAAGCTTCACAGTCCTATAGCTCGTCCTGGGTCGACATTTCATTCAGTAATATTAGGCAGTTTTGATTTATATGCTATTTATTGTTGGTGATCGCGTTATTTTACATATGCATGATTACATATGCTATCGCTTGTTTTTGCAACTTCTTCGCATGTGTTTTGATCAGGAGATTCAGTACTCTTTCAGAAGATGTATCATAGCGCCCCCTAGCGTATAACAGTGAAAACACAGAAACCCGGAAAATTCTGTGTTTGGCGGGGAAGTGTTTTCTCACAAATGACGGAAAATTCCGTGTTTGCCGGGGAAAGAGTTAAAGCCACAATATGTAATTTTTCACCGCTAGAGGTCGCTTATTCAAAACAAAGGCGTAGCTATTATGCCGCAGACGACCGCTTCCGCTTCGGTACTGCGTATGTGGAGTAACGCAGCGCTGTTTTATCATATTAGATACATTTGAGTGTGTTGAAAGTTATGTTATAATGTTACACTGTGCGTTCGCTCGATGGCTACTATGAGACACTTGTTGCACACTGCAGTAAGCTAGATCGATATTAGGCATGGTAAAACATGGTACTGAATCAAGAAAACGAGATTTAAACAATAAGACTGTGTTGAGCTATATAACAATGACTAGCTTACATGTCTAATAAAACACATAATATATTAAAGCTTCTTTGGTGTTTTCATTGTTTCTACAAACTAAAACCGGAAATCGAGGGTAACGCGGGTATGAAGTCATTGATAGGCGACGCATGGACATGGTCCGTGTCCTGGTTAAAATTGTTTAATTCTCTGGATTTAAACATTCTTGGAAACATTTGGGATAATGTAAGTACACAAGTCAACAAAATATATAACACTGTTCTAGTGGTTGTTGGATATTTTAATCCAAAAGTCTTACATATTGTGCCTTTAACAAGGAAATGAAATGATGACAGCTCAATGCATCTGGCCTAGAAACAGCTCAACTCAGTAATTATCTTATTTATGTATTCATTTCATTCTTTTTGTATGAGAAATGGCACTCGTTGTATAATTAAACCGTTCATAATTTTGTCCTTGATTTCTTATTTTTCCCCCACCTCTAGTGACTTTTACTTAATTGAAACAACTGTTGGCTATCAGCCTGGGTTGACTAATTTGACACATGGGGAGATATGCAAGACACGCCAACACCCTGCTAATAAATCATAGTGGGGCCGTCATACGGGAAAAGGCCATTCAAATGTTCTTGCTAATTTTACAGAGTGCCATTTTGAGTATGCCTGCTCCAGCTAATGTAGGAGCTTTGCTCTCCTGTCAGCGGCATCTACTCCTGCTAGCCTGAGGCTGTGATCAGGTGCCTGATGTCAGGGTTTATCGTCACCGAATGGTGATTGCTTTAGAATTGGTCCTCGGCATAAGCCTGTGCTATTTGTTCAGGTAATGCAGGACAAGTGGAGTTGGCTTTGCATCTTGCATGGCTCAATAAACTAAGGGAAGATGTTTTCGAAAGATAGGGGTGATTGCAAAGAATTTGAGCAGAGGGTATTCAAGATATGTGAATTATTAAAGGCCACTGAAGTGCCTTGAAACGCACAGCATTATTCAACATGTTGATGTAATTTCCACTGAAACAGGAAGACAGGACCGGACCTATTAAACAGCTCCTCCCCTTTTTTAAAAATAGCCAATAGCATTTAGTTTATATCACAGCTCGGAGCAGACTTGTGTGCATGCTGCGGCTGTTCGTGTGACGTTAACGTGAAACCAGACTTCATTTGCCCCAATTGAAAGCATATTTACACTGTCTGAATCGTTCCCTATCCACTATATAGTGCACTATGTGCCATTCAACATGCAGAAAATAGTAAATGTGTGAACAAGTGACCGATTTCAGCCGCAGCTTCAGCATCTATTTATAATGTAGGGGGCGGGACGCTTCAGATTCTAGAGAGCATTTGATTGGACAGAAAATCTGATGAGAAGCTGAAGTGTGATGTCATCAAAATCATTGATCCTTATTGGCGGAAGTGAGAAACTGTAAGTTTTGAATGCTTATATTTTCTAAATGTGAATTTTGTCATTGTTTTGGAGCACACTAGCTTATAGATAACAGTAATGATAACATATTCATACTAAAAGAAAATTTTTGATTTCATGGTGACTTTAATAAGGCTAAATTCAACTTCTCTTCTCAATAAATATTCTAAGCGCACAGACTTATTGACATTCATGCATTTTATTTGATGGAGTGAATGGCATCATCTTGGACTGAATGTAATCTACATCCTTTTGATTTTCCTTTTTTACAGATATGCTGAGAATTTGATAGTCTCATTTTTGTTTTCTCTTTCACTGTTTTACTTATTCTAGAACCCCCAGGTAATCTGTGATCTCTTTAATGATCAAAATGTGTTTCTTATTTTCTTTCACAATAGTGATATCACAATTTGAACAATGGAAAACTCATCAGACAATCAATCTCAGGACATTTCAATGGCAATTGTACCATGTTACTTCCATAGAGCCAGTGCTAGTGAGACATGTTGATAGGCTCTCTGATTTGATGAAATAAAGAAAACATTTGACTTTAGAGTCCCCGATGGGTCCTAAACCATGTTACTGAGCTGTCAACATTGTTAAAATTTGAGATATTAGACATTTAGAGGAATAGTTCGGCTAAAAATTGACCTGAAATACTTTTTTTCCCCATAGAATGCAAACTGAGAATATTTACACATCTGTTTTCCATACAACAAAAGCAAATAGTGACCAGCTTTCACAAAAACACCATAAAACTCCCATTAAAGGGTTAGTTCATCCAAAAATGAAAATTCTGTCATTAATTACTCACCCTCATGTCGTTCCAAACCCGTAAGACCTTCGTTCATCTTCAGAACATGAATTAAGATATTTTTGATGAAATCAAACCAAACCAAACATAGGCAGCAATGTTATTGCAACTTTCAAGGAAACATTGTTAAAATAGTCCATGTGACTACAGTGGTTCAACCTTAATGTTATGAAGCGATAAGAATACTTTTTGTGCGCAAAAAAAAACAAAACAAAAATAACAACTTTATTCAACAATTTCTTCTCTTCAAAGTCATTCTCCTACGCTATTCACGTAGTAAATACAGCGCAGTGCTTCCAGGTTCTACGTCAGAATGGCGGCTCACCATTGGCTAGCTCCTGCGTCAGCATCACACGCATGCGTCGTGGTGCTCAATGATGAGTTGGCATTCTGACATAGAACCCGGAAGCGCTGCGCTGTATTTACTACGTGAATAGCGTAGGAGAATGACTTTGAAGAGAAGAAATTGTTGAATAAAGTTGTTATTTTTGTTTTGTTTTTTTTTGCGCATTTGTTTTGTTGTTTTTTTCTGACATAGAACCCGGAAGCAATGTAAACTGCGTAGGAGAATGGGACAGACGAGAAGAAATTGTTGAATAGTCGTTATTTTTGTTTGTTTTTGAGCACAAAAAGTGTTCTTGTCGCTTCATAACATTAAGGTTGAACCACTGTAGTCACATGGACTAGTTTAATGTTGTCTTTACTACCTTTCTGGACCTTGAAAGTTGCAACCCTAAAAATGACTAAAGCATACATGATTTTTCTCATCATAGGAGCTACGTTGTCCATTACTGTTCAGTACAGGCATCAGAACCACGTCTTCCTGCAGCAGATCTTTATTTGTGTGTGCAACGGAGGAATTCCTGACACTGTTTTACAATGGATACATTTTATAAGCAATTTGTGAGTTCTCAGCTGGTAAAAACATTATATGTTTTTTGTTTTGTTTTTTGACTGTACTAAAGCATAAAAATACCGTAATGTGTTTGCAGATATTTAGGAAACATGCTAAGTTCACATACTTGTTTCTCTGAAGAAAAAAGCAAGTTATTCTACTTTGAAATGTGCTTTCCTTGTCGGAATGTCTGTTTTTGTTTTGGTCTGTGTGATCCCACCCACTGCCAATTTACCCAATAGTATTTCGACCCCCCAGTTGGTTGCCAGCAAACGAACTGGGTCAGAGATCGCAGATTCTACCTGAACTAAAAAGTCTCTGCATCCATCTAAAAAGCTCTATGACGAGAGTCATTTTAAAATACAGATACATTAGCCGATCAACTTACAGAGTAAAGCTTGTCGCTTTCCATTGTCAATTGTGTTTGTTCCTGTTGTGTGTTCTCAAACTGACAGCCTGCGTGAGCATCGAGTCTGAGGAGGAGGGGGCAGGGAAACAACTCTCTCCAATATTTTGAATTTGGACTGCAGTACCCATTTCAACCGCTAGCTGTCAATCTTACACACTGCACCTTTAAGCCGTTAGTAAGTGAAATTCATGCTCTCAATTGCAATTCACAAATTGAAACTATTTGATTGGTTATGAGACATGCAAGGCCATTTGGCATCATCAAAACTAACTCAATACATCTTTTGAATTTAGTGAATATGGAACTATTAATTTAAAGGTCTATTTAGAATTATTAAATGCAGTTTTGTGTAATTCTCCCACTCTTTCACTTATCACAATGTTGTACCATTATTGCACTCCACAGAAACAGTTTAGCCAGTTGGCAAAAATCATGCACTGAGTTTGATTCTTTTTTCGTTATTTTAGTGATCCATTCTGAGCAGCATCCTCCAGACTGTGTCTGTCTGGGTACTCAGACACTGACCCTGAGCTCGTAACTCATACAGCGTGGCCTTGTAGTTGTTTGTGTGTCTAGCCGGAAATGAAAAGCATTAATTGTTCCCCAGCGCTCCGGCCGGTGCTGACCAGGTTAACTGCCCCCTCTCTCAGTCCATTTACCCCTGCGCCTCTTCCACACTGCCAACCAAATAACTGCTTCAGTTTTAAGAGGGGAGCGTATCGATTCTTCAGCGGTGGTTAATGAATTTTGATTGCTATAGCTACCATCAGAGATAGGGTTTTGCTTTATTGATTTAAGGCTGCTGGGATAATTTTACACACACATGAACAAGAAATTTCATGGATGGATCACTGGGCTTTATCATTAGCCCCATTTTAACCTTTCTGCATGTGTGGTTTTGAATGTGACATTGGAAAATTTGATTATTCTTCCTGTTGTGTCAAATGATAACCAACCATCCAAGAGAATCAAATGTGTGAGTTCTATCATCTATCTATCTATCTATCTATCTATCTATCTATCTATCTATCTATCTATCTATCTATCTATCTATCTATCTATCTATCTATCTATCTATCTATCTATCTATCTATCTATCTATCTATATTTTTGTGCCATTTATGGTATTTTGTCTGTCTGAGTCACCTATAGCTATGTTTCTTTCAGATGTGGATGTCAGCCAGTAGAAAATAATTTATTTCCACTCCAGCCATATGGTTTCGTGAGCTGATTCCTACTGATTTCTTTCAACTTCATCCTCGGTGTGTGGGTCTCATTGACCGTCAGAATGAAAGGCTTTGTTCTGAGTCACTCTGTTCAGTGGAGGACTTCAAATGAATGAACTCATTGGTGCAGTACAAGGCCAACTATGTAACACTATTCCGCCAACTCATTTGGCCTGGAAACATTGATGATAGTCTTATCAGTACACTATAGATGACAGGCACAGTGTAGTCTCACGTTGCCAGATTTTTGGTGTAAGCCTGGTCCACTCTTCAGTTTAAAGGAATATTCTGGGTTCTAAACAAATTTCTGTCATGACAACTCTCAGAGTGTTTGGCATGGTAGTGGATATAACAATGTTGATATATTTAGTCTTGGCTGAATAGATCTGCTGCTGCTGCTTTTATTGCTGCTGCTGCTGCAGATCAAATACGGGACTTTCTACTGCCAATACACACACAACATGCTGCTGTGAGCAAGTAAGACATGCTGCTGCTGTACAATATAGCGCACATGAGTTACCCGTAGCAGATCTATACAGGTGTAGCTGGGGAAGGTGGAGGGTTTCTGAAAGCGTGCTGCACTGCTACAGCAAATGCTGACCAAGTATTTGAAGGTTGAGCAGCGAGCTCATTGGCTACTGATACAGCAGGATCCAATCAGCTGTGCCCTATAGAGAGTGATGTGATTGAGTTAAGGGCCTATCAGCCTGGTCCATCTAGAGTTTCATGACAAAACTTTGTATTAAGCTTATTCGACAGAACTTGTAGTATAATGCATAATGATTGCCATAAAAAAGAATACATTTGATTCATCCATGTTATTTCCTTAGATGGAGGCTACGGTGAGGCACTTATAATGAAAGTGAAAGGGATCCATTTTCTTCCGTTAAATCTAATGTAAATCATTGGTTTTATGGTTTATGGCATTGCGTTGTCATGGAAACAATTGGATAGAACTCAGAAAAGGTCATTTCGATTTAAGGCGATTTATTTCATTCTGAAATCATGTTAACATTAAGATTATTGTTTACATCTTGTGGCTATACTATTAAAACTGAGTATTTTAATGATTGGACCCATTCACATCCATTGTAAGTGCCTCGCTGTAACCCATATTTTTATATTTTTTAAAGAAAAGGAAGGACAAGTGGAAATTCATTTTTGTGGTAATTACCTTCATGTCACAGACGTTTCACTTGAATTGATCCTTGAATTGCCTTAAATTGTCTCAAGTAAAGCTCTGAATATCTTGATCATTTGATGCCATGAATCTTACATTAGATGTACAGTATATGATCGTACATCCCTGTAGTTTAGCAGAGACCCTCTTTAGTTTACAATCACAGTACATGGACCATCTCATCTCCAATCTTCTCTACAGGATCATTGGTTACGAAGCAATTCAAATAATGTTTTATCACAGTTACCTTTCCATGTATTACATGTATCTGATCACCACCGTGGTTGACACCACTGATAATGCTTTTGTTAGGTATGGGGGTCTTACTATTGTTTCCCTGAGGGAGATGCACTGTAGATCAGAAAGCCACATTATGAGGTTATTTACTGCTTGGACTCTTTGCCCTTTCCGCTAAAGGTCGACTGGGCAAAGATGGCTATTGTTCTTCCACGTGTCTTCTCAGACAGGAGGGAAATTAATGTTCAAGGCATGTGACGGACAGGTATCTGATCAGTCAGATCATTGTGATTACAATCTCACTAGACTTTATTAAATGCACGTCTATCAAAGTTGAGTTCTGCAAGTGCAAAATTGTCTAGATGTTCACTTGATATTGAGAAAAAAAAGAGAGCATTCTTTTCTTGAGATGTACCTAAGCTCTTCAACCTTGCGATTCCACTATTATAAGTTGATGTATTGTCTGTTGTACAGGGTAAGATATCTTTCATGCATTACGTACTATATGAGCCAGTGTTTGTATTCCAGTAAAGCTGTGGTGCTGTATAATTGACAGTGGTATCTCGTCTTCTCCTCTCTGGTTTCTGTTTGCGCACTCTTGAAAAGCTTACAGCAGAATCAGACTCAAGCAGGCTCTAGGGAAATATTGATACATATTGGAACCAAAGGTGAACACCGTTGAACACACACACATGCATACAAACATCTCAAGCCTTCGAGCCTTTGTGTACACTTCATGAAGGTCACCCTGAAAGGCGACACAATATTCCTGCCTAACTGCATCCAGGAGTGACTCAAAGAGCCAATCTGGCCTTTAATCTTCCGAGAAGAAGTGCACATCGTTCGTAACCTATTCCATTAGCTTTCCCTCCCCCATTACCTGCCACATCCACCACAAACCTCTGCTTCTGTTTTGGATACAAATAACATCAAATGGCCTTATTCTGTGCATCTGTAGGGTTTCTGCTGAGAAAGCAGTGTTGCTGTAAATTGAAGGATATAGGGCCCTATTATATACCTGGCGCAATGCGGCGCCAGGCGCAACATAAGTGTTTTTTGCTAGTTTCAGCCCGACGCAGTTATCATTTTCACGTCCAGCGCCACGTTGTTTAAATAGCAAATGCACTCGCGCCCATCTGTGCACCCATGGGCGTGCTGGTCTGAAAACAAGGTGTGTTCAGGTGCATTGTTGGCGCGTTGCTATTTTGAGGCAACTGAAAACGACTGCGCCATTGACCAACAAAAATCTGGTGTACAGTCAATAGCGCAGTATTTTTTGTGTTATTTAAAGAGCGCGTTAGTAATATGCGTCTATAGGCGGGTGCACAACACTCGTACACTCTGCTTATTACACACACAGGGACGCACAGCAGCACACAAACATTTTTAAATATTAAAAATAAAAGGATTCCTCTCTGGAGAAGTGTTCAGTCTTTCCACCATATACAGTAAATAGTGTGATGCAAGTGCAACTGGCTTTTAAAGGGAATGGGAGATGAGACTCTGATTGGTTTATTGCACGTTACGCCCAAAACACACCCATTACTCATTAAGAGACTAGAGACAACCCTTTTAGACCAACCATTTTTTCTGTCGGTAAACTAGCAAAAGTGGATTCGGACAAGCCCTAAGTGCACCTGCGCCATGCGCTTCAGACCATCAGATCGTTAAAATAGGGCCCTTTGCGTTCTTTATTTCATCATTTTTGTCTTCACGGATATAGATTCACAGGTTCAATGAGTATTCAAAGTCAAATAAATATCTAGTTAAATATGTAATTGTTTATCATTAATTTTTCTTAAATGTATTTTAAAATATATAAAATATATGATTTGTATAAATATAATATATATTAAACATTTTATAAAATAAATATTTTTTTTATATATATATATATATATAATTAATATTGTAACGGTTAGTATAATCCATGACCAATATATACATTTATTTTAATTTAGCTAATAAAAATGTTTATATATATATATATATATATATATATGATAATATGTTTATCAAAGTGAAATTAATATATTAATGTCTGTTTTTTTCTTTAGTTATATATTAATTTATATTTATAATATATAAAACATATATTTATATATTAACATAATTATAATTAATGACATTATATAAATATATAAATGTAATATATATATCAGATATCAGTGTACATATTTTCGATAACACTTCACAATAAGGTTTCATCATGTTAACATGAACTAACAATAAAAAAATACATTTCTGATGCGTTTATTGTTTATTCTTAGTTCATTTGCTGTCTGTTAATATTATTTAATGGACCTGAGCTTGCCTGAACTACGAGTAGTTGCATTTTTATTAACTAACGTTAACAAAGATTAACACATACTGTAACAAATATATTATGTTGCTTAATCCAACTAACTTTAACAAATGGGATCATATTGTGCTACCAGATTTTCAAATATGCACAGAAAAAATGTATGGATTTCTTGCAAATCCATAAGTGTATATAATATATAAAGTGTTCGTCAGGTGTGGCACTCAGCAGAAAATGTGGAGTTGACTGACGTTTCTGCAAGCACAGGCACCAGTTTCTCACATAATTTCACATCTTTAAACCTTGAGCTCTAAGCAGGGTTTATTCAATCTCAGAGCAATTTGCTCTGTATCAAATTACTGCCACCTCTACCATTTTGGAAATTGCTGCAAACTGAGGTTGACAGTTCAAAAAATGGCAAATTTGGCAGGGTGAAAGAAAGCACTCTTGTCATACACTCATATGATGAATAATTCGACCGTCACTTTGTACTGTGCCATTGCTTTGCCTGGCAGATAGCTGATAAAGTCATCTTTCCGATATTCCCATGCAGCAGCATCCTTGTGTTGAATGTGGAGTGTGTCTCATCTGACATACAGTAAGAGTGCTGGGACGGATCTGAGCATGAAATGCTCTAATTATACTTCATGTATGAAAGGCTTATACACCATGGGTGGTGAAATCCTTCACAACTACTTTCCTTAATGGATTTTCCCTCACTGTAAAGTTTAACAGCACCAGTCATCATGCTGCCGAGGCCATTATTGAAGCTTATTAAACTTTTTATAATGTTATAAAAGTTTGTGTAGCTCGCAACACCTTGCACAGGGTTTCAGAGAATGTTATATGGAAATGTGTGATTGGCCAAAAGCTTTATATGCATGAAAGAAACGTATTAACAGAGTTGTAATAAAAATTCTACATTTATATGAACATAATTGTGTTACAATCTGTCTGTCTGTCTGTCTTCATTTATTTATTTATTTTGGCTAAAATCTATAGTCAAATGTGCAAATGTCATAAAAAAATTTGTTTTTATTCACGTTTCATGACAATTCAGCACATTTTACAACCCCCCAGTAGTTAAAAATGCACATAATTTATGCAAATGCAAATATCTTTGCATAACGATAATGAAAATTAGGGGTGAAAACGTGCTTAATTTTTTATGTCAATATGCAAAAAGGTTGAATTTCTTAAAGGGGTCATGACATGAGAAATCAAATTTGCCTTGCTCTTTTGACATATAAGAGGTCATATAAGAGGTCCATTAAAACCATTTAACCATTGTATCATTAAAACATTTCATAGCTTAAAACGTCCTCCTCATAAACAAACCATTTATTTAATCAAGCTTGAAAAACAGCACATTTTAATGGGTGACTTGTGATGTCACATAGGCAAATACATTGCATATGACTGCCTCCAGAGCAAGAAATTGACAAATAGTTATACGTCATCACACCATAAATCCTGTCCACTGGCTGACATTTGCTTACACTGGATGTGAGCGTTGCGTCAAAAGCAAAAAGAACCCATTATAAACACTGATGCTGTCTACACTGGATACAGTATACAGATGCGCGTTCAGTTTCTGACGTACTGCATGTGCTTGAGTCTGCTGACAACAGGACAAATGGAAGAGTGAGAGAACGTTTGCTTTGACGCGCCCAGTTTAAACAGCTTGTTTGCGTCTCTGGACAGACTTCAGAAAGATCCCAGTGTTGGAAACAAGTGGATGCTTTATTTTAATGGTGCCCCAGATTGTGTTGAAGGATTATATGTTTGTTCAGAGAACAGGGGACAGGGACGGCCATGGCAGAAGCTTCATTTTGTGCTCAGTGACACATTTGTGTGTTGATGTTTGTTTTGGATCATTGTCCTGATGGAAGATCCATCCATGGCCCATTATAAGATTTCTAGCAGAGGGCGTCAGGTTTTGATTTTGTATCTGTTGGTATTTGCTAGAATCCATGATACCATATATCTGAAAAAGATGTCCAGGTCCTCCAGCAAAAAATAGGCCCACAATATATATATATATATATATATATAGCAGTATATTTAACCATGGGCATGGGGTACTTTTTATCCCTGTTTGCACCAAAGCCATCTGGTGGATTTGCTGCCAAAAAGCTCTTTTTATAGTTTCATCTGACCACAGAACCAGGCCCCTTTTGAATTTCCAGTCATGTCTGACAACTGAATATGCTGGAGTTTGTTTTTGGATGAGCGAGGAGGATTTTTCTTGAAACCCTCCCAAACAACATGTGGTGATGTAGGGGTTGTTTGATTTTTTTAATATATATATATATATGATGTTGCACATCAGAACTATATTCTTTGGCTTTACTCATTGTGATGAATGATTAAGGGAATTTGGCCTTTGTGTTTCCTCATATTTATACTCCTGTGGAACAAGACGTCATATCTAGACAATTTCATGTTCCTAGTCACCCTGGTGTGCTAAAAAATGTAAATATTAATGGGAATATACTTCAGAGATATTTTACTCATAAAAAATTCTAAAGGGGCCAATAATTGTTTATTTCATAATGTGAGTTTCCCCCCTATTTCAATTATTTACTTCAATGAGATTATTATTATTTTATTTTTTTTGAATGAAAGATCAAAAGGATAAACATTGGAGATTTATTTTTACAACCATCTTTGATCATATTTACTAAGGGTGCCAATAATTCTGACCACAACTGTATATATAATTAGTTTTTTAGTGCCAAAAATGTTATTAACATTATAAGTGAACCTCAAAGAACACATTAAAAGAATAAAAAGAATCAATATCATGACCCCTTTAAGCAAAATATGATACATTTATTTCTTTTGATTTTGGTATAAAAAATGATAAATATATGATCAGACTTGTTCTTGACAGGTTTTATGAGATTTACCCAAATATGTTTAGAAGCCTATGACCTTATGCTACGTTGCTGTGCTCATGTACTTTTAACACTGCCACAATCATTATATCCATCCCAGCAGTTAGGGTCACGTCCAGGCCATGTAAACACTAAGTCCTCTTTCATCCCATCACATTTATGTATGAAGACAAAACATCTGCACTCACTTGTAAAGTATTAACATCTGTGTCCTACTTTAAAACCTCCCAAAAAATTGGAAAACATGCTTAAGCAGCAAGGCGAGCGCATCCGCATCCAAAAGTGTTGTGCTCTTTCTCCTTGAGCGCCAAACTGGGTCAAGATAAGAACTCCATCATCAAGAAGATGATAAGTGACTGCTCTGTTTAATCCTGGTTTTTGACGCACCACAAAGTTTTGTTGTTGTTTTTGGCACTTTCTTTCTGTTGTGGAGGGCTGTTGAACGTGTGTTTGAAGCGCTGCCTATCTGCGCTGTTCCTCTAATGTGGTGCACGGGGAGATATGGGTACAGACAGCCAGCTAGACGTGATGTTGCGTCTCTATCCAAACCACAGGAACATTGTCTTCTGGCAGACATCCATCACCCTCAGCGCTGTCTGGCTCAGAGCAGGTTCATTATCAGCAAAGCGCTTTACTTCCACAGCGCTGCGGACACTTTAACAGCAGTTTGATGCCTGCTTGTGTCAATAAGGCATCATATTTTTAACTCCCTGCCAATTATAACTCCACTTCTGTCAGGTGGAAATGGATGTAAATGCAGTTTGTCAACTAGGTTTCCTAAATAATCATGTTGATCTGTCGTCTGAGCGACAGATGGTTACATGGCTACATTTTTATCCCTAAAATGTTAGCATAAATTTTAAACATTAGATGTGTTCACACTATTTTGGATGTTAGATCTATATTAGAATGCGTATAATGCAACGCAGTTTTATTTTGTTTAGCAGAGTGTCTATTTACACTAACTCCGCCCACCATTGTCTGATTGAGTGGCGTGGAGAGTAAGACCACCTTTTTCCGAACTCATTCTTCTCCCTTTTCCTATCTTATATCAGCTTGGAAAAGCATTTATTTTAAATGCAAATTAAGAAAATATTCGAAAAGTGGAAATGAAGTGCCAAACGGGTATTTAGTAGTTGGAATAAAGTGTTAGAAGTAGGTGGGCAAGTAATAAGGCAGCATCCATTTGTGATTTTAATAAATATAATCATATACACTGAATATGTTGTTATTATTGCATACACTGAGGTGAAAATAATATCTTAGCATCTAACAACTATTTACCCTTAGTGCAAAGAAAATACTTTTACACTAAATTAGCAAATTAGCGTGGGGGCGCAATCCCATAAAAGCGCACATGGGAGTGGAAAGTTCTGCGTGCAATCTACTGACGACCACGCAAATTAAAGAACACAGACGCAGCCGGATCATTTCCATAATGACCAACGCAATCTACCAAGAGCAGCGCAAATTAGCGTCTGGTTTAAGACATGCTTTTTTGGGCCGTAAATAATGGCGCAAATACCAGTAAACTGACGAGCGCAAACCTTAGTAAATCACCTTGCGTGGTTCATTAAAATACTCTCCTCCCATAAATTTTGCGTCTGAAAGGGAAACTCCTACAAATGCATATGCAATATGGTCAGCCGCAAAAATAACCGTCAACGCCTTTTCAGCGCTAATTTTTCACTGCGTCTGTATAAATCCTGACAGTAGTTTTTTAACGCCAAAGGAACTAAATCTGGCCCTTAGTCTAAACAGCATCTATCGATAACTCCCTGACAATGATGATTGATTGATTGAACGATCCATCTCAGAATAGGGTTTGAACAGCATGTATTGTACTATAGTTGATTACTCCTATCTAAAAATAACTCTTTTGGTAAAGTTTCTGCAGTTTAAAAACTAGATTTTTATATTCTGAGCAGCAGCCAAAGGCCGCTTCTTTTAAATTCAACATAGCAGACATTTCCCATCTAATCTTGTTGATCTGTAGTCTGAGAACATTTATCCTCGCTTCTTTTCAACCTGTCAGTCAAAGGGGAAGATCTTTCTGAACGCAAGGCTGCTCAGACGTCCTGAGGGAGCACAGGCACGTTGCATTTCTGCGAACTTGTACGGGGCGGAGGCACAGTGTTTTAAAAGCGTCTAACCTTTTGACCTTGCAAGTTCATCTTAGTTAGCTAACATGCTTTATACTGGTTTTGATGCTATTTCTCTTTAGTATTCTCTCTTCATATTATGCAATGTGGATTAGTGGGAATTGCTGTGGTATGTGGCCTGTTTTTACAGCCCATTGTGAGAGGGGTCATCGGGGGTCTGATGTGGGCAGCTGGTATGCCCCATCAACCAGTCTGGAGTCAGAAAGCAGGGGTGGTGTCAGGACCGGGCACACGTGCGCTGCATCAGTGCTATGTCAGTACACCTCAATGAGAACACAAGTTAACACAACACAGCTGGCCCGGTTTTATTTGCAGGCTGTGTATTTTGGCGTTAATGCATTCACTGGATTTTTCAACTTAAAGTCTATAGGTGGCTTCTGTACATACAACTATCTAAGTAAAGATTGCATATGTTAGTATGACGCTTATGTTGAATTACGTTATTTTATAGAATTATAATAAGTTATAATTTGATATTTTTCAACATATAAAGCAAAACAATTAACATGATGGATTTATTATTTTTTACTTTTATACATACATTTTTTTATTATATATTTTTATTTTATTTATTAATTTTATTATAAATTATTTTTATTTTATTTTATTCATCCAATGAACTGAACCATCTCAGAATCCCTCCCAAAGGCCTCATTTATGTATCAAGTTCATTGCTTTGAATTTCTGTGGCGAGAGCTTAAAGGTAGGGTCAACACATTTTCACACCCAACTCGTCACATATTGACGCTTGGTCAGGACCCTTCGGCGTCACTTTTTAACGCACAGGGTACCCCTTTAGCGTCATTTTTCGACGCGCAGGGTACTCCATTGATTTCAATGAGAAACCTTTGGCGTCATACACAGACGCGTTGGGCATGGGAATGTTATCGTCATGATGAAATTATACAAACCCGATTCCAAAAAAGTTGGGACACTGTACAAATTGTGAATAAAAAAGGAATGCAATAATTTACAAATCTCATAAACTTATATTTTATTCACAATAGAATATAGATAACATATCAAATATTGAAAGTGAGACATTTTGAAATGTCATGCCAAATATTGGCTCATTTTGGATTTCATGAGAGCTACACATTCCAAAAAAGTTGGGACAGGTAGCAATAAGAGGCCGGAAAAGTTAAATGTACATATAAGGAACAGCTGGAGGACCAATTTGCAACTTATTAGGTCAATTGGCAACATGATTGGGTATAAAAAGAGCCTCTCAGAGTGGCAGTGTCTCTCAGAAGTCAAGATGGGCAGAGGATCACCAATTCCCCCAATGCTGCGGCGAAAAATAGTGGAGCAATATCAGAAAGGAGTTTCTCAGAGAAAAATTGCAAAGAGTTTGAAGTTATCATCATCTACAGTGCATAATATCATCCAAAGATTCAGAGAATCTGGAACAATCTCTGTGCGTAAGGGTCAAGGCCGGAAAACCATACTGGATGCCCGTGATCTTCGGGCCCTTAGACGGCACTGCATCACATACAGGAATGCTACTGTAATGGAAATCACAACATGGGCTCAGGAATACTTCCAGAAAACATTGTCGGTGAACACAATCCACCGTGCCATTCGCCGTTGCCGGCTAAAACTCTATAGGTCAAAAACGAAGCCATATCTAAACATGATCCAGAAGCGCAGGCGTTTTCTCTGGGCCAAGGCTCATTTAAAATGGACTGTGGCAAAGTGGAAAACTGTTCTGTGGTCAGACGAATCAAAATTTGAAGTTCTTTTTGGAAAACTGGGACGCCATGTCATCCAGACTAAAGAGGACAAGGACAACCCAAGTTGTTATCAGCGCTCAGTTCAGAAGCCTGCATCTCTGATGGTATGGGGTTGCATGAGTGTGTGTGGCATGGGCAGCTTACACATCTGGAAAGGCACCATCAATGCTGAAAGGTATATCCAAGTTCTAGAACAACATATGCTCCCATCCAGACGTCGTCTCTTTCAGGGAAGACCTTGCATTTTCCAACATGACAATGCCAGACCACATACTGCATCAATTACAACATCATGGCTGCGTAGAAGAAGGATCCGGGTACTGAAATGGCCAGCCTGCAGTCCAGATCTTTCACCCATAGAAAACATTTGGTGCATCATAAAGAGGAAGATGCGACAAAGAAGACCTAAGACAGTTGAGCAACTAGAAGCCTGTATTAGACAAGAATGGGACAACATTCCTATTCCTAAACTTGAGCAACTTGTCTCTTCAGTCCCCAGACGTTTGCAGACTGTTATAAAAAGAAGAGGGGATGCCACACAGTGGTAAACATGGCCTTGTCCCAACTTTTTTGAGATGTGTTGATGCCATGAAATTTAAAATCAACTTATTTTTCCCTTAAAATGATACATTTTCTCAGTTTAAACATTTGATATGTCATCTATGTTGTATTCTGAATAAAATATTGAAATTTGAAACTTCCACATCATTGCATTCTGTTTTTATTCACAATTTGTACAGTGTCCCAACTTTTTTGGAATCGGGTTTGTATATTGGGTTATAATTTTGCCATTATGACATGTTGGAGTGTGATTCTCAATTTAATAAACCAGCATAATTTCATTTACATTTATTTTATTTTTTTATTTACGCTATTTAGACACGTTTGAACACGTAACCCAACCCCATCCCATCCTTAAACCTACCCATTTGTGTATTATATGATATAAAAAATAGGATAGAACAGGCAGATACGACTGATTTGTGTGAAGAAAATCCCCAAATGCGATCAGAGTCTCCATCTGCCGAAGATCAAGAACACATTAAAAAATTGCCACCCGAAGAAACGTTACGTCAGCTTTGATAGTGAAATTGCATTGGCTCTCGTGTGTCTCGTGACCAATTGCGTCATTACGTCAGCTTTGATTGTAAAATGTCATTGGCTCTCGTGTGTCTCGTGACCGATTGTGTCATGCTAAAGAGTCGGTGTATCTTTTGAATGAGAAAGTGCGTAGTGCATTCACAGAGCGGCGGGATCATCATTTCAGCGATTAAAACATTAAAGGTGCCATAGAATGCATTGATACAATATTTTAAATTGTTCTCTGATGTCTACATAGAAGGTATGTGGCTCAGGTAAGGGTTTTACATGTCCATTTACAACCCTAGGATTTGTCCCTAGAATGAAATGGGCCGTTATTACCTTATTTGGAAGGGTCATGAATAATAATGTTCAGCTCTGCTCTGATTGGCTGTTTCACAGCAAGGCTCATTTCAGTAGCTCACACAAGTGCAGTTATTCAGCAAACACAATCGCAAATAGTCGAGAGATCAATTTACAATTTACGATTTATTACAGTTCATCACTGAGGTGGTTTGATGTCAGTTTTAGTCGCGCAAACAGCACAAGCGGCATGACACTTTAAGCAGAAAATCTCAAATGGAGATTGCTGAAATGCAGCTTACTTGTTTATTGATGTTTTCAGATCATCCGCGCGCGAGAGAGAGAGAGCGTGCACATGGTTGCCAGATTGCAAAGTTTAAGTAAAACACTGGATAGAATACGTGTTCTTTTAACAGAAAAGCTCTGATTGGAATATTTAAATGATTGAAATCTGGCAGCCGCAAGCAAAGCAAAGCTCTAACGCTACGCCTTGATCTGACGCATTGGGCAAACAACTGAAATTAATGGAGCACCCTGTGCATCGGAAAATGACGCTAAAGGGGTACCCTGTGCGTTAAAAAGTGACGCCGAGGGGTCCTGACCAAGCGCCAATATGTGACGAGTTGGGAGTGAGGTGTTGGTAGGGTAGGCAATTAACACTTTGTTATTCTGGTTGAAACTTGCTTCACATCCTGATAGCAATCAATAATAGAAGTGGTGTAAATATTAAAACATGTACATGTAGCTTTTGTGGAAGTCTCAGGGCCCCAAAATTTTTTTTTCGTTCAATCATTGCATTCTGACCGAATGCAATGATTGGGACGAACATTTTTTTTTTTTAATATAACAGGCAGGTAGGATGTCCTACCTGCCTGTCAACATATGTATTTCCATACCTCCACTCACCCTGCTCACGCAGACATCACACGTCATGAGTGCATTGCATAAGGCTGTGCAGTCAGTCATCTGGCACCGTAAACAAACAGCAGCCACCTTTTACAGTTCCTCCTGAATCAAAACAACGAGCTTATGCTGCGTTCACGAATTACGAGATGGCAACCCGTGTTTATGTGCTCAGACTCTAACTCTAACTCAGACTCAAACTATCAACGCCGAAATGAATCTGCAGCAGTCAGGTGGTGCAAGTCCGAGCTCTGTAAATTGTAGGGATGGGCCGATATCTTATCGTTTGCGATATACCGGTAAAAATTCTCCCCACGATAATAATTAGTCTTCCCGCGATGATAACGATAAAGCCTAGTTGATGACGCGACCCATTCGCAGCTCACGTGCAGAGGGAAAACAACTATGGCGGAAGCTGCGGAGGAGTTTATCGCTAAACGAGGAGCTACCTCTACAATCTGAAGGCTGTACATAGATATATTTTCACTCGCTGAGCACTTGAGCGATTCGCCCACACTATTTCAGTTAATCTCAATGAATGCACAATGTATTTGACGCACAGTATAAACACTAGTGTGAGGCGCATGACTCACCGTCGCTTTGCTGAGAGTGCTCCGTGTTTCTCACACACTCAAAGAGAGAGCGAGAGAGTCTTATACCACGCAGAATTGACGTGCTACATGTAAACAATATTCTTTGTTGTATTTCCCTGTAAAATAACGGCATTAATTTGGAGTTATTCAGCCTTTATGAACAAGAAGAAACTAATGCGCAAACTGCAATCTCATTGGCTGGCGCTTACCTATTACTGTTGCTGTTTTGATTTCAGCAAATCAGTTCGAGTGAACGCAGACAACGTGATTAATATTCATGAACCCAGCAGCTCATCCATCCTTAGTGCGGTTTATTTTTATTAGTAGTAGAATTCGTAGTATTATTATCTTATCAGTATTATTGTTAGTCAAACACTGAATGACCAGCCATGTCTTAAGCACCACCACCAGTCCTAAGTTCAGTTAAAATGACAAATATGCATTCATACGTTTTTATACGCACATGATTGCCAGGTTTTAGTTCAAATTACTGAAGTTCTATCATTAAATCATTATTTGCAATTATTTTTTTGGGGTAATCTGAAGACATGGTTGGGGTTATTACTTTTGCTGTCTGCACTATTTTTGCAACTGTTTGCACCATGAGAATATGAATAAATACAGAATCTGTGTTTACATTTCAAACTTGTCATTGATTGTTTGTATTGTGTGATGTTTTTCAGCACAGTTGCACTATTTAAACATTACTTGCACTTTTACAGAAGAAAAGTATATCTGCAACTTTTCCATTTCTGAAAAGGCTGGTTTTTGGATTTTTACTGTTTTTTTTTTTTTTATTCTTTTATGTAATTTGTTTATTATAGGAGCCTTTTTGATGATGGGTATGTTTTACTTTAGATCATTGTTTGTTTTTCTGAGGCTCTCAAGAATGCGTGCAGATCTCACTTGTAGCCAAAAACATGGGGAATGGTACTAAATTTATATCGTCATTGATATCGTTATCGCAATAAATACCAGAAAATATTGTGATATATTTTTAAGTCCATATTGCCCATCCCTAGTAAGTTGTTCACGTTCATTATTATTGTAATGTTATGTGCTTTGAGAGAGACATGAGGTAATTTAACGCCATCTCTCATGACACTTTGCAGACTCTGTTCTGGCTGTATGCGTTCATTTGTTTTGAAGGAGGCATGGCATTCTAGAGTGCTCTGAAGGGAGGGTGGGATCTTATGCTTTCAAAGCTAGCTTGCTATTGCTAGCCTCTCTGAAATTGCCTATCCTACCTTTAATCATGCTGTATTTTTGCAGGCTGAAATATACGTTACGGTATTACATCACTTTTAAGTCGCATAATGAATTATTGCCCCCAGATCTCTGGGTTCAGATCATATAGTCACCTGTCTTTGCCAAGAACAGCTGGTTCCAGACACCCTGTCCACCTGCTGCTAGGAATATTAATGCTGCACTGGTGCCAAACGACTAAGTCATGCTTAAATGACTTGTCTTAAATTCTAGTCTTGTGCTGCTGAATTTTAGGTCCATTATGTTTCAGATATGCCTTCCAGCTTTCTAAGTAAAAAAAAACAAAGAAAAAAAACCTGGACTTGGCAGGAAAAAAACTGTAAATATAGTATTGTATAAAAATGTTTTGACAAGACACAATAAAAATGTCTGAATTGCATTGCCTTAGATTGCAAAATATCAAACCAAGTGTTATTAAAAAAATAGTTGGCCTTGAGACTAAAAATAATTGCAAAAATGGCTTGGAAAAGTGACCTTTTTCTGTGAAAATGCATTTGTAATTTGCATTTGTAAAACATCTATATTTTACAATACAACAAAATTCATGTATTTTACCTGTGACTTATGTGTCCAAATAATGTTTGAGATTGTGTTTGATAGCGCCACTCTCCATCTCCTGGGGACAGTCTTATTATTGAGTTGTTCTTTATTGATGTGTTGCTTGTATGTTGGTGCTGGACTGTTGGCATTTATCTATATGC
This sequence comes from Coreius guichenoti, assembly GCA_039654105.1. NCBI lineage: Eukaryota > Metazoa > Chordata > Actinopteri > Cypriniformes > Gobionidae > Coreius > Coreius guichenoti. The sequence goes on along the minus strand of CM077177.1, from coordinate 13,084,449 downwards.
CTGTCATTTATACTTATTGCTCTGAGGCCTCCATTGGCAGACTGGTGTGTGTATGACTGATAGTTGCGACATGAATTGTTTTATTCATACTGTTCCTAAGCATCAGTCATTACAACATGCAGTTTTGGACAAAAACACTTGTGCGTCATTGTGTGTGCTGTAGGGGTTTTCATGAATGAAATGCTCTCACAAATGACTAAAGGATGTACACGCATTCAATCTTCTGTTGCTGATGAAACTCTTTGGCCCTCATACAGTGGTGGCCAAAATTATTAGAACACTTGGCATCTGGGAGTCGTCTTATTGAGCCTGGATTTATTTTCCAAGAGGACAATGACCCGAAACATTCTTCTAACTATTGCCGGAACCTGCGACAGAAGGAATCTGCTGGAACACTGAAAATGATGGACTAGCCCCCTCAAAGTCCGGACCTCAACCCCATCGAGCACATTTGGGGCGAGTTGTAAAATAAACTGGACAGATCTATTGTACATTCAAAGGAAAGCCTTTGGCTTCAGTTGCAGAAGGCATGGGATAACATCAGTGTTGAAGTTCTCAGAGGAAATATATTGACACTATGCCAGAGAGATGTGCTGCTGTAAATGCAGCACTGTAAGTGCTGCTGTAAATGCAGGTGGACACACCAAATATTAAAGTTAAAAGTGCGACTCACTTCATCTGATATGATGGTCAGAGCAACCATCTGCATGTTTCATGAACATTATGAAATGAAATCATGTTTTGGAGGCAAAAAAGGTCAATATTTTCAGATCTGTCAGGTGTTCTAATAATTTTGGCCACCACTGTACATGCAGTTGCTGATTAGTGATTAGTTAACTGTTTGGTTGACTAATTAAATTAAATTTGTACCACTCATTAAAAGATCAGTTAAAAATCCAGTGCATGCAGATTCGGCCCTAAATTGTCCCACTACATAAGACTTTAGTCAAAGCAGACACCTGCTGTGAGGGATAGAAATACAGTCCATATAGTATATTGTTGTTTGTGGTAAAAAAAAATGGGTTGTAAAATATTAGACTTATATCTGTCCCATCACTTTGACCTTTGTGTTGTGTGTGTGTGTGTGTGTGTGTGTGTGTGTGTGTGTGTGTGTGTGTGTGTGTGTGTGTGTGTGTGTGTGTGTGTGTGTGTTATATGAAACATGCCATCTGCTCTGGCTAATGTCTACAGTTCAGTACAAATCAATACTGTCATTGACAAACTTTAATTACTTTCTATTCATTTTTAACTAGATTTGTCGTTTTTGTGACTCTATTTGAACTGCGGGTCTGCTGGAGTTTTTTCACCTATTTTATTTTATTATTTTATTTTATAATTATTATTTTGTTTGTAACTTTTGGTATTTATTTGTTTATTTATTTATCATTTTTTGGTAACACTTTACAAAAAGGTTTCATTTGTTAACATTAGTTAACTACATTAGTTAACAGGTACTAATAATAAACAACTAACTTCTACAGTATTTATTAATCTTAGTTAATGAAAATTTCTACATTTACTAATACATTTTTAAAATCAAAATATGTATCTGTTAACATTAGTTAATGCACTATGAACTAACATTAACAAACAATGAACAATTGTAATATAAAAAATATATATATTGCTCATTAACTAATGTTAACTAATGGGACCTTATTGTAAAATGTTACTACTTTTTTTATTTTATTTTATTTTATTATTTTTAATTTTATTTATTTATTTATTTATTTTATTTTATTTTTCTATTTTATTTATTTTTTTATTATATATTTTTTATTATATATTATTTATTTTATTTTGTGTAATTAACCCTCTCAGAATAAGCTTTGCATGTCATGCATAGTGATGCTTGCCTTAGAAAATACCACTTATAATATTTAATGATTTTCTTTTGTCTCACAAAGGTCTTATTCTTAAGGGTTTCAGACCATGAACTAATTGCTGCACTGTGTGAGATTATCTGTTTTGTGCCCACAGAAGCCTTGTACAGTCTAAAACACAGCGACGGGCATGCACACTTTCTCTCTCTGCTGTCTGGCGTAGATAACGTTTATCTGATCAGATCCCTCTTCATTCCAATGAAATCTGCTCATCAGCGCTGCCATATTGTAGATAAGATGGACTAGTGTCCTCTTTAGTGCATGCTATTGTCATATCCAGTTCAGTCCTCTAGACTCTCTCATCCCGATTAAATCAGTCCTGCACTGTCTCTCTCTACTCTTGCTCCAACTTTAAGTTTCCTCTGTTAACTCTTGGTAAAAATGCTAATGGTGGGGCACGGGTCAGAAAGATGCTTAAAGACTTTTTTAGCATGCGAGTGCTGATTTTTAGCTCTATTTTAGCCCTCTGATGCATGAACAGATCTTTTTTTGACCATTTAGAGTGTGATGTTACATCCAAACCACCATGAATGATTACTTTTGATGCTAACCCATCAGAAGATTTAGAATGATTTTATTAAACAGCACAACTGCTTTAAAAATAATAAGAAATGTTTCTTGAGCAACAAATCAGCATATTAGAATGATTTCTGAAGGATCATGTGACACTGAAGACTGGAGTAATGATGCTGGAAATTCAGCTTTGACGTCACAGGAATAAATTACATTTTTACAACATATTCAATTAGTTATTTTAAATGTTAATGATATTTTATAGTACTATGCAGTCTTGGTGAGCATAAGAGACTTCTTTAACATTAAAAAAATCTTACCGACCCCAAACTTTTGAACGGTAAAAAACATTTTTTTCCGTTGTGTAGGAGGGAATCATTAGCTGTCCTCTTTCATTTCTCAAGTTCAAACAAAGTTCAAGATCCCATCAGAAAGACAGAATTTGGCCTTGCGCTCCAGTGGCGGCATCAACGATTTCATGCTGTGTGATTTTCATAAAAACTCTCGCTGCTGGGTGATGCTGCCACTCTCATCCGGAACCATCAGTCATGGATGTGTTCTGGATTCTGGACATGCTGAAACGTACTTAAAGGGATAGTTCACCCAAAAATGAAAATGTTGTCATCATTTACTCACCCGTATGTTGTTCCAAACCTGTATGAGTTTCTTTCTTCTGTTGAACACAAAAGAAGATATTTTTTTCTACTATGGAAGTCAATGGTTACCGTCAACTGTCTGGTTCTGTTTGCTTACCAACATTCTTCAAAAATGAACTATCCCTTTAAATGAAAATTTGAAAGGGAACATAACAAGGATTCTTCTTGCTTGAATGTGTAATGCAAAGATGATATTTGTATGTGACCTCATGAGCTTTTGGAGGACATATCTAGTGCAGCACAGTGAGATATGAGTGTCTGTGCTTCCTGTAGCTCTGGGCACAAATTCCCTTCGTGAAGTACAACATCATTTATTAGATATGAGCTGCTTTTTCCAGAGGCATCCAATAATGTCACATCTACCACCGCAATGTCCCCAGACCGCAGACATAACTCGCGTACAGAGGAACTTTTCACCATAATGCTTCAGTAGCCTATGCCAGTTTTATCCACAACACAATCACTTAATATATAGATAACACATAAGGAATAAACTGACGACGAGCTGTTAAATTATTAGAAAAATAATGCATAACTCAATAATTCAATGGCCCGGAGTCAATTATTCCGCTTATACTACGTTTACCACACCTCAAAACATTGTTCAGATGATGTATTTCATGACATTTGTCAGGTTTTTGTTCTTTAAAACGCTCTTTTGTGTATAGGACTAATTTCTTATGCATCTAAACCCAAGCCTCCTTTGCTAATTCCAGAATGTCATTTTAGAGCTAGTAATGGAGGATTGAGCCACTGACTAACGCAGTTATTAGAGAGAGAGAGAGAGAAAGATTAAATGTGTGTGTGAATTACCTGAGTGTGTCTGTGCGTCTCTCAACAGTGTTCCGCAGCAGCGTCTCTACTAATAGTGAAACTGTAAGTTTATCTGATCTAAGAACAGAGCCGTTATTACATCGCTATTTAGAAATGTCATATAGCTTTTAAGTTGTTAAACTATTTTACTGATTAAATCGTCAGAGCAGCGCTGACAACGCGTTTCTATACAAGTGTGTCCGTACTGTATGTGTGTGCGTTTGGGTGGGAAGAAGGAGAGTATGTGCTGTCCTTACATGATAAAACTTAATTTTGTGGCAAAAAACATGGACATGATTTATCTTTTTTATCCTATTGTTTACTATATTTATTTGCTTGGTCAGTGTCGTTGTGGGTTTTGGTTCTTTTGCTGTTGTTGGCTGTAAAGACATTTGAAATAACTGAAATCATCTGGCAAAGTGATATGAAACTGTAATGCAGTCCAGACCTGCCTGGAACTACTTTAGCCCTGTGTTTTGCTTAAAATAATTGCACACCTTAGAATGTTTGTCAACCAATCAGATTCAAGCATTCAACAGCCCTGTAGTATAAAAGAAAATTTGTGTTCTAAAGGGGCAGATCTCATGAAAAATATCAAGAAATGTATGAAATTATCATTTGCATAAAGCAAAATAAAGCTTATATGTATTTTTATTTTTATGCAAATACTATAATGAAAAATAAAATAATTAATAAAATATATGAATAAAAAATAAAGTAATATGTATTTTCGAAATGAGTTTATTTTTATTTATATCATTTATATATATTTTTATTTTTTATTATACTATTTACAACTTTTAGTATTCATAAATTGAATAGCTTTTGCAAATACTATAATTAAAATGTAAAGAATTAATAAAATATATAAATAAAAACTAACTAAACGAAAATACAATACAACACTATATATATACATACTTTTATTTTTAATGATAGTATTTGCAAAAGTTATTATATTACTGTAATGCAAATGTAAAAAATACATTTTAAGGTATAACTGTTTACAAACACTGTAGTAGTATTTGTTACTGAATTTAGTTTTTATTTTTAATAATGTTTGATTTTTATTGTTAAAAATCCTTGTGTCTGCGCAATATGATTAATACAATTATTGTTTTACAGTAATGACAATAAAATGCTTTTTTGTTTTTTAAATCTGATATATATTTTATAATTTTTGTTTCTTTGTTTTTTGGGATGAAATTTTACCTGGACATCCTAATTCTGCTTTAGATAATAAAATGGTTTAAAAACATCAGTGTTATTCTGATGATAATTATATCAGACCTCTAGCAAACACATCCTCTACAGTCTGAAATCACTCTCACTCCCCTATAGAGTTAATGTTCTTGTTTTGTCTCTGTAATATTTGTCTTGTCATTCAAACTTTATCACATTGCAATTTGTTCCTAGAGTTGGCAAGTCGATTCTGAAGCTATTGGGCAGCAATGGATAGAGACTTGAAGCCCCTGGTGCCCTCATATGACCTCTCACCCTCAAAGACGTGATGACATTGACGAGAAATTTGGTGTACATGCTGTATAAGATACCGCCAGCCCATCCTCCACTACTTCTCTCGCTAGAATTGACAGCCTTTGCACTGATGGGAGCAGGAAGAGGCTAGTGTGTGACAGAACATGCAGCCGTGACAAGACCGCCAGTGGGTCAACATGGTGTCATGAGAGCCGATTTCATGGCCGGATTGGACACGTAACGTCTCATTTAAAGATGTTCAAATGCACATACATTATAAATGTAAGGTGGCATAGCGGAAGAAATTAAGAGGTCAGCTCTGATTGGAGGTTAGAGGATTTGACTTCAGGGCGAGCTGAAAGTGCTGTCACAAATCACCATCAGAGACGTTCACGAGAGCTGGCCCATGTATCTTGGAGCTTCTCAGGGATATTATATATTTAACAGACTCATTACTCTCTCTCTACATGCCTAGAGCTTCTTCAGACTTCATGATGGGCAGAATAAAACATATTAAATGTTGGTGATTTTAAAACGTCTGATTCATATTGCATGCGTTTCGTGCCAGTCCTGCATGCTTAAGTGTCTCTGGATGTAATCTAAGAAGCTTTAAGTGGAACCTAGAGCCCTGCGGACATTGATATGTCTGTGTGTGTGAGATAATGTTGTGGATTGATTTAATGCTCTCTCAGAACATGATGATTATGGATCATGACTCTCTCATCGTGCATAGCTCAAAATCTCCAGAGCTCTACACTGTGGTCTTGCCTCATAGTGAACATATATGGTAAATTTGTGGAGGTGTTATGCTTCCAATGGATTAACATATAGTGCAAATTACAGTTTCTGCTTGTCAAACTGATATAATCTGTCATTTTATTGTTAAGATGATGTCATGTGACCTCATGAAATCAAAATAGAGTTTTGTGGCTTTTATTCGTTGCCTGTTATCTCTGTAGGCTGGTTTACTCCTAAACGTTTACACATTTCACTTTTCATTATATATACAGTAGTCGCCAAAAGTGATGTCCGAAGGGGATATTTGTGCTTTATGACCCTCAATATTCGTTTAAACGTTCAAAATATGAGGAAAATATTTTAGATATTTTTTAATATTTTAAATATAAAGTTTTTTCTATGCTTTTAATGCATTTCTTGCAAAATGCATAGAAAAGCTTGCAAGAAAAAAACATACATTAACTACAACATAATCAGTTATTCATATTTTGTTGGTTCTCTCTTATTTTTGCATGTGTTCATAATTTCTTTGTATGGCAGCCTGGCCAAAAATTGTCCGGTCAGTTTGCCTTGTTTCATTGCGTTATCACAAATAAAACAATTGACTCCAAGAACAATTACACAATATGATTACAAAATTGCATTGTTCGAAGAAAAAAAAAAAACGCAGATAAGTCACATTTTATTATTACATTCGGAAATTATGTAAAATACTAGTGAGTAAAACAAAATGTTTGCAAACATTATAAACACTATAAACAGGTATTTTAGTTCCCCTCACTCCACAACAAATCCTTTAAATCTAACAGTAACTGAACAAGAATGAAACATACACAGTGTTGGGCGTAACACATTACGTGTACAAGTAACGTGAGTTATGTAATCAGATTACTTATTTTAAGTAACTAGTAAAGTAACACACTACTACAACAAAATATCTGAGTTACTTTGTTTTCCTAATTTCCTAATTGACTGTACTCATGTTGAGAGAATTCAGGAGTAAGTGCAGAGGTGTTGTGTGCGCATTGTAATTGTATGATGGTTATTGTAGTTCTAGTAGTTGTAGTTGTAGTGCTAGACTAAATGGGAGCATGTACATGAAAACTGATTCAGTATTTCTCAAAATTAATAAAAACAGTGAAACCCAAACTCAGAATATATTACGCAAAGCTGCAATAATTAAATATGTTAAATAATACAATTATACTTTATGTATTTAGTCTCAATTCATTAACCAATGTCTTTGCTGCTGACCGTCGATGATGCAATTTAACCATTAGCAAAAATGAATTTAGATAAATATCAAATTTTTTCATTTTTTTCCCTTTCTTCTCCTGCATCCTATTCTTATGCGATCTAGAATCGCAGCACAGCTAAAAGGTTTGTTTGAGCTGTGCCCTCTACTGTACAGGTGTGAATTTGCATTTCCTTCAGCCTGATGCTTATTCATTTAACTTTTGGTGTGAAAGAGTCTTTATTTGCCAAAAATAGACCTTTTTTAAACAAACAAGCAAGCCCAGCCCAGGTGAGAAAAAGTAACGCAAAATTACTGTAATACATTACTTTCATAGACTGTAAAAAAATGGACGACGCACCTTCACTCTCTTCTATTGTACTAAGTGAAGCCGCCAGTGTCCAAATATGGCGCTGACATCTTGAGTCTCGAGTCTGCACAGTAGTGAGCACGAAATGGAGCCGCGATATCAAGGTCCCGCCCATAGACTGCTCCCGCCTAATCAAACACACGCCCCTGAACTTTTTGTGAAATAAACAGTTATGTAAATGTAGAAATCAAAGTTAAAGCTCCAATCTCCAATCCCGAAAAAAGTCTGTTGGTGCCTCAGTGACTACTTCGCTCAGAGAAGCTGTCAATCTCAGCTGTCAATCATAACGTCACATCCTGTTTTTATAGCATCAAATAACTAACTAAAACCAAACTTATTTAAAGAACGAACACTTGGGGCCAGATTTACTAAACAGTGCAAATTAGCGTGAGAACGCAATTCCATAAAAGCACCGATGGGAATGGACAGTTCTGTGTGTGATCTACTGATGACGCGCAAATTAAAGCACACAGACGCAGCCGGACCATTTCCATAATGACCAATGCATTCTACCCGTTAGTGTCTGGTTTAAGACTTGCTTTTTTTGGGCGGTAAATAATGGCGCAAACACCAGTAAATTGACGAGCGCAAACCTTTGTAAATCGCTAACTCTCCTCCCACAAATTTTGCGCCTGAAAGGGAAACTCCTACAAATGTATATACAATAAGGTCAGCCGCAAAAATAACTGTGCCCACGCCTTTTCAGCGCTAATTTATCACTGCGTGTCTTTCGTAAATCCTGACAGTAGTTTTTTAACGCCAAAAGAGGGTTTGTGCTGGCGCAAGCTGTTAGTAAATCTGCCCCTTGAACTAACATCAGTGTGATAAAAACTGCATAAAATGACAGAAACCTTATTTGAAGTTGATTGTTTGTCTATGTCCCGTTACATCACATGGAGAGGGCAGGGTTTATGAGCTATACTGCATCCAGCCACCTGGGGGCGATCGAGACGCTTTGGTTTCACTTTTCAGGACTCGTGCGGCACGCTTGATTACTTTCCATAAAAAGTAACTAAGTAACACTAATAGTTGCTTTTTAAGGGAGTAACACAATAATGTAACACATTACTTTTAAAAGTAACTTTCCTAACACTGAGCATATATGTATAAAGGCCGGGACACACCAAGCCGACGGTCGATTGTCGGACAATGTCGGGTCGTCGGCATCATCTGTTGGGCTAGTTTTTGCGGTGTGTTCCACACATTGGCTCTCGTCTGGCTCATGTCGGTGGCAGTTTGCCCGATTCATCATGTTGAATCAGTGTCAGGGCCGTCGGTGAGAGTGGGAACTCTGATTGGATGTTCAGTTTAGCGAACGAGTCAGTGCACGAGAATTAAAGCGAAAGTGATGAAATAGAGCAACTAAGTCAAGACGGCATGGACAGAAGGCTGATCTAATGTTGTTGTCCTACCCGAGCGTTCCAAAACGTGAATATATTCATAACAACATGAGCTGCTTAAAATTAAGAAAGTTATCAACATAACTGATATTCAAAATAGTAAGCAACCGTTGCTTTGTTTACGTTTCGTATATTTGTGTATATCTCGTATATCCTTGTTTCGGTTTCTCCTTTTGAATGACGAATATAGACTATTGATATCTGCTGATATAGACAGATAATTCCTTACACAGGCGCAGAACGCACGTGCTAGTTTGCAGCCGGCTGTAGTCTGTGCTGTGTTCAAGCGCAGATTTTTGGTCCAGGTTTTGGACCGGTTTCCGTCGCCGCTAGTTCTTTGAAGTCGGCTTGGGGTGTCCCAGGCTTAAAATTTTTTTTTTTTTTTTTTTATATACAACATTTATTATAAACAACAAGCCCTAACAAATTTATTTAAAGCAAAACTATGAATACCGGCATGTTGGAAATGCACTATACAAATAAATTGTACGCATGTTTTGCGTGTTTGATGTTAATCGCAGTCTGTAAACCGCTTTGGAATAGAAATTGTAGCATGTTTCAGATTATTAAAAGAATGTGATATATCAGAAAATATGATATACATACACTATATTGCCAAAAGTATTGGGACACCCCTCCAAATCATTGAATTCAGGTGTTCCAATCACTTCCATGGCCACAGGTGTATAAAATCAAGCACTAGGCATGCAGACTGCTTCTACAAACATTTGTGAAAGTATGGGTCGCTCTCAGGAGCTCAGTGAATTTATGCGTGGTACCGTGATAGGTTGACACCTGTGCAATAAGTCCATTCATGAAATTTCCTCACTACTAAATACTCCACGGTCAACTGTTAGTGGTATTATAACAAAGTGGAAGCAATTGGGAACAACAGCAACTCAGCCACAAAGTGGTAGGCCACGTAAAATCAATAGCTACAGACCTCCAAACTTCGTGTGGCCTTCAGATTAGCTCAAGAACAATGCATAGAGAGCTTCATGGAATGGGTTTCCATGGCTGAGTAGCTGCATCCAAGCCTTACATCACCAAGTGCAATGCAAAGCGTCAGATGCAGTGGTGTAAAGCACGCCGCCACTGGACTTTAGAGCAGTGGAGACGTGTTCTCTGGAGTGACCAATCACGCTTCTCTGTCTGGCAATCCGATGGATGAGTCTGGGTTTGGCGGTTGCCAGGAGAACGGTACTTGCCTGACTTGCCTGGTGGAGGGGGGATTATGGTGTGGGGTTGTTTTTCAGGGGTTGGGCTTGGCCCCTTAGTTCCAGTGAAGGGAACTCTTAATGCTTCAGCATACAAAGACATTTAGGAAAATTTCATTCTACTAACTTTGTGGGAACAGTCTGGGGATGGCCCCTTCCTGTTCCATCATGACTGCACACCAGTGCACAAAGCAAGGTCCATAAAGACATGGATGAGCGAGTTTGGTGTGGAGGAATTTAACTGGCCTGACCTCAACCCGATAGAACACCTTTGGGATGAATTAAAGCGGAGACTGCGAGCCAGGCCTTCTCGTCCAACATCAGTGCCTGACCTCACAAATGCGCTTCTAGAAGAATGGTCAAAAATTCCCATAAACACACTCCTAAACCTTGTGGAAAGCCTTCCCAGAAGAGTTAAAGCTGTTATAGCTGCAAAGGGTGGGCCAACTCCATATTAAACCCTACGGATTAAGAATGGGATGTCATTAAAGTTCATGTGCATGTAAAGGCAGGCGTCCCAAAACTTTTGGCAATATAGTTTATCTATATAAAGCTATGTTTGGAATAGCTGAAATTACTATTTTTTTAGTATAAATATATATACTTTTTTAAATAAAAAAAGTAAAATAAAAAAATAATAAATACTTTTTCAAAATTATTTATATATTTTTATATATATATATACACACAGTGGGGAGAACAAGTATTTGATACACTGCCGATTTTGCAGGTTTGCCCACTTACAAAGCATGTAGAAGTCTGTAATTTTTATCATAGGTACTCTTCAACTGTGAGTGACGGAATCTAAAACAAAAATCCAGAAAATCACATTGTATGATTTTTAAGTAATTAATTTGCATTTTATTGCATGACATAAGTATTTGATACATCAGAAAAGCAGAACTTAATATTTGGTACAGAAACCTTTGTTTGCAATTACAGAGATCATACGTTTCCTGTAGTTCTTGACCAGGTTTGCACACACTGCAGCAGGGATTTTGGCCCACTCCTCCATACAGACCTTCTCCAGATCCTTCAGATTTCGGGGCTGTCTCTGGGCAATACGGACTTTCAGCTCCCTCCAAAGATTTTCTATTGGGTTCAGGTCTGGAGACTGGCTAGGCCACTCCAGGACCTTGAGATGCTTCTTACGGAGCCACTCCTTAGTTGCCTTGGCTGTGGGTTTCGGGTCGTTGTCATGCTGGAAGACCCAGCCACAACCCATCTTCAGTGCTCTTACTGAGGGAAGGAGGTTGTTGGCCAAGATCTCGCGATACATGGCCCCATCCATCCTCCCCTCAATACGGTGCAGTCGTCCTGTCCCCTTTGCAGAAAAGCATCCCCAAAGAATGATGTTTCCACCTCCATGCTTCACGGTTGGGATGGTGTTCTTGGGGTTATACTCATCCTTCTTCTTCCTCCAAACACGGCGAGTGGAGTTTAGATCAAAAAGCTCTATTTTTGTCTCATCAGGCCACATGACCTTCTCCCATTCCTCCTCTGGATCATCCAGATGGTCATTGGCAAACTTCAGACGGGCCTGGACATGCGCTGGCTTGAGCAGGGGGACCTTGCGTGTGCTGCAGGATTTTAATCCATGACGGCGTAGTGTGTTACTAATGGTTTTCTTTGAGACTGTGGTCCCAGCTCTCTTCAGGTCAGTGACCAGGTCCTGCCGTGTAGTTCTGGGCTGATCCCTTACCTTCCTCATGATTACTGATGCCCCACGAGGTGAGATCTTGCACGGTGCCCCAGACCGAGGGAGATTGACCGTCATCTTGAACTTCTTCCATTTTCTAATAATTGCGCCAACAGTTGTTGCCTTCTCACCAAGCTGCTTGCCTATTGTCCTGTAGCCCATCCCAGCCTTGTGCAGGTCTACAATTTTATCCCTGATGTCCTTACACAGCTCTCTGGTCTTGGCCATTGTGGAGAGGTTGGAGTCTGTTTGATTGAGTGTGTGGACAGGTGTCTTTTATACAGGTAACGAGTTCAAACAAGTGCAGTTAATACAGGTAATGAGTGGAGAACAGGAGGGCTTCTTAAAGAAAAACTAACAGGTCTGTGAGAGCCGGAATTCTTACTGGTTGGTAGGTGATCAAATACTTATGTCATGCAATAAAATGCAAATGAATTATTTAAAAATCATACAATGTGATTTTCTGGATTTTTGTTTTAGATTCCGTCTCTCACAGTTGAAGAGTACCTACGATAAAAATGACAGACTTCTACATGCTTTGTAAGTGGGCAAACCTGCAAAATCGGCAGTGTATCAAATACTTGTTCTCCCCACTGTATAATTAAACAATTTCCCAAATAACATTTAATTTTTGATATTATGAAAAATATTTATCATTTTTTTTAAATGTAACAGATTAGTTTGTGCATTACAATGCATTAAACTGTACTTACCTGTACCTGTATGCTTTAAGAAACATTTCTAATGTATTTTATATACAGGCTATGCAGAAAAGTGTTATTAAACTCAATCACAGTTCAGCTTGCTAAAACAAATCGTCAAATTCAGCTCCATTGTGCAGAATATTTATTCATGAAGAATACAGTGCAGCTAAATATTTTATTGAGGAGCTAATTACACACTATGGGATGTTTTCAAAGAGTTTCACAATAAGAACATGATTTAACATGTGAAATAATGTGAGTTTGCAACCTGACTTTTCACTCCAATCTTTTTCTCTGATTAAGAATGCCTGCATTAATTCATGCCGCATGTATACAGTATAATTTCTCCTTCTTGTTTATTTTATGAAGTCTGTTCTGGTTTCAGTCTGCAGTATTAAAAATGCTTTAAGCCATGTCTTCATAATACAAATGTCCCTTCACAGCATGAGAAAGAAAAATGTATTAAATGTGAGTCCATAGGGTCATAAATAAGCTTCCTGTGAAGATGAGGTAAGCCAATAAATCTAAAAGTGCATGTTGCCAATGCACATGAAGTTTTATTCTTACTCTAAGCCTCAAAGTCGCAAGACAATTTCTTAGTAATCGTATTGGCTTTCTGTGATCTAGTATATAGTTAAGCAAGAATGCAGGGAGTTGTAAAATATATCCCAGCATCTTTGCATCAGGGGATACCAGGAAATATGATTGCGGTCTGTTCTGAGTTTGAAGTCTGTAGTATACACCATATATTTGTATGTGTTTGTACATCATAAATTGTATGCATAGCCATATGCAGTATTTATTTACAAGGACTGACTGTTTTATGCCTGCATTACTGTAGATTTACATTAACTTCAGTACACACTGTTGGCTGGAAGTCTGAATTAAAATAACATGTTGTTTAGGAAACTCATTCAGTGTGTGTATATGTAGCTTTACCCAGTGCATATAGTTTGGATTGGATCTCATCCCGTGGCATGTCTGAATAAAACAAATATGATATTTTTGGCAGGAAATGGATATTCCATTTTTCCACTCGCACCGTGCTGTGGGTGTGATTTATTCCGCAGACTGTTTGATTTCCATCATTGATAACACATGACTGACAGTGGCTCTTTATTTATAGTGCATGCATATTTACACTTACACACACACACTTTGGGGGGTATGTCAGTATTTGGGGGAATGGAGCATGATGGCACAGATGCTGAGTTTCTGGGGGTTGGTGCAAACACTCTTTTATGAGAGTGAGGATGTAACATAGATTTTATTTAATTTTATAATTTATTTTTTAAATTCTATCTATCTATCTATCTATCTATCTATCTATCTATCTATCTATCTATCTATCTATCTATCTATCTATCTATCTATCTATCTATCTATCTATCTGTCTGTCTGTCTGTCTGTCTGTCTGTCTGTCTGTCTGTCTGTCTGTCTGTCTGTCTGTCTGTCTGTCTGTCTGTCTGTCTGTCTGTCTGTCTGTCTGTCTGTCTGTCTGTCTGTCTGTCTGTCTGTCTGTCTGTCTGTCGCATCCAAAATAAAAGTTTGTGTTTACATAATATATGTGTGTACTGTGTATAATTATTATGTATATATAAATACACACACATGCATGTATATATTTAAGAAATATTTGCATGTATATACTGTATATATAATTTATCTTATATATAAATATAATTTTTTTTATAAAAATATAACATACTTTCTTAAATATATACATGCATGTATGTGTATTTATATATACATAATAATTATACACAGTACACACATATATTATGTAAACACAAACTTTTATTTTGGATGCGATTAATCACGATTAATTTTTCCCCAGCACCTATATATATATATACAAACCCGATTCCAAAAAAGTTGGGACACTGTACAAATTGTGAATAAAAAAGGAATGCAATAATTTACAAATCTCATAAACTTATATTTTATTCACAATAGAATATAGATAACATATCAAATGTTGAAAGTGAGACATTTTGAAATGTCATGCCAAATATTGGCTCATTTTGGATTTCATGAGAGCTACACATTCCAAAAAAGTTGGGACAGGTAGCAATAAGAGGCCGGAAAAGTTAAATGTACATATAAGGAACAGCTGGAGGACCAATTTGCAACTTATTAGGTCAATTGGCAACATGATTGGGTATAAAAAGAGCCTCTCAGAGTGGCAGTGTCTCTCAGAAGTCAAGATGGGCAGAGGATCACCAATTCCCCCAATGCTGTGCTGAAAAATAGTGGAGCAATATCAGAAAGGAGTTTCTCAGAGAAAAATTGCAAAGAGTTTGAAGTTATCATCATCTACAGTGCATAATATCATCCAAAGATTCAGAGAATCTGGAACAATCTCTGTGCGTAAGGGTCAAGGCCAGAAAACCATACTGGATGCCCGTGATCTTCGGGCCCTTAGACGGCACTGCATCACATACAGGAATGCTACTGTAATGGAAGTCACAACATGGGCTCAGGAATACTTCCAGAAAACATTGTCGGTGAACACAATCCACTGTGCCATTCGCCGTTGCCGGCTAAAACTCTATAGGTCAAAAAAGAAGCCATATCTAAACATGATCCAGAAGCGCAGGCGTTTTCTCTGGGCCAAGGCTCATTTAAAATGGACTGTGGTAAAGTGGAAAACTGTTCTGTGGTCAGACGAATCAAAATTTGAAGTTCTTTTTGGAAAACTGGGACGCCATGTCATCCGGACTAAAGAGGACAAGGACAACCCAAGTTGTTATCAGCGCTCAGTTCAGAAGCCTGCATCTCTGATGGTATGGGGTTGCATGAGTGTGTGTGGCATGGGCAGCTTACACATCTGGAAAGGCACCATCAATGCTGAAAGGTATATCCAAGTTCTAGAACAACATATGCTCCCATCCAGACGTCGTCTCTTTCAGGGAAGACCTTGCATTTTCCAACATGACAATGCCAGACCACATACTGCATCAATTACAACATCATGGCTGTGTAGAAGAAGGATCCGGGTACTGAAATGGCCAGCCTGCAGTCCAGATCTTTCACCCATAGAAAACATTTGGCGCATCATAAAGAGGAAGATGTGACAAAGAAGACCTAAGACAGTTGAGCAACTAGAAGCCTGTATTAGACAAGAATGGGACAACATTCCTATTCCTAAACTTGAGCAACTTGTCTCCTCAGTCCCCAGACGTTTTCAGACTGTTATAAAAAGAAGAGGGGATGCCACACAGTGGTAAACATGGCCTTGTCCCAACTTTTTTGAGATGTGTTGATGCCATGAAATTTAAAATCAACTTATTTTCCCCTTAAAATGATACATTTTCTCAGTTTAAACATTTGATATGTCATCTATGTTGTATTCTGAATAAAATATTGAAATTTGAAACTTCCACATCATTGCATTCTGTTTTTATTCACAATTTGTACAGTGTCCCAACTTTTTTGGAATCGGGTTTGTATATATAATTTTTTTTTTTTTAATAATTTATTTTTATTTAATTTATTTAGTAATTATTAATTATTTAAATCTATTCTGTGATGGAATTGACGGTGGTGATAATGACATTTTTAATATTTACCAGGGGAAAATTCAGTATTTACACAATTGATAGTTAAGTTTATTTTACTATTTGTTTAACTTGCCATAGTATTAAACATGGTAATTCATATGATTCTTTTTTTTCATAGTTATATACATTTGTTTAAATTAACTCTTACTAACACAAACTTACGTGTGTGTGTGTTTCAGGTATACCCTACGTTATGGGGATAAAATGTCCCCACAAAGATGGCAATATCCAAAATCCTTGTCCTTGTGAAGACATTTTTTGGTCCCCATGAGGAAAACAGCTTATAAATAATACTAAGTGATGTTTTTTTTAAATGTAAAAGTGCAGAAAGTTTTCTGTGATGGGTAGGTTTAGGGTTAGGGGATAGTATATACAGTTTGTACAGTATAAAATCTCCATAAATAAATCTCCAGTCTCCATAAAACGTGAAAAGCCAATGTGTGTGTGTGTGTGTGTTAAACCGTTTGGTGGTATGATCTTACAGTCATGGATCATCTTTTTACACCAGACTGTGCAGTGATGTGCTACTATCAGGTGAGACATACCTGAGCTTCTGCAGACCGCAGAGAATAGAGCTCGACGGCTCTGATCCGGCCGCCACAACAGTTCGCATATACACAAACCAATCCTGCACAGACAGACTGCAGTCTTTAATGACAAAAACACACCTAAACCAGTTTTTTATTTTTTTTTTAAAGCTGCATTAGACAATTCTTAATGCTTCTTCCTTCACATAGTCACCCAACAAAGGCACGATTAGAAGCCATTTCTCTTTTACCTTTGGAGGGGAAATACCACAAAACCAATTTCACAGAAGTTCTTACAGTGGTAAAGGTCAGCAGACAGGGTGTGGGAATGTGAGGGTTTTTTTAGGTCCGTTACGGATGGATTTTGATAGTTTTAATCTGGTTGCTCCACACACTGACTGCAGATGGAGTGTTTGTGGAGGAGATGCAGGTCCTGTCGCCATGGGCTACGGATGTCACACGGAACCTAGATGTCAGAGCAGACAGGTGCAGATGCCATCATGTGAAAGAAGCCTGCTGTTTCTCACTCTCTATCACACTGAGACAAACACAAGCTGTACACACAGGCACAGGCTGACTGATTCATCCCGCAAAATGTGCTTCCTTGGGAAATGAGACTACGAGGCTGTTTACGACACCGTTTTCAATTAAAAACGAAAAACTTTTAATGCGTTTGGTCATTCATTTTCACAACAATGACGTTTTGGGGGCCTGAAAATGCAAACTTTTGAATTTTCTCAATGTTAAGTGGTCTCTTAATTTTTTCCAGAGCTGTGTATATATATATATACACCAATCAGACATAACATTATGACCTAATATTGTGTTGGTCCCCCATTTGCTGCCAAAACAGCCCTGACCCGTCGAGGCATGGACTCCACTAGACCCCTGAAGGTGTGCTGTGGTATCTGGCACCAAGATGTTAGCAGCAGATCCTTTATGTCCTGTAAGTTGCGAGGTTGGATTGAGATCTGGGGAATTTGGAGGCCAAGTCAACACCTCAAACTCGTTGTTGTGCTCCTCAAACCATTCCTGAACCATTTTTGCTTTGTGGCAGGGCGCATTATCCACAGCCACCAGGGAATACCGTTTCCATGAAAGGGAGTACATGGTCTGCGTGTCAAAGTAACATCCACATAGATGGCAGGACCCAAGGTTTCCCAGCAGAACATTGCCCAAAGCATCACACTGCCTCCGCCAGCTTGCCTTCTTCCCATAGTGCATCCTGGTGCCATGTGCTCCCCAGGTAAGCGACACAAATGCACCCGGCCATCCACATGATGTAAAAGAAAACATGATTCATCAGAACAGCATTAACTTCTTGAGCAATTTGAGCTACAGTAGCTCGTCTGTTTGATCGGACCACACAGGCCAGCCTTCGCTCCCCACGTGCATCAATGAGCCTTGGCCGCCCATGACCCTGTCGCCAGTTCACCACTGTTCCTTCCTTGGACCACTTTTGATAGATACTGACCACTGCAGACCGGGAACACCCCACAAGAGCTGCAGTTTTGGAGATGCTCTGACCCAGTCGTCTAGCCATCACAATTTGGCCCTTGTCAAACTCGCTCAAATCCTTACGCTTGCCCATTTTTCCTGTTTCTAATACATTAACTTTGAGGGCAAAATGTTCACTTGCTGCCTAATATATCCAACCCACTAACAGGTGCCGTGATGAAGAGATAATCAGTGTTATTCACTTCACCTGTCAGTGGTCATAATGTTATGCCTGATCGGTGTATATATATGATTTATTTTTATTTTAAAAGATACTTTATACAGACATTTTCTATTGAACTGTAACTATTTCCATTTACTGTAAATAACGCCTCACTCCCTTCAGTAGGCTACAGATTGCTCTGGGTGTGAGAGGTCAGATCTTACTGTAGTGTTTTTGTATGAGCGACGAGTTGGTGAGATAATCAAACCACTCTCCTCATCTCCTTATTTTAGAAAGCTCGAATCCTCCCTCATGTAGACCAACCTTAAATGGTATCTACCATCCATCCAACCAACCACACAAGCCTTTATTTATAACATCAGGCACTGTGCCTGCTCCAAACCTACATTAACATTGTTGGCAGATCGCCCTATACTCCCAAAAGAGAGGCAAGAAAATCATGCCTCCCCATAGTATTAGCACTTTGTAAGTACTCGCTAATGGCCTGTTTATTTTTTTTCCCCTTCAATAATGAACACATCTCTGTCTCAGACTGCTTGCTCTTATTAAAGATGTTCTCCTGGAGGTGACCGAGAGTGTACACCATCCAGCGAGGACCCCAGTCTGAACTGCAGATGTTGGTGCTGTGCTTGAGTGCTTCTTCCAGCCGGTGGATTTCGTCAGGGAGGACAAATATTTGGAGGAGCTTGATGCATCTAAACTAGCCAGCACTCTTCTTGTTGGTTTAATTGGTTGTTTTTCCTAGCTTCCCTCCCTAGCCATTTAATAACAGTTGTGCTGCCTAATGGCGTAAGACTTACCGCTGAGATTGAAAAGCCCTCTCACAAACATAACCAGGTATGCACGCCGTTCTGCATTTAGATGAGGAGGGCAAAGAGGCATGCTGGGATACAAAGACAAAGCCATCCACAGGAAGTACCGCAGTACTGTGCAGGAAATCAAGTGCACATGCCTATTTGAATTAGCTTGTTAGCAAGGATGTCACCATGTACTCAGGACTGGGGATGGACGAAATAGCTTACGGTAAAAACAGTCATTTAAATATTGGAGGAAGAATGTGTGAACAGTGCAATCTCAAGTGTTTTATGTGTGTGTCAGAATTATCATAAAAAATAGTTGCGTCCCAAATGACGCACTATACAACTATGCACTTATACTCTATGTACTTATGCATTATGTACTCAACCATGTAGTGTATGAACTTTATATGGTTATTTTGTCATTCAACATTGGAATCTGATAGCCCCTCCCACTCTGCTACGTAATTAAAGCTGCGACAGTTGAGTGCATGAAGTGTCCAACATTCCACATTCATTTTTTCCGTTAATTTAGTGCATCATCCGGGTATTTTAAGAGTACCTTTTCTATGTGGAATTTTCGCTGTGAACACACTACTCACACTATTTATACTTAAAAACGTCATAGAATAGTGCATAAGTATGCAAATTGTGACGCACCTAATATCTCTGATTTCAAATCTTTGGATTTGGATTTTAAATTATTCGTTTTTATGGTAATGCTTATAAGGCAAAAATGTATGCATGTGTTTTGTTGTTAATGACATAAAAAATATAATATTATCATAAATTAATGTGTATATATATATAGAAAGCACACCAGGCAGTACTAAAAATAAATAAAAATTCTTGTGGAGTTTGCTAGTTAACAAGCTTTATCCATTTACATAGTTTTTACATGTTAGGCCAAATTTGAGAGGTCAGAACTGTCATAAAAAAGTCATTCATTCATTCATTCATTCATTCATTCATTCATTCATTCATCCATTTCCCTGAAATTAATGAACATTCCTACAACAATATCATTCACGTGTCAGATTATGTATTATTTAATAGCATTCTGTGATGGAATTGACGGTGGTGAGAATGACAATTTTAATATTTACCAGGGGAAAATGTTCAGTATTTACACAATAGATATATACTGTAAATGGGTTACGTTTATTTTACTATTTGTTTAACTTTCCATAGTATTAATCATGGTAATTCATATGTTTTTTTATAATATCCATTCATGAATAAATTCATAAAGTGCCATCCTTCAGTCACAAGATTAATATTTGTTCGTTATGGGTACTGTGCAGTGGTGTACACATTAGCTGGTGTTTTATCATCATAGCCGTAACTATATTGTGTATTTTTGCATGGCTGAAATACTCTATAGAGCTCTCCACTTTATAATTCACTTTATATAGACCTTTAAGTTCTGTATAAAGTGAAATAAGAATTGATGTATCCCCTTGTGACACAATTTAATTTTCTCCCAAGATTGTATAAAGAAAAATTAGCCCAAGTCAGAAACCTAATGTTTCCCCAAAGGCTACAAATGTATAGATTTTTTTCCCAGTGTTCTCACCTCCGGTGGAAAGAGGAGACAGCCTTTGATTAAAGACATTCTCTCTGAGTCCTGGCGTGTCAGATTCATCTGAAAAACACTCCTCACGACTCAGGTCCATGAGCGCTGCGAGACCCCTGGGCTGCATTGCAGATCTGAGGGGAGGGCTAGACGAGAACAGAAACCTATTTATTATATTGAGTGGCGGAGGCTCTAAAGCCTTCTCGAAGCCAGCTATCCTCTCCATCTCGCCTGGATTCTGCCATTGTGATGGAACCTGCTTTGATCCCTTTAGAAAGCAGGTGTGCTGATGAGACAGAGAGGAGACGATGTTGTTGTTCTAATGTAATTCTGTTGTTGGCCATGTCTTCTGTTTTTGATGGGCAGCCCTTCAGTACATGTAAAACAGCATTCGGACAAAGATGTGCACTGTTATATTTCCCAGGGCGCCTCTGTGTTTTTGATGAGCTCTGACATAGTTCTGGTTGCTGTCCAGGGAGCGTTTGCGGTATGGCTTTGAGTTGTGTGTCGTTTGGTGTGGCTGGCATTTTTTGGGCTGACAGTAACAGCCTTGTGCTTTTTTGTCAATACGGTTAGTCTGCCCTGCTGATGGGTTTTGCAACTGAGATACATAACTGAGATCATAATGCTTGTTTTGTGCCCTTTCTGTCTCGGCAGACAAACCCAGTGTGACCAATGTATGTATCCGTGAACCGGGCTTTTATACTACTGTTAAAAAGCTTGGCATCTCTCATTGAGGGTGTTCAGAGTATGTATATTGCAGTGGTGTTCTGAAATGAGAAGGCAAAGTCCTCATAGTTTTATTAATTTTTTTTAATATAAATCAAATGTCAATTTATGTCCCAGTTACACTTAATGTTGTCATGTTTTTCTGCTTAAATAATCATTACTTTACATAACATACAAAAAACAAATACAATTCTATTTTGTGTTTTTACATTAACAATGTAAGCAATGTTCAATTTATTAAAACCAAGTATACCTACATTTCATCAAGTTAGTGTTATTATGCATTTTTACATTTATTCCAAAATAGTAAATAAAGGCAGTAACAATTTAAACCGTATGTTTTATTTGTCTATTGATGTTCATCTGTTCTTTTTAATAGTCAACTTATTTTTAGATCATCAGTCATCAAGACAGATTGCTCACTAAAAAGTTTGATTTTGATGTGACATAAAGCGCTAATATTTAAGTGGGTGAGTTGTTTACTTACTTTTTATTTAGTCTTCCAATTAACGGCATAATTTTGTTAATTAAGACCGATTCACGAAACTGCACGAAAACAAGAGGCGGGATTTATCGCACGAACCAATCATATCCAATAGCGTGATGGAGGGATCGCCTCCTCTCACGTGACTTTCCCCCATTCATTCTCAATTACCCCCCACCAAACCCACCGCACACTGTACGGGGTCTATTAAAAGTCAATGGGCTCAGGGGAGGCAAGAGAGACGCGGACTCCCACTGTAACTCTACGTGCTGGTGTCGCTGTTGGACAGTGTTACTTTAGAAAAACTAATGATTTATATGTGTTTTAATGTCACATTTTGTAACATTTATGCTGTTTTATTTTTGTAAGATGGATTATTTTCTCATCCAGTTTTTTGAGGCACTGCCTCCCTTGCCTCCTCAGAGGAAACGCCCTGCTTCTTCATTGTGTAGTTTGCTGGAATGTGAATGAACTGGGCTGTTTTGTGTTTTGATGGGTTTCCAGTGCAGATGCATGCGGGCGCGTCTGACCAATGACTCTCAAAATGAGAGACTTTTGCATTTTATAGCTGCCAAGTTCTGGATATGACTTACATGTTTCCATACAAGTCACATTGTTTTAGTTCAAGTGTGCTGTTGTAAAAGCGAATGCACATAAACCCAGCTGAATCAGCCTGATAGAAGTATTAAGGTGGTTTGAAATTAATTAACATATTTATTTAGAGAGAAGATGATATGGTACACAGCATTTTTGAGGGAATTCGCTCCATCTGCATCAGTGCTATTAAATACAATACCGCCCTCAAAACTCTGCCAGTGATTTCTCCATTAAAAGTTCTGAAAAGTTCAAAAGTAACTTCACCATTTACTTTGAGTGTGATGTGTTGCGTGTGCAGATGGCGCATACTGGCAGGAAATGTAGAGAAGTGATTCACACCATTGGATAACAGGTCTGCAGTACAGTTGGCGTGATGTCAGTACAGCACGGTGCTTTTGAGATACTGAGCTCTGCAGAATATCTCTCCACCAGTTCAACAGGGATGGCTGCTCTGACATTAGATGTTCAAGATGGTGTATCATAATGGGGTGTATTCATATATATATATATATATATATATATATATATGTGAGCATGTTTTTTTTTTTCTTTTCATTTAGTACTTTTTATAGAAGACAAAAAAGTACAATTTACCCTGATCATCCAATTCAAGTTTAACCCTCCCCCACCCCGCGCTCTTAATGGGATCGTTCACCACCCAAAAATGTTGTCATTAATTATTCACCCTCATGTCGTTCCAAACCCGTAAGACTTTCGTTCATCTTCGGAACACAAATGAAGATCTTTTGATGAAATATGAGTGATTTCTATCCCTCCATAGACAGCTACGCAACTGACACTTTGACACTTCAAAACGTTCATAAAGTGATCGTAAAACTAATCCATATGAATTGAACGGTTTAGTCCAAATTTTCTGAAGAGACACGATGGCTTTATATGATGAACAGATTGATCATCAACTCACACATCAGTTGTGGTAAACGGAAGCTCATGCATATTCGCTTGACGTGTGAGAACCAGTAAGGTTCATTCTGGTGTTACGCAGCACGGTTAAATTCAATCTGTTCATCATTTAAAGGGATCAACTTTTTTCAGAAAATTTGGACTAAACCGCTCAATTCATATAGATTAGTTTTACAAACTCTTTATGAACTTTTTGAAGCATCCAAGTGGTAGTTGCATAGTTGTCTATGGAGGGACAGAAATCTCTCATATTTCATTTAAAATATCTTCATTTGTGCCCAGAAGATGAACGGAAGTCTTACGGGTTTGGAATGACATGAGGGTGAGTAATTAATGACAGAATTTTCATTTTGGGGTGAACTATCCCTTTAATGCACTGTTTTTCTTGAGCATCAGTGAATGTTTTAGGCTTTTGTAATAGTTGTAGTGCCTCAGTTGTCCTCAGTGTGAAAAGATGGATCTCAAAATCATAGTCACTGCTGTAAAGGGTTCAAATATGCAAAAGATGCTAGAAAACCAATGAATGTGCAGAACTTGGAGGATTAGGGACTCATGAATAACTATCACAAAACATCCAGGCTGTGGATCATCCAGGTAATGACACACAAGAATCATGCAAACTTTTGAACAGGGTTGTTTTTATAAATTCAGCTATTATTTTGTCTTGTGGACTATGTAAACATATGTTATGTGAAATAGCTTACTAAGGACATAACTAAATAAGAAAGTAACATGCCATTTTTATGATCCCTCTTATTTTGTTAATATTATTAAAAAAAAATTGTAGATTCTGCAAGGCCGAATGTAAAGTTTTGAGCAAAAGTATCTCTCTCTCTCTTTATGTGGGTGACCCTTCTTTGTTTGTCCCTGCAGTATGTCTCTTTGACCATCTGAGAACTTCACTACTTGCCAAAGCAAATGTAAATGAATATCGTGTCAGTGTGTTTTTATGTAAAACAGAGGTCTTCTTGCATTTACTTGGGGAGATGTTAACACTTTTTTGCATTCAGATTTGGATGGTTTCACGTTGACTTATTTATCCCACATCATCTAGTTCAAGTCCATGTTTGTTTTTTGGCTCCTTTTGAAAGCACGAAAGGTCATTTGTCCGTCTTTACATGCTTTTTTTTATGTGAATAATGAAGTGGCATGTAACTTAAATAGGGTGAGTGTGGATCCATTTCTCAATTGTGTAGTGCAGATACGCGGAGCGACATGCCAGACCTCAGACATGCTATATGCACACAAACACACACTCCAACCTGTCGTCAGTGAGATTGCAACCAAGCAGTCGTTCAGTCACACCTTTTGAAACCCATCTCACGCTCCCCACATGAAAGACTCTGCAATGGCGCCACACGAAGAGCCGCCAGTCTTCCCAGCAGCTCCACACATATATTAGCCATTAATTAGTTGGGCATGTGCCAGAAATATGTTTTCAACAAGGGCAACATCAATGGGTGTTTTTGCCTGTCATCCGTTTCATTTCTTTCTTCTTGTGTGTGTGTGTGATAGTGTTTTTCAGTGTATTTAAATTGATTTACATTAGCTAGAGTTTGAAGCTCTTCATTGGGAATGAGGTGATGTTTGCGATCGATTGGGTCAAAGTCAGGGTCAATATGCTTGTGGGTATGAGTATTATAATGCAGTCTCAATGATTTCAAGATTGTTCTTCTTAAAACCCTCTGGTGGCCTAATTTTTGACCGTTTTTTTTTTTTGTTTGTTTTTTTAAATTTTTAATTTATAGGAATGGTATGAAACTTGGTAAAGGTTATGGCACTTGCTTTGTGAACACACACAAAAAAAAATCATGGACATGATTTGAAAAGGTTAAATGGTCCTGAAAAAAATAGTCACACTTTCAAAAAAATGACCACATTGGAAATTAATGGGAAACTAATTTCATCTAGTGGAAACTTGTGTGTACTGCACACAAACAACACTTTTTTGTGCTATCATGCTCAAATTTAGAATACAAGAATACAAGTTGTTTAGATTTATCACACTATAACATTTTTCATAGGCTAACAATAAACGTAAAAAATGTTTAAACAAAAAAACAAAACAAAACATACAAACAACAAAAACTACATTTTCCTCTATCCCCTCCCTATTCTAGCTAATGCTACTCTAGGCAATGTCCAAAACTTAGTATTTCAGGCACTTTTTGTGATTTTTCGCCTCTTCATGAAGGATCGCTTCCTGTATTCCTCAGTTGTAAGTCGCTTTGGATAAAGGCGTCTGCTAAATGAATAAATGTAATGTAAAATGTAAATGTAAAATTGTATACCTTCATAAGTTCACTTTTAAAACTTTTTTCACTTCAGCAATAATCTTCCAAGTGTCGTTTTTAAAAAGAGACCAAACTTAATTCTGTGCTTCAAAGCATGAAGATTTATGACAGTTTAAGTTGGAAATTAAATTTTCAGGTCTATGCTCAAAAAGTGAATAAATGGATTATAGCTACTGCAAATTTAATTTAGTACCATAAAATCCCCTAAAAATACAAAATATTAAATAAAAACATTATCAAACTAAAATATAGTACATTCATTTCATTGAAATAAAAAATATTGAAAGCTGAAAATTGAAATAATTTTTGACCGCAATGTGAAGAGCAACAGAGGGTTAAAGGAATAGTTCACCAAAGCATGAAAAATCATGTACTCACCCTTGTGACATTCCAATATGAAAATAGTCCCAGTTTTTATATACTATTATAATATTTTTTTAATATTTAAATTTAGCTTTTATTTTTATATTTTCAATTTGAATTTTTGTTTAAGTTTTTGTATAATTTTGGTGTGTGCTTTTGTCATTTTTATTAATTTTTGTTGTTTTATGAACATTTCTACTTCGCCTTTTTTCAGTTTTAGTTGTAGTAATTTCAGTACTTTAACTTTAATATTATTTATATTATTTAACATTATATTATTTTGGTTAGAGAGGCAACATTTATTTTTAAATTTAAGTTTTTAATTTAATAATTAAATTGTTTTATTAAATAGTTTTTTTTTTGTGTGTGCTTTTTAACAAAAAAATGTTTTTAATAGTTTTAGTTTTAGCTTTGGTTAACAATAACAACACTGGTCTCAAATCTCAGTTGTGTTTGCAAACTTTCAAACTCGCTGATTCAAGATACGTCACGTCAGGTGCCGATGTCATCAAACTTGCGAGCTTCATGTGACCGATTTTCGTTGACGTCAAATGACATTGCAACTTATTTTAAGCAGAAAGTTGCTGTGTAAACAAATGTGAATGATATTTGGGTTACGACATAATAAGTGAAGATTTTCAGCAAATTATTTAAATTTCAGCAACGTTTTATGTATTACACAAAGGTATTCATAATGTACATTATAATGCATTATATCTTTTCATGAATAATTGTAACAAAAGTTAAAATGCATTATAATATTTGCAGATTCCTTGTTATTGTTTGAATTCAAAATCCTATACAGGGCTTCCTTAAGACCAATTAGATGACTAGTTGATTTTGAAAATATGTCGTTTTACACATCCCTAGTTCAAATTCATGTTCATTATATGGAAACAAGCAGCCTAGACATTGTTCAAAACATCTCGTGTCTATCCTTGTAAGAGTGTAAGCATATTAAACTATAATTTATTTAAACATCCAGTGGCTTTTTTGACCCCACAGCACAATCGATTTGGTTCATTTTTGGATACGTTTTCTCAGTGTTAATAATTGATTCTGTTGTGATATGTCCTTGAAATCACACACTGCTGTGTTCCCCGTGTCAACAACGCTCACGCTGTCTATTTACGACTGTGTTCTGTTTGCTTTTCTCCTTCCGCTCATCACTCGTCTATCCCACAGAGCTCCAATCTAAAAACCCGTCAGAATTGCTTGCTGCCGCTCTCTCCTCTCTCTCATTTCGGGTTTCCGTGACTAGTTACGGACGGGAGATGGACTCTGTCCAACTTCAGTTCTGCAGCGTACCGTCCCTGCAGCAATCATACCATCAGCCAAACAAACACGCTCTCCCACTCAATGAAGCACTTGTGCTTCTTCGTGTGGGGATTGATAGTGAACATCTGGGATCTGGTCAAAATCAGAACAACTTATTCAAGTTTGGTATCACCAAATCATGACTTAATTTAGATTTGCATGAACGGTTTTTGGCAGGCTGCATCATTACTTTCTCTATGGGATGAAAAAGACACAAACAGTTTAATTAATAACAGAGAGCTAATGATGAGATGAGAATATTATCATGATGTCCTCACTGAGACGCCTTTTTTCTTGTTTTCACACAGGTGACCTGCAACTGTTTCAGCATCAGTGATGGAGAGCTGCAGGACGTCGGGGTGGGGCTTTACCCCAGGTGAGTGACATCCCAGCATGCTTTGCACTTAACATAGAACAATTGTGGACATTATTAGTGCCAATTGCTAAGAAAAGCGTCACTGTTAATATCATTTATACTTAGGGTTAGTGATAAAACGTCCCTCAAAAAAGTATTAATTATTGCATAATATTAAAAATATTTTTACATTTAATTGCACTTAGAAATGAATTAAAAGTATTGCATAACATTACTGATAATTAAAATATATAAAATATTAATATTTTTAAAATATAATGATTACCCAGGTTGGGGTAATCCCAGCATGCTTTGCACTGAACATAAAAAAAATTGTGGACATTATTAGTGCTAATTGCTAAGAAAAGCATCACTGTTAATATTATTCATACTTTAATGTTAGTGATAAAAAGGTGATTAAAAAAAATCCATGAAAAAAGTATTAATTATTGCATAATATTACAAATATTAACCTTTTTTTTTACATTAAATTAAACATTTAACTGCAATTAAAAAAGAATTGCATAAAATGATTGATAATTAAAATATATAAAATATTATTATATTTAAAAATATGATGATATTACAACAGGTGAGTGACATGAGGGAGATCCCAGCATGCTTTGCACTGAACATAGAAAAATTATGGAAATTATTAGTGTTAATTGCTAAGAAAAGCGTTACTGTTAATATTGTTAACTTAGGGTTAGTGATGAAAAAACATCTTACAATTATTAATTATTAAGTGTTCTTCGAAATTATTAATTATTACATAAAATTAAAAATATAAAAAATATTACATAAAATTTAAAAAAAATAAAAGTTGTGGCCTCATTTCCACCACAAAAAAAAAAAAAAAAAAAAAAAAAAAAAATTTTTAATTCAAAAGCTATTGTACTTGTTTATTAAGGAGACATCAGTTTCAGTGAAAATCATGCTTGAGATAAAATATGGAACGTGAACTTCAGAAAATATAACAATTTAGTATTACTTAAAGTGCAGAACATTCATTGTCTTAGTTTTACCTACAATATTCTTGTGTCTCAGTCAGTTGGGCCACTGTTCTTATTTTCATGCCCAGCAGATTTGTGTGACAGAAAACATGTTTGTATTATTAGCTCTGCAGTCATAAAGAGGGATTCTGACATGAGTTAGGATTACATTCTACGATTTGCTCTCTGCTACTGAACATGCCTCAGGGAAGCTCCCATTCACACACACTCACGGAGGGGCTGAACGAAGCAGCACAAGAAACGGGAATAATTACACATAAACAGACATTCGGCTTTCAATGTGACTAAATTACAACTTGCCGAGACGCATTGTGAGCCCTGAAATAGAGGGGATTTCCTCTGCAAATTGCTTTGTATGCGTATGTAAGACTTTGGAGTGAATCCTCTGGGCTGAAATGCATCTCATAAGAAACGCTGAAAATGCTGAAATAAAGCTTTCGAATGGAGAATGACTTGTTTAGTATTAAGTGTATGCAATGCATGCAAAATCTCCATAGATTTCACATTAGCTAAAGTACAACATACTGTATATTTAGCCTTCTGGTTGCTGTAGGAGTATTTGATGGGTCTGTCTTACAAAAAAATGACAGGAACTGTCTCTGTGCTATCTTCTTCCTCCTCTATCTATTTTCTGTTTGTAGAGGGTGATAGCAATTAAAATGTGACAGGCCAGTGTCAGTGCGCAAGTGCGGTCGCGCTCTGCCTTCTCCCTTTGAGGTGGTGACAGGGCCGAGACCTAAAGATGAACTGCTCTTAAATTACACTTTTATCAGTGCTGACGTCTTTCATAATTAGTCTTCATGCCCACAATTGTCACCAAGTGCCGTTTTTTTCACCTACAGATAAGCTCTAGATGGGGTCATGATTGTACGGTGGAATTTCCCATTTCTAAAGGCCTGTTAAAATACAGCTCAGTTGTGTTTCTTCAAGACGACATTGTATGACATGCATTTACTTTCTGTAATGTGGCATATTTCAGATGAAACAGAATATTCGCTAGGACACAATATAGAACATGTCTTGATTTTATCCACTGGGAATTGATTGGTTCATTAAATGATATTATTAGTGGTACTTTCTAAGGCAAGAATGCATTTTTTCTAAATCCCTAACCCTAAGTATTAATAGGGCTCTAGACTCGTTCTTCCCACTGGTCGCTCTGGTGTGACTAACTTTCTCAGTTGTTCGCACCGACTTGCAATTTGGTTGCACCCTTTTTTTATATTAATCATAATGACATTACATGTTAATGAATTGTTCTTTTAATTTGTACATGCTGGTTTTGCATTGATGTAAAGACTGACAGTGACTAAAAGCTTGATATTTACAAAATATTTTAATCTGAACTTTGTTTCCAAAAAGCATAAATTTAACAGGAAACATTACTAAAATCATATATAACATAACAAAAGTGTGATTGTGTGATTAAAAACACTGAATATAATATTATTTTATTATTTCCATGGCAATGCGTCATGCTTATCACGTGACACACCGCAGCCACAATAGCGCTGTATGGCAGATCTATCACTTATATTTCCTTTTTCCTTTTTTTATTCAAAATTCACAAACTTGTTGACTATGTCATCAACTACTTGATATTCTGATTCTCAAATACATGTACAGAGTATTTGATACACTGCTGATTTTGCAGGTTTTCCTACTTACAAAGCATGTAGAAGTCTGTAATTTTTATCATAGGTACACTTCAACTGTGAGAGACGGAATCTAAAACAAAAATCCAGAAAATCACATTGTATGATTTTTAAATAATTAATTTGCATTTTATTGCATGAGATAAGTATTTGATCACCTACCAACCAGTAAGAATTCTGGCTCTCACAGACCTGTTAGTTTTTCTTTAAGAAGCCCTCCTGTTCTCCACTCATTACCTGTATTAACTGCACCTGTTTGAACTCGTTACCTGTATAAAAGACACCTGTCCACACACTCAATCAGACAGACTCCAACCTCTCCACAATGGCCAAGACCAGAGAGCTGTGTAAGGACATCAGGGATAAAATTGTAGACCTGCACAAGGCTGGGATGGGCTACAGGACAATAGGCAAGCAGCTTGGTGAAAAGGCAACAACTGTTGGCGCAATTATTAGAAAATGGAAGAAGTTCAAGATGACGGTCAATCTCCCTCGGTCTGGGGCACCATGCAAGATCTCACCTCGTGGGGCATCAATGACCATGAGGAAGGTGAGGGATCAGCCCAGAACTACACGGCAGGACCTGGTCAATGACCTGAAGAGAGCTGGGATCACAGTCTCAAAGAAAACCATTAGTAACACACTACGCCGTCATGGATTAAAATCTTGCAGCGCACGCAAGGTCCCCCTGCTCAAGCCAGTGCATTTCCAGGCCCGTCTGAAGTTTGCCAATGACCATCTGGATGATCCAAAGGAGGAATGGGAGAATGTCATGTGGTCTGATGAGACAAAAATAGAGCTTTTTGGTCTAAACTCCACTCACCGTGTTTGGAGGAAGAAGAAGGATGAGTAAAACCCCAAGAACACCATCCCAACCGTGAAGCATGAAGGTGGAAACATCATTCTTTGGGGATGCTTTTCTGCAAAGGGGACAGGACGACTGCACCGTATTGAGGGGAGAATGGATGGGGCCATGTATCGCGAGATCTTGGCCAACAACCTCCTTCCCTCAGTAAGAGCATTGAAGATGGGTCATGGCTGGGTCTTCCAGCATGACAAAGACCCAAAACACACAGCCAGGGCAACTAAGGAGTGGCTCTGTAAGAAGCATCTCAAGGTCCTGGAGTGGCCTAGCCAGTCTCCAGACCTGAACCCAATAGAAAATCTTTGAAGGAAGCTGAAAGTCCGTATTGCCCAGCGACAGCCCCGAAACCTGAAGGATCTGGAGAAGGTCTGTATGGAGGAGTGGGCCAAAATCCCTGCTGCAGTGTGTGCAAACCTGGTCAAGAACTACAGGAAACGTATGATCTCTGTAATTGCAAACAAAGGTTTCTGTACCAAATATTAAGTTCTGCTTTTCTGATGTATCAAATACTTATGTCATGCAATAAAATGCAACTTAATTACTTAAAAATCATACAATGTGATTTTCTGGATTTTTGTTTTAGATTCGTCACTCACAGTTGAAGAGTACCTATGATAAAAATTACAGACTTCTACATGCTTTGTAAGTGGGCAAACCTGCAAAATCGGCAGTGTATCAAATACTTGTTCTCCCCACTGTAAGTGAATGTGTTTTGTTGTTGAAAATACTTTATAATGATTAGATTTATAAAATGTTTGTTGATCTATAAAGTGTGATGGGCGACCGCCATGTTAGAAAGTAAGTGGCCAGTGAAGTGGGAGAAGAAAAGAGTAAACTTTATAGTTACTACACAATGTGTATCGGATCTCATCAATTTATATTTGAATGGATTGTTATTGCCGCTTCCATAGACATCAGTATGTATTTTTACAAACTATAAATGTGTTGTTTTGCTAGTACTTGTGTGTATTTAAATGTCTGAAACCTAAAATAAACCTCATGTGGTTGAAAACACTCTGAATAGTTGTGATATGACAAGCGCTGAGAGCGCGTCTTTCTCTGGCCCAGCACCAGCCAAAGCGCGAAAGCACATTCGAATTTAGCAGTTGATGACGTGATGCACTGAACGTTCTAATCACTCCGGTGTGATCATGCGCATCAAAGGGTTAACGGAATACATGTGCCAGCCAGATACCAAAACAACCTGAACATTATGCACTCGCACCAATGCGACCATGTGGAATTTTAACTCGCACATTATCAAACAATTATTGCATTTGCGACCATTTTGGTCGCAGTCTAGAGCCCTGATTAAGCTTTATTGTATTAAACTTTGGCTTTTTATGCTACAGAAATGAATGATATGTAAAGTTGTGTGGTGATAAAATGAAAGATTTTCCCCCTTTTTCAATTGTTTTACTTCAGTGAAAACACTTCAATTGTTTGAATGAAAATTCTATGCATTTATTTTCACAGCCTTCTT
This sequence comes from Coreius guichenoti, assembly GCA_039654105.1. NCBI lineage: Eukaryota > Metazoa > Chordata > Actinopteri > Cypriniformes > Gobionidae > Coreius > Coreius guichenoti. Next base: position 13,051,523 of record CM077177.1, on the reverse strand, counting down.
TGCTCATATTTACCAAGGGGCCGATAATTCTGTGTGTGTGTGTGTGTGTGTGTGTGTGTGTGTGTGTGTGTGTGTGTGTGTGTGTGTGTTTGTGTTTGTGTGTGTGTGTTTGTGTGTGTGTGTGTGTGTGTGTGTGTTTGTGTGTGTGTGTGTGTGTGTGTGTGTGTGTGTGTGTGTGTGTTTGTGTTTGTGTGTGTGTGTTTGTGTGTGTGTGTGTGTGTGTGTGTGTTTGTGTGTGTGTGTGTGTGTGTGTGTGTGTGTGTGTGTGTGTGTGTGTGTGTGTGTGTGTGTGTGTGTGTGCGTGGCCCTGTTTACACCTAGTATTAAGATGCGTTTTGGTCGATCACAAGTAGACGAGGGAGACACATTCCTGTTTACACCTGGTGTTTTAATCCGTCTCTTTTGTCCACTTTCAACCACTTCTGTCCGGATTTCTTTGAGGGGAGGGTCTATGGGCGGATACATGTATGAGCTTTTTAAGATCTTACTATCTAATGGACAAAATAAGATCACGCAATATACATATGGACGCTAAAGGATACGACGGAAAACCATACGGAGAGCAGCAGCTTTTGCTTCTGCTCTGATAGCCACCAGACCACACCGAACACTGTGAGTGTGTGTTAGAAATCAGGAATGGTGAGAGAACATTGTGCTTGGTACGATTTTCGTCTTCAAACCAAACTTGAGTCTTCAGCCGACAAGGTTTAAATCCCGTCTGGCTAGCGCAATTCCCATAATGGCGGTCTTTCATGACTTTTTACAGTCTATTGTTCGAACTTACTCGCCCACATGAGCGTTTACACTACAAAAGCAATCCGGTCTAATGTGTTTTCGACTACCTCTAGAAGTGGTCGAAAGTGGACAAACTAAAAAACATTTTAAAGGTGCACTGTGTAAATTTTAACGGCATCTAGTGGTAAGGTTGCGAATTGCAACCACTCACCCCTCCCTTTCGAAGCACATAGAGAAGCTACGGTGGCCGACACAGGACAAAGATGTCATCGTCTGAGACAGCAGAGAGTAGCTAGTGCTCTGTAGAGCAGTTTGTCCCTTTAGGGCTACTGTAGAAACATGGCGGCGCAAAATGGTGACTTCACTGTAAGGGGACCCGCGGTGTATGTAGATAGAAATGGCTCATTCTAAGGTAATACAAACAAGGTCCTTATACACCACTGAAAACATAGTTATGTATATTATATTGCATTTCTGTCAATAGATTCTCATAAATATTACACACGGCACCTTTAAACCTGTATTTAGTGTTGTCCACTTGTGATCCGATCGACCAAAACGCATCTTTATACCAGGTGTAAACAGGGCCGGGTATAAAGTAGTTATAGAGGACTGGCAATATTTAGGTGGCACTGAGGTAACAATATTTGTTTTCTCTACTTGGTTGAACAATGAACAGTGCGTCCATTTATAAACCACAACAGGATGTTTTATCCCTGTCTATTTTTATACATGAAATGTGACATGCGCTGTCAGTTTCTCTAATGCGAGAGCATATTGTGGTGCGTTAAAGTCCTCAGCCGTGGCGCCTCCAGTGTAACACTGCTTCTCTGGCTGGATGTGAACCAGCGGTTTTCTGCTAATCCCTGTGGTTGTGTCTGGAGCTCGCGGGAGGATTTGTGCTGTCAGACGTCCTCCATGGCCAGGACTCCATGCTGACACTCGCGGCCCCGTCTGGGCACTGTTATCAGGGGAAGAGAGTGTATCCGTAGTGCCCAAATTAAGCTCCAGTAAACCTGTGGCCGGCAGTCTGTTATGCTGTGGCCTGACAAAACCCAGCAGCAGAAATCCATAAAGATTTACAGACGCCCTACCGCATGCAGTGCTGTCATCCGTGAAACCGAGGAAAGTTTGTGACTATTTGTTTCCCACCTTAACACCCCATTCAGGCATTGGAAATAGTGAGGGATAATTGGGTGTTTCTTCAGCTACGGGCACTTTTATGTCCCAGGAGTTTATTAAAAAATAACAGAAACTGTTAAAACTAACTAGATAACTTTATTTGTATTCTATTTGCTATACGAAGGGCATAATAAAACTGATGCATTATGTATATTTTATTGTTACTTTTTTCTGATTTTCAATCTTTACAAATTTATTATTTTTATGATGCACCATTGGTGCTCAGGACCTAAATATTTTTAAATAAGAATAAAAATATGCATTACATATAAAATGTATGATATTCTAATAAAGCTATTTCTGTATTTATTGTATGAAATAATTATAAAACATAATTGCAAAATCATTAATTAAAAGTTATTGTACTTGAAATATGAGACATTTAATGTGTGAGGAAAACTTCAAGGTAAAAATGTATGTAATTTATTGTGCATCATTTCCAACAACCTGAAATTTTGTCAAATGATGCAAAAACATATAAATGTGTATATTTAATTATTATTATTTTTTAAAATTTAGAATACATAAAATGCTTGACGAGATAAAGGACTTTGCCATTTTATTCCAAAAATGTTTAAAATGTAATTTCCACCACTGTAATTTCCATAACATAATATTATTAAATACTGAATTGTGATTGTAATGACTCTGTGGTGTAAAATACATTTCAGACATTTCAGAAAAATGTAAATAAATAGCAAGGCATATATAAACACAGTTAGTAGACAAATGAAACTAGTCTGAGTGTGTTTTAAGAGAGTTTATAAAAGTCCGCATACAGGGCCAAAAGTAGTTAGCTTTAAGTGGGTGATGTTGACATCATATCCTTGTATCAGTTGCGTCAGTCTCCGCTGTTATGAGAATGCAGTAAATTGAGCTGTATTCAGGTGTGAGGGTGTGCCAGGAACAGCGTTCCTTTCTGTTCCACCAGAGTTAATGGCTACCTTCGGCACTGTTATTTGGAAACGTTAATAAATGACCGCAGCAGATCGCTATTCGCCTTGTCTGTTGATGTTTCGGGCTGCTTAGCAATACCCAGATATTATGTTTTGTTCACAGCAGAGGGAAGAAGATGAGAGGAAATCATCCCATTGTCCTCCATATTCTTTCATTACCAAGCTCTGTTCACCATTATTTCATTTTCGTCACTTGCCTGCTGTTTACAGAGGACGGTGCTTAGGGCTACAAGCACAGACTTGCTTTAATGAGATATATTTTCTTTCGTCATTACTTAGAAACCACATGTAAAGATTGAGTTTAGGCCCGTGTGTATGTAAGTGAGGAGCGACGGGCTCTTAGGGGCTGTTTATGGGTGAATAATCAAAAGCACAGATTAAGGGAGGATCATAAAAGAGGGTTTCACTCAGGTTAAATGGTCTGCTTTGAGCTAAATATCTTGTGTGTGTGCAGACAATGGCTTAGCTAACAGCTATTTTCTGACAGCATTGATAAGCTCAAATTTGGTCACATTTTTTTATATGGCTTAAAGGAGGCATATCTTGGAAAACAGGATTTTCTTTGCTCTTTTGAAATAAAAGAGTTCAATCTGCTTTGTAAGCAAATGCAACACAAACCTCCACCCAGACTATTTATGGGAACCAAGCTGCAACAGTTGGTAAATAGGAAATCAGAAATAACAAACATAAGTACATTAACATATCACCACTTATATTTTTACTAGGCTGTCAGTAGATTTTGGTTACACTTTATTTTAAGGTGACGTAGTTACATTGTACTTACTCAGATAAGTACAGAGTAATATTATTTAGCTACATGGGCGTAACTACAGACAGTGCAGGCAGTGCAGCCGCACTGGGGCCTGTGCGGTGGGGGGGCCCGCAGCGCACACGGGCCCTGCCCACATCGAAAGCAGGCCCCTGGCATGAAATGACTCTGCAGGATATTGTGACACTCACATTTCAAATGAAATGCGCTGGTTTGAGATTCGAAAATCACACGTCATTTGCGCTCTACTGGCGCACTTACTGACGACCATTTCGTAGTATATATCAGAGCATGTGAGCGAAGCAGAGTGGTGTGACGCTCCGCTCAACATTCCGCTCTATGCCAGCGTGCACCACAATTCACTCTAAAATGTGAATTGTTTTATTTAAAAGTAGCGATTTCAAGCTTTCTTTAGACGTATGCTTCATGTTTATGTGATAAGTATTCGCCGAGTTTCAGTTAATCTTTGAGACGTGTTTCAGAAAGATTCTCGCACCCTGTTTGCATTTATTTTACAAAAGCACAAAGTTTTGTTGTTATTGTGAGTGTACACAAATAAAAGTAGACAATTTATAGTTTATAATTATGTCTCAGATTTATCTGTATGGCCAAAAATGACGGAGTATTGTGAGTTATTTCCGCTGTCATGAGGAAAAAAGCCATCAGAACGCGCCGGCGCGTTCGTCGGCCAGAGGGTTAAAGAAAACGTAGCCTATTTAGTTTCATATTTATGTGTAAATAGTAGCCTATAATATATTTTTTTAATTTCATGTATGTTGATTATGAAAAGTGAACAGCATGTGTATAGGCTACATCATAAGATGTGCAATATGTCGGGAGACATGGATCAGACATGATGTTGACCACTTCATTAAGTTTTGTTTTGTAGAAAGCCTTTCTTTAAAGTGAATTTCGTTTTGTATAAATTTTATTTTAATTTTAATCAATGTTTCATCAACCAATTGCCTGTATATTTAATAAATAAGTAGCAAACCAAGAACGTCGGGAATGGACTGAAGTGCACAACGAACCCACTTGCCTGTTTCTGCGGCCTTTGAGTAAGGCTGAAACGATAGGCTACGTCTTTCCGTTTTTAATAAATTTCTTGAATATGTGTCTTAATTACAGTAGGCCTATAGATAGTTATTATATTTGTGACTTTAAAGCAATAGGCTATGCTATATTGTATAAAGTGGTATAAATAAACGTGACTTGACTGGAGTGCTGAATTGCAGAGCTGGTGAAAACGGATCCACTTTGATATGATCAGATCAGACGCTTTCTCTTTAAAATGTCATATTTGTTGTGTTTTTTTTTTTAAATGTGCACAGCACATATTCACATAGGCTATTCATTCATCTAAACTGCGTCGGGATGTTCATTAACCGTATAACGCTACAAAGGTATTTCAAAGTTCTTTTTACCCCAAAGCAAAGTATGATCAAATTCAATAACAGGAATGCGTGTGTGTTGAAGAGAGAGACGCACGCAAAGAGAACTAAAAGAAACTGATAAGATACTGATTTTAGTTGGTCTAAATTAAGTAGCCTAGGTTAGGCACACAAATTTGCTTATATAGGGTTCCCTAGACACGCAGCTCGATCTCAAGAAAGTGCGTATCTATAGCATGCATTGTATTTATCGTTCAATTTATACGTACAAATGAGAAACTGTGTATCATATGCACGTAAAAAGTCATTTATGCGTATAAATTGAATGATAAATACAATTCGTGCTATAGATACACATTTCATGATATCGTGCACGAGCGCAGTGTGTGTGTTTGTAAGTGCTTTCATAACTGTGCACCCCAGGGGGCCCGTCGTAATAGTCTGCACTGGGGCCCATCATTACTAAGTTACGCCACTGTTTAGCTTCATGTACTTACTGTAGAGTTACGGTTTCGGTTAGCGTTTAGGGTTACACTTTATTTTAAGGTGTCATTGTTACAGTGTAATTATATATTTAAGTACTGAGTAATATTTATTAACTACATGTACGTACTATAGGGTTAGGGTAGGATTAGGGTTTGGTTGAGGGTTAGTTGCATGTAATTATGCATAATTTACTGTTATTACTATGGTAAGTACATGTAACATATGCAGGGCTTGACATTAACTTTTTTGCTCACCAGCCACTGTGGCTAGTGGTTTTCCAAAGCTACTAGCCACTCAGCATTTTCACTGGACAAAATTTTGTTGTTGGTTATATGTAAATGACCACTGTACACACCCAAATCAAGTCTACATGAAATGCATAACATGACAGGTCATCAAATAGTCCTATTTAGCTCTGATAAGGTTTTGTGTAAAGCTCCTTAATCAGAGAAACACCAATAGTTGCTTGTCTGAAAAAAAAAATAAGATTTTTTTGGTGTAAATATAATTTATTCTCAAGCAATATTCCCATCAGTGTTCTATTAGCTATGGCATATTTAAAGGTGGGGTAAGTGTTATTTCAAAACTGCTTTAGAAATGTGACTCGGGCCGAGTACCATAACAGACTGATAGCCAATCAGCAGTAAGGGGCGTGTCTACGAATGACGGGAGAAGAGAGCGCTCAGTGCACGTCATTATTCAAAAGACACGACACAGGACGGACATTAGCTGAGCGATGACAGAAAGAGAAAGATGGCAGATAAAAAACAAAAGTGGAAGATGTACAGTAGCCTAGTGAAATACATATCCATATTTTCATGTGATTTGACAGTTTATTTGATTAAATGTCAAACATCTAAAAGGTGTGCATCATACCTGACACCTAGATGAACACTTTACAGTTGGTTTTATGACTGTAAGTCATTCTCTTCAAAGTTATTGAAGTTAGAAACGTGTATACCAATGTCCTACGTAACTTTAGAAACGGTCCCTAAATGTGCGAATATCGAACTTTATGCCAGTCTCATCAGATGCGCTATGGTTCTGCTGTGATCTTTGTTTGAGACTATTTCGCTGCTGAAATAGAACAAAAGCAGTCAATCACTGTATGATGAATGAATCTCATACGTACATCGCACATACATCTCTGCTTTGTTGTTTATGATGAGAGTGCAGATTTCAGTGAGTGAGAGCGCGTTCTAAACAAAACTCCAGCGTTTCAGCGATGACTAATCTGAACGCCTCTGATTATTAGACATTGCATTCATAAGCTCAACAGACTCTCGTGTGATTGTTTATAATGCGCAAAGCGATTATAACAGATGCCTTTTAAGAAGACTACAATAAAATTCAACCCGCCAAAGTGGCTAGTGGGAGTGACTGTGTTACACGCCACAGCTGAAATCCACCCGCATATGGCGGGTTGGCGGGTGTTAATGTCAAGCCCTGAACATATGTAACAAGAACACTGTAAAATAAAGTGTTACCTGGTTTGGTTTAGGGTTAGTTACTTCTAATTGACTGTTATTACTATAGTAAGTACATGTAGTAACGTGTAACTACGTCACCTTAAGTTAAAGTGTTACCAACATTTTTTAATTGAGATTATTCAGACCCTTTTTTGTGCAATTAATCGTGATTAATCGCAAACTTATTGTGAAATTAAGCATACACCATTTACCTTGTTTAACACGTTCATTTTGTCATCATTTGCTACATCCAGCGAAGTAAACAAGTATGTGCTTTCCAAAAAGGACACTAAATAACCAAATGATATAAGGAGTCCATATAATTCATAAATGTATGCATTAATGAGGGCATGCTCTCTTCAGAAACAATCACAGAATATAAAAGAGCTCGAAACACACACTGTAATGAGTAATCTCTATTCTCTCTGCCATCTCTGATGCTTAGCGCTGATTTGGACTGATTGGCTGTGTATTTTTAATAAGTAATTACTTCACGACCGCTAAAAAAGTATGTTCTATATTGTATGAATGTGTGTAGTATGAATGTAATCTGGACGTACTACATTCGCCATGTCACTATCATGTGACCTACCAGCATCGGTTGCGTTGCTTCACTGCCTTTTTATAAATCCTCTCCAGTGGCCTCATGGGATTGTAAAGTGTCCATCATATTCACACTTCAGAATCTCGCTGGGAGTAGCAGGTCGTCTAGGTACTTTTTCCTACTCTTTTATGAGTACTGTGAATCATACATTGGTCATACTTATTTTGTCACATACTGTTTTTCGCCTACTATATAGTAGGGAAGTATGCGATTTCGGATGCCGCCATTGTTTGAATGAGTTTGCTTACTGGATCACTGGACGGAAAACTTTCTCTGAGTTTCGCTGCTTAAAATGATCTAATCGCAAACAGAGAAGCAAAATCGGGTTCAAGGGTTTGAATAGAAATTTCTACCTATAGAGTTACAGGTGCTTGCGCAATTGTAGATGCTCAGTGTGATAAACTCCTGACATTTCAGATCATCTAACTGCATGATGGAAATTACGTTAATGGCGCAATTTCACGTGCTTCAGTAAGTTAATTGCGTTAAATTTTTTTAACACATTAAGATTTTTGAATTAATCGCATGTGTTAACGCATTAACGTTGACAGCCCTAATTTATACATCAACACCTGTTCGCTATGAAGCAACCTACCTTTTCTGATAAACACCAGTGTGAACTAATATAGAGGTTAGACAACCATAACAGATGTAATTTACATATAGAAGTCTTAAAGGTACAGTAACTGTACAGTAGTTGTTTAATACTGTCAGAGAGAGGATGGAAAACTGTCAAAGATTATGTCTGTGTTTGGTGCAGAAAAATTGACTAACATTATAAGTGAATTAATAGGTCTGGTTTCACAGACAGGGTTTAGATTAAGCCAGGATTGGGCCTTAGTTCAATTAGGATATTTAAGTCACTTTTTTAAACATGCCTTAGAAAAAAAAAACGAATGCTGGGCAATCGATTAATCGCAATTAATCACATCCAAAATAAAAGTTTTTTGTTTACATAATATATGTATGTGTACTGTGTATAATTATTATGTATATATAAATACACACACATGCATGTATGATGTATATTAAAGAAAAATGTTATATTTATATATAAGATACATTATCTAAATATATATACAGTATATACATGCAAATATTGCTTAATTATATACATGAAGGAGTGTGTATTTATATATACATAATAACTACACACACATATATTACGTAAACACAAACTTTTATTTAGGATGCGATTAATCGTGATTAATCGATTGCCCAGCACTAAAAAAAACATTTATGGTGTGCATCTTGAGACATTTTTAGATATTTCAGTGCAAGTTGCCTTGCAAAAACAGCTCAAACATGCATTTTAGTCTAGAACTATAGGCTTAAGCCTTGTCTGTAAAACCGGGGGATACATTATTATTTAATTAATAAATAAAAAACATTTATGCTGGCCATTATTTAATGAAGGAAAATGAATCCCCCATGTATACATAACAGTCTTTCTTGAATTTAAATGAACTTTTGTTTGATATTTCATAATGTGAAAATAGAATTTTATTAGAATGCTAATTAGCTTTCATTTGATTGTACTTTTGATTTGATTTAATTTATTCCTTTTAGAAAGTAGTTGGCAGCGAATTAACAATATCCTGTGAATGAAAAGCGCTGGCGTGTGAAGCTTATCAGAGCTTGGAGGGTGTGGCCTATTGCCAAGGACATTTCATTGGCTAATAATCCAATAATTTATGTTGGCTTTTCATGGAAAGTTGTATTATTATGGTCTTCCAGCAAAGCAATCTAACGAGAAGACGAGCAAAATGTCTAGTTTTAAAGATAAAATGTCTTCAGATAAATGTAGAACCAGCCTCCCTGTGTGGGCCATTAAACTGGCACAGCTTCCATATTCAACATCCATGGGAAACATTTCTGGTCTATGAATATGAGCCTCTGGGATTACAGTGAACAAACAAAACCAGAAAGGCAGATGCCGAAATTGCTGTTTAGATTTGAGCTATGAAGTCTTCAGATCGGATGTGAGGCCAAGGCAGAATCAAGGCTTCAGACAAAGTTGTCTACGTCGCAGAAAGGTTGTCCCGTGAGAGCGAGGCACGTCTGTTTACCGTCGGCTGGGTGGGCCGACTCTAAGCCTGCTTTATATGCTGTTCTTAGGCAATGTTGAATCTTCCCCAGACCATGACAAACAGAAGTAATTTGTTGCTCTGGTTTTTTTAATGACTTCCGACGCATTAGCAGAAGCCAGGAAGAGCAGGATGGCATGTATTCTTGTCTACATATAAAGGATAATTGGGCTTCGTGCTTGATTTATAATTGCTGTGTTTGTTCTGTCATGCTTGTGTGAATGTAAATACATGCATTCAGCTCGCTATCTTCTAAAATCTTACCACAAGGGAGTAAGACATGGAGACTTCAAACATGGTTTACGCATAGCCTACATACTGTATACATATCTTGCATTTTGAATTAGCCGGTCACTTTAATTAATCATTAAAGCTGCAGTCCGTAAGTTTTGCCTCTTTGTCGCCATCTCTGTTTGAAACCTGCAATTGCAGTTATTTGTGGAATTATCATCTTTACGTGGGTTGTGCATCAGCACGGCTCCTCAGCGTGGATAAATCTAATGTTTTGAGGAGAATGTGTGGATTGCTGTCAGTCACCGCACTGGTGTGGATACTGTACTTCAGAATCACAGATCCTTCGTCTTTGATGTATGACCAAAATAAGAATTTTCCCTGCAAAATGTCATCTGAACAAGTAGGTAACTTGTCTGCCACTTTTGTTCTGACCAACTGAGAAAAAAAGCATTACAATAAATCGTGCTACCAATGATGATTGAATCTAACAATCGCTTAGCTCATATCACATCAAACCGTGCAAATTATTATTATCGTCATACTTTGTTCTTAAATTGTTAATGTTAACAACATCAGCATTGCGTGACTATGTGTATTTAGTGTGTATTAGTGTTACCTGTAGATTTCAATTTCCATACAGTCTAATCGTTTGCTTTTGACTATGGGTGAATCTCCAGTTGTCACTGATGATTGTCGTTTGGACCTTTCTGGATTATAATCCGCCATCAAAATGATACGTTTAATTATTCCAGCTGCTGTGAGAAAAGGCTATAAATGATCCGCCACCTGCAGCATCCTCACATGCGATACTACTACTAGCCGGACTTCTTCTTTATGTATACATATGTAACGTAATGACGCAAAGGCATGCTCGAATTTCCCACGGAAAGCTACCAGTACCACTGAAATTATAACACATTATTACAAGCTTACCGTTGTGAATCGGGCTAAGTTAAGGAGATAGTTTTGAACACTGGCTGGTTATGTACTTGCTCAAAAATTGATTTTGGATCATTTTTAACCAAAAAAAGTTACGGACTGCAGCTTTAAATTAAATATACCCACAAATGGCATTTTGTCATTTACTGACTCTCATATTGTTTACGTTATGATTTTTGTTTTTCAATCAGAGCTATGGCTCTGTAAATTATGACTGTTTTGGATTTTGGAATTATAAATCTTTGGAAAATGTCTGTAAAATATCTACTTTTGTGTTTCACAGAAGCTATGTATATGTAGTATATATTACTGGTTGGTCCAGATGCATGTTTGTAAATTCAAAAATACCAATTGTAACAATGTGACATCAACATCCAGATAGGTCACTAAGAGCATCGGCAGTGATGATCTCACCTTCAACGCCAAAGGGTCTTGAAAAGATCATCAGTGTCACATCAGTGTCGTTTCATTGCTGTCATTTTCATTGTCGCTTTGGGTTTCATCCTCGCCGGAAAGGCATCAAGTTACATCATATCGCATTCAAGAAGACAAATGACTCGCTGGCAAACATGTCAGCTTTCTTGTTATCTGTGTCTCCTGACTGCAGTAACTTGTTTCTTTAGTTAATTAATTAGTGATGCCTGATTTATGTTCCATTATTTAGCAGTTATAGTCCTTGTGCATTATTTATTTAGATTCAAGAGAAAGTGAGGATTGTGACTATGAGGAATTTGCAGTTTAAAAAGAAAAAACAGGATTTTTTTATGAGTTTGTACAAGTTTTTCTGTGTATTTTGACAGGCTGAACCAACTAAATTCACCACCTTTGGGTCTTATTTGTCAAATCAGCATAGATTTATGCATACAACAGACAAACAATGAAAAAACGAAAGTTAACTCATATATAAATATATAATTATATATAAAATATTTATATACATTTAAATAGGTTATTTTAATATTTAATATAATAGTATTATTTTAATACCAATTATCAAAACATTGTCAAAGCTCTCTGTTTTATATGTACATGACATACATTATCTGATAAAGTTATTTTTTACTCTACAATCAAAAACGTTTGATTTGTAGTTTAGCAGATGATTATCTAAAGCGACCAACCTCTGTCCTACAAACTTTCGATTGCTAGTTACTAGTCTAAGGGCCTAATTGAGTGTGAGAAATCATGCTGAGAGGATCCATTGAGGCACTGTGCTAGTGAATTGTGCTTACACATGGTTCAAGAGTTCCTGGTTTGACTCATGTTTTGTGTTTGTCTGAACCAGCATGTCTCTGCTGAACCACGACTGCCAGCCGAACTGTGTGATGATCTTCGAGGGCAAGAGACTTACGCTGCGAGCTGTTAAGGTCATCAGACCCTGTGAGGAGGTATACGTCCATCCATACACACTCACATACACCTTATTTCTCGCTCTCCTTGTCCTTTTTTACTATTCTTTTTCACCCTCTCTCTCTCTCTTTTAGTGTATGTCATTTTTCTTTTGCTCTGACCTGGGACATTTAAATTTATAGGTCCAGGAGAAAATGATAATAATGGGTCTCAGCTGTAACAGGGCCAAAGAAAACGTTACCGGTTGCCATTTTTTGAAGGAAAAAAAAAAGTTTTATTTATTTGTTTTAATTCATTATTATTTAGTCATTTCTGCAACCCTAATTATAATTTATGCAACAAAAATATTTTTTTAAACATATTTTTCCCCGTCGGCCGTTGCATTGAATGATTTCAGGGTACAATCAGGGTTGTTGTAATTTGGATTTTTTTTTTTTTTTTCTTTTCTTTTTCATTTATCCTTTCAATTTAGTTTATTTTTTGTACAAACCCGATTCCAAAAAAGTTGGGACACTGTACAAATTGTGAATAAAAAAGGAATGCAATAATTTACAAATCTCATAAACTTATATTTTATTCACAATAGAATATAGATAACATATCAAATGTTGAAAGTGAGACATTTTGAAATGTCATGCCAAATATTGGCTTATTTTGGATTTCATGAGAGCTACACATTCCAAAAAAGTTGGGACAGGTAGAAATAAGAGGCTGGAAAAGTTAAATGTACATATAAGGAACAGCTGGAGGACCAATTTGCAACTTATTAGGTCAATTGGCAACATGATTGGGTATAAAAAGAGCCTCTCAGAGTGGCAGTGTCTCTCAGAAGTCAAGATGGGCAGAGGATCACCAATTCCCCCAATGCTGCGGCGAAAAATAGTGGAGCAATATCAGAAAGGAGTTTCTCAGAGAAAAATTGCAAAGAGTTTGAAGTTATCATCATCTACAGTGCATAATATCATCCAAAGATTCAGAGAATCTGGAACAATCTCTGTGCGTGAGGGTCAAGGCCGGAAAACCATACTGGATGCCCGTGATCTTCGGGCCCTTAGACGGCACTGCATCACATACAGGAATGCTACTGTAATGGAAATCACAACATGGGCTCAGGAATACTTCCAGAAAACATTGTCGGTGAACACAATCCACCGGGCCATTCGCCGTTGCCGGCTAAAACTCTATAGGTCAAAAAAGAAGCCATATCTAAACATGATCCAGAAGCGCAGGCGTTTTCTCTGGGCCAAGGCTCATTTAAAATGGACTGTGGCAAAGTGGAAAACTGTTCTGTGGTCAGATGAATCAAAATTTGAAGTTCTTTTTGGAAAACTGGGACGCCATGTCATCCGGACTAAAGAGGACAAGGACAACCCAAGTTGTTATCAGCGCTCAGTTCAGAAGCCTGCATCTCTGATGGTATGGGGTTGCATGAGTGCGTGTGGCATGGGCAGCTTACACATCTGGAAAGGAACCATCAATGCTGAAAGGTATATCCAAGTTCTAGAACAACATATGCTCCATCCAGACGTCGTCTCTTTCAGGGAAGACCTTGCATTTTCCAACATGACAATGCCAGACCACATACTGCATCAATTACAACATCATGGCTGCGTAGAAGAAGGATCCGGGTACTGAAATGGCCAGCCTCCAGTCCAGATCTTTCACCCATAGAAAACATTTGGCGCATCATAAAGAGGAAGATCCGACAAAGAAGACCTAAGACAGTTGAGCAACTAGAAGCCTGTATTAGACAAGAATGGGACAACATTCCTATTCCTAAACTTGAGCAACTTGTCTCCTCAGTCCCCAGACGTTTGCAGACTGTTATAAAAAGAAGAGGGGATGCCACACAGTGGTAAACATGGCCTTGTCCCAACTTTTTTGAGATGTGTTGAAGCCATGAAATTTAAAATCAACTTATTTTTCCCTTAAAATGATACATTTTCTCAGTTTAAACATTTGATATGTCATCTATGTTGTATTCTGAATAAAATATTGAAATTTGAAACTTCCACATCATTGCATTCTGTTTTTATTCACAATTTGTAAAGTGTCCCAACTTTTTTGGAATCGGGTTTGTACATTCTCTAAGATTATTAGCTTTATTTTAATTTTAGTATTTTCAGTGTTTCATAATTTTATTAAAGAAGTCATGAACTGAGAAATCAAATTTTCCTTGAGCTTTTGACATATAAGAGGTCATCATACTATAAGAATATCCTGTAAGGTTCAGAACGGAAAACTTCCTTGTTAGTCCAAAATCAGTTTTTATTGTAACCAAGCCCAGAGAACGACTCGTTGTGGAATGTGCCTATCTATGATAGATAGGTGAAAGACCGCCTCTGCAGAAGAAAATCAACCCTCACTTCATTATTGCAATGTTGGCCCCGCACATTGGCGTGTTAGTGAGATGACGAGGAGAGAAGAGCAATACAGGATGGACTACAAATAACATTACCTTCCGAAGGATCCTAATGCTAGGAATGTGGTTATTTATTTTCAACAAAGTGAATGTCTCAGTTGAGCATTATTTATTTGTATTTCACTGTGGATTCTTTGGTAAATCAGTCGCAAATTCAGCGCAGGCTTTGCAAACAGACTTTTACGATATGGACTCGACAGAAATGCGACAACATGCAAGTAACCATGTTAATTCTAATGCCTGATCTGTGATCAGTGATTTCTGATATGTAATGATTCATGTACAGTCAGATGTTCTTTGTCTAAGATACAGTATGTCAGTAAATCAAACCAGTGACTAAACGGTCAACTTCACATTGTTTCTATTAGTAGGGTGAAAATAATCTATTATTTAAACTGTGATTAAATTATATTAAGAAAGCGATCAAAGAACGCTCCCTTTGCAATCGCTGGAGCTGTCAATCAAACAGCGTGAGTTTATCAGTGACTGAGTTCTGGACTCTCGCCAAAACTCCCGTAATAATCAACTAATCTATTATTTACATTGTGTTTGCACTGTTAGTTATAATGAAAGCATTCATGAGTGTGCATAAATTGAGTTGCAATGATGACATCACTGCATTCATGTGCTCAACGTGTCTGTGATCGGCTACAATGCTCATCACTGCAACCTTTCATCCCACAATCTAAATATAATGCCATAGATCTAAATATAATGCTATAATCAACACTTTTCACGATTAGTTAACCTTGAGAGCTGTAATAGTAAAAACGTGCTAAAAGTTTTCGAGAGAGTTCCACATGTAATACTTATTTCATATGCAAAGACATTAGCCAATCACAGCAGTGGGCGTTTACACTGAAGTCTCACGGCAGACACGCCCCTTCAAACAGAGCGTTCAGATCAGAGGGATAAAATCAGGATAGAAAAATGCCTTTTATTTCTAAATTATGACAATTTTTTATGTAAAAATAATACAAACATTATAAGTTTATCACAGGAAACATTATAAAGCAATGAAACAATGCAGTTCATAACCTCTTTAACTATCATTTTTATTTTATTTATTTTTTAGTTGTTTTTATTTTATTTTTCTTGCTTTTGGAGTCTTAAAATGTATTTTAGTTTAGTTTAAATTTTTACAGTAATGTTAATGTAAATTTTTATTTTTACTTCAGTTAATAAAACTGTTTTCATTTAGTTTCTTGCCCCATACTCACTCCATTGATTGAGCCAGAAGTTGCGATGTCAGACTGCTCAAATAAACATAGTAATATTTTCATAGTGTCATGGAGCCACAGTGTTTGTACTTTTCAGCCCACAAATAGCAGCTGTCTATTCATTTTAAACTGGGACAGGAGAAAGTATTTTAACTTCCAAAAAATTACACACATCACACCACAGTTTCTCAGTTGCAGGCACTTAACGGGCCCCCTGCCAGATTAACTTCACCCTAATTCAGTCATCCCACCAACCTGAAAACCTAGTAGAAAGACAAGATATTCATATACATTAACACTTGAATCCATTCGGCTGATCTGTGGTGGGATGTGTTTTTTCGCATCGGCCTCGTACGGCATGCTCGACAAATTCTCATTATCTGTCCATTCTGTTTATTTCTGCACGGAAAGTTTAGATATTCCAAAGTAAATCAGGCAGTCATGCTTAATTTACCTCTGACAGTGGGAGGAAACGTCGAGAGAGCAAGCGAACTGGAGAATGAAATTACCAGCAAGCTCTCTGTACACAGGAAGTAATGAGAATTCACACTATAGGTGTACGCTATACGTTGACAGAATACACGAGTGCTCATCGTCCCACAGACACTGTTTACACACACACAAACACACACTCATTCGCACGGCACGATTATAATTCATACACCCACACACATCTGCACACTGTACACACGGCGCTGTTTGCCCATAAGGGTCATACTCATTTTGGATCTTTTTTTCGTTTTCTCCTCTTCGTGTTTCTGTTGCTTTCTCTATTTACCCATCTTTTCTAGTTTTATGTACTCTACTCTTGCTATAGGTCTCGTTTTCTCTCTCTCCGCTTCACTCAACAACTCATTCATTGGAATAAATGTTTTCAATTCTCTCTCGCTCTCTATATTTGACCTCACCAACACCCAGAGAGCTTGGAAATGGAAAAGCTTTCTGCATACTGTGCAGTATATGCTGTTTGCTGCGTACTATTTTTTTCTTTTCTTTTCCTTTCTTGTAGATAACAGGTGAAACAATATGCAGATACATGTCTGAAACAGTAACATGCTACATTATTGTCACGTGACCTTACTACATTGCATATTAAATTAGTAAGTAGTGTGCAGCTATCATCTTGGAAATAAATGTGGTTATGTTACATATTTCATCCAATTTTAGTGAAAAAGGTCTTTTGGCATTCCAATCAAATGAGTGAGGAAGGCGATGTTAAAAATCATGGTTGATGTTGCTTCTGACAGTGCTTAGGTAGGTGGTACGTGTCAAAGTAACATTCACATGGATGGCAGGACCCAAGGTTTCCCAGCAGAACATTGCCCAAAGCATCACACTGCCTCCGCCGGCTTGCCTTCTTCCCATAGTGCATCCTGGTGCCATGTGTTCCCCAGGTAAGCGACACACACGCACCCGGCCATCCACATGATGTAAAGGAAAACGTGATTCATCAGACCAGGCCACCTTCTTCCATTGCTCCATGGTCCAGTTCTGAGGTGGACAGGGGTCAGCATGGGCACCCCGACTGGTCTGACACCTTTCTACCAGAACCAGCATTAACTTCTTGAGCAATTTGAGCTACAGTAGCTCGTCTGTTTGATCGGACCACACAGGCCAGCCTTCGCTCCCCACGTGCATCAATGAGCCTTGGCCGCCCATGACCCTGTTGCCGGTTCACCACTGTTCCTTCCTTGGACCACTTTTGATAGATACTGACCCCTGCAGACCAGGAACACCCCACAAGAGCTGCAGTTTTGGAGATGCTCTGACCAAGTCGTAGCCATCACAATTTGGCACTTGTCAAACTCGTTTAAATACTTACGCTTGCCTATTTTTCCTGCTTCTAACACATCAACTTTGAGGACAAAATGTTCACTTGCTGCCTAATATATCCCACCCACTAACAGGTGCTGTGATGAAGAGATAATCAGTGTTATTCACTTCACCTGTCATAATGTTATGCCTGATCGTTGTACACTGCCATTCAGACGTTTTTGATCGGTACGATTTTTAATGCTTTTAGAAGAAGTCTCATATGCTTACCAAGGCTACATTTATTTTATTAAAAATACAAAAAAAAACTGAAATATTGTGAAATATTATTAAAATGTAAAATAACTGTTCTCTATTTTAATATATTTTAAATTGTAATTTATTTCTGTGATGCAAAGCTGAATTTCCAGCATCATTACTCCAGTCTTCAGTGTCATGATCCTTCAGAAATCATTATAATATGATGATTTGATGCTCAAGAAACATTTATGATTATTATCAATGTTGAAAACAGTTGTGTAAAACATTTTTTTCAGGATCTTTGATGAACAGAAAGTTCAAAAGAACAGCATTTATTTTAAATAGAATCTTTTGTAACATTATAAATGTCTTTACTGTCACTTTTGATCAGTTTAATGAATCCTTGCTGAATAAATTTATTAATTTCTTTAAGTTCTTTCCCAAAATAATATCCATTTTTCATACTCTACATCAAAACGTTGCGATGCCTAAATTCACTTGCAGCATTTAAAATGACTGATTTTAGTTCTTAGTGTTTAGTCACAGGGTTTGCTAGTTGTCTGAAATCTTTCAGCTAACCATCTCTACTCTGTCCCTCTCTTTAGCTCACTATAAGCTACACCGATGTCCTCGCACCCAGCAAAGAGAGACGTTCCCAATTACAGGAGCAATACCACTTCCTGTGTCAGTGCACTCGCTGTACCACTGAGGACAAGGTGAGCCGTGTAAACAGCCCCTCAGATCTATCTTCCCTTCCCTGATCTTTCTTATCCCCTCTTTATCATCATTTTTCTATTTTTTTCAATTTCACCCCATCACTCCTGGAAAAGGCTTCTCCCCGCCTCATTGTGTCCTGGCGGGATCACTATCTATCATCCCTGTTCTCCTCCATGTTCTCTTTTCCTCGCTCTTTTGCTCTGTGTCTGTCCCACTCAGCACTCGAAAGCATCTGATGATGTGTCAAGTCTGTCAGACCGGTCCTAGACCATCACCGGTCTCTCCGCACTGCCCCGGGTAACCCGTCCTCAGCAGGCCCTGTCATCTGTGATCATCACTGCGATGACAGGAGCATGTCAAGAATAAAGCTTTGGATAGTATGCATGGGAGTGCGAGAGAGCGGATGAATGAATGCCAAAGATGGAGCGAGAAGAGATGGGAATTTAAAGGTGAAATGTGTAATTTTTTGGGATGTTAAAGTACTTTTTCCTCCATACTTAGTATGCACAAACAACTACTGTATAAGGAATCAATTTTGTATGATTCTTTACAAATTTGTTTCTAAAATAGCTTGGGTTCACATACTATCCATCCAAAATAGTATGCAAGATTAGAGTTAACGCATCCCAAAGACGGTGCTGGAGGGTAGGGGTGTCAAAGTTGATTTAAATAAGCATTAAAAAAAAAACAAATGTATTATTCTTTTTTTAAATTCTGCTTTATTAAGACTTTTTTTCTAAGATTAATTGTGATTAGTTTATTCAGATTATTTTCTGCAGAAATTACACACTTCACCTTTAAAGGAATAATTCACCCAAAAATGAAAAGTCTGTCATTATTTGTTCCAAATCTGGGTGAGTTTCTTTCTTCTGCTATGGAAGCTTATGAAAGCTTACGCCACGGGGAAAAAAAGGTGACTGCGACTTTTTATCTCACAATTTTGACTTTTTTTATCACAATTGCGAGTTTATATCTCACAATTCTGGGGGAAAAAAGTTAGACTAATAGTCTTTACAAAGGCACGCACTCTATAAAGACCTAGATCACACAATTTTCACCACTCATTTTTCCGAAAAGATGTTTCGTCAGCTGAACAATCTGTATGTTGTTAAACAACAGTACAGTCCACTATTGTGAGAAAAGAACATCTGAATTGTGAGATAAAAAGCTGGAGTTACCTTTTTTATTTTTAATTCTGTGGCCGAAACAAGCTTCCATATTCTGCAGAATAAAAAATATCTCTTGTTTTTTGTCCATACAATGTTATTATGGACCCCATTGACTTTCATTGCATGGACAAAAACCTTTTTGAAAAAGGTTCAAAACCTGTATTTCACAGATGAAAGAAAGTCATACAGGTTTGGAATGACATGTGAGGTTGAGTCAATGATTTTCATTTTTTGTTGAACTATCCAATCAAATGCATGTGCGAATGACATAAGACATATGGCAAGCTGATTCAACTTTTAATCATTCCTAGGATATGAATTTTGATATCAACAATTCAATTTTAAAACACAAGGATGATTCTTAATGTCAGAAATTTAATTTGTACTAGTAAGAATGGCTATTTTTGATATCAGAAATTACATTTTCGTTAGTAAAAACATGAATTCTTGATATCACAAATTCATATCCCGTGAATGATTAAGGTCAAAGCGGCTTGCAAAGGTATTACATATCATTGCAAAATTCTACTAGTAAAAATGCAATTTCAGATATCAAGAATAATAGTTTTTACTATTTGAAATTTAAATTTTGTTATCAAGAATTTCTGCAAGTGATCAAGAATTTGTGTTTTCACTAGTGAAAATTTAATTCCTGATATCAAAAATAGCTATTGTTACTAGTAATAATTCCATTCCTGATATCAAGAATTGTCGTTTTAACTAGTGAAAATTGAATTGTTGATATGAACAATTCATATCCTGGGAATGATTAAAAGTCAAAACGGCTTGCCATAAAGAAACAGAACTGGTGTCCTGTGTGCTCAAATATGTCACTGCCATACACAAGTTCTCTCCAGGCTTATGTTGTGGTTATTTTGCACCTGCATGCCGGCATACCATGCTAAATAACTCTGCACTGAGCTCAAGAGAATGAGGCTTTATCCCTGCTGTTAACACCTACACAGCTGCTCAGACTGACCTCTGCTTGAGTCATCTGTCAGATACGTGCAGATAAGAATAAACGCTCAGGGCTGCTGAGATGGAGACTTGGGTTTCATCCCTGTCTTCAGTTCCTTCTGGGTTTGAATCCAAAACAGTGGAAGCTTTTTGAGCTTGTTTTTCGTAAGTTTTTGGATTTTAAGACAACTGATATGATTCCGATTCACATCTAGCCTATCTATTCGTCCATGCATCTGTTCGTCTATCCAGCTGAATGCAAGTCACTTTGGATAAAAGGTGAATATAGACCCCAGCCTAGGCACCAGAATAATGTAGAGACAGCATATTGTGTGTGTGTGTGTGTGTGCGCGCGCATGAGGTAATTACAGGTGAGGTGTGTGAAGTGTTACACTGATGACATTCTGATGAGAGGGATTTGTTGATTCACCACCGGCTTTGCGGTAATCTGACAACCTGTGTGAGTGCAGTAGGACATACCGGCACTCTAAAACAATAGAGCAGCTGTATGTGCAGTACAGGGAGGGGTTGGTCAGGTTATCACCTTCCCAGAATATCCGGCGACCGGAGGTGTGATTCAGTCTGACAGTCGTGGGGGGTTACAGATGTTCCTCCGTTCATGAAGGACTGTCTGGTCATACGGTACTATGGTACATGTCTCTGCTTTTTTCAGTGTTTTAGTGTTCAGTGTTCTTTCACATTTGCATCTCCTTTACAAATTTGCTGTGTCCCAATTCACATACCATCCATTCTAAATAGTATGCAAGATGCAAGAGTTAATGCATCCCAGAAGGAGGTGCTGATTGTCTGCAGAAAATTTGAAAGAATCAGTTTAAATAAACATTTTAATCAAATGTATTATCATTGTTATTCATTTTTTGCCATTCTGCTTTCTACTGTCTTCTAAATGATTATTTTTATTTTATTCTGTTGACAGCCATAGTTTTAGAAAGAAACATATACACTCACCTAAAGGATTATTAGGAACACCTGTTCAATTTCTCATTAATGCAATTATCTAATCAACCAATCACACGGCAGTTGCTTCAATGCATTTAGGGGTGTGGTCCTGGTCAAGACAATCTCCTGAACTCCAAACTGAATGTCAGAATGGGAAAGAAAGGTGATTTAAGCAATTTTGAGCGTGGCATGGTTGTTGGTGCCAGACGGGCCGGTCTGAGTATTTCACAATCTGCTCAGTTACTGGGATTTTCACGCACAACCATTTCTAGAGTTTACAAAGAATGGTTTGAAAAGGGAAAAACATCCAGTATGCGGCAGTCCTGTGGGCGAAAATGCCTTGTTGATGCTAGAGGTCAGAGGAGAATGGGCCGACTGATTCAAGCTGATAGAAGAGCAACTTTGACTGAAATAACCACTCGTTACAACCGAGGTATGCAGCAAAGCATTTGTGAAGCCACAACACACACAACCTTGAGGCGGATGGGCTACAACAGCAGAAGACCCCACCGGCTACCACTCATCTCCACTACAAATAGGAAAAAGAGGCTACAATTTGCACGAGCTCACCAAAAATGGACAGTTGAAGACTGGAAAAACGTTGCCTGGTCTGATGAGTCTCGATTTCTGTTGAGATATTCAGATGGTAGAGTCAGAATTTGGCGTAAACAGAATGAGAACATGGATCCATCATGCCTTGTTACCACTGTGCAGGCTGGTGGTGGTGGTGTAATGGTGTGGGGGATGTTTTCTTGGCACACTTTAGGCCCCTTAGTGCCAATTGGGCATCGTTTAAATGCCACGGCCTACCTGAGCATTGTTTCTGACCATGTCCATCCCTTTATGACCACCATGTACCCATATGACCACCATGTACCCATCCTCTGATGGCTACTTCCAGCAGGATAATGCACCATGTCACAAAGCTCGAATCATTTCAAATTGGTTTCTTGAACATGACAATGAGTTCACTGTACTAAAATGGCCCCCACAGTCACCAGATCTCAACCCAATAGAGCATCTTTGGGATGTGGTGGAACGGGAGCTTCGTGCCCTGGATGTGCATCCCACAAATCTCCATCAACTGCAAGATGCTATCCTATCAATATGGGCCAACATTTCTAAAGAATGCTTTCAGCACCTTGTTGAATCAATGCCACGTAGAATTAAGGCAGTTCTGAAGGCGAAAGGGGGTCAAACACAGTATTAGTATGGTGTTCCTAATAATCCTTTAGGTGAGTGTATACTGATCAGGCATAACATTATGTGAATAACACTGATTATCTCTTCATCACAGCACCTGTTAGTGGGTGGGATATATTAGGCAGCAAGTGAACATTTTGTCCTCAAAGTTGATGTATTAGAAGCAGGAAAAATGGGCAAGCGTAAGGATTTGAGCGAGTTTGACAAGGGCCAAATTGTGATGGCTTGATGACTGGGTCAGAGCATCTCCAAAACTGCAGCTTGTGGGGTGTTCCCGGTCTGCAGTGGTCAGTATCTATCAAAAATGGTCCAAGGAATGAACAGTGGTGAACCAGCGACAGGGTCATGGGCGGCCAAGGCTCATTGATGCACGTGGGGAGCGAAGGCTGGCCCGTGTGGTCTGATCAAACAGACGAGCTACTGTAGCTCAAATTGCTCAAGAAGTTAATGCTGGTTCTGATAGAAAGATGTCAGAATACACAGTGCATCGCAGTTTGTTGCGTATGGGGCAGCATAGCCGCAGACCAGTCAGGGTGCCCATGCTGACCCCTGTCCACTGCCAAAAGAAGAAGAAGGCAGGCTGGTGGAGGTAGTGTGATGCTTTAGGCAATGTTCTGCTGAGAAACCTTGGGTCCTGCCATGTGGATGTTTGACACGTACCACCATTGTTGTAGACCATGTACACCCTTTCATGGAAACGGTATTCCCTGGTGGCCGTGGCCTCTTTCAGCAGGATAATGCGCCCTGCCACAAAGCAAAAATGGTTCAGGAATGGTTTGAGGAGCACAACAATGAGTTTGAGGTGTTGACTTGACCTCCAAATTCTCCAGATCTCAATCCAATCGAGCATCTGTGGGATGTGCTGAACAAACAAGTCCGATCCATGGAGGCCCCACCCCGCAACTTACAGGACTTAAAGGATCTGCTGCTAACATCTTGGTGCCAGATACCACAGCACACCTTCAGGGGTCTAGTGGAGTCCATGCCTCGACGGGTCAGGGCTGTTTTGGCAGCAAAAGGTGGACCAACACAATATTAGGTCATAATGTTATGCCTGATCGGTGTATAGAGTTATTTTTCTGGTAGATTTTTGCTGTACTTAAAAAAAACATGATTTTTTTAGTGAATAAACCCACAACCAATTGCATAAGAAAAAAAGTAGGATTTTTTGACAGTTCTGCATGTTTTCTTACTACATTCTTATGAAGCACAGTATGTACTTTTGTCAGCAAAGTGCTTATAGTAGGACTATATGAAATAGGATACATTTGCTAAACCCTTAGACTTCCTGTCATGCTTTGTTCAGTGGGATCTTTTTGAACTCTAATCAGCTCTGTAATGAATAACATGATTATTGAATTTACTCAATAATAAACAAAGTCTGAACCACAGTCTACAATTTGATTCCTGGCTCTCTCTCTGTAATTAGGCTGTTCACGTTAACAAGAAAATGGCTTTTTCATTGAAAAGGAGCAGCAAATAGAAAAGTTTTTGCATCCTGGACAGCCCCTTTTGTGCAAGCAGCAATTAGATGCATAATTTAATGCTTCAAAGCAATTTTATAATTATACAGATCTGACCAGAATGTAAAAGGGATTCTGACATAATGTGCAGGTAAAAGGATGTCAAAATCTCAAGAGGGTTTGGTGTGAATTAAGTTGCAGCATGTTTATCATGTTCAACAATAAGTGATTTCATGTGCAGTTTTTGGTTTATTGGTGATTCTGCAGTAGAAACAGAGCATTATGGTCTGGTGGAGACTTCAGGAAGTTAGCAGCTCTCATTGGCGGATGGCCTGGGGGTTTTTGGCCTCTCATGACATCCACATCTCAGTCAGCTTGCACTCTTCCTGATAAATCATTTATGAAGCTTGCATACTTTGTATGGACTGAGTGCACTTGAACAAAAACACATAACAGGACACTTTGTACAGCTTACCATGAATATCTGAATTCATTTTGTCATTAAAAAACTAAAATTGGTTTCTCAACCCTTGGCTATCTCCACACGGCTTCATGAAATACTTCCTGCAGTGAGGCTGATGCCCTCACATCGGAGTTTATGTGGAATACAATTTTGTTTTGTTTTGTTTTTGCCCAATTCATACATAAATTCATGATGACCTTTCTCATGCACAGAACTTGGCCTGATAAAGATGCCTATAGTTTAGCTCATACTTTTTTGGTATTCTCTCTTGCCTTGAAGCGTGCAATAAAATATTTCTAAAACCACAGGATTTTTCTGAAATTGTAGATATGCCGCATGTATTATGAGAACAAATATGAACAGCATAACATTTAAGTTTGTCTTTTTGATGAACTTTTTTGATGGTCCTCACTTCAGTTTTACTTTATTTAAGTGCAGTATTTTATGTTTGATACTTGTTGTAAATGCAAAGATATGAAATTCTGTGGTCATGTCTATATCACTCTTAGAAGAAAAAGTTCTATATAGAACCTTAAAAGGTTCTTTCAGGTGCTTCATATATAAAACATTTTAGGGATTCTCATCATGGGATCATTTTATGGATTTATGGCTTGTAAACATACTTTATCACTATAAAAAATTGAAATAATTAAACATGAAAGTATTATGCAATTATTTAAGATATTTCTCCTTATACAGAATCTTTTTGGCATAACGGGTTCTTTAAAATTGATCCAAGAACCCTAGGGATCTATATAGAACCCCATTGAGCCTAAGAGTGTATTATCAAAGACTTTATATATTAGAAGATAATGCAGTCTGATTACTTATGAATGGGAGAAAGTGCAACATCCAATTTGGCGAATAAGCCCCGCCTTCTAAATGAAAGAGCCAATCGTTGATTAGGAAAGTCATCGCGTCACTGCAGCTGCCATTAGAAGCGCCGGTTGCTATAGAAACAGGCAGTGTTCTGAGACGACCGTTTTGGATTGCGCATGGGCATTAGCTTTGTCCAGGCTGAATAATGCAGTTTTTTGTCATGATTCGAACATTTAGAAACAAAAATTATGAGACAGTTGTTGTCAGATTTCATTGGTGATTTCAAATATGAAATTTAATCGTAAGCTTGGCGAACAGTTTTGGAGAATTTAATGTTTCTTCATTCAAAGAGATAGGAGCTGCACTTGCATAACTGAAATAACTGTCCGAGAGGTGTTTCAAAGATGGCCGCCGAGTGAAATTACTTGTCTTAAAGTGACTGTGGTATTATTTAGTTAAAGATTATTTTAAAAGCCATCAGGAGGCCCTTGTTCCAAGAATGTTAATTTACCGTACACCATAGTCCGGTTTTGTAAGAGTAAAAAGCATGTAGAAAAAGAGAGAAAATATCTGCACATTGATTGCTGTTATAGGTCATAAAACAGACCATGGAAACAACAAGGTAATACCATGCTCTTTTTTTCTAGTATTTTTTTAAAGCATCTTATAGCACCAGAGAGTAGATTTACAGTACCATGGTGTATAAATGATAGTTATCAAAGAATCCCATGGCACATATCAAATTACCATAATATTACCATCTATGCATCCTTGCTGAATTAAAGTATTCATTTCTTTCAAAACAAAAAAATCTTACTGACCCCAAAGAGTAATCAATAGTTATATTCAAAAACAGTGAGAATGGCATAATGGAAATTTCAAAAGAGTTTAAATTGATTCTCTCTCTCTCTCTCTCTCTCTCTCTCTCTCTCTCTCTGTGTGTGTGTGTGTGTGTGTGTGTGTAAACCCTACATTATGAGGACAAAATGTTCCCACAAAGAAGGCAATATCCGAAATCCTTGTTTGGATAAATTTTTTTGGTCTCCATGCGGAAAACATCTTCTAAATCATAAATTGTTTTTTTTTGAAAATGCAAAAATGCAGGATAGAATATACAGTTTGTACAGTATAAAAATAATTATGTCTGTGGTCCCCATAAAACATGAAAACACATGTTTTGTGTGTGTGTGTGTGTGTGTGTGTGTGTGTGTGTGTGTGTGTGTGTGCGTGCGTGCGCGTGCGCGCTCAGGCAGTAACACTAGAGTGTATTGTCAGCAGCGTGACTGTTCACTTATGATACATCACACAGCTTTGATCTCTCAGAGGCACTTATACGTGTATCCCCAGGGGCTACACACACGTCTCTCTACAGGGATTTGAGTGTCTGACAGACCCCCCTATGGCTCCGACTTGTCATCACACTTATTCTGAAATAAAGTTGCCCTCTCAGAAACAAGCCCTTTCAGTTTTCACGCACCTGACGGCTCTGTAATCCTGACAGCTTCTCACTTTCTCCTTTTAATGTTTTATTGTTGTGTTGTAGGTAAAAAGGTCTTTGATGTTTGATGACCTACACACACAAATTTGAACTATAATTCAGTAAAAGCTTAAGCATCTTTTGTCAAATAACCCTTTGATAGCTTCAATTCTAACATAGGTTCATTTCGGTTTACAACAAATGAGAACCAGAATTGCAACATTTTCTTGCAGGTTAGAATTTGTAATGCTGAGAAAGAAAGTTGTAATGCGTAAATATAAATCAATAAATATTTATAAATAAAAAAAGCACTTTTGATTGACTTTATTTATTGATTCATATTTGTGTTATTTCATTTAAATGGTGATTTTCTTAAAATCACATCTCTATGTTAGATGAATAGAAATAAATTGGAATATAATGTGATTATAACTTAAAAAATAAGTACATTCATAAATAAATAATATTTAAATACATTTTTACACAAAATGTACATTTAAATTTACAATACAATTTAAATGTAAATAAATGTATTCTAAATAAGTTAATACGTTATTTATTCACATCTAATAAGTGTGTAAATAAATAAAAAAAAATTTTTTTAGCAACTTCTGATTGAGATTGTCCATTGATTCATACTTTGCAGTGATATATCTTTTTTTTAACATTAAAAAAAATTATATACTACTAGATTTTTTTAAGGTACATAAAGACAGATATATACATATAAATAAATATAATTACAAATTATGAAAATAAAAAAATTTATAAAGTAAATAAATAATATTTAAATATGTTTAAAATAAAATTTGAATACAAATACATTTATTAATAAGTAAATAAATACATAAACCTTTTTTAAAGTAACTTTTGATTTGTCCATTGTCCATTGATTCATACGTGCAGTAGTGTGTCATTTTTGCATTTGCTCATGTTCAGTCAGGAACTGCTTAAAATGATTTTGTGTGACATTGTTTTGTGAATAGGACTGTGACATGCTGGCTGGAGAGATGGTGGCGTGGACATCCTTAAGAGACGCCATCCTTCACCTGGAGCAGCTTCAGTCGGAGCAGCGTATCCTTCAAAGTTGAATCACGGGATGTTATGGTGTCTGACACTCTGTGAGCGATCCACTGACTATATCTCAGGGTTTAGCTGGGTGAAGTGAACTAGCCTGTAGCGGTTTTGCTCTGGAAACAACTGCTAGACTCTGCAAACTATGCCCGATACAGTAGTCATATCAATTTCCAAAAGACTGAAGTGAAAGGTGTGAGGGTAAAGCTGTCAGTTCTGTCTAGCTCTATTGCTTTTACCCCTTGGACACGTCTGATGTATAAAAGAAAATGCAGGCTGTCTTCCTGCTGAAATAACAAGCATAGATTGCATTTTGGATTCTCTGTGCCATTGTCTCCACCAGGCTTCCTAACTGGCTTAACCAGCAAGACTTTCTTGGTCTTAGCTACTGTAGTTTTTGTAATACAATCCTGCTTCTTTTTAATTGTGCCCTTAATTGTTTAATCAAAAGACTGGGAGGAGTTGATGAAAGAGAGCCAAGCTCTTTTGCACAGATTTGCAGATGTCATCCCGGACAGGAACATCTATGTGCTTAGGCTGCTGGATCTGGCCATGGATGCTTGCATTAGTCTGGATGACTATGAGACAGCACTGGAGTACGGCAATAGGGCTCTGGGACCTTACAAGTGAGTGTGTGCCTCTAAAAGTTCTGTGTTCTGTGTCTTCACTGACAGATTTTCCTGGTAAATCTCCATGGAATACACCTCCATCAAATCTATAAAAGTCCCATTAGAACTGTGACTCACACAGACTCGCTCATGTCTGAAGATCAAAAACAGACAAGTGCAGCTTTAGTTCATAGAAACACTAGACAGTATTGAAGAATAGATCCTCGTTGTACTATTTATTTATTTACTAATAATAGTGTTTATTCTTTTCCATTAAGCTAGGACATTTTTATGGCATTTTTAAGAAAGCCTTCTGTCAGTCTCATTTATTTACAATTTTTATTTTGAGAGTTAATTATGAAATAAAAATGATTAATTACTTGATTATTAAATAAACTTTATTTTTGGTTTTTGCTAATTGGAAACTTTTCAGTTTTTCAGGGAAAAAAATGTTTTGGTGCATCACTACTTTTTTTTTTTTTTTCTCCAAAACTAGTCTACCTTTCATATGTTCGGTTTCAGTACAATTTTAAAGAAACTGATACTTTTATTCAGCAAGGATGTATTAAATTGACCAAAAATGACAATAAAGATAATAAAATTTACAAAATATTTATCTTCCAATTAAATACTGTTCTTTATGGAAGATTGTTGCTGCCACAAAATAAAAAATAAAAAGGTAATTGTGACTTTTTATCTCACAATTCTGACTTTTTTTCTCAGAAATGTGTGATATGAAGTCGCAATTGTGAGATATAAAGTCAGAATTTTGAGATATAAACACAATTCTGAGAAAAAAGTATTTTTTCCCCTCAGAATTGGACTTTATAATTCGCAATTCTGACTGTATAAATCACAATTGAGAGTTTATATCTCACAATTCTGAGAAAAGAAGTCAGAATTGCGAATTATAAAGTCAGAATTGTGAGATATAAAGTCAGAATTGTGAGAAACTTTATACGTTTCTATCTCACTATTCTGACTTTATATATAAACTTGCAATTGCGAGTTGTAAAGTCCAATTCTGAGGGAAAAAAAGACTTTAGACTTGAGATAAAAAGTCACAATTATCTTTTAAAATGTTTTATTTTGTGGCGGAAACAAGCTTCCATAGTTCTTCAAACTTTCTGGTCATGAAAGAATCCTGAACGTCATTAATAATAATAATCAATATTTCTTGAGCATCATTAGAATGATTTCTGAAGGATCATGTGACACTGAAGACTGGAGTAATGATGCTGAAAATTCAGCTTTCCCTTTGCAGACAAAATACACATTTAAAATATATTCAAATAGAGAACAGCTATTTTAAATTATAATAATATTTCACAATATTCCAGTTTTTACTGTATTTTTGATCAAATAAATGCCGCCTTGATGAACATAAGACTCTTTCAAAAACATAAAAAATCTTTCTAACCTCAGACTTTTGAATGGTAGGGATGCCTAACTGATCAAAATGATGATTTTCACTTGTTGGATGATAAAACAACAACAAAAAAGGCATTGTATTGTTATTCTCTTTTTGTTTTAATGTTTCAACATAACCTATAACGTTTTGGGGGGAAATATATGTTGTTTTTATATAGGATGCTAACAGATGTATTTATTAGATGTTGAGGAATTGAGAAGATTGCATTGTATATTTACGTCTCAGGACATTAGCAATGCTTGTACATCCTGCTAGAATATATGTTGCCTACCCTAATACACAGGGTTTTTTTCTATAACCTTTATCAAAAAAGCTTGTTCAGCTGTGTTTAAATGGAACAAATGGATCAATTTAGGAAAGGGCAGACCCCAGGTGACATGCACTGCAGGACGGTATTCATCACCAACTAGCACTGAATCAATGTGCATGACACCAATCTTAGTTTTGTGCACAGTAGCCACTATAAGACTTCCCGTGAGACGTGTAGAACAGGAAGCTCTGAAGGACCAATGGACAATGGTCTTCTTCTAAAGCAAGGTGTTTGTGAGCACATTTGGGGAAAGTAAAACAGAAGATCTTCTGTAGGAGGCTTGGGACTCTTCTATTGTGGTATTTCATTTGTGGTTGTTGGAAAAATCAGTTTGGAAAGGTCTCTTTCCCGTAGTGCTGAGAATAATACATACCTTCAGGCTAAACGCAAAGAGATTATTGACTTCAAGCTCCTGCAGATGTCAATTTGTAGCAGCAGTAGACCTCCAGTGATTTCCACTAAATCCAAAAGTAGACAGTAAAGAAACAGAGGGATCAGAGCTTCGGAGGCATTGGACCTTAGAAAAAAGTGAAATTACCTAACAGCTTTTCCCCTGTCAAATGGAGAAAATATGAATATGGTTGTTATTTTTCTCCTGCACTGGATCCCGTCTTCCCATGTCAGCTCATCCAAAGCATGAATAAGTTTTTATATTGCCTGTTGGATTCTTATTCTCCAGCTTTATACTGCGTCTGATTAGTGTTTATGGTGCCGAGGGAGGGCCGCCAATGCGAGGAAAAGGAAAGTGCTGCTAAAATGGCTTTTTAAATACAGAATTGACATTGAGATTGATGGTTGCCAGTGTCGCCGCAGTTTCTGCTGTTAGTAAAACAAGATAAATGCACATTATAAAGAAAGATAAATGCTGCACACAAGTGTATTTCAACCATTTGGTCATTTTCATTGCATATCCTTCATGTGCTGATAATTGCTGCTTTCACAATGATTTCTGCACTTGTCTTCGTCAAAGAGAATTTAAGGTCTGCTACCCAAAGAGGTTTATATACTGAAATACTATACTAATAATATATTAATAATACGTTAAATTGACTAAAAGTGACGGTAAAGACATAGGGCCCTATTTTAATGATCTGAGCGCATGGTCTGAAGTGCATGGCGCAGGTGCACTTAGGGGATGTCTGAATCCACTTTTACTAGTTTAATAACGGAAAGAACGGTCGGCATGGCAGGCGCATGGTCCAAACGGGTTGTACCTATTCTCTTAATGAGTCATGGGTGTGTTTTGGGCGTAACGTGCAATAAACCAATCAGAGTCTCATCTCCCATTCCCTTTAAAAGCCAGTTGCGCTCGCACCATGGTGGAATTTGCGAGCGGAAAGACTGAACGCTTCTCCAGAGAGGAATCCTTTTATTTTTAATATTTAAAAATGTTTGTGTGCTGCTGTGCGTCCCTGTGTGTGTAATAAGCAGAGTGTACGAGTGTTGTGCACCCGCCTATAGGCGCATATTACTAAGGCGCCCTTTAAATAATGCAAAAAATACTGTGTTTTCAGTTGCCTCAAAATAGCAACGCGCCAACAATGCACCTGAGCACGCCTCGTTTTCAGACCAGCACGCCCATGGGCGAACAGATGGGCGCGAGTGCATTTGCTATTTAAACAACGTGGCGCTGGATGTGAAAATGATATCTGCGTCGCGCTGAAACTAGCAAAAAACACTTGCATCGCCTGGCGTCACATGTATGATAGGGCCTCATCATTTTACAAAAGATTTCAGTTTCGAACAAATATAAACTTCCTTTTCAAATAATCAAATAATCCTGAAAAAAGTATCTCGGTTTCTGCAAATAAGCAGAACAACTGTTTTCAACATTGATAATAATAATAAATGTAAAATACTAATAAATAATAAAATACATTGAAATAGTAAACACTTATTTTAAATGATAATAATATTTCACAATATTTCACTGTGAGCATAAGATACTTAAAATATCTTACTGACCCCAAACCATTGAAAAGTAGATGTTGCTTGTAAATAAATGTTCATTTTGTCAGATTGCTGCAACATTTCAATTGTCATCAATGAAGAAAAAGCTTTTTGCTCTCAGAATGGTTTTTAGCACAACACATTACAGATATAATGTCCATAAACCAGAACAAAAGTTTCCAGCTGTGCCTTGCTTTTTACCCTTTAATTCATTATCATTGCACATGCCCTCTTTATTTGCTTGAAACTGGGGTTTAAAAGTCATTAGAAGTCATAATCCATCAAACATTTGGGCAGAAAATCAGTAAAACCCACAACACGGCTGTGAAGGCTGTGAAAACGGTTTTGTTTAAGTGACAGCTCCGGTCATCACGTAACACCGGGCTTCATGACATTCCATTACAGCTTGATTCAGTATTCGTCATGCGCTTTTGTTCTGCCTTTCAAAATTGTGGGGTTCATTATTGGCCTTGTCTGGGATCCCAAATTATTTCTGGAATTGGCTTGTCCTGTGTTAGCTGTGTGAATGCTTTCTGAAAAGGCAGTTATTAGAAGTGGTCGTGCCCCCCTTCTCTTGTCATTGAGGCATCAAGAGGTTTTGAAAGAGATACTGGCAGAGCGACCACCTGACAAAGAAATAATAGATCCTTCACATCACAAGAGAGCTTGAACAGCCTTGCAATCACTTCTCAACTCAGGAAGAAAATTAAATTTGGTTACCTTAAGAAACTTTTCAAAAATTGTTTATCTATGCTATGATTTATTTTCAACGAAACTGGATCCTGTTGTACTTGTTGCATATTAACTAAGGTCGCTGCTGGCTATAGAGAGATAAACAGACATTTATTTATGCACGGATACTATTCAGTCAGGCAGTTTAGTGAGAGCCACTGAATTGTTTTAATTGCTCAAGTGCTTAATATATGTCAAGCGATTCATTAGTGCATGCTGTTTTTAGCCAGTCTTTTCACAATAATTAATTTGATTATAAAATTAGCATTGCGGCTTCTCATTGCTTATGTATGATGATCCTTTGCATTTCACTTTGAACTTTTATTCAGTCTTTTAAACCTAGACTCAGCGATATGCAATGACTTGACAACTTACATAGTGGGTGATAAGTTTGATTTATGTATCTCTTTTACAAGGACTAAACAATAGCCAAGCGCCAAAAGAAAGCATAAATTGCCTTTAGTGGGCAAATAATGCTTGTACGTTTCTCAGAAGTCTCTAGGATGTTTTTTCCTCCTCATGTTTTGTTACAGGTGTACAATATACTGTATACACCGTTTAGGCATAACATTATGACCACTGACAGGTGATGTGAATAACACTGATTATCACTTCATCACGGCACCTGTCAGTGGGTGGGATATATTAGGCAGCAAGTGGACATTTTGTCCTCAAAGTTGATGTGTTAGAAGCAGGAAAAATGGGCAAGCGTAAGGATTTGAGCGAGGGCCAAATTGTGATGGCTAGACGACTGGGTCAGAGCATCTCCAAAACTGCAGCTCTTGTGGGGTGTTCCCGGTCTGCAGTGCTCAGTATCTATCAAAAGTGGTCCAAGGAAGGAACAGTGATGAACCGGCGACAGGGTCATGGGCGGCCAAGGCTCATTGATGCACGTGGGGAGTGAAGGCTGGCCCGTGTGGTCCGATCAAACAGACGAGCTACTGTAGCTCAAATTGCTCAAGAAGTTAATGCTGGTTCTGATAGAAAGATGTCAGAATACACAGTGCATCGCAGTTTGTTGCGTATGGGGCTGCATAGCCGCAGACCAGTCAGAGTGCCCATGCTGACCCCTGTCCACTGCCGAAAGCACCAACAGTGGGCACGTGAGCATCAGAACTGGACCACGGAGCAATGGAAGAAGTTGGCCTGGTCTGATGAATCACGTTTTCTTTTACATCACGTGGATGGCCGGGTGCGGGTGCGTGTGCATGTGCGTCGCTTACCTGGGGAACACATGGCACCAGGATGCACTATGGGAAGAAGGCAAGCCGGTGGAGGCAGTGTGATGCAATAGACAATGTTCGGCTGGGAAGCCTTGGGTCCTGCCATCTATGGTTTGAGGAGCACAACAACGAGTTTGAGGTGTTGACTTGGCCTCCAAATTCCCCAGATCTCAATCCAATCGAGCATCTGTGGGATGTGCTGATCAAACAAGTCCGATCCATGGAGGCCCCACCTCGCAACTTACAGGACTTAAAGGATTTGCTGCTAAACCACAGCACACCTTCAGGGGTCTAGTGGAGTCCATGCCTCAACGGGTCAGGGCTGTTTTGGCAGCAAAAGGGGGACCAACAGAATATTAGGAAGGTGGTCATAATGTTATGCCTGATCGGTGTATATGGCAAAACGTTTTTTTGTTAAAATGCCCAACCTTTCTAGCACTTTCTCCTGGTGTTGTTAATTAAGCAAAAGATATGCACCCAGAGAGATGTGTTTCTTATAATATTCTATAGATTTCGCTCCTCTCACTTGTGTTTCTCAAGTTAAAGTCACACTATATGACCCACTTACACTGCAGCTATCAGTTTAAACACATCACAGGTTTCGGTACCTGCTGTTCAGCCTGGAAGCACAAACTATTTGCATTCTTACATCCAGGTGACTGTGACTATCAATAGCTCAACTGTGGTTAGCTCATTAACAAAACATTTTAATGTGAATTTTTTTAAATTCCTGGCATTCAGTCATGCAGAGTTGATACGTGGCTTTCTTTATGTATTCATGTATTTTTGTATCTATCTATCTATCAATCAGAACTCAAAACTTCCTTGTTACCAAGGATACTCTAGTCTGCAACTGTATGGTAAAATTATGGTCATCATTATGGTCCATTACTTAAGCGTTCTTACACCCCAAACCAGTTCAAGTCCTCTATTAAAATGAGACAAGCTGGCGTGTCATTAATATGCAAATTAGGGCATTAAGCAGTTAATCCA
The DNA here is from genome assembly GCA_039654105.1 of Coreius guichenoti. Lineage (NCBI taxonomy): Eukaryota > Metazoa > Chordata > Actinopteri > Cypriniformes > Gobionidae > Coreius > Coreius guichenoti. The sequence goes on along the minus strand of CM077177.1, from coordinate 13,016,116 downwards.
ATGAAGTGGAATAAAGAACATTCCTGAGAGTCCGGCTCCAAGGGCATCCTGGTCGGCGGAGTCTCCCTTCGCTCCAGCAAAACACTGACCGCTCGGCTTCGACAGATTTTTTCAGAGCTCTGCATGGGATGTTTGTTGGAGGTTCATGAGTGATTTCACTCTAATGTTTATGTACTTTGTCTCATTGCCTGAAGTGTTGCTTTGCCTCTAACCTGCAATAGACATTGTGCATCTAGTTAAGTTGTAAACAGAGCATTCTTTAGACCTGACTCACTGCATGTTTATCACTTACATGCAAAGTTTTTTGTTTCAGATCACTCAAAACAAGATAAGCATGTGTCCAGACTTCACTGGATCACTTTTTGTTTTTATTTAGTTGAAATCTCCAGGACTAGTGGAAGATCATTTCTGTCATTTCTCATTACATTACAGAGTGCATAAATATTTAAAACAGTCAATAAACATTTTTATCATCATGCCCACAAGGTAGCAGTTTTTTAAATTTGTAAGTGCTGTAGGTTAGCTTCTTCTGTGCTCTATGAAAATTTAATCGACTACTGACCAAGTCAAGCTTAGTCACTACTGGGGCTTTTAGGGCATCACTTTTATCTCATTGCCAAATAGCATGTGATCTATTCACAGGAGGTTCACTCATAGTTCATCAGTCTACATAGTCTGCAGTCTTTGCTTGAGGCACCTACAATGATGTACAACAGCATACTGCTCTCCATGAGTTCAGTCTATTTCTGTCTCCAAATTGTCATTGAACAGTGAAGTATGTAATTTCTATACCACAAGTGACACCAAACAGAATTTCAGAAATAATTGCTGTTTTCAGACAGGTTTTCTGAACACTCACTCCTTTTTGCTCAGACCAACAGATCACCTAAAACTCACTGATGTCTAATGAAATGATATTCAAAATTGTTAATTGCACATCCATATATATCTTTAAAAGACCATTAATATTCAGTATATTAATTGGACTTACAGTATCGGATGAGAACAAAATTTAAACTGAATTTAGCTGGATAATGACACTAACTTTGTAACATTGTTAATTAAATTCATTTAATTAACATTGAACTGACTTGAGCTGATTGACACTATTGCCTTCAGAGGAGCTGCTTTATAGCTTGTTTCATAATCGATGAATTTTACAACATTAACATTTTTTCCTATTGGCAGCGGCTATATTCACTAAGTGCAAATAGCATATTTTCTTAGCGATAGATGCTATTTGCACTAAGTGAAAATAACACTTGATTCTATCTTGAAAGTGTAAATAGTAGTTAGATGCTATTTATACTTATAAATAGTGGCAGATACTATTTTCACCTTAAATTATTAAATGGATGCCGCCTTATTGGGACAATAAAGCCCTCCCTACACCTTTCCCTAACCGTAACCGATAAACACTTTATTATTAAACACACGTTTGACACTTTATTTCCACTTTTCAAATATTTTCTTCATTTTTTTATTGAAAATAAATTCATTTCTGATCTGATATGTGATGGGAGCGAGTTTGGCAAAAGGCGGATTCGAACATGGGTAGATTTGCATCAAAACTTTCTGCCACACACCTTACCCCTACACTATTGCTACTGTTGACAATGCAGCATCTTCCGTAATTTTGTCTAGCCCAACCAGACGTCAGTGGGCAGAGTTAGTGTAAATAGCCTCTGCCAACAAGGCGGGCTATTTGTACTTAGTGTAATAGACACTCCATTTCCCTATTTATTCATGTAAAGCTGCTTTGAAACAATCACATACTGTATAGTAGGTAGGGAGACCGGGGAGTGTTGTAACGCAGGGACAGTTGTAACACTGTCAGTTTGACAAGTCAGAAAAGAGCTATGATGATGTCATCAATATCATACACTCCCATCACCTTTTTGAGCTCACAGGAGAAGTGGCATGTGACTGTGATCAACATTGTAGATTTTATGACCAAAAAACTGAATTTCAGGAAAGTAAAATTTTTTTATTAAGATTATTTTTTGCCTAGCAATCAATGTATTGTAGATACAGTTATTTTGCATGCTCACTTCAAACCCACATGCTAAAACAGTTCGCTAAGTTATGGCTGTTAGGGGTGGGGATAGTTGTAACAGTTCATTAAAAATGTTACAACCAACCCCTTATGATGATTCTATTTATCAATCACATCCCGTTAAGACAAAATTACATCGTTTTTTTTTTTTTTAGTTTTTTGTTGCGCATTGAGAGATTTATATTGTAAATGTGTTTCCATCATAGTTTATGCACGTCTTCTTATCGGATAAAAACATTATCCACCTCAATTGAGCACATATGTTTTTTCATTTTAAGAATGTTTGTGTATCTTGGCCTTTCCATCCATCATTTTTTATATCCCAAAATGCACATAAAAATAGGTGGATGGCAACATAGCTAGTGACTGAACCCTTATGTGACACGAATACAGCACAAACACACACAGCAATTGTTTTGTGCTAAATTTAAAGTAATACAATACAATGTTTGTCACTTTAAATCGTTCACTTTATTCAAAACTGATTCTTCTTTGTTCTTCAATAATGTTCTTGCATAAATTTAGATTGTGTGGATTTAGATCTTATTTCAGCAAATTAGCTCTCATTGTTACATCTATCCCCAGCCTGTGTTACAACTCACTCGGGTAGGTTGTAAAAACGGAACTCTTTTGACATTAACTCACATAATCTGTGATTGTGTAGGACACGTCCAAGTACGTTATATTTGTAGTAGACAAATGTGGTTATCGTGTATCAAATTTTGAGAGATCTTAGAGTTACAGATGCTCAAACAAAAGGTGTTACTTTCATCCTCGGTCTCCCCTACTACATTTGGTTTGAAACTTCGCCACTGTTAAAAAAAAGTATGTTTTATTTATAAATGTGTGTAGTATAAATGAAATTCGGACGTACTACATCCACCATATTGTCATTGTCATGTGACCTATGGTGGCAGTTGCGTCGCTTCACTTCCATTCACGTATCCTCTCCCTTGGCCTCATAGGATAGTAAAGTGGTCTATTGGATGTGCACTTCAGAATCTTGCCATAAGTAGTAGGTCATCCGGGTATTGTTTTATGAATACCATGAATTTGGACATACTACTCAGCTCACATACACGTTTTTCGCCTACTATATAGAATGGAAGTAGGCATTGAATCTGTATTGTATAAAGCACAAGGCTATATATAAATAAATGTGAAAATTACATTTTGAAGCCACTATACAGTATGTGAGGTTGTGAAACCACTGCAAGGCAAACAATACTGTGGCCTTTTGCAGCAGAAAAGGAAACACTAAAATAATTTTACAAATTTAATGTAATTGAACATTAATTTCCACAATTTTGGCAAATGTGCATTTAGAACGCATTTGCGCAGTTTCGCCACTGTTATTAGATGTTGATTTATGCAGATCCAGTCGAGTTCTCCTCAGCACAAAGCAGCAGATCCTGGGGCGTTTCAGCTGTGAGTACCTTCTGACGTCTGACAGAGTCTCTCAGCACCCTATCCTGCTCTATAGCTCACCCTACCCAGGGCTGGAATGCTTTATGTATCACAATTAACATTTATATTATCAAGCCAAATTGGTAAAAACACTGCAAGCTGGTTGAATAAAACATTTTGAAGCATAATCATCAGTGTGCAGACATTTACATTACTGTATTGCTCATGAACCCAACTCTGGTTGGATCTGCTCACTTTTCTGGCTCTTTTACACTTAATATATTCAGTCATGCCAATTAAAGCCTAATTATATTTAATGAGCTGCTACTGATATGGATATTTTACATACTGCCAAAACACCAACAGGTGGTGTAAAGAAAATCAATTCTACATCAGTACTTCAGCGATTTCTATTCATAGATGCTGTATGAAACAGGGCTGTTATATTTAAATATTTATGAAGAGTCTCTTCTGCTGTGCATACTGCTTTTACCTCAGACGTTTTAGTTCTGTTCATCACCAAGCAGAACGAGACCACTTTATTTCATGCATGTTGGCCACAAAACGTATTTGAACACTTAAGCCACACTTAAAAATGTATGAATGTCATTGCGTTATATAACAGAATACCAAAGCAGGTTTTGTTTGTTAGAAAGAAACGTAGCAAAAACAGTTTTTAAGCAAAAATCATGTCATTTGGTAGATTTTAAATGATAAAACAATAGATATACTGTTCAAAGTTAGGTCAAATCTCACTTCAATTATCATTTTAAGTGCTCAGAAGTGTCCAAATACGTTTTGGGGTCACTGTATATTACACATAACCTGCAGAATGTATGTTTAAAAACATTTTGGTAACACTTTACAATAAGGTTCTATTAGTTGACATTAACTAACAATGAGTAATACATTTGTTGCAGTATTTATTTATCTTTGTTGTAGTCCGGATGTAGTCTTTTCTTCTCTATTGTGACGTATATCCGAGTGAAGCAGCTTCTCGAATGAGAAAAGATGTAGGGCGGGACTTGATTTTGTCCATCGGGAATTGATTGGATTGTTGTATGGTTGTGGTTTGCTATTGGTTGATCTCATGTGAGTGACAGGTTGCTCTGCCCTCATGACAGTAAACACATCCTCAAACGAGAGGAGATGCCACTGAAAGAGGGAGGGAAGTTATTTTGATTAAAGATTATGAGGGCACATGAATTAAAAAAATTATGATATGCATGGATAAATCATTTATAATAAACACTGCAATATTCCATTAAAAAAAAAACAAGAATTGTCAATTTTGATTCCATGTCGACTTTAACGTTAGTTAATAAAAGTACATCTGTTCACTTTTAGTTTATGTTAGCTCAGGTCCATTAAATAATATTAACAGCTACAACTTTTGATTTAAATAATGTATTAATAAATACTGAAATTAACATTAAGATTAATACTGTATGTTTTAAAAGTATTTTTCATTATTAGTTCATGTTAACAAATGGAACCTTACTGTAAAGTGTTAAAAACGTTTTGAATTATTGCAACCACTGATGTTATTGGTTTTCAGTTGCACTGACAGCTTCCTTGAAGTGTCCTTTATGAGGTAGAAGAACTTCCTTTGTCCTCGTCTCACTGTCATGACTCAGAAGAAAGATTGGAAACTTATACTTCTGCTGAATCGGTGCCAGAACTTCATCGCTAGAGCGTGTTCTCCACTTCACTTCACTTAGAAATGAGTGTAGGCCGGGGTCAAAGCGAACTCGATCTTGCTGCACAACACAGTGATTTAATTAAAAGGCTCCTCGGTTTTTCAGGGTCAAAAAATATGTGTCGGCTGTCAGCGGTTCAGAGGGGAAATGGGTGTGAAATGTGTGAGAGGGATTGTTTTGGGGGCACCTACAGCATTGCTTCATAAAACATAAAAAACAGAACCACACACAGTTCTGAGAAGCTGCCAGAACGTTCCGGAGGCCCAGGAAGGCATTAGTGACACTGAGACTGCAGCGTGGGAGTCTGGGTAACAGAGAGGGCGCTGACTAAACCAAGTCTTGTGGCGTGCAGAGGGAAAGGGATGGGGTCGAGCAGGATTGGATTGTAATGGAGGGCTTTGTTATTAGTCTGAGGGTTCAGAGATGGAGTCAAAAGTGGATTGCTGAGGGACGGGACTGTTAGAGGCGATGTAAAGGTGAGCGGGCGGTAATGTCGTGAGTCATATAGGTGATAGTGTGGCTCTGGTGCAACCAAGCATGTTCCCATGCTCCGGAGGAGAAGGGTCATGGAAAAGAGAGATGCAGAAACCCAGAAGATTCTTATACATCAACATGTAAATATGATATTTATGTTTTTCAGCCGAAATGTACAATATTTTAGTGCTCAAAGGTTGATCTTTCTAAACTGAGGAAGCTTAACTGGGTAATTTCATTTAAGTTTTTAAGGTTGGCGATGGCTCAGTGGCTCACTGTCGCTTCACAGCAAGAAGGTCCCTGGTTCGAGCCCTTTCTGTGGCCCTGTTTACACCTGGTATTAAGATGTGTTTTGGATGATGCTAAATACAGGTGTAAATGGGGTCTAAAACGAGCTTGTCCACTTTCGACCACTTCCAGAGGTAGTCGAAAGCGCATTAGACCGGTTTGGTCGAATGCATTCGAGAAGCCACAAAAGATCTCCTACTCTCCGCCTACTGACAAAAGACACAGATTAAAATACCAGGTGTAAACAGGTATGTGTCGCCCTCGTTTACCAAATGAGCGGGACTAACACTAGGAAAATACACTATATTGCCAAAAGTTTTGGGGCGCCTGCTTTTACATGCACATGAACTTTAATGACGTCCCATTCTTAATCTGTAGGGTTTAATATGGAGTTGGCCCACCCTTTGCAACTATAACAGCTTCAACTCTTCTGGGAAGGCTTTCCACAAGGTTTAGGAGTGTGTTTATGGGAATTTTTGACCATTCTTCTAGAAGCACATTTGTGAGGTCAGGCACTAATGTTGGATGAGAAGGCCTGGCTCGCAGTCTCCGCTCTAATTCATTCCAAAGGTGTTCTGTCGGGTTGAGGTCAGGACTATCGGGTGCAGGCCAGTCAAGTTCCTCCACACCAAACTCGCTCATCCATGTCTTTATGGACCTTGCTTTGTGCACTGGTGCGCAGTCATGTTGGAACAGCAAGGGGCCATCCCCAAACTGTTCCCACATAGTTGGGAGCATGAAATTGTCCAAAAATGTCTTGGTATGCTGAGGCATTAAGAGTTCCTTTAACTGGAACTAAGGGGCCAAGCCCAACCCCTGAAAAATAACCCCACACCATAATCCCCCCTCTACCAAACTTTATACTTGGCACAATGCAGTCATCCATCGGATTGCCAGACAGAGAAGCATGATTCCTCACTCCAGAGAACACGTCTCCACTGCTCTAGAGTCCAGTGGCGGCGTGCTTTACACCACTGCATCCACGCTTTGCATTGCACTTGGTGATGTAAGGCTTGGATGCAGCTGCTCGGCCATGGAAACCCATTCCATGAAGCTCTCTACGCACTGTTCTTGAGCTAATCTGAAGGCCACACGAAGTTTGGAGGTCTGTAGCTATTGACTCTACGCACTGCGTGCCTCAGCATGCGCTGACCCCGCTCTGTGATTTTACGTGGCTTACCACTTCGTGGCTGAGTTGCTGTTGTTCCCAATTGCTTCCACTTTGTTATAATACCACTAACAGTTGACCGTGGAATATTTAGTAGTGAGGAAATTTCACAAATGGACTTATTGCACAGGTGGCAACCTATCACGGTACCACGCTTGAATTCACTGAGCTCCTGAGAGCGACCCATTCTTTCACAAATGTTTGTAGAAGCAGTCTGCATGCCTAGGTGCTTGATTTCATACACCTGTGGCCATGGAAGTGATTGAAACACCTGAATTCAATGATTTTGAGGGGTGCTTTTTTTACTTTTAGTTCCAGAAATGGAAAAAATTTGATTTGCAATGAGCCCATTTATTTTTATGTAATGGTGTTTGCCTAATAAAATAAATAACTGCATAATATATCGTTTTTCTATGCCATTTTGAAAGTGGTTAATCCAATGTTGCTATGTCAGACTGAGCTGTAGCGGATAACATAGCCTATTTAATTTGGTCTTAATTGGAATAATTTTATTTTTTTTTTTTAAATGTTTGAGTTTATAATAATGAAATCTCTGATGTTTAATTGTGTTTAATTGTGTTAACATTGTTAAGATCTCTATAAAAGAGATAATATTTTTAAAAAATGTATAATATATTTAATACTGCAGTAAATACATGTAACGTGTAACAAGGACACTGTAAAATAAAGTGTTACCAAAACAAATCTAATTTAATTTCCATTTCCATTAATCTCACTGCTGTCAAATAATTAAAATGTCATTAGCGCTTTTCGTTAAGGTTCAATCCATTAACATTAATGCAATAGCTAACTTGAACTAACAATAGAGAATACTTTAACAGAATTTTATAAATTACCATCAGCTAATGTATCTTCAATGAACATGAACAAATTTATAAATTAATATTAAGAATGTTGTTCATTATTAATGCATTAGGTATCATGAAGTAACTAATGTCAATAAGTTAATTAATATTAATACAAATTATTGTAACGTGTTACCACAAAATGTTTAGAAATGCATGTGTATTCAACACATGCCTCCATGAATGTAAAAAAGGCTCAGTGATTGATTAGACGTTGATAAATTGATCATTTTATATTCATTCTTGCATAAACTCTAGCATCAGCACCACAAACAACCTTCAGGTTGACTTGACTGCTGATCAGAGAGAGTTATTTGAGACTGATGTCACATGACAAAAGCACTTTTAATGCATGGAGATTCAAGCTGCAGATTACGGTGCCAGGGCTTTGTTAATGTGCTGTCATTGTCTGCCGAGTAGATTAATGATAAAGGCTATTGTCTTTCCTGGGTGCGGTACTTCTTTACAGCTCCCAAACAAGTTGCCGTTTGCCGAGGAGATAGAAATCACGATTTAATATTCCTCCAAAGTGGTCCCGGCAGAGATGCAGCTCTTTGTTCTTGGTAATGATCCAGCGAGGAGATGAATAGAAAGGCTGAGCTAACACTAATGGGAGTGTTAACAGGTCGCTGCGGCACGTGGCCCCTCCTCTGGCTGTTGCTACAGCAACAGGAAGTGTCGCTCTCTAATACTGATGATTTCTCTAGTGTGGCTGGTCAGGCTAGACCAGTGATGGAGGATGGACTTGAAGCCAATGTAGTTGTTCAGAGATATTGGTGAAATACGCATTTGACTGAATATATAGATTACGTTTCTCTGGCAAGTTTCATTGATTTTTCAGTGAATACATTAGTGGCGGTTTGCCAGCGCTGTGTTTATTGTTGCAGCTCATCTGAGATCGCTTTCTTCTCATTTGGTATGCATCAACAGGCCCATCTATTATATTATTTAATATAGCCAAATAATGTCGCTTAAGGGTGAATGTGATTTTGTTTTTTTAATTAAAATCACTTCTATTTGTATGATAGACTCAACGAATAAAGTGTGAGTCTGGTGTAATTTGGAGTAACATGAAATAAAAATAACATTTAATTTAATTCCTACTTCCTAAGAATTAATGGTAATATTCAGACTATGACAAAGGAGAAAAACACTGTTATCTCGTTAGTTTCAATCTTTATCTCACATCAAATAAAATTTTTACATTGTTTGTGCTTGTTAGACAAGGTAAGGCATGTCAAGTTTTGCGCTCGTCAAATTTAGCACATTTCACATGCGCAGGTAATTCAGTTTCATTTTCTTCAGCAGCGCAGCATAGCTATTCATATCTTGCTCGTGTGGAAGATAAAATTCGCTCTTGTGACCTTTTACAATCAGTGCCCATTGCTTTGGAACATTTAGAGAAAACACAAAGATATTAGACAAGAGATGGGCTCCGTCCTGCTCGTATCCCACAGCCCTCTCAAAGCGCAGAGCGGGATATACGACAAAACATGAATCTTTGTGGGGAAACGTAATTAAACTTGGCTTACTTCCAAAATGTCATGTAATTTCTTGCTTTCCATGTTCAAGGACTTTGCCTATTGTTTTTATTTTTAATGCACTTTTAAAGTTTGAATCACATTAAAAGTAATTTTTCCAAAACAAAAATTTCTAAAAAAGTATCATTTGTAACACAATTCCATTTCAAATTTTCACACTGTCATTTTACGAAATACAGAATTTATCAGAAATTGTGTAATCAAACATCAGAGAAATAAGGCTGCTAACCAACAAAATTGATGCTCCAGCATTGTATAATTTAATATGCTTTTGCTTTATTTAAAATTGTAAGCTTGAGGCTGTTTTGTGTCATGAATTTTCTTTTGGGGGGCCCCAAAGTGATGCACCCTACACAAAGGGGGCCTCACGCTGAAAAAGTTTAGAGAACCACTGAGCTAAATAACACATTGCAACTAGCTAGCTTGTATGTTGGCAAACTATTGTGAAGTGAAGGAAATCTTTCAAGACTGTGTTATAAGTGCAGCGCTGCTTTGTGTACAACCACATATTGGTTGAACATTCTGTAGAAGTTAATTTTTTTTTATTGGAGTTTTCAAATGGTTATATGCTTAGGCCTACAGCACTCCCTTAATGTCTGCAATTTGTTGTGTTTGCTAAGGCAAACATAATTTTTATTGCACTTACATGCTCAAGAATTACATTATTAATTGAAGGGGGCATATTTATTATTGTTTATACATATATATATATATATCCTAACGTTGGTTGAACATTCTGTTGTAGACCTTTCAGGTCTGAAGTGTTGTATAAATAGTTTCACATCCATCAAATTCCTTCACGTGCCTTTAAGTGTTTGTCCTTGTAAAACTTAAACCCTCATTCTTTTATTGTAACGTTTAAAGGGTCTGATATTTCTAGACATTTTTACAACTAACAAAATCACCAGGGTCTTTAAAATGAACCTGAGGAGCTTAGAGCATCAATCTCTGCTATAGGATGACCTTGACAGTGGCGGACATGTAACCCGTGAAAATAAAAATCTGCAGTACGTGATGAAGACTGTCATGAGGAATCCCATAGAGGGATACTTCACAATACAAGTGTGTGCAGACAATGACTGAGCTTCTCTGTAATAATAAAAAAAAGACCCTGAGAGTTTTGAACAACTGTAAGCACTCATCTTCATCATTGCTTTTACTGCCAAGGATTTGACTTTGGAAGTGAAAGTCAGTCAAGGCCATGAAGATTAATCTTCACTGAGCTCATTGAGTTATGAGTTGGAGTACCATATGTGCTTGAAATGAACATGAAATCATTTTTTGTTGAATATTCTGAAAATACTTTGTGTTATTGAAGTAAAATGTGTCGCAAATGATGGTGTCCCAGGAAACAGTCAAAATCCTCATGTGTTCTTATCTTCCCCTGCACTGTCCTGCTAGAAGAGGGCTTTGTGACTTTTATATCCTGGTTTTAGAGCGGCAGACAATCAGCCTCTCTCTGATTTGCCTATCTCAGCATAGAGGATCACCCATAAGCCTGCCCTACTGCCCTCGGCTCAGTGTGGATGAATGGGAAATGTGGAATAAAGGCTTTTCTTTATTGCGCTGCATGCCAACAGGGAACATCACCCTCACCATCCTGGAATATGCTGATGTTAGCATGTTTCCTGCCAGGATCACCGCTATTAATCTGATGTGCTCAAACACAATATATAAAATGTTCTAAAATCTGAGACTGAGAATATAACAGGGGATAAAATGTTTTTTTTTGCCTCGGTTACGTATGTAACCCTCGTTCCCTGAGGAGGGAACGGAGACGTTACGTCCCTCTGCCACTTCCGCTGTACCGCTGGAACAGCCGGGAGTTCAGTCTCGGCTCCTCAACAGGTAACATAATGCGAGATTGCCAGCGTCCTTCCTTATATACCCACAGGGTGGGGCGGAGCTACGCTATGCAAATTCCGCAGACCCATGGCATTTCATTGCCATTGGCTCGTTTTCTAAGAACTCAAAGGTGATAGGTTTCTAAGCGAAACCCCCATTCGTCAGTCACTGACGTAACGTCTCCGTTCCCTCCTCAGGGAACGAGGGTTATATACGTGACCAAGACATTTTCACTCTAGTAAAAAAACAAAAAAAAAACAAACACTGCACAATTAAATTGGTATTTTATTTTTTAAATGTATAATTTTGTTATTTAAGGCAGTGTTATTTTTATAATATTTATAGTATTTATTATAGTATTTATTTATATTTTGAATGAGCTTTCATTTTTATATTTTCAATTTTCTTTTCTTTATATTTTCAATTTTCTTCAAGTTTTAGTCCTTTTGTTAGTTTTTTTTATACATATTTGTATTTAGCTTTCATTTATTTTTATGTCGGTATAGCTTTAGTAATTTTATTACTTCAATCAATTTAAGTTTTTTTCAATTTAAGTTTTTCATCTAATATTTAAATTTTATGTTATTTCAGCTCTATTTCAATTAACAATTTTTTTTTTTTTTTTAAGCACAGACTGTAAATCTTTGTAATATAACATTCTAGTGTAGTTGATCTTCCAGGACTGAAATTGCACTACAATTTTGGTATCTTGCATTTCAAGTCCCAAATCATGCAGAGTGTATATCTCTGGTGGAAGGTCCTGAAACTCTCTTTCTAGAGTCTGAGCCTACATCTGGTCAGTAGCCAAGATCTTAAAACACTAAACCACAAAATGGCCACTTGAAAGCTCACATTTTTGCCATTTATTTTTTCAATGCTACAAATAATCTTCTGTTTCCTCCCACAGATTGTACTACTCCGACCCTCATCCGTCCAGAGCGGTGGAGCTGCTGCGGGTGGGGAAGCTGCAGCACTACCTGGGCCGACTGAAGGAGGCTCAGGGGAGCTTCACACAGGTCTGTTATCACATGATCTTTGGCCCTATAACCTACTAAAGAGAGATCAGGACTGTAATAAGACACTCGAGGGTGATCGGCTGCATTCTGCCCTGCACTGACTCGAGATTGACGATTGTCTGATTGTTGTCTAAACGGTGGTATGGATGTCTGCGCACTGACTTTACCGTCTGTCTGCTGATGTCTGATTAGATTTTGTGTTATAATATTCCGTCGGAGTCAGACAGACTATGTACAAATGGCAAAATAAGGACAAATGTTGCAAAAATGCTTTTTTATCTTGAAACTTAGAGAATGTTGGCCAAAGGATAACAACCTGTGGTTTTATGAAATGGCTGAGAGAATTAATTTGACCTTTTATTTATTATGGAAGAGTATTGTTATGCCACATTTCTTCCACTACTATTTCCCAGCCAAACCCCACAGTAACATAATGGCTGCTCTGGACTCTCACAGCTCCCGTTTCAATCCTTTAAATGAATTTTCTTCCTTCACATGACAATCGTTCAACTCAACCATCTCTCTTCCTCTCGCCCCCCTTCATCCTCAGGCCTATGACATCATGAGGGTGACCCATGGGACAGAGCATGCCCTGACTAATGAGGTGAGGAGAAAACTGAGCGAGTGCCAGGCCGAGCTGGGTAGAGTCTAGGCTGATGTGTGGCACCGCACAACCTCTGCGTCATCATATGGAGACAGACGCCGTCCCAACCCCTCTGCCTCTCCGCTGACACGTTGGCTGTCAATCAACATGTCGCTATATTAGCTCTCAAATGGAATGTTTCAGGATGGTTGTGTCTACCACCTGCTTTTGTGCCCGTGTATCAAACCAGCTGGTTTAGAATTCAACTGAAAAAAAAAAATGTCTCTGCTGCTTGTGCACAACTTGTCAGAGGGGGAAAAGTTACATTACTGCCATGCTTTTTTATTCCATTTCCATATTTTTATATTTTGAATTTTTTTCAATAAGAGTGGTGTCACCGGCTGTCCCCCAGAACAGCTATTCACTTTTAACACTCAGTCCAAAGTAGTCTGCTACTCTCCATATTTCCAAAAGAAAGTCCTACTTCTAGGTATTTTGATCCAAAATTAATGGTTGCAACAGGAAAAATACTGCTAAATCTAAATGATAAACTTAAAAAAAGTGTCAGTTTTCAAATGTGCAGTATATGCATCTATTGCCAAGTCTGTACAATTGGGATCCATTTTTGCTTTGGACAGTAGCTGCATATTTTTAGCTTCACAAACAGATATGTTTGTTATCATATTAGTATTAAAATGCATCTGATTGAGTGTTCAGTGGATTGTCAAATTAATGTGTTTCATGTTGGTCTGGTCAATTTGGATAAAATTTGAATAAAATTATTCAAATAAGTGTTATTTTAGTATTTATTTTATACTATTATATTATTTTTATTCTAAATTAGCTTTTATTTTCATATTTTGAATTTTTAAATTTTAGTTTTAAGTTTTAATATATTGGTTATGTGCTTTTGTCATTTTATCAGGTTTTTTTTTTTTACGTTTCTATTTATTTTATTTCATTTTTTGTAATTTCAGTACTTTTTCTTGCCCAGGCAGCATTTCTAATTTTCAAATAAATAAATAAATAATAAATAAAGGTTTTTAATCTAATATTGAGGGCCCTATCATACACCCGGCGCAATGCGACGCCAGGCGCGACGCAAGTGTTTTTTGCTAGTTTCAGCCCGACGCAGTTATCATTTTCACGTCCAGCGCCACGTTGTTTAAATAGCAAATGCACTCGCGCCCATCTGTTCGCCCATGGGCGTGCTGGTCTGAAAACGAGGTGTGTTCAGGCGCATTGTTGGTGCGTTGCTATTTTGAGGCAACTGAAAACGACTGCGCCATTGACCAATAAAAACCTGGTCTAAAGTCAATATCGCAATATTTTTTTTGTTATTTAAAGGTGCACTGTGTAAATATTAGCGGCATCTAGCGGTGAGGTTGTGAATTGCAACCACCCACCACTCCCCCCTCTCTTTCGAAGTACATAGAGAAGCTACGGTGGCCGACACAGGACAAAGATGTCGTCGTCTGATACAGCAGAGAGTAGTTAGTGCTCTGTAGAGCAGTTTGTCCCTTTAGGGCTACTGTAGAAACATGACGGCGCAAAATGTTGACTTTACTGTAAGGGGACCCGCAGTGTATGTAGATAGAAATGGCTCATTCTAAGGTAATAAAAACATAACGGTTCATTATGTAAGGTCTTTATACACCACTGAAAACATAGTTATGTATATTTTATTGCATTTCTGTCAATAGATCCTCATAAATATTACACACTGCACCTTTAAAGGGCGCGTTAATAATATGCGCCTATAGGCGGGTACACAACGCGCGTACACTCTGCTTATTACACACAGGGACGTGCAGCACACAAACATGCCAAATATTAAAAATTAAAGGATTACAATGTAAAAGATTATTATTGTGTACATAAAGATAAAAATGCCTACGTCATAATGGATAGTCATTGCATGTATCAGAATTACCTATTTGCAGTAATGACGAATGAAATTGGCTAATTATTTGACCAATCGTGGCAATACACACATGTATTTAAACTGACTTGTCAGGTTGAGGATGTCTATATTCCGCCATGTAAATAGTGAATCCGCCATAGTGCAAAGCGCAACTGGCTTTTAAAGGGAATGGGAGATGAGACTCTGATTGGTTTATTGCACGTTACGCCCAAAACACACCCATGACTCATTAAGAGAATAGGTACAACACTTTTGGACCATGCGCCTGGCTCGCCGACCATTTTTTCTGTCATTAAACTAGCAAAAGTGGATTTGGAGACGCTCTAAGTGCACCTGCGCCATGTGCTTCAGACCATGCGCTTAGATCGTTAAAAAAAGCTTCTTTTCAGATACGATTTTTTTTTTTTTTTTTAGAATTGTGACGAATGTTGATCTAGAGTGAAAGTAAAAGTTTCATGAATTCTGATATGACTGTGCAGACTGAGGTCGTATTGCAAAACATCAGGGGCCTCATTTATAAAATGTTAAAAACCGTCCTACATTTGATCTTACAATCATTTCTCAAATATGCGTATGTGTGATTCAGAGAACGAACGTACGCACAAAAATCGAGCGTAGCCTAACAGTATTTCAGCAGAATGTTAGGTCTAATGGAAACAAAAACTTAAAGTCAATGTTTTAAAGGTGTCATGAACTGGCTTTTTTTAAAAAAAAAAAAATGAAAAAAAAAAATGTATACTGTTGTCTGAGGTCAACTTATTAGGTTCGTGTGGTTTTTACATTCAAAAACATCATAATGAATAAATAATAAGCTATTTTTTACCCTGGTTTTGAGCCTCTCTCCTGGAACGCTCGGTTTTTATGGGCGTGCCGCATTGAAGACTTGGAAGTAAACGCCCACTGCTATGATTGGATAACAGTTTTGCATATTATAATTAGTTTCGACTCCGCCGTCAGTACACGTGGGGATTTGTTTTGAAAACGTCCAATGTGGAAAAATGGCAACCGGAATGATTCGCCCATACATGTTCGACCCAGAGTCTGATCCCGAATCGCAGGACAATGAACCAAGAACACCTCAAATACTCTACAAATACTCAAATTCTGTGTGTCTGTTTGACAAGCGACATCATTCATAGTTAGACCCTTCTGTGACTGATTAGACATGTACAGATAAGTAGATATCAAACGATCTGTAATAAAGCAATACTATCACATATAAAAAACATGTTTTACTCACATAAGTGTGTTGCATCATTCCTGTCGGATCCAATACAGAAGGCACAGCATTGTGTTTTAATCTCAATATGTCTGCAAATCCAGTCTAGACCTGTGTCTTGTTTACAAACGATTCCGCGGTGAAATGAAGCGAACAAATGTGCAATGTCTTACGCACGTGAGCTGCAACTTCATTAAAAATAAAGTTAAACCACACATTCCTAATATTAGGGAAGCTTATGCAGCGACTGTGTTCTTCCACAACCAGGCACAGTGCAATATCTTGCTATCTTTGGCATGTTTATTGCTCGGTAGCGCAATCTGTTTAGCTCCAGAATCAGGCGTACTTATTCTTATGTCGAGGCGGCGTTTCACCACACACTGACGTCAAGGGTTGGCATATTCTGAGATCGAGCGTTTGCAGGGCATGGTGTCAATAAAAGCTTTTCTTTGACTAACAAGAAAGTTTTCAGCTCCGAAACTTACAGGATATTCTTATATCACAATGAACTTTTTTATATCAAAGAATGAATGAAAAGTTGATTTCTCAATTCATGACCCCTTTAATTGAGGTGTGTTGTTTGGGACAAACCCAGGAATATCCATTATCACATTTACCCAAACTCCTGTGAGGTAGTAGCTTTGATAAATGACTTTAGTTTGCTTTTGATTTGATTATCACATAATCAGCTGTTGTGAAAAGCAACACCTTTTCAGCAATAACTGTTGTGCTTCAAGAACTGCTCCAAACAACACACACCTCAGATTTGTGCTGCAGTTTCTCATAATTAACTTCAATCAGAGAGAGTTACTCTGACAGTCTCATTCGCTCAGATTTCATAAAAAAAAATTCTTCTACCATCTGGAATGTGTTGTTATTACAGTTCAACCCTTGATTTGTAATATGGGTCATTCCTACTATTTAGTAAATGTCCATGTCCCCATCATATGATTTAATATATTGTATAAAATATGAAATCAGTTTTTAAAAATAAAAATCATATTAGTTTTCACAATCATCACTGTTAAGTGATAATTTGAATAATTTCAGTAATTTGGTTTGAACAGATGTTTCTATCTATATGCTGACATGAAAAACTGGCATTCTATTAAGAAATATTCCAGGTGTTTCACTAACCAAAATGATTCAAAGAAAATATTTTCCTGAGCGTTTCAAAAGTATGCGGAGCCGCCTTCTCTCTAATGGCCGTTCTTTGATGTCATACACCGGTCGGTCTGCTCAGCACCGTTTCAAGTCGAACACACCTATTTAAGGAACTTGCTTTTGTTAATGACATCATCCTCCAGGAAGTGATGTCCTTTTGATGGTGAAACAACATCACAAACATCAGTAAGTGATGTGTAAATAATCAAATTATTAATTTGGATTGGACACCCCTGGTCTAGTGGATTTGTAACAGTCTGGGTCAGCACAGATGACTTGTCAGTAGCCTGTTTCTCCGTACATTTTTCCAGCACGTTATTTTTGCTAAATCTTTTTAACCCTCATGAGTGTTGGGATACAGATAGATGGGGATTACACGTCTCATACCACCATCCTCGCTTCTCATAACTCTATCCACTAAAGCAAACAACTTTTCGAGGTGCACTTCTCTGAGATGGAGATAACATCGTTCTGTTGGATAGAACGGGGCTTAAGAGGAAATAGAGGAAGTTGGTATAGAGCGACGAGTTGTCAGCAGTCCTATCTCTAACTCGCACTCTGAGCCCTTTGTTGAGCCTATGACATAATTTCTCACAAAATGTGAACGAGTCCAACCATAAACCTTGTCGAGTCCAATTTCACCAAAAATCTAAATCTTTTTTTACTTTTTCTTACATAAATAAAATAAGGTTTTACAATCACTGCATATACAGTAGTGGCCAAAAGTGACGTCTGGCCTAGGAAAATTGACATCACCCATTATTAAAAAATATAAAAACATTCTCAAAGATTTTGTAAGCATATTGCATGTGCTTGGAGTCACATCAGGCATAACATTATGACCACTGAGTAAAGTGAATAACACTGATTATCACTTCATCACGTCACCTGTTACTGGGTGGGATATATAAGGCAGCAAGTGAACATTTTGTCCTCAAAGTTGATGTGTTATAAGCAGGAAAAATGGGCAAGCGTAAGGATTTGAGCGAGTTTGACAAGGGCCAAATTGTGATGGCTAGACGACTGGGTCAGAGCATCTCCAAAACTGCAGCTCTTGTGGGGTGTTCCCAGTCTGCAGTGGTCAGTATCTATCAAAAGTAGTCCAAAGAAGGAACAGTGATGAACCGGCGACAGGGTCATGGGCGGCCAAGGCTCATTGATGCACGTGGGGAGCAAAGGCTGGCCCGTGTGGTCTGATCAAACAGACGAGCTACTGTAGCTCAAATTGCTCAAGAAGTTAATGCTGTTCTGATAGAAAGGTGTCAGAATACACAGTGCATCGCAGTTTGTTGCATATGGGGTTGCATAGCCGCAGACCAGTCAGAGTGCCCATGCTGACCCCTGTCCACTGCCTAAAGCACTAACAGTGGGCACGTGAGGATCAGAACTGGACCATGGAGCAATGGAAGAAGGTGGCCTGGTCTGATGAATCACGTTTTCTTTTACATCACGTGGATGGCCGGGTGTGTGTGTGTCGCTTACTTGGGGAACACATGGCATCAGGATGCACTATGGGAAGAAGGCAAGCCGGTGGAAGCAGTGTGATGCTTTGGGCAATATTCTTCTGGGAAACTTTGTGTCCTGCCATCCATGTGGATGTTACTTTGACACATACCACCTACCTAAGCGTTGTTGCAGACCATGTACACTCTTTCATGGAAACAGTATTCCCTGGTGGCTGTGGCCTCTTTCAGCAGGATAATGTGCCCTGCCACAAAGCAAAAATGGTTCAGGAATGGTTTGAGGAGCACAACAATGAATTTGAGGTGTTGACTTGGCCTCTAAATTCCCCAGATCTCAATCCAATCGAGCATCTGTGGGATGTGCTGAACAAACAAGTCCGATCCATGGAGGCCCCACCACGCAACTTACAGGACTTAAAGGATCTGCTGCTAACATCTTGGTGCCAGATACCACAGCACACCTTCAGGGGTCTAGTGGAGTCCATGCCTCAACGGGTCAGGGCTGTTTTGGCAGCAAAGGGGGGACCAACACAATATTAGGAAGGTGTCATAATGTTATGATCGGTGTATATACATATACGCATATATGTACACACACATAGGAGAATATCACAGGTAAGTATGATATCAGTTCATTTTTATCTTTCTTTCACATTAAACATCAGGATCACTGGTAAGATGTGTTATTGTCTGTATTAGTCCTGTCAGGTGTAGGTGAATTATCATATACTTGTAAAGCTCATAAACTCCCCTGTTCCTCTGATGTCTGATATGATTTTCTATCAAACTGCATCTCTGGATGAGGCTTGTTCATTAAAGCTGATAAAGATCCATCTTGTCTGCAAGCGTCGGGGATCAGGCATATCTATTTGAAGAGATGTCTAAAATGAAACTGGGTGTATATTGAATTCAAATAATAACTGAATAAAAACAGACAGACTAAAGGTTGCTTTCATTCCTTTTTATAAGCAATTCCATCAAAAAGCAGAAGATTCATGCTGCAGATTGCACCTGTACAAAAACATGACTAGCTACTAAAAAAAATTATAGTAGCTGAGAAAACAACCAGAAAGTTAAGAGAGGGTTAAATTGAAAATTATTGTAATTAGTTGTGCTGAATAAAGCAGGAAAAGAATGCAGCTTCCAAAACGTCCTTTATTTACATCAGTCTGTATGTCAATCAAACTCTCATTCAGGCTCTGTTTGTCCCCATAGCATAAGAAATCATGCCGACTGTCGCAGTATTAACATCAAGCAATATGTTGACAACTTTTATCTTCTCTCATACATCTCTCAGTCTTTTTTGTTTTTCCTTTCTATTCACGTGACTTAGTGAAAGGAGGCGAGGTCTTCGTTTCGCAACCATGTTCTTGAACATCAAAGCGCATTAAGGACGATATTCGTTTAACATTGTACTGCATATCACACAATGTATTCGTTGAACAATCCACAGATGCCGAAGGATGTAATGAAACATTTCATGAATAAACATGGAAATTGCGTGTTCTCTCATCTCCCATGATTTGGCGATAGGTGTTTAAAAAAAACAAAACAACAACTGTCATATATAAAGAAGAACAAAAGTGAAATATATAAGTATATTTTATATATATGGCATGAATTTAGCTACTGTACAATTTTAATGCATAGTGCTTTGCAGGCTAAATAAATTATAGAATATAAGCATCTCTGTCATACAGGACTCCTGAGGTAAAAAATAAATAATATCCTTCATTCATTACATTGCCAAAAGCTCAAAAGGGCAGCAGGAATGTCGCTCCCCTTTGCTTTGGCAGGGGTCAGGGCAGGGAAGAGGAGTGAAGCGGGAATGGAAAAGCGTATGAAGTCTTTAGTTAGTACCAGAAACAGGCTATATACTCATCTATAAACGTTTAGAGCTGAAACTGTCTCAAGCACCATATATATGCTGTATATATAAACAGGTTTATACTGTACCAAAGTGTCAGCACACTGACAATGAGACCACATAGAGAGAAGGCCAATGACCAGACATATGCACCAATCTGATCTGGAATGCAATACAACAGACTAAATTCAAAGAGTTGTAAGGGAAGTTTTTCGTTTGCAGAAGCCAATTACTTAAAAATGTCCAAGAAGCTGGCATGCAGCAAAAAGCCTTTATTTTTTTTACCGATATTAAAGATCCTTGTTGGTCCTGCCACACTGAGGATTCTTCTCGCCTCTCAACCGTGACACACTGGAGCGGCCCAGCCCGAGGCGTCACACTGCTGAAAATGCCAACATAACCGCAGGGGACGTGAAAAAGTCAATGAGCCAATGCCAGAATCATTCTTCTAGATATCGTGCTGTGCTATTTCATTGAATATGAAACACTCTATGTGGTCTCAGTGTGTCCAAGAATACAAAAAATAATATAAAACACACGTAACAGTTCATGTTGAATGTGACTAGTGTATGACAATACAAATACCAAGACAGAATCAAAGAGATTAAACACATAATTTAACAAGCAGTGTTTTCATTTTCTTTTTCTCTTTACTTTTTAAACTTTTTTTTGTTTGTATCCATGTTTTTTTTAAGCTAGCACCATCTGTACACAAATATGGATTTTTTTTTTCCATAGATTTCCAAGATATTGAAGTGTTCACAAGGCACTTGTCGTCCTTTTTGTTCTGTTTTTCATTTATCTTCTTTAACGATTTGTTCTTTTATCCACATATGGTAACATAGTTTGTTCACAGCAAGCGAGCAAGCCATTTTCGCAAACAATGACTCCAAAGTTCCAAAGTGCTCATCCAGCTATGTGGGACAACGTTTTTCTTTTTCTTTTTCTTTTCATCAACTCTCCAAGTCCAGCGTTTTCTGTTCCCCACCGAAATCCATTTTAGAAAAATATTAAGCCTTTATATTTTCCCATTCATTTCAGCCATCATTGTAGTGATGAACTTTGTAACTTGCTCACATACACCCTGCTGAGCCTTTTCCACTTCCAATTGTCCATAATACTTGGCAAATCTTTTACCGTCGCCGGCAGGTGATGTCAAAGCATGTGATCATCATCAGATGAGCTTTGCAGAAGTTGACCCGGTTCTCCAGTCGTTCTGTGACAAACTCCAGAGCTTCCAAGTACTCCAGAGAGTCCACTTCAAATGTCTGCTGAAGGTCAACTGCAAAAGTGAAGGAAACGGATGTTAACTTACAGAAGTTGAACCAACACACTCGTATTTTTTTCATAAGCAACATTTTACAATGCCTGCAGGTTGCGCAACTATTTACTAAATTCGCCCTATATTTTATTATATTCACACCAGGCCACTGGGGGGGCCCTGATATACATGTCCAAATATACAAATGTAAATGGTTCTCTGTACGGTCCATTGAATCATTGGTTCACCCGATTCGTTCAAACGGCTGATTCATTCAGGAGTGAAGTAAATGGTTCTTTTTATGAAAATGGCAAATGTAAATGGTTCTCTTTATGGTCCATTGAATCATTGGTCCCCCGATTCGTTCAAAACGCGGATTCAGAAAGGAAACGCCACTGTGTATTGCTTGGAGTCGGAGACGAACAGTATTGCTTTGTCATTATATTTCCGTTGCCAAAACTGAGCAAAACAGACAATATTGTGTCTAAAACAACACAATATTAACTTATTTATTTTATTAAACTGTTGTATAAAATCAGTATCGCATTTGCACTCGTCTCATGCCATTCTGGACAGAAAAACAGAACTCGTGTGATATTGCACTCGTTACTTGTGAGACATTGCACTCGTTACTCGTGTGATATTGCTTATACTGTATATCATGGTGTAAATGTGAGGGTGTTTTCACACCGGCAGTTTAGTTCGAAACGGGGCACGGTTCACATGAAAAATTGGTAAGGTAAAAGCTGTCATGCGGACCCGGGTGAGCTGAGCTCAGGGGTACTGAATTCGAGACTGCCTGAAGGAGGTGGTCTGAGTTAGGTTGC
Source organism: Coreius guichenoti (assembly GCA_039654105.1). Taxonomy (NCBI): domain Eukaryota; kingdom Metazoa; phylum Chordata; class Actinopteri; order Cypriniformes; family Gobionidae; genus Coreius; species Coreius guichenoti. The sequence goes on along the minus strand of CM077177.1, from coordinate 12,993,447 downwards.
GCAGCTTGCGGAACAATCAACGGCAAAATTTTACAAACGTGCCCAATGTAAAACCCTGAGACTAAAACGGGCATTTCTAAAATGGCCATATCTTGAATTTTAAGGAGATTCTAACTGCATTCTATAGGCTTCATCACACAGTGAGTTGTTGACCTGCATCATATTCTTCATCAATCAACTTTATGAAATGTCAGATGACCTAAGTAGGTCTGGGGCGGGGCAAGTGCGTTAAATGCGTTAACAATTTTAACGCGTTTTTACAGTAGCTAATTAATCGAATTAACGTGTTAAATCGACAGCCCTAATATATATAAATATATATATATAGATTTAAGATGGGACCCCCCCAAAAATAAAATTCTGGCTACGCCACTGATTCATACAGTATATGAATGACTATCATTTTTTTTGGACAAGAATTCCAAACAGTTCAATAAAGTGCCACTGATGTCAACCCAAAGTGTCACTTACATTCAGTGGTCCATTTCTCTGGTTCCAGCATCAGATGTTGTTTGGTTTGCTCCAGTTCTTTCTTCAGCCAATCGTACTTGGCCCGTACCTCTGAGATTCTCTGTTGCCGATGCTCCAAGATCTTCAGTTTGGCACTAAAGTATACCACTTCCTGAGGGCACAACAACAAGTTGTCTATAACATGTTCAAGAGAACTGTTGTTAAAACACTCTGCTGCTCTCTCTTCTTACCTTATTGCCTATGGTTCGCCTCCTCTGTAAACGTTCAACATCATCAATCTCATAAACCTTAATCTCAAAAGGTTCAGCTAAACCCCTCTGTGTGGGCCGGAGGGGACCGTCCACCCAGCGTACCCCTGGACTGATGACAGGCTTTCTTATGGGAGAGGAGGTGTCCAAGGTGAGGTTAGGGATTAGGCGGCGTCTCTGGGACCCTGGGGATGAAACAATGTCAGGATCACTATGTAAACACATTTTATCAATCTTGAGTTTTAAACTTTGTAATTAAGCCAGACAAAAAAAGTGCAAAATTGTCACCGTGCGGAGCCAAAGTTTAACCTACAGCACTGCTACCAATTCAGAGCAGCAATGAAAAAGACCACTGAGATAATAGGAGGACAGCATCTTATCTGATCAGTCTGGGAGAACGAAGTCTACACTGAGGAATTTGCCAGAAGTGGTTCCCCTATTTGCGTAGAAATTGACAGTTCCAGGTCTGCTGATATGCTATCTGATTTGGAACCAAGGAACAAGGTAATATTAATGTGTTTCAGCTTGTCATTTGGTCTGAAAACAGCACAGAGAAGGTCAAACTTTCAGTCTTCTCTCATTCCCTCAGAGAGAGAGAGTGCTCTGAGTTCAGAAGAACATTAGGAATGGCAGTTGATGTAAATTTTAACTGGTTTTGCTTTTAAATCTATCACCTTGCAAAGCCTTTTACAATGCTGATTTTCTTTGCGGGTTCAACATCTACTGGTCTAGCTTTTACGTCTGTTGTTCCATAGCCAGGATTTAAAGTTTCAGTGTTCCCACCATGCAAAGGTTTGTGGTGCTGAGAAATAGGGTAAAATTCTTTGCCTGAGGAAACGGGAGAGGAGGTGTGTATTCAGGAATTTAGGCAGCACTAAATATTCAAAGACCACCCACAGCTAAGTTTGGCAAATGCTATCAGTCTGTATCACAACAGATCATCCAAGCATGTCCAGGGGAGTAAAGCTGTTTAAAAAGTTTTGTTGCTTCCAACTATAATCTGGAATGAGCCCTACAAGCTTTGTAGTACAGTATTTTTTTGAGCACAGTTCATTAAGGATTTCATTAAAAGAGATCTTTGTATTGTTGAAATGTAGAAAGATGAATGTCATGATGAGCCATCAAATGCACTTGCCAGGCTTGAGAAACAGACTATCCTCATAGAAGAAACCAAAAGTAAAAAAATAAATAAATAAGCAAGTTCACAGGAGTAAGTTGACATGTTCTACTATTGCACAACAACAACAAAATAGTAAAATAATTAAAAGTATTTTTTATGTTAATATTCAGGATTTTGAGTATAAAGAAGCATAATTTTAATCATGTTATATTTGCTTACCTGTATTACCTCTTTTCTTTGAATTCTTAAGGCTCCTACGACCGCTGACAGAACTGCTGTTCTCACTCATTGAGTCCTGAGCAGATGATGTGCTTCCTGTGGCCTCACTGTCTCGTATCATACTCTCATAGCCACTGCTGCCACCACTGTGGTAAAACAAGGCAGTCTTTCCCATGGCGGGAGGAAGCTCTCCACTTAGCACGCTGCTGTTGTCACTGGCGTGCCCGCTACTGCAACGGTGAGGCCTTCTTGGGGCAGTGATCTTACTATAAGGTGAGGGTAAAGTATGGACCACTGGCCTTTCCTCTCCTTGGACTGCTGCTCCTCTCTCTTCGGTGTCTGAAGCTCCTCGTCCTTGGGTAGTGCGAGAGCTGGCGCTACCTTGTAGAAGCTCAGAGATTCGTCCATTCACTGCTCTTAAAGGTAGCTTAGATACTAACCCTGTCCCCCTGTTGCGACTTAGGGACTGGGTTGACCATGAATTTTGGTTCTGGTTCTTTCCGTTGGGGGGCAAACTTGAGCTCCGGTTTACTGACTGTGGGAGGGACTTGGTGGAGAAACTTAGGGTCTTAGTACTAGAGGTTGATAAGCTTCGAGCTTTGGGGCTTGCCATAAGGAGTTTGCTAACTGCAGAGATTTTGGATTGACTTGCTTTGGGTGACTGTGGTACATTGTTGTTGCCATTTTGTCCATTGGTGGGTGATGAGAGCAAACCACGGGTGATGCTCCTACCTGTCCTTGGCATTGTACTGTCTTTTGTGACTCCTCCTTTAGAGCCCAGAGAAGTCAAACTCTCAGCTCTCTCCAAGGAACGACAGTCATAATGTATCCCATGGGACCGCCCTAAGGAATTGGTTCTGTTTGCTAATTGCTCAAGTTTGGCACTGAAAAGTCTGCTGCTCTCTACATTTGGTCCTTTATGTTTACCACCCAAGTCTTCAGGTGTGCTACCAAGGAAAGATAGATGCTGGTTTGGGGTCTGAGCGTTTCCTAGATTATGCTGTGGGCTTGCTCGATTCCTTTGGTCAAGGCTAGACTTCCTTACAGGTGGCAATGGCGGGATTCCTTTCTGACGAGCAAAGATACCTTGCCTCCCGACAGAACTTCTTCTTTCGAGTGTGGCTCTTGGACTGCAGGGAGTGGAGGTGGTAACCCCAAGGCTTTTATACTCTCCACTCACGTAGCGGTATGTAGGGTCTTCCAGATCATCCTGCTTATTCAAGCGATGCCATGCACGAGGGAGACTACCCGTTCTGAGGATGTCTGCAGAGTACACCTGAGTTATGCTTTCGGATGCATTAAAAACCATCTCGCAGCCATCCACCACTCGATTCATGGAATCAGGGGAACATGCTGCTTCACTACTCGAGCTGTGCTTGTCGACTTGACATTTCCTTTTCACAGATTCAGATGTTCTCTTCTCTGATTTGACATCACAGACCATGTTCAAAGGCTTGGTCTCTTCATTGCCCTCTCTTTTCATCCAAGGGTCATCAAAATTGATCTCACTTGAGATTGGAACAGGTGGGGATTTGGGATCATTGACAGGAAGAGTTTTGGTAAGTAAGTCCTGCACAACTATTGGCTTAACAGCAGCACATGGGTGAGTTGTGATATTGGTCTTAAAAGGAACATAGCCACCTAAAGTTGAGGACAGTTTGTCTAGTTTGTGTTTTGTAGTTGTGTTTTTGTCATTCACTGTTGTATTGGAATTACTCTCTTTGTCTGTTGTCTGTCCATTTGACACAGGGAGACCTTCAATGTCACCTTCTTCTTGAATTTCCAAAAGTCTGTCTTCAGCTAGTGCCTCACCTTGTCCAAAGCACTGCTGAGCAACAAAGCTATGACATGACTGGTCACCATCACTGCCAGCACTCATTTCACTCAGCCATGAGCTGATTGAGGAACGACGACTAGCCTGGACGTCCCCTTCTATCCTGCTGAGAGGCAGGAATTTAGCAATGTTGACTTGTGAGATAGTGGCAGTGGTAGTGCAGGGAGCAGTGGTGTAATGTTCTAGGTCTTCACTTATGCTGCTAATGATACTAACAGGCCTTGAACCAGATGCCATGGCCTGCACCGAACAGTCACTGTTAAAGCTGATGATACTGGTTGGTCTGCCATTTTCCATCATCCCACTAATTGTCAGCTTTTCCACTAGGGTGAACACCAGCTCATCCTCTCCATTGGGTTCCAAAGGATGCTTCAGCATAACTGTGGCTGTGGTGTCCTTCACATCTTTCTTATTGTCCAAAGGCAGCTGGGGAACATCGTCACACAGTGTCTCAGCTGATCCAAGGCTATTGGTGGATGAAGACCTCTTTAATATCTGTGGACTCATCCCCACCGGAGAGGTTCTAGACTCTGGATTAAGCAAAGACTCGGTAGATGACTTTCTAGAGTCTAAATTAAGATTATGTGAGGAGTGAGGTGGTGTACCAGGCATAACTCCTTTCTGGGTGTACACTTTGCAGCGTTGAGAGGGAGAGGATTGTGGTTTGTACTCTGAGGTTTTAGTAAGACTGGCAATTCCCAATCGAGGGGAGCCCATAGGACGAGGCTTACTCTCACTGCTGCTCCCACCACTGATGGATTCTTTGCTGTCATGTAAACTGGAGCTCTTGGCTCTCTGAAGAGGGGTTAGTTGCCCAATACCACTGCTACCAGTCACACTTCTGCTGCTGGAGAGTCCACAACTGCCTGTTGAACACTGTGTCAGGCTTTCAATTATTGACTGAGCGATCTCTGCTTCTTCAACCACCTCACGGATCTCCTCTAGTTGCTGGTCAGAAATCCTCTTGGGAGAACTGGATTGATGACCCCCTTTAACGACTTGACCATGGCCAGGCTCCAATTTGGCAGCTCTGTTGGCAGGGACTTCTTCAAAAGGGAATTCCGTAACTTCTTCTCTTCCATCAATACATTCCAGCCTCTCTTGTAGCTCCGCAAAAGTGTTACACTTAAGACAGTCCTTCTCTTTTTTACCGGTCTCGACACCTTCCTCTGGCAAAGGTGGAAGCGACTGAGGATGAATGGTCTGCAAGGGTTGGACAGACTGTGAGGCCTGAGCTAGTGGGGCTACAACCTGTTGAGTTGGTTGTGTTGTCAAAGGAGCCTTGCCAAGATCTGCTTTATTTTTATGTAGGGAGGGGATGATAGGAACAAACTCTGGAGGACCTTCGTTGTCTGTTAGCTCTTTGTCTGAAAGAGCTGAGCCATTTGGCCCCACGTAGATAACTGTGTCACATGACTGCTCGCTGCTGGAATAGTCTTCAGGGTCACTGGAGAGGTGTAGCAGAGGCATTTCTGAATCAACAACATTTCTAGAATGGATGGTTCTCAGTTGTGTTGGGCGACGCATTCTTCCTTCCTCACATGAGCTCTCACCACCAGAAGAACTGGATGTGTATTGCTACAAAAGAAAATTTTACTGCATTTTACTAAACATGAAATACAATGGTGAATCTATTTAAGCTAAAAGAAAGTTCAATAAAATGAAGGACATGGTCATACCACGCTTACTTTAGCCTTCTTCTTCTTCAGCCTAAGAACACGAGAGGCAATTTGAAGGGTGGAAAGTGTCTCTGAGAAGTTGTTGGGTGACGAGGAAATGTGGGCTATCATGGTGGTGCGACAATTCATATTTCCCAGGGACTCTCGTAATAGCATGGTTAGCTTGCTATCTCTGTAAAAAAAAAAAAATGGCATTGGTTTATTTGTGCAGAATGCCAATTGTGTAACCAGATGAATAACAGGTAAGATATATAAACTGTAAGATGAGTTAACCCTTTCAGAAACCTTTTAGATTCATTAAAAATCAAGGCTTTTGAACACCTTTCACTGAATACCCGCACCACTTTTAGTAATTAGTCTAATCTTCTAATATTACCCTTATTAATAATAAGAATGGATATAACTTTTTTTGGTATTTTGATTTGCTGACCTGGATTCAAAAACCCCCAGCTCCCAGACAGTCTCTTTTTAGAGAGTGAGAGAGAGAAAGAGAGACTTGGATTGGCATTTCTGGTTCTGTCTGCCTTCCCTATGGCAACCATTAGAGGTGACATATAAAGCTGCTTTTCAAGGATGAGTCAGCTAGCATTACGATATGCACATACAAGTCCAGTTTCTTAAAAATCACTGACCTATACAATAACTTGAAAATATTGTCACAAAATACAGCAACAGTGTACAGTAATGTGATTACAGTGATACTTTGTCCTAATTTGTTTGATGTTGGATGATGTGCATAAATATAGTTAGTGAAGTGTGTAGTCAATCTTGAGTGGTTATTAAGACAGTGACCACATGGCTAACTAAGCATAAATTATACAAGCATAATTTACCAACCATGATGTAGCAAAAATACATTTATCAGAGATATTCCATTAAGATAACATTCACTCCTTGGCAAAATATGTAAAGTGTTTCTGGTTATTGCTTTTAATATTGTGCCCTAGACTGAACAATGCATTGTAGTGTAAAATCAACAATTAATATATTCAGAATTGATACAAAATTCAGAATTCAAAACAATACTCTAGATTTGACATTAAATTAGAGAGGTTAAAACAGCCAATTAGAAAGATTAAAAGGCAGTTAAAATATTATTTAGCTCTTATTAAATAACTATCTAAAATTAGTGACTTTATATTAATTTATGATACATGCATATTAATTCAATTTATCTTGTGCAAATGTTGCATTCCTCCTAAAAGGCCGTAAACCCTAATTATATCTTGGCTCTCCAGAGCGGATGCGTTTCCAGCCTTAAACCCCATGATGCTTTGCAATGTAAATTCGCCATGATTAAATTAGGGAGCCATGGCATACAAATGCAAACGTGCCTTGAGGGAGCTGAATGGAGGCGCTGCAAATTTTTAGGAGAAAAAGCTGCTGGAAGATGCACGGCACCTTCTCAAAGTTGTCTGTTTAACTCAAATTAACATGCTACTTAAAGAAATAAAACAGCAGTTGCAGAGAAATTATCTGTGTTATGAATGTTCAATGAATCCCAGTGAATGTGAAACTGCATCTGTCTCTATGCTGCTTGGCACAAGCTAATTCACTTAGCTATTACCCCTGAGGAGTGATAAAGGTTACATTCTCTCTGCAGATTCAACGTAGCATTAGAATCCACTAATAATTGCGCACATCAAAGCCTGGAAAATGTCAGTTTGTATATATTATTCATATGAGGTGTGTACGTGAAGAATTAGCAGCAGAGATATTAAGACTAAACATTTTACATCTTTAATGAGTCGAGCGACTGCAGAATGACTTCACCCATCGCAATCTTGTCGTTGAGGTTGCAACATATCCGTCTGAAAAGTTTATGTGAGCAAAGTGAAAAGAAAAGGTCTTACTTGTAAGGGATGTGCTTGCTGCCGTTGACCAAGGCCAATATGACGTTCCCCAGGGCGGACAGAGAGAGGCAGAGTCCTGTAGTGCTGTCACGGATCTTGCTCAAAACCTTCACACAGCTGCCCAGGTCGATGAGATGCAGTCGGCTCCTGCCTCCCGACACTAAGCAAAAGAGCCACACAGTCAGATTCCCTTAACAGTTAAACTCTAATAGGAGTTTCTAACATGTTCTTCGTTCATCATTCTCTCAACTAAGATATGATATATTTCATAACATTCTATTTTAGGCCTAGGCCACTGACTTTTAAGTGACTCAATTGAAGTAATTGATGCGTTACACAACCATAACCAAGATTGATTTTTAAAAGAAATTAATACTTTTAATAAGCAAGGATGCATTAAATTAATCAAAAGTGACAGTAAAAAGAGTTATAATGTTACAAAAGATCTCTATTTGAAATAAATTCTGTTCTTTTGAACTTTCTATTCATCAAAGTTTCCCCAAAAATAGTAGGCAGCACAACTGTTTTCAACATTGATAATAATATGAAATGTTTCTTGAGCACCAAATCAGTATATTAGAATGATTTCTGAAGGATCATGTGACGTGAGTAATGAGGCTGAAAATTCAGCTTTGCCATCACAGGAATAAAGTACATTTTAAAATACATCAACATAGAAAACAGTTATTTTAAATTAATAATATTATTTTAAAGTAATAGTATTTCACAACATTAAATTTTTAAAACATTTATATAGCCACTTAAAGTAAGAAAATATGAAGCTTACAAAGAAACTGGAAAAGCAACAGAATGTATAGAAACTTTAAATATAAAGGGCAATATAAACAGTCAAAAACCTCATAATGATCATCTAATGTGATTATGAAGTATTATTGGAACCTGTTGGTAGACTAATAAAGATAAATGGAACTTATGAAAACTGAGGATAATGACTCATCTCAGCGGAAACATCTAGAGTGGATTTCATGACTCTGCTTAAACTAGCTTCATTATACACAGTTTTGGAGGTAATTCAAGTTACTCAAATACCCTAAAAGCCCAAGCTAACACATCTGGTATGACTTTCTGTTCACTCTTGGAAGAAGGCAGGACTAACTTGTGCCCAACAGAATATTTTTCGTGATAAGAGAAATTAGCACTGTTCTCCAGAAATAGCGAGCTTTAGCATGACAGCTTTTAGATCAGATCCTACATCTCACATTAACAATGGCACTTTTTTTCTGTTATCACACCCCTCTCTAAGATTATCAGCAACAGACTATTTATAAACCATGCTGGCAACATTTGGAAGTATAATGAGAAAGTTTAAAATCAACCATGGAATAGAGCAGATACTGCTGATAAGTCTAGCACAGCCGATCACCAACTTATTTTGTGTTTTATATGCTGCTGTTGTTGTCCATCATAAAAGTATCTTAACTAGCTTAACTGGCAATAACCAAAACTTTAGAAACCTAAACAATAGAAAACCAGTTGAGGACCCCTGTTGAGTCTCTACTGAAACTGTATCTAGTCTATAATGATACTCACTTCCACCCTTGCCGGTCTTTTCCATTCGATACTGGTAGATGTGTAGGGTGAAGAGCATGTGAGAGTTACGGTGCTCCTCTTCATCACAGTCTGGCTTACTGCTGTGTCGCGAAGCAATGGCAGCGTCCAAGAAGAAAGCGGCCTTCTCAGCTGTAGGAGCGCGCAACTCGCTCTGATTCTGTAACTGTGTAAAAACACAAAGGATGCAAATGTGAGGTTTATTGCACAGTTTTAGCTGAGAAACAGTACTGACTCTGTACTCCAAACATTATTATCAGCATCAGTAGCTAAGTTGTTTGGTTTGGCAGATAACTGCCAGAAGCGACATTGGTATTTGTGAAAAATACCATAATCGGATTACAGAATCAAGAAGCTGCTATCTAGACTATAAATCTGTCTATTTTAAGAGATTTGCTTTTTATCAAGTTCAAATAATTTTTAGATATTGAATAATTTTCCAGTTTATTTAGTAAATATGTAAAATAAATATAAATTGAATTAAATAGTGTGTATCATATACTGTATACATGATTTGGACAATGAAACTGAAACACCTGGGGCCCTATTTTAACGATTGTGTCCGAATCCACTTTTGCTAATTTAACGACGGAAAAAATGGTCGGTGCGCCAAGCGCATGGTCCAAAAGGGTTGTACCTAGTCTCTTAATGAGTCATGGGTGTGTTTTGAGCGTAACGTGCAATAAACCAATCAGAGTCTCATCTCCCATTCCCTTTAAAAGCCAGTTGCGCTTGCACCATGGCGGAATTTGCGAGTGGAAAGACTGAACGCTTATCCAGAGAGCAATCCTTTCATTTTTAATATTTAAAAATGTTTGTGTGCTGCTGCGCCCCGTGTGTGTAATAAGCAGAGTGTACGCGCATTGTGCACTCGCGTAAAGGTGCACATTACTAACGTGCCCTTTAAATAACACAAAAAAATACTGCGCTATTGACTTTAGACCAGGTTTTTGTTGGTCAATGGCGCAGTCGTATTCAGTTGCCTCAAAATAGCAACGCGCCAACAATGCACCTGAACACACCTCGTTTTCAGACCAGCACGCCCATGGGCGAACAGATGGGCGCGAGTGCATTTGCTATTTAAACAACGTGGCGCTGACGTGAAAATGATAACTGTGTCGGGCTGAAACTAGCAAAAAACACTTGCGTCACGCCTTGCGTCGCATTGCGCCGGGTGTATGATAGGGCCCCTGGTTTTAGACCACAATAATGTATTATTATGGTGTAGGGCCTCCTTTTGCTGCCAATACAGGATCAGTTTGTCTTGGGAATGACAGATAAGTCCTTCACAGTGGCTAGATGGATTTTGAGCCATTTCTCTTCCAAAACAGTGGTCAGGTCACTATGTGATGCTGGTGGAAGAAAACGTTTTCTGACTCGCTCCTCCAAAACACACAAAAGTGGCTCAAAAATATTTAGATCTGGTGACTGTGCAGGCCATGGGAGATATTCCACTTCACTTTCATGTTCATCAAACCATTCTGTTACAAGTTTTGCTGTGTGTATTGGTGCATTATCATGCTGATACACGCCACCCCCTTCAGGGTACAATGTTTGAACCATTAGGTGCACATGGTCCTACAGAATGGTTCGGTAGTCCTTGGCAGTGACGTGTCCATCAAGCACAGTAGGGAATGCCATGATATCGCAGCCCAATCCATCACTGATCCACCCCTGTGCTTCACTGCCTCTTTGGGGCTTCTCCACACTGTAATTCCCACGGATGTGGGGAAGAAGTGAAGGTGGACTCATCAAAGAACAATACATGTTTCACATTGTCTACAGTTCACAGTTACTCCTGTTGGATGTGGTTCATCCTACGCCGACATTGCCCTGGCTCTCAATACATCATAAAGACTTGCTGTCCTGGTCACAGATGAGTCAGTGAGATACTCACCAACAATTTGTCCTGTTTTGAACTTTGATATGTCTCCCATTATGTTGTGTGGATTGCAATATTTTATGTGTTTCAGTTTCATTGTCCAACCCCCGTATATAGGCTCTATACCCACCCTGCTCTCAAAGAAACTAGCATCCGTCAAAAAAATTGTCAACCACTATTAACAGTACTAGAGAAAATAAAAGAAAGTACTGAGACCCTGTCAGCTCAGTTATGTCTTAATATCTAAACAACAAAAAATCTTCTGTTTGTTTTTGTGCAATAAAGTATTTCCAAGTCAGCACAGCCTTGGGTATCACGTCTGAAGCCTGCTCTGTGTGATAAGGCTGACTGTCATAAGGACAGGAGAAGTGAGGCCATTACAATCCATTGCTGTGAGGTATCAGTCCAAAATGAGATTAGTGCAGATGTCTGAGGATTACAGAGACAGGGGTTGTCTCTGCTCCACTAATCCTCTCATCATGTATTATCATTTCACCCAACAATGGTATCTTTATTGGTAGTTGATTGTCATGCTTGTTTTTTTTTTTTAAACACTGTAATCTGGGGATGTTCCCAGAAAATAGGCAAAAAGTGTGCCAATATTGTTAAACATTTTTTTAATTTCAAATCTGTGACCATCTTAGAGTGAATACGCAATGAAAAGAAAAGCATGAATTTTTGGCATCATGTCATAAAGGATCTTAAAGCCGAGGTGTGTAATTTCTACATCACTAACAAAGAGAACAGCAAAATAGACAGTTCAAACAGTTGTTATTGTGAACTAAAACTATTAAAAATACTTTCCAATTGAAATAAAGCTGAAATAAAATAAAATATAAATATCAGATGAAAAATTCGAAATGTTGCCTTGGAAACCAGAGCATGTGAGCGAAGCGGAACGGTGTGAATTTTCCGCTCTATGACAGTGTGTTCTGCTTAGTCGTGGAGTTATGATATGTGTGGCTTTAAAGCAATATATTGAATAAGCAAGCAATCCAAGGTTAGCTGTGCATTGAACGATTTTAATGCACGACGTGGCGGCAAAGAACCACCCGACGAAATGCGGGTGCATTCAAATGTTTAATGCACAGCTATTATTTCCTCGCTTATACCATAGTCATTTGCCAGCATTGACAACTTAAAGCTATTATTGATGTTTGCAGTGCAATATTTGGAAGAGTAAAAATTACAGTTATTTTCATCAGTTACGGCTTGTTAGATCTACAATTCTGCCCGCTTTGAATCAGACACAAAGATAAAGTAGTGCGTAATATTTCTTTAAATTAATGAATTATACCATTTATTTAAATGCATGAGAGAGAGAGAGATGAGAGCTGCGTGTGTGAATTACCTGCCTCTTTTACCTCTCTATTAACAACAAAGCTGTGAGTTTAATTACTTCAAACCAGCGATGTCACCCCCTCATTGCTGAGAAATATAATGTAGCAACTCAGTAGCAAAGCTATTTTATTAATAAATGTCGCTGGGTAGTGATGATAACAAGTTTCTGTGCTCCTGAATGTTTCTGTTTGTGCGCAGCATCATCTCAGAGAGACTTATGCGTGTGTGTGCTTCACTGGAAATAGTGCGTTAATATAGAACGGTGATTAAACTGACTTGGAACTACCTGTGCATTAAGCGGCGGTCACACTAGACTAGACACATAGACACTGTCACGGTCGTGATATGACGCCACACTCTGCGGCGTCTTTTTTATTAACATGAATTCAACATATAACAAATAGTAATACATTCAAAATGTAAAAATCTACTTATCTTTACTGCAAAAATATGTGTTCTTTTAACTCAGCCAAGAGGCCACGCCACGACATATCAATCTTCTACTGGTCACACGTATTCATGTGATGCGAATTCACAGGTCAGAGTTCACCAAACTTGAACTTGGAACGCAGTGAAATGTGAAACTTTTCGCATGAGCTTGCATTTCCAGTCTGATGCATTCACATGCATATGAATGGAAGACAATGGAAGGAAATGTGTAGTGTGACCGCCCCTTTAACGGTTTTATTGCACACCTTCCAGCCAATCAGAATCGAGTATTCAGACAGACCATGGTATAAAGTGGTATAAATAAACACCACTGCAGATTCATTTAGGTGTTGATAGTGTAGCCATAGAAATGGATAATTCCCAGCCCGAGGACCTGAACAGCTCAGAGTAGAACGTGTTGTGATCGAATCTCGAAATTCATGGTGTGAACGCAGCAAAAAATATAGCTATATAGAAATATTTATTTAAAAAACTAATAAAAATGACAAAAGCACACAACAAAAGTACTAACATTTTAAAATTAAAATAAAAACTGAAACTATAAAAAATAAAAGCTAATTCAAAATATTTATAAATATTATATATAATACTAATATATATTACTAAAATATCTCTGGCCCCAAAACCACACATTGGTTGAGACAATGTTGCTCTTTCATAGTACCATAGTGTTTAATTTTTTAGGGAAATCATATTAAAATGGAATAAAAATTTTAACATTGTAAAAATTACACACTTCACCTTTAATGTTACTTATGTTGTTTACATTATAATGAAATTTGAATCAAATTTATATTTTGACATCTATTTTTCACAGTATTTTAGCATCAATCAGTGATTATAACCCCTTACATGAACAATATACTGTATAATTAAAGAAATGTGAACTTTAACGATCAGAATTACTATTTTACCTGCATGCCGCAGATGGGGTCCTCGCAGAGGTAGACTCCTGGAGACTGGCCGTCCTGCAGACTGCCTGTCGCCACCTCTGACAACAAATCTTTCAGGTTCTCGTCTTTTCCCCAGACCTCCACGGCCGACACTCGTACGGAGAAACGTGCACCTGTCTTTTCCTTGCACTCGTTGATCAATTTGAATAGCCAGGAGATGGCACACGGGATGATCCCGAAACTCTGCATGGAATCGTCCTTGCCAATCATAGTGTAGGTTTTGCCTGCAACAAGACCAAGAATCAAGCTGACGATGGATCACTTTGCATACAATCACATTTCTTGCATTATGAATGATTGGCAAGCGTAGAGTGGAACGGTACAGTAGAAATAGGTCAGGTGCTAAAAGCCTAGCCATGGTGTCTGTTTGGCCTCAAGAGCATTACACCAATATGTGTGGTCTATTTCACACTTTCTAATGTGATATTCAGCTTCCAGACCAGCACTCTGGCATAAACCACAGTGACAGATGTCATATACACGCTACACAAACACATTCCAATACAATTAAAAATCCATTACAGCTGGAAAATTGACAAGAATAATGTAATTGTGCTTATAAATACAGCCTGAAAATGTACCGTGCCTAATCACAAGAATGTTTTGTCTGCCTTAAATGGGTTCTTATTTCCAGAAAAGCCCTTTGTTTGACAGTACGCTGACATTTGCCATATGTCGTAGTGTGGTTGAGTAAGCCCATACGCCATGTGGGCAGCACTGGGCATTAAAAGCAGGTTCACCCACAGGACCAGAACCGGAACAACAGCCTGTTGATTGGCAGCCTCCCTGGATTCATTTCTGGACATTGCCCTCCACACAGTCATATGCATAAATACCCCTGCTGTTGACATGAAAGGGGCCACTAAACAAAGCCATATGTCACAGCACACATTCAGACCAGATTTAACTTCAAAAGGCGGATTCCTCTAGTTTGGGTGGGTAAGGGAGTGAGAAAGAGAAACAGAAACAGAGATGATACAGTGTCTGCTGAAATAGGCTCATTTGCACGGTTCACAGTGATTCAAACAGTTCATAAATACAAGCCAATCCTGCAATGGTGCAGATGCAGCAGATTATAGATTTATTCATGATTTAAAATGACTCACATGGGGCAGATTTTTCATACTTTCTGATTTTTTTTTAAAGATAATTTTAATTTGCATGACAACAATTTACTAAAAATAGAAAAGATTTTCCCGCGTACAGACGACACCATAATCAAACCGATCCCTGTTCATATAGATCTGTGAAAACGATTAAAAATGCTGTATTATCCATGCCAGGCCAGTAGTTGGCGATGTCATTTTGTAAAGAAAAACTACGCGCCTACGTATAGACTGACCACGTAATGTGCATGACATTACCGTTTTCACCAATTCACTTTTTTGTAGTTTACACAGAGACAATAACAGTATCGTTTTCAAAAAAACTTGCACTTTAAAACACGTTTTCAACAGCTTGTGTTTTCAGGCCCCCAAAACACAGTTGTGGAGAAAATTAACGGCCAAAACGCAGAAAAAGTTTTACGTTTTTAGTTGAAAACAGTGTCAAGTAAACGGCCCCTTAGTTGCCAAGGCAACATTTCTAATTATTTTTAAGTTTAATTGTTCATCCAATATTTATATTTTATTATTTGATTTTATTTCAGCTTTGTTTCAATTAATGAACAATGGTTTTTGGACACTTTACCAGGGTCATGCATTAATCAGGGTAATGCCATGATTACCATGCAAATACTATGGCAGAAATATAGTAATCATTTAGTTGCAGATGGTATATATCAAGCAAAAAATCCAGTTCTGGATGCTGACTAGTTCAATACAGCATTCCAGCCATGCTAAAATACATTTTAGTATGACTGTGACGTTCTGGCAGGTAGTTGTAGGAAATCACACGGCGTAGGAGAATCCAGCAAGAACAGGTTAGTTCACCCAAAAATGAAAATTCCGTCATTAATTACTCACGCTCATGTCTTTCCAAACCCGTAAGACCTTCATCCATCTTCAGTCTCCTACACTGATCACGTTGTAAAAACAGTGCAGTGCTTCCAGGTTCTACGTCAGAACGCCGGCTGTTATTGGCCAACTCCTGCGTCAGCACCGCATGGGTTGAACCACTGGAGTCACATGGACTATTTTAACATGTCTTTACTTCCTTTCTGGGCCTTGAAAATGACGGGCCAATGGTAATAACATTGCAGTCCATAAGGTTTCAGAAAGCTTTTGGAGAGGCGCTAGCGCGCGGCAAATGGAGTAGACGCACTTTTTAGGTCTCCTCAAGCTGCCTCCTGTTTTTGTTTAATATACCCCGTCAACATACCAGTTCGCCCTAAGTTTCACAACACCGTTCATTGTTTAATTGTTGCTGACTGCAGCAGTGTGTTTAAAGCTCTCATTTTTACACATTTAAAGTAACAATGACTTCCAATAAGCTCTCGAACGCTGCGCAGCAGAGCAAAGATGGCGACGCCACGAGTGATTCCCTCCCCTCAGCTACCGCCAGCGCTATACTTACTGCTATCAAGACATAAGGCAACGATCTGAAGCGTCTGATTGAGGATATCAAGTTATCCATCAATACTCGTCTTGATGCATTGGATGCCGTGCTGGCGAATGTACAGTTTGAACAGTCGGGTGTTAAGAAAAAAGTTGAGGAGTTGGAATTAGCCGTGACCGGCTGTGATTCGCGCTTGGAAGAAGTAGAGAGAACTGCGTTCGTTACTGAGTTGATCTCCACGCTATTCGGCCAAGACAAGTTTCCTAAACCTGTCAAAGTGGATCGCGCCCACAGGTCGCTGCGACCGAAGCCTACAGAGGATGAGAGGCCGCGTCCGATTATTGCGAAACTACATCACGACCGCGACAAAGACCTAATCCTCCGTCTGAGCCGTGACAACGCTCCGTTGTATTACATGGGGAAACCGGTGCATATCTTCCTGGATTATACAGCGGAGGTGGCCTCGAAACGACGCGCATTTGGATCAGCGCTGAAAGTTTTGAGGGAAGCGGTTATGTCCTGCTCTCTTCTTTTTCCAGCAAGATTGCGAGTTAAACACAAGGACTCCATCTCGATGTTCGACTCGCCAGATGAAGCACGGAAATTTGTGGACTCTCTATGTGCCAGATGACTTTTCTTTAGTGAATCTGGACTGGGGATTGCTGCATTGGTCTGATTAGGGCGGACTGCAAGGGCTACAGCTAAGTTACTCCTTGATTCTTTCTAAACTTGATGGTATCTTAGCCTATGTTTTGTATATTGTTAGCAGCAGGGGATCTTGATTGAGTTTTTTTTTTCTCCTTACTGTTTTTGGAGTAAGCTCCTTTGTTTTCTCTCCCTGCGCTCTGCTACCTTCCTGGTGATGGGTGAGTTTTGCCGTTTCAGTTGGGGAAACGGTCTTGGGTGGGGGGTAAGTTCTGATGGGGTTTGCCAGACTATTTGTATTTCAGTGTTTATTGCCTTCTTTGACCAATTACCAGTGTTAGTCAATTTTAATGACAATGGTTCATGCATATAATTCTGTTGGTGGGACAAATGTCACATTTGTATCCTGGAATGTTAGAGGTATGGGACACATGATTAAAAGAGGCAAAGTATTTGCACATCTTAAATCCCTCTCTTCTGATATAATTTTCCTTCAAGAGACCCACATTAAACCAACAGAGCAGAGACGCCTTAGATCTAAGTGGATCTCACAAGTATATCAGTCCTCCTTTTCCTCAAAGGCTAGGGGTGTTGCCATTTTATTTCGAAAATCTATCCCTTTTCGTTTATCGACTGTTGTTGCTGATCCTGCTGGTAGATACATTTTAGTATCTGGTCATATAAATTCCTTTCCAATTACTTGTCTAAATATATACGGTCCAAATTTTGATGATCCTAACTTTTTCAGAAAGGTGTTTGATTTGCTTCCTGACCCCAGTTTTACAAACATAATAATTGGTGGCGATTTTAACTGCTATCTTGATGCTTATTTGGACCGTTCCTCCACTCAGGTCCCTCATATTTTGCACTCAGTAAGAACTTTAAACCATCTGTGTAAATCTTTGACTTTAGTAGACATTTGGAGGTTGCAACATCCATCTGATAGAGACTACTCCTTCTTTTCACTTGTACACAGATCTTATACTAGAATCGATTATTTTCTTGTTGACTCTAAACTTATTCCAAATGTTATACAGAACAAGTATAATAATATTATAATTTCTGACCATAGCCCACTCACCATGGTGTTTAAGATTTCTCTGTCTCAATCTAAGTACTGTTGGCGTTTGAACTCTGGTTTATTATTACAAGAGCAATTTCCCACATACATTTCCTCTCACATTAAGCAGTTTCTTGAATTCAATGATAGAGGTGATGTGTCTGATTCCATTCTTTGGGAGACCTTTAAGGTAGTATTGCGGGGCAATATAATTGCCTATGAATCGAGCAGGAAGAAGGAAAAACATAGACGTCTTGCCGAAGTTGAAGCCCTGCTTCCAGCCATGGAGCAGGCATATAGACTATCCAAATCTCAGTCTGATCTTAATGCTATGTTAAAACTGAAATACAAATATAATAATATTTTGAGTGAACAGGTCAGTAATATGCTTCTTAAAATTAAACGTAAGCAGTTTGAGATGGCTGACAAACCTGAAAGGCTACTCTCTCTGCAACTAAGAGGCATGCAGGCTAATAGAGCAATTTTTCAAATTAAATCAGGCTCTGGTGTGCTGTTAACTAACCCAAAGGAAATTAATGCCCGCTTTCTGGAATTCTATAAATATCTTTTCACTTCAAAATGTAATGTGCCTGACTCAGTTATTACTGACTTTCTTGATACTATTGGCATTCCGAAGCTTAGTGAGGCTGCCAGAAAGGAGCTAGATGAAGAGTTCACTTTGGATGAAATTTTGAAGGCTATCAAGCCCTTTTCAAACGGTAAGGCCGCTGGGCCTGATGGGTTCTGTATTGAATTCTATAAAGCTAATGCAGATATAATTGCCCCACTATTGCTTAGAATGATAAATCATTCTTTTAAAAATAAACTATTCCCTAATTCTCTCTATGACGCGAACATTTGTTTATTATTGAAATAAGATAGGGATGACACAGATCCCTCCAGTTATAGACCATTGAGCTTGCTTAATTGCGACCAGAAGATTGTTGCCAAAGTCCTGGCCATTCGGCTGAGCAAACACATTGCTTCATTAATTCATCATGATCAGACTGGTTTTATTTTGGGTAGATTTTCTTTTTCAAACGTTCGACGCCTGTTAAATGTTATGTATAGTGTAGGCTCTCAGCGGTCTAGGGCAGCCAATATTTCACTTGATGCAGAGAAGGCCTTCGACCAGATCGAGTGGCGATATTTATATTCAGTACTAGATAAGTTTGGGTTTGGTAAAAGTTTTCGTACATATATTGAGATGCTTTATGCAAACCCAAAATCTGCAATACTCACCAATCTGGACAAGTCAGACTAAGTTCCTCTTTATCGTGGGACAAGACAGGGCTGTTGCCTTAGTCCCTTATTATTTGATCTGGTTCTGGAGCCACTTGCTATAAGAATTATAGAATCTTCTATTAGTGGCATTACAATTGGGTCTGTAGAGACCAGACTTTCTCTATATGTGGACGATTTGCTTTTATTCTTAAAAGACGCCGTTAATTCTTTATCCCCTTTAATGGAATTAATAAACCATTTCGGTTCTGTATCCGGGTATTCAATTAACTGGAATAAAAGCATCTTTTTTCCCCTTGGCAGTAATTTTCCTAATAGTTTTTTAGAGCCCCTCCCTTTTAAAATTAATCATTTTACTTATTTAGGATTGGTTATTCCCTCAGATCCAAAAGCTTAATTTTATGGCTGCAATAAGGAGCCTTAAATCTACCATTGAAAAATGGAGGGTTTTGCCACTATCGTTAATTGGCCGTACTAATGCTATAAAAATGGTGGCCCTTCCAAGGTTTTTATATTTGTTTCAGAATTTACCCATCTATCTCACAAAAGATAAGATTCGATAATTTTCTCTTTTATTTGGGGTTTTAAGGCACATCGTATCTCTAAGGCACACTTAAAGAAATCTAAAGAGCTGGGTGGGTTGGCAATGCCAGTTTTTCAACACTATTATTGGGCAGCGAACATTAGGGCTCTGATGTACTGGAATTATGGATCGGCATTTTGTTATGAGAGCGCAGTGAATTTTCCTAGCTGGATTCGCATGGAATCTCATTCTGTAAACAAGAGTTCTCTCCCCGCTTTACTATTAGCCAATTTGAGTGTTCCTTTAAGGAGAATTACTAAAAATGTTGTAGTGCATAGTTCTTTAAGGATATTGAAACAAATTAAGAAATTTCTTGGCATCACACAACCGTCCCTTTATTCTCCCATTTGTGAGAATCATAATTTTATACCCGCTTTGACTGATAGAATCTTCCAAATGTGGAATAACAAGGGTCTCTCTACATTTAACGAGCTGTATACAGATGGTCACTTTTCTTCTTTTGATCACCTTCTTAGTAGATTTGATCTTTCTCACTCTCATTTTTTTCGTTACTTGCAGATTCGGCATTATTTTCAGCAGGCTTTCTCTGACTATAGGATTCAGCATGACGAGCACTGTTTTTATAATCTAGTGCGACAAGCACCAGATTCTAGGCATATGATTTCTCAATTTGTCTCCTTGTTCTCTTCGCAGTTTGATACATCTTCTGATTATCTTAGGGTAGCTTGGGAAAAGGAGGCTGGTACCAATTTATCTATCAACCTCTGGTCTGAAATCTTGAAGAGAATACATAGCTGTTCCATCAACGCAAGACTCCAATTAATTCAGTTTAAAACTGTACACAGACTGCACTATTCTAAATCCAAACTCCACAAGATCTACCCAGCTGTGTCACTAATTTGTGACCGATGTCAGGGAACCTTATCTCATTCTTTTTGGTTCTGCTCAAAACTTACTGTTACTGGCAAGATATTTTTTCTTGGTACTCTGCGGCATACGATCAGTCTCTCCCTCCTGAAATGGAATTGGCCATCTTTGGCTATTCAGACACAGTTTCCTCTTTGCCTTATTTTTTGCAGCTGGCATTAATGTTGGGCATGGTTGTGGCCAAGAGAATTATATTAAGGGACTGGAAAGCCACGGTTCCCCCATGTTTTCAGAGATGGCTTGCTGAGATGGTCTCTGTCTTAAACCTTGAAAAAATAGGGTGTAATGAAGCAAAGTCTTGTATTAATTTTCCCAAGGTCTGGGGTCCCTTCCTCCAACATTTACAAGATAGCAGAACTTAAAGATTTTAACACATCTGTTACTATGATTATTGTGCTGATTTAGATCCCCCTCTTTACATGATTTATCTTCCTCCTTTGTACTTCATTTAGGCACTTATGTCATTTGTAATGTTGTCTGGCTTTGTTTTTTTTTTCTTTTTTGTCTTTTGTTTTTGTTTTGTTTTTGTTTTTTTTTGGGGGGGGGGGCATGTTTGTTTACCTTTGTTGTTCTTATAAAACTAATAAAACAATACTGAGAAAGCTTTTGGATTTCAGAAAGTTTTTGGATTTTAATCAAAAATATCTTAATTTGTGTTCCGAAGATGAAGGTCTTATGAGTTTGGAACGACATGAGGGTGAGTAATTAATGACAGAATTTTCATTTTTGGGTGAACTAACCCTTTAATACACAAGGGATGCTAATCAACAGAAACTGAAACAGGTGTGTAACAATCAGTAACCAAGGAAACAAACTATTGGCGGGAAAATAGGAACATAGGAAACAGGTACAGGAACTAGAACTAATCCAAAAACAGAACATACACGTGACAATGATGCTATATACCTGGGGGGTATTCCAGAAAGCAAGGTTAACTTACCATCACATATACCCTGAACTCCCGGTTGATTAACCCAAATCTTGCTTACTCGAGGTAAATTTGGTTTTATTAATATAACTATATTAATTATATAACACGCATCTGAATACCTCTTAAGCAAACTAACCCTGGAACATAACCTGCTCCGGAGCAGGTTATGTTCAGAGAGTGAGTTGCTATGGCTACTTACATACCAAGTTACCTCCGTTTGTGGAACCGAAAGTTGAGGTTATCCGCTTACTTACTCTTAAACATACCCAGGTACAGTGGGGAGAACAAGTATTTGATACACTGCCGATTTTGCAGGTTTTCCTACTTACAACGCATGTAGAGGTCTGTAATTTTTATCATAGGTACACTTCAACTGTGAGAGACAGAATCTAAAACAAAAATCCAGAAAATCACATTGTATGATTTTTAAATAATTAATTTGCATTTTATTGCATGACATAAGTATTTGATCACCTACCAACCAGTAAGAATTCCGGCTCTCACAGACCTGTTAGTTTTTCTTTAAGAAGCCCTCCTGTTCTCCACTCATTACCTGTATTAACTGCACCTGTTTGAACTCGTTACCTGTATAAAAGACACCTGTCCACACACTCAATCAAACAGACTCCAACCTATCCACAATGGCCAAGACCAGAGAGCTGTGTAAGGACATCAGGGATAAAATTGTAGACCTGCACAAGGCTGGGATGGGCTACAGGACAATAGGCAAGCAGCTTGGTGAGAAGGCAACAACTGTTGGCGCAATTATCAGAAAATGGAAGAAGTTCAAGATGACGGTCAATCTCCCTCGGT
Source organism: Coreius guichenoti (assembly GCA_039654105.1). NCBI lineage: Eukaryota > Metazoa > Chordata > Actinopteri > Cypriniformes > Gobionidae > Coreius > Coreius guichenoti. Next base: position 12,971,170 of record CM077177.1, on the reverse strand, counting down.
CTGGGGCACTATGCAAGATCTCACCTCGTGGGGCATCAATGATCATGAGGAAGGTGAGGGATCAGCCCAGAACTACACGGCAGGACCTGGTCAATGACCTGAACAGAGCTGGGACCACAGTCTCAAAGAAAACCATTAGTAACACACTACGCCGTCATGGATTAAAATCCTGCAGCGCACGCAAGGTCACCCTGCTCAAACCAGCACATGTCCAGGCCCGTCTGAAGTTTGCCAATGACCATCTGGATGATCCAGAGGAGGAATGGGAGAAGGTCATGTGGTCTGATGAGACAAAAAATAGAGCTTTTTGGTCTAAACTCCACTCGCCGTGTTTGGAGGAAGAAGAAGGATGAGTACAACCCCAAGAACACCATCCCAACCGTGAAGCATGGAGGTGGAAACATCATTCTTTGAGGATGCTTTTCTCCAAAGGGGACAGGACGACTGCACCGTATTGAGGGGAGGATGGATGGGGCCATGTATCGCGAGATCTTGGCCAACAACCTCCTTCCCTCAGTAAGAGCATTGAAGATGGGTCGTGGCTGGGTCTTCCAGCATGACAACGACCTGAAACACACAGCCAGGGCAACTAAGGAGTGGCTCCGTAAGAAGCATCTCAAGGTCCTGGAGTGGCCTAGCCAGTCTCCAGACCTGAACCCAATAGAAAATCTTTGGAGGGAGCTGAAAGTCCATATTGCCCAGCGACAGCCCCGAAACCTGAAGGATCTGGAGAAGGTCTGTATGGAGGAGTGGGCCAAAATCCCTGCTGCAGTGTGTGCAAACCTGGTCAAGAACTACAGGAAACGTATGATCTCCGTAATTGCAAACAAAGGTTTCTGTACCAAATATTAAGTTCTGCTTTTCTGATGTATCAAATACTTATGTCATGCAATAAATTGCAAATTAATTACTTAAAAATCATACAATGTGATTTTCTGGATTTTTTAGATTCCATCACTCACAGTTGAAGAGTACCTATGATAATAGAAAAATAATAGTTAGACGTGCATACATTACATTGTAGACTTAGAAAATGTATTTAAATAAAAAAAACACAAATTAGTTAAATTACATTTATTTATAATTTATGTACTTTATTTTTATTATTATTTGTTTTAATACATTTTATATTTTTATTGCTTTATTTTATGTTCTGATTGTACTATATCAAACCTGCTCTGTCAAAAATGGTCTTTCACATCAAAGTCGCTGGGCTTTTACTTCCAGGCGGAAAATAAGATGGATGCTCTGTAGCAGGTGAACTGAGAGTCAGTAATTCAATCAGACTGGATAGAGATTCAATTACTACAGCATTGCTCTTAAAAATTTTACACACACAAATCCATTATAGGCTTCAACGTGTCCTTCAATTTTATGGATTCTGACTTATTGCAATAAAGCATAAATAAGCCTCCGGGCTGATCAAGCAGTTTCAGGAGATAAAGCTTCATTCCAGAACACTGCTAAAGTATTTTAATATTCACCATATTGCATACTCACAACCAGCATGACATACAGGATCTAGAGGTCATGGAGTATTATGTATGATTATTAATTCACTCTCTGGTTGATTTGAAGGTTAAAAACAAAAACAAATCTGCATGTTCAAGCCAGATAAATCTTTAAAGATTGTATCTTAGGTATTCATGCACTAAAGCACCAGTGGTGACCAGGGGTCGGCTCGTTGCACAGCTCAAGTTCTCCATGATTCTTTTGTTTCTTGTTTTATACAGCCACACTGTAAAGCCAAATGTCCAAGGTGATTACTTTCAAAGCACTAACAGGCCAGTGTCTGGGTTATTACAGCTAGTTAATTAGCTTTGGGCGGCTGACCAATGAAATCACTGTGGAATGCTTTTCCAATGATGTATGAGCCGGTCTTTGGTTTTCGAGTAAAGGTTAATGGAAATGAGGAATCTGAGGAATTACACGCTGTCATCAAATCACTGACCAGCAACCACAGTAGCATTTTCCCATTGTTTTCCAAGCAAACGGCTGGTTAAATTTTACACTAATCTTCCAGAAACAACAATGGACAATGACAGCAAAACAGGGTGAGATCATCTTGTAGTCTGCCATGCGTGCTATGAAACTAATTCCATCTAATTTACAGGATGTAAGCGGTTGAGGTGTTGGGAACGCTGGGGGATGGTTATTTACTGAACATAAAACACATATGAGAGATGGAGATGGAAACATTACAGGATGTATTAAGGCTCTGACATTCATTACAAAGACAAGAAAGATGTCTGTCTAAAAAGGCACTTACAAGATATTAGAAAGGGGCAATGGAAGCACTTTGTGATAGGTTCATATATTAGAGAGATATCATATTTTTCAATTAACTCTTACCTAGTTTGGAGTGTCCAAAGCAAAATACACAGCCATCTGCTCCATTGACCACAGACTGGATGACTTCAGCCACAGTTCCAGCACAAACCTCTGCCTGCCAGGAAACAGTGAACACCCAATCAAATTCATGCTCCGCAAAAAGAACTGAAATTGCATGACTTAAATTAAATTAAGGTATTTTTAATGTCTTTTTTTATTTGTTTTCAATTTTAAAAATCTTAAAATATTTAAGACAAATTTACTTGAGAAGCAGTAAGACATTATGTTGTTTTCAGAGAATGTACAGTATATTTGATAAAAGTGTATTGTGTCTTACTGCACTGGCAGATTCTTCACTTAAAATGTATTTTTTGCTTCTCAGTTCAACTAAAAGTCACTTTGGATAAAAGTGTGTGCTTAATAAATAAATGTTATAAACAAAAAGTTGTTTTAAGAATTTTTTTTAATATATTTTAACTTGTCAATAAGACAAAAACACTAAGATTTTTGTTTTGTTTAGTTTTTTTGTGTGTGCAAGAGATCTTCTAGATAGCAGCAATGACTTGTCTATGTTAAAGATCTGGGTTGGGAATCTTATAAGTTTAAAATCCCAGGAAGGGTGACATATAAGCAACTTGCCTTTAACCTTAACCATTGTAAGGCACACTCTTAAAAATAAAGGATCTAAAAAGGTGTTTTTGCAGCACTTACTATAAAGAACCTTTTGTGCAATGGAAAGTGCAACAATAGAGTACAACAGTTGGGTTCCGGAAGTAAAAACTCCATTCATTTTCTTCATAGGGAAATTGATTTTGAACAATAAACTTCAAACCTTTAAAGACAGGCCTACTGTGAGCTATGAGGTTGCTAATCCATGATATTTGCTTCTGTTGAAGCCATCAGCCTTCTTTATTTCAGCTTATTTTTAAAATAATCGTATTTAACAGCAGAATTCCTAGTGAAAAACTACATTATCCATGATGCTGATGCATGATACAGATAATTACACCAATCAGTGAGTCGAAAAAAGCAACACGCGCCAAAATAGCTCTTTAGCTTCGTCCACTCTCATGAAGCACTGCGAATGATTAAATATTTGTATATATTTCTCCATTGTTTTTAATTAAATTATGCTGTTTGCAATGCTTCATGGGATTGTTATTCTTTCACTCACTAAAGCCATTTGTCACTAATGATGGTTGTGATTCACCTCGTCGCTGATTGGTTTGGTTCATGGCTTATTACTCTTTATGAAGACTGTTTTAAAAACCCTAAAAATGAATGGAAAAAATACTTTCGGAATCAGCACTGCAGAAAAAGGGGACAGGAACTGTTGAACTCTATAAAGAACCTTTATTTTTAAGACAGGTTGCTCCAGAGGGATTTCCCTGTATTAAGAACATACTGTTGCTTTATATAAGGAAGCAATTATTTCGCAATTCTGCCACTAGTGGCTGAAATTACACTATGCATGTTTAATGGTTAGCACAAACTTTAAAACTAGTGCCAATCCCTCACCTGAGAGGCATCATGGGAGAAGGCTGCATCAAATGCAAACATCTTTGGAGGAGCCTGGTTGGAGCTGCCGCGTTTCTGAGTTTGATTCTGCTGAGAATTAGCTGCTGGGTCCATGATGGTCACTTGCTTCTTACGAGAATCGACCTTCAGGAAAGAGCTGGACTCTGCTGTGCTGGTGGGCGATGAAGGACATACGCGTACCATCACTTTAACCTGCACAGAAATACAACAGCATCTGCTCAGTAATGCATATCAAATTGTCATGTTTCAAAGCAGCAACCTATCTGTGAATAACAACACAACCATTGTTTTTTGAGAACAAAACATTCTGCTTGAGGTAGAACAAGCTATTTAAGTAGGTTTACAGATCTGTTAAAGGTTGACAGATTTAGGAAAGTTCAAATATTCTTTCCGAACATTTCTCCTATAAGAGCACTTGCTTTTTCAAGTGGTTTTGAACAACTTTTTGTGACTATAAAACCTCAAACTTTAATGTTTACCATTACTCGTGTTTTTGACAGAAGTGTATGCAGTTTGATATTTAGAGAGTTATTCATAGCTCTTTAATATTTCACAGTCAAATGTGTGGAGACAGCAGGCAAACATTTAAATCTCAATAATGCTACGAAATGCAGTTGCAAGATTAAGGAAAAGGAATGCCAAGTAACTTCTGCTGAAGTTTCATTCTGGAAACTTAGAAGTTTCTCTAAGTTTCTCTAAATTATAGAGATTGAATATGAATCCAATGAGAGTGTGCACAGTCTACAAAAAAAAGTGTTGTGTATAGTCCAGTGAAATGATACATCTGAACAAATGGATTGCACGTTCACCAAATGTTAGATAGATCTATAGCTGAACATTTACTTGCTACCTTTTAACTTGTTCTTTGAGAAAATGTAGTTTAAATGATGTAATACACCATCTAATATAGCCTGCTATGTATCCTTCCATATCTGTATTGCATACATGCATATGATAGATAACTAATGTCCTGTTTGCAAATGTGCTCAGTGAAACCATCATTGACTGGATGTAATTACAGATTAGTGGACTAGAACACACAAGTGATTGTTGGAGGCATGCATAAAGACAGGACATAAATTGTGGGTTTCATTCCAACTCAAACTCAGTGTGACACTGAAATCCAATCCAATGTCTAGACACAATGGTTATACATGCCTGACTCATAACACAGATATTCAGGACACCAAGGATGCATTTATTTGATCAACAGCCCTGACCCGTCGATGCATGGACTCCAAGGTGTGTGCTGTGGTATCTGGCACCAAGATGTTAGCAGCAGATCCTTTAAGTCCCGTAAGTTGTGAGGTGGGGCCTCCATGGATCGGACTTGTTTGTTCAGCACATCCCACAGATGCTCGATTGGATTGAGATCTGGGGAATTTGGAGGCCAATTCAACACCTCAAGCTCATTGTTGTGCTCCTTAAACCATTCCTGAACCATTTTTGCTTTGTGGCAGGGCGCATTATCCTGCTGAAAGAGGCCACGCCCACCAGGGAATACCATTTCCATGAAAGGGTGTACATGGTCTGCAACAATGCTTAGGTAGGTGGTATGTGTCAAAGTAACATCCACATGGATGGCAGGACCCAAGGTTTCCCAGCAGAACATTGCCCAAAGCATCACACTGCCTCCACCGGCTTGCCTTCTTCCCATAGTGCATCCTGGTGCCATGTGTTCCCCAGGTAAGCGACGCACATGCACCCGCACCCACACCCGCACCCACACCCGCACCTGGCCATCCACGTGATTTAAAAGAAAATATGATTCATCAGACCAGGCCACCTTCTTCCATTGCTCCATGGTCCAGTTCTGATGCTCAAGTCCTCACTGTTGGTGCTTTCGGCGGTGGACAGGGGTCAGCATGGGCACTCTGACTGGTCTGCGGCTATGCAGCCCCATACGTGACAAACTGCGATGCACTGTCTGTAATCTTTCTATCAGAACCAGCATTAACTTCTTGAGCAATTTGAGCTACAGTAGCTCGTCTGTTTGATCGGACCACACGGGCTAGCCTTCGCTTCCTATGTGCATCAATGAGCCTTGGCCACCCATGACCCTGTCGCCGGTTCACCACTGTTCCTTCCTTGGACCACTTTTGATAGATACTGACCACTGCAGACCGGGAACACCCCACAAGAGCTGCAGTTTTGGAGATGCTCTGACCCAGTCGTCTAGCCATCACAATTTGGCCCTTGTCAAACTCGCTCAAATCCTTATGCTTGCCCATTTTTCCTGCTTCTAACACATCAACTTTGAGGACAAAATGTTCACTTGCTGCCTTATATATATCCCACCCAGTAACAGGTGACGTGATGAAGAGATAATCAGTGTTATTCACTTCACATAATGTTATGCCTGATCGGTGTATATTGTTTCCTTTTAGGCTAAAAATTTCATTAGGAAATACCTTCAAATAACTGGACTATACATATTCGCTATGCTAAACAAACAGCTGACCTATTGAATGCACCATCCCATTAATACATGCCTTCAAAAAGGAAACGCTCCCTGGTTCTCTATAAACTGTGACTAATACGGTTTCTTTCTGAGCCCTTGCTTGTTATAGCATTGTGGTCATAGAGCAGCCCAAGGGGCAGTTATAACATCTGTAATGCTGTGAAATGTAATTATTGAAATCAAAGCATTCAAGATAAAATTTCAAGTTAAGCACATATTCAAACAACAGACTTTTCTGACCCTAGAACAGTACAGCAGTTCATTTTGTCAAGCCGAATTCAAAGCAACAGACATAATTACCGTAGAAATCCAATCTCGACGCCATATGGATTAGCAACTTTAATACCATCATTACTACATTGATAGACATTTTGATAACGCAAGAGAAAATTGCTTCTCTAGAGTAATTCAGGCATCTATTTGTTCTTAGGCATTGTACTTATTGGTTCGTCTTTAAATGATTGTTTGAGTGCACTATAAGATAATAAAAAAAACAGCATCTCTCAAGACCTATTTTTCTAATTTAAGGATCAATAATAGATTTCAGAGCCATCATAAAGACATATTTAGAGGAGATTGCCCTGTAATTGCTTCTGGAAAGGAGAAATAATTCTATAATAGTTCAAGTGGATTCCACTGAGATCAATACGTTAAATGACAATTTCCAATTCTTAAATCAGAACAAAAGCTAAAATTACTCTATAGCATTTCCTTACTGAAAAGAATATTTCAATTTACATTTATTTTGTATTTTACATTATTTAAAACCTCACAGATGATGTGTATGAGTTGATTTTGTATAGATATTATATTAATAATAATAATAATAATACACAAAATAATGTATAATTATATGATCATAATTCGTGTATTTTGATGCAACACAATAACTATTTCTAAATATGCCTTTTTAAGGAAACAGCAAAGAAATGCAGAAGATACTTTTATGTCATGAAGCTATTATTAATGTGCGATAATCAATGTCATTTAAATATCAACTATTTCATTTAAACATCCTAAAACTCCTTAACTGAAAAAAGATACATTTTGACATGCAATAACAAAATACAATTGAAAATATATTAAATTCAGTAATGAAATCTGACTTTTGATTGTAGGACCACCGTTTAGGAGCCACGACCACAGAAATCGTCACGATTGGTCATCTTTCATCTGGGAAAAAAGTCGTACAATGTGTGCCGGGCATAAAGGAGAGACATGAGATTGCTAGGTCATTTCTCAAGGAAAAATCAAAGAAGCAGGAAACTACAAGGGACAAGTAAAAACTGTGCATCTTTTTGCCTTTCGTGGGAACAGACTTCCAGGAATGTCATTATGGTGTGTTAAATATTTCATCCTGGTGTTATTTAATAGCAAAAAGAACCCTGCCTACAGTTTTTGCATATTCCACTTGAATTATGCATGAGGTGAATTGTTGAGAACACATCACACACAACACTTCTCTACTAACCTGCTGAATATGTGCGCACAAATCAGGACAGCTCTTTTGTAGTCTGGGAAAAAAGGAATGCAGCTGACCTTTGACGCTGTAATGATACTGTCATTTCATGCATTGGCGCCTGTTCATCCACCTAATCCACCAGAGATGTGGCAGCATTTCTAGCAATGGTACATCAGGAGCTATAGATACAGTACGACTTATCTATACAAGTTTATAGAGTCTACTTTTGAGGTAAAGCTCCCCTCTGAGCCACAGTGATAAGTCTCAACCAATAGCTTCAAACTGGCACAGATCTAATAACGTTCTGGCAGACAGAATTTAATGAAACCCTATTCTACACCCACAGTCCTTGCACTACAAAGAGTCTTGTCGTTTTCTGTTCCGTATAACCAATCCTTCCAGGTTTGTTTAGTCACGTCCAGCATCTCTAAGCCCATTACCACAAATAGAATTTCTTCTGTTTGGTGATTTTCAACCCATTGCATGCATTGAGCCTCTGATTTTCAGAAGCAGGGATAAGATCACGGCAGGGGGGCTCATTAGCCAGCATATGCGACAGGATGCCGGCGGAGGAGGTCTCCCTATGAGCTCTCACGGCTTTTGTAGGTGAGAGCAGTTTGGATAGAGCAGCACGACTAATTAAAGGAGATGCTCTCTTCTAGCTTATTAAAGGTCTTTAAGAACACTGGAACAGGAGCCAAACCCACATACTCACTCAGTGGTGCCCACATAGCTACTAGATTATTACATTAAAACATTTAGGTCCCTATTTTAACGATCTGAGCGCATGGTCTGAAGCGCATAGCGCAGGTGCACTTAGGGCATGTCCGAATCCACTTTTGCTAGTTTAACAACGGAAAAAGCGCTCGGCGCGCCAGGCGCATGGTCTAAAAGGGTTGTACCTATTCTCTTAATGAGTCATGGGTGTGTTTTGGGGCATGGCGTGCAATAAACCAATCAGAGTCTCATCTCCCATTCCCTTTAAAAGCCAGTTGTGCTTGCACCATGGCGGATTCGCTATTTACATGGCGGAATTTGCGAGCGGAAAGACTGAACGCTTCTCCAGAGAAGAATCCTTTTATTTTTAATATTTAAAAATGTTTGTGTGCTGCTGTGCGTCCCTATGTGTGTAATAAGCAGAGTGTAAACGCATTGTGCACCCGCCTTGGATTCACATTTATTTTGTATTTTGACGTTTATAATATTTCTGAAACCTCATAGATATTGTGTATAATAGTTGCTTTTGTATATAAGAAAAGTAAAATAATACATATAGTTATTTTGCATTACACAAATTAATTCATGTAAATTCATTCAGACCTCATTTTATGGATCCCTAAATAATATACAATGACCCCAAAAAGTATTTAGACACTGTGTAAGATGACAAACTACCAAATCATATATGACATAGACTAGGCAAACAGTTTTTTTCAAATCTAACTTCACTTCCATTGACAATGCTATTACCTTTAAGATGATGATCCCAAGGTGATTTTAGTGCATATGTGAACTTGTTTTTGCTTGAAAAAAATATTTTGCCCGAGTCTTTAAGTGGGTTTAAAGCCTGTATTGGATATGATGAAACTATAAATACCGAAACAAGGGCAAAAAACACCTTTTCAAAATTGTCCCCACGGTACTGTGCACATGCATAAACAAACATACAACATGACAAGTTTAGTCTGATTCACAAACAAATGACTCTTATGAGCCAGTTTTTTTAAGTGAATCATTAGGTACGACCAATGTAGTCTGATTAACAAACAAATTGTGAGCCGGTTCTTTTTAGTGAATCAGAAACATACAGTGCAATCAGAGTGTCTGATTCACGCAGAACAGATTCTTATGAGTCAGATATTTTTAGTGAATCAAAAATATACAGTGAGTGAGCATAGTTCTAAAAGATGTGTTACATCTTTGAATCAATCTGATGAAAGAATCCTTGAACTGAATCAATCAGAGCGGTTAATGGGTGCTTCTCAAACGAAAGGCTGCATCCTAGTAAGCCCAGTCCTTCTGAGGCTTGTAGGCTAGAGTTTCTTATTATATTTATTTTGTTTCTACATATGCTATGCTTTATTCCCTGATATTTACAGGAGAGGTTTGAAAAGATGTCACAATGAAATGTCATTTGAACACCTTTCGTTTCAACGATTGATTTGATTTATATTATGGCATTTGAAGTATGGACCTGTGATGCACAGCAGGGCCGTGCACAGACATTTTGAGAGGCAGTGGCCCAAACCAAAAAAAGGGTCACTATAAGAGGGCTGAGTATCATCTTAATGTAGAGATTGAATAACCAACCTTTTACAATCATATTGTAAGGCTTTAGTGCTAATTTAATTTATGTTGTTGAAATAATGCTTCCAAAAAGTTGATTCTGTGCTAATTTGATCTCATATTTAATGTTTTTAAAAATGTTGTAGATTTATGTAGCAAATGAGAATTGATAAAATGATTGAATATATTTTGAGACAAAGGTCTTCAGTTTTTTCAGTTTTGTTTAAAGTAAATAAAGCAACAGTTTTTCAATAACGGAAGATTATGTAAAAGTATGGTATTTGGGGTAAAAGGCACAATAATGAACATGATAATAAACAGCCGGTTGACTTTTCTATTTGTTGACAAAGCATGGTTAGATTCAGATGGTAAATATCATATATCAAGTTGGGTGTCCACCTTAGAGATAATCATCATATTTATAATGAAACCATCAGATTTAAAAATATGATAATAATCGTATCATATAATAAAAATATATTTATTTGTTACTACTGTAAAGCTTTATTAAATTATTATGGGATCTCATTCAATGCTTTCAGAATCTTTCCTTAAAAAAAATGTTTCTGTACTTTTAAACTATATTTTTATATTAACATATTTTAATATTTATTGATCAATAATGAATTCTTTTATTTATCAAAACAAACAGAAAATAGTAGGCTACAAACTTTGTTAAAGAGATTTTTTTAACAAGTATTAACAATTGATTATAATGGGAAATATACTTTACAGGAATTAAAGTGTGACAAACTGTCTGCTAAATATTCTATATGATGATTTACCCGCTGGCATGCTGGAGCTTTGAATCCATATTTGCAATGTTGAACGGGCTTTAGCCCCCCTTTGCTCTTTCTCACTCTGTCTTCTTTTTTTGTGAAGTCATTGTTTTTTGTCTACAAAGTGTGCCGACAACAGCAAATTTGGTGTTATTTATATTAGATCAGATCAGGTACAATAATTTGATTAGACAATTAATTATCTTCAAAGAACGTGGATATTTGCACAAGTTGTTAGCACTAATAGAAGACCAGGAGCAAAACATTACCGACAAAAATACAAAAACAAACTACCAAATTACTAATTCTGCGGATAAACCACTGTCTGTAATGTGGATTGTAGTTTGTCTACCTGTTAATGGGACAACATTCTGGAACTGTCGTCTCCACAGAGAGCAGGCACTGCCACAGACTGTGAGCGATGCTGCGGAGCGAGCGGGAAAACACGGATTACCGGAATTAGTGGATTTTTAGCGGAACGGAACGCTTTTATGGGAATCCTCTGGGGTGAAGGAGGGAAGGGGGGCAAGAGTGGCAACTCAGCCGATGAGGGCTGAGGGGCAGTGGCTCTAGCCACCGGGCCACCACCCTGTGCACAGCCCCGATGCACAGATCTTATCCAGCCACTTATGTGTGCTTGTAGCCGTACAGAGAAAGCAAGTTTCATATTTTAAAGTGGGCTGGGATCCCCTCTTGGATAGAATCAATAAGCCTGAAGTTGATATGTCCATAGATAGATAACAGCAGAACAAGTCTTTATATCACTCTTTAATCTGTTGTCTTCCAGGCAGGGTCTACAAAGCTTAATTAAAAGACATTTCTTCCTGCAGTGTAAAATGATGTGTTAAATTATTACAGGCATATCGGGATGAATATTTGAATTCCCATGTGCTCTGCTCACTCCATGATGCCCGTAGGGTGTTTTCTTTAACACCTCAATTTTAGAAAAGTGCTGTTAAAAATTTAATTAGCCACTGAATGTAATTTTTTTTTCAAAGTCAGATACACTGGCTAGATGATTGATGAATCTGCCAAACTCGCAGGATTCCTATAAACTACCAGAAACGTTCTAGAGAAGATGGATGCACATACAAATTTACTCAGGAGCTTCTAGAAGTGTTTGAAAGTCACCACTAATAGCTTTATCATTAGGCAGATAATGGAGATGCCTTTGGTATTTAATCTCATCACACTGTCATAAAACTCACTCTGGAAGCCACATCCCTGATGGTGCGAATCACGATCTCTGTGTGAATTGAGGCGAAACTGCCAGGCTGGAGATGAAAGGGTGACATCATTCACACAAATATTTAGAATGAATTCCTATATATTCACATCATCGTAGTAGAAAAATGTCACATGTAAATTTGCATGAGTGCAAAGCACATTTTTAGATAGTGTTTTTATCTAATTAGTTCTATTCAGAGCAAATATGAATGATATATCTGTGTCTTTCATGTCTATCTCAGAGTCGATCACTTGTGGGTATCACAAAAGCAGCCGTATAGAGCAGCTACACCCATCAATATCTTATCTCACAATGTTCTCCTATCCAAAGGCCACTGTTGCAGCCCTGTCCCTTAAAGGTGACAATTTTTCTGCTGTAAATGCCAGAATTTGCATCCTGCTATGTGTTATGTTCCGGTCGGCTGGAGGTTCATTTGGTTCATTTTTAGTTCGCCAGCACACCGCACAACATGCTGCCTAAATGTGGGTGTTGTTTACAGATGAACTCAAGCTGTTCCAATGCAAGATGATTGTGTGGACTCACCAAGAGGTCTCCATAACAACCCGCCTTGTGGCTAATTACACATCTCTCACAATCTGCTCCCAAAAGTCATCATTTTGCTTAACAGGAGACGCATTCGTCAAACCCACAGCCATACTGCCTCTGAGATTTTTGGGAGGTGCCATCTCTAGATATCAGCACAGGCTGAGTCCAAACACAGATGAATATCCCCCATCCTCTTACGTCTGAGAGGAATGTCAGATATGCTGGTTTCCCTGCGATGCACTGAAGATCAGGATCAACTTTCACCATGCGGGGCTTCTCCACTGTCAGCGCTCGTACCAGTGCATGCGTTTGACGGATTCTTTCCGTGCAAGAGCTTACTAGGGTGGTTTCAAATAGAAAAACAACAAACTGACAGAGAAAGCAGTGATGCGAACGGTGTGCTGACTGAGCATGTAAATTGATAAAGGAAGGCGGCCGTTAAGACGGGACAGAGAGACAGACAGAGTGACAGGGGGCTGAAGACTTGCCATTATGTTTGGTTGAGGGTACTGAAATTGCTTTTGCACTGTATAATGATGCTGGTTTACAAGTGATTCAACTGAATGGTTTCTGATCTGAAGCATACAGATGAGACTAGCAAAATCAGCCAATTGAAATATGGCTGGGAAAAAGAACCTAACATTGTAGCCAGGATGGCTGAGTGGTTAAGGTGTTGGACTTAAAATCCAATGGACATATGTCCTCGTAGTAATGCGGTTATATGTGGTTACATTACCAACAAACCAGTTTCTCAGAGTGTTTCTGAAGTACCTGTAAAAGGAATAAAGGTCAAAAAATGATCAGGAATGGCGAGTGGTTAAGGTGTTGGACAAATGACCATGTGGGTTCAAACCCCACTCCTGGTAGATGATTGTGAACTTTAAATTACATTATTATAGTAATGTGGCTATGGTAGTGTTACTAACAAACCAGTTTCTCGTAGTGGTTCTGAAGAACCTGTTAAAGGAAGTTCAAACCACACTCCCGGTAGATCAATGAGAATTTTAAATGGAATATAGTAATGCATCTGTATGTGGTTGAGTTACTAACAAACTGGTTTCTTAAAGTGTTAGCATCACAAAGTGAGTAGGATGGCCGAGTGGTTATGGCGTTGGATTTAAGATCCTTGTGGGTTCGAACCCCCACTCCTGGTAGTGAATTTTAAATTACATTAAAGTAATGCTGCTGTATGTGGTTTGCATTACCAACAAACTAGTGGTTACTTTAGTGTTACAAAGTGACCAGGATGGTCGAGTGGTTAAGGTGTTGGACTTAAGATCCAATGGACACATACCCTCAAGGGCTCAAACCCCACTCCTGGTAATATAATAATAAATGATATCTATAAAAATAATGCAGAACAGGGGCTACAATGCATTTAAAGAATCATAATATAATAAGAATAATCATAATAAGTGAATAAGTTATTAGAATTGTCTTCTGAACATCTACAAAAAAAAATTGAAAACATCATTGTTCAATTATTATCTGATGAACAGATGACGCCAACACTAAAGCAAATTAACTTCTTGACTATATTGAGTTCCAGTAATTAAGCTCATTGAATATCTAGCCTGTGTACTGTGTAGTAAATTGAAGGATGCTTGTTATAAAACACATATACAATCGCATTTTATCCTGAATTCTATGGATTTTATCATATTTTATTTCAGAAAACATTGTACGTTCACATTTAGGATCATTATATTATATTCCTTTAGGTAGGAAATTATCTGTTAAATGACTACTTACCAACTAACTAACTAACTAATCTGTGGACCAGCCAGGTCAGATGAGAAACACAATAAAGTAGAATGTCAGATCAAAGGTCTACGTTCTTCTGCGTTCATGCATCTTAAACTGCTCCTCAACTGTCTCTCCTGCAGCAGAACACTTTCACCTGTGATCTCTGCATGTATTCTGCAGGCAAAACTCTTGCGCATCCGCCCAATATGTTCTTACATGCTGCCAAAGCACAGATCTGATGCTTACATTTCTCAGCCAGCTTTGTTTTCTGATGCCTGTGTCACAAAATTTAGACTGAAGGCACTTTTATTTTGTGCAGTTCACATTCTACTGTATCATCATTTTGGCCCAGTTTGCACATGATATTAAAGAAATAGTTCACACAAAAAGGAACATTTTCTGTCTGTTTTGCCTCACTTCTGTTGCTCATTTGATTATGTGGCCCTTTGTTTTCCGTTAACAAATTCACCTTTGAGCTCTGAGCAAGATACAAAAGAAATAGCTCTAGCCTGAACACCCCAGTCCTGCCCATCCCATCGGAATGTACACAGCACTGCCGGAGACAAATGAGGGCTCAATGAGGAGTCTGGAAATATCACATCAAAACAACCAGAAGTGACCAGGATGGCCGAGTGGTTAAGGCGTTGGGCTTAAGATCCAATGGACAAATGTCCTCGTGGGTTCAAACCCCACTCCTGGTAAAGAAGCAGTGATTTCTATTCTGCAGAATCTATAAACAGTAATGGAAGAACTCTACTACTACTGTCTTAAGCCCTATTCGGACGGTAATTGTTTCTCATGTGGATACCTGTAAAAATTTGCATGGCACCTCAGTGATAAAACTCGTGCATTCGGATAGCGATTTATTCACTGTGAAGGACCACTCAACGTGGCCATTCACATGGTTGTTAGCTGTAAATACAACGTCATATGCTTGGAAAATAAATATCCTATTTATTATTTGATTATTTAATTCTGTGCTAGATGACAGATGTGCTATATTTGAAATGGTTTTCTGTCTTGCATTTTATCTCAAAATGATGTGTAATTTTAAAAATTTGGAAATTAGCAGAAATAAGTTAATGCAGCCTCTTATTTACATGAGTTAAACATAAAACAGCTTGGTTTCTATTTTTTAATGTATATAATTGTATATAATGCATATTTTTAAAATTGTATTGAATACCTGTTGCTGCCACAATAATTGCCCATTTTAAAAGTTTACGTGCTTTTCTTCTCTTTCTGCTTTTTGATCTTAACAGCTCCCACTCACTGAGGTGGAGCGGTGATGAAATATTGTTCTTGTAAATACTTTCAAGTTATCGCACGGTGCTCAGCAGTGGTCAAAACGGATTTAAACAAGACATTTAGAATTGATCTCTTCTTGTCAGATATGTGGATTAGGATGGCAATTAAATTACCACACGACCTTGGTGTTTGTCAAAAAATAGTAGCTAATTCGGCCAGGGATTTTGCTGGGTGGTGGGAAAAAAACTGACATTCTGGATTCTGACAGCAATAAAATCACAGACTAGCCTCTGTAAATGTTGAAAATACCTTACCTCCCCATGAGAAACAATTACCGTCCAAATAGGGCTTTAGTGCGGATGGCTAATTTGAACAAAAGACTGATAGACAAAACAGCAATATATAAACATATGAGCATTTCTAATCGGTTTAAATGAGAAATGCAATATCTGAGAGTATCTTTGACAAAACAGGATCAGGATGACTGAGTGGTTAAGGCGTTGGACTTAAGATCCAATGGACGAATGTCCTTGTGGGTTCAAACCCCACTCCTGGTAGGAGGTTAGCAATTGAAAACCAGACAATGAAGTGAAAATTTATAGCAACCTATATTTGGTCCACAGGATGAGATATTGATATACAATTGTGAGGTATTGGTAGCCTAATGTTAAAGGTTAAAAACTCCAAAAGTCAAGCATTTGTTATTACCATTCAAGTCAGATTCATAACATGGAAGTAGCCTAAACAAAACAAAATAATTATATTGTGAAGAACAAACCCAAAAAACAACATCTGAATCCAAAATGTTGAAAAATATAAATTTCTATAACTTATTGATTTGGTATCAAACTAAATATTTTTGTTTCATATAGTGAACCGTGAAAGTTGAGTGATTCATTTTACACTTGTTTTCTATAAGCTGTTCTGTTGCGCCTTTAAAATGATTAAAATACAGCATGTAAAATTAAAATAACTTGCCGAACCATTTATTACCATTCACTACAGACTTGCTTTCCGCAATGTTTTAAACTGATGCGCCTCTTCCAAAGTCCCACTCATGTATAATATCATCTTGTAAATATGACTTTGCTTGGTCATTCATGTGCTCAGAACTTGTAATTATGACCATTGCTAGTGCTGAGTGAAGAATAGTCGTCACCTTTATTTATATAGTGCTTTTTACAACACATATTGTTTCAAAGCAGCTTTACAGTGGTAACAGGAAAATAATGCAACAAAATTTGATTCGGCTGTACAGCACGCTGGAGAAAACAGTGATGTCATCGTCCAGCTCAGTTCAATTCTCATGTGGTGTCAATGCAGGCAGATCAGTAATATAGTTGAATATTTAGTGTCCCCAAGACGCCAACTAAGCAAGCCAAAAGCCAAAGGTGACAAAGGTGACGGTGACAAAACTCCATCAGGTAACAGAATGGAGAAAAAAACCTTGGGAGAAACCAGGCTCAGTCAGGGGGCCAGTTCTCCTCTGGCCAAAGAATAGAAGTAGCCTGTTTGACATTGATTAGGTGTCTGTTTATTGCATTCATATGTTGCAAAAGCATTCATATGTTGGTAAAAAAACACACTCAACCAACAAGCGTAACAACGAATAAAATAACTAGAGCTAAATGCAAACCTTTTGCTATCTTATTACAGATCCTACCTTGCCCATGCCGGGAGTGTCTTTGACTTTGTTGACTGCCCGTAAGAGGCAGGGTGGAGCGGGGGGCGGAGACACCTGCAGGATGCCACTGAAGTTGGTGGGAAAGAGGGGTGGATCACATGCCACGGGGGTCGCAGGGCGCTGCTTCTTCTTCTTGGAAGACAGATTCAATTTCTGGGCAGCCCTGTGGATAAACAAACACAAGCAGTTAAAACTAAAGCAGATGTGTATGTATGTACAAACACTGCGATCCCTCGACTGTTTACATTGATTCCAAGTTTTTGTTTGCTCAAGGAAGTGTTTTGTATTTTAAATACAATACAGCTTGGAACGTTTAGATGTAACAATGCAGACCTAAACTGATTTTGTGAGCAATCAAGCGAAGCCATACCGTTTGTTATTCAGTAAATTTCTAGTGTCCATTTCAAAACACACTGATGAAGATTTGTGAATTGTTAACTGCTCAATACATGCACGTCACAGCTAATCAGAAGAGAAATCTGCAAGGTCTTCAATGCAATTACATTAGCATTTCCAGCATTCTTTTACTACTGAGTGCTCATGGATATCATGCGGGATCTGAACTTACTCAGGAGAGAACAACAGAGAGAGAGAGAATGAGAAAGAAAGAAAAGTACAGTACAGAAGTGTATTTTTATGTATTCAAAGTTAGTTTGTTGGTCTAAAATAAAACCTAAAGGCCCGTTCACACCAAGGACGATAACTATAAAGATAACGATAAAGATATAGTTCTAAAAATCATTCTCAATATTAAAGAATAGCAGAGTTCACACCACAGCTATAAACGGCACAGAAAAAACGATATCGTTGGAATCACTTTCAGAGCGATTTTATCCAGCTAATGAACGATGGATGGATGGATAGAAAGGCGTTGGACTTAAGATCCAATAGACAACTCTCCTTGTGGAATCGAACCCCTCTCCTGGTAGTAGGCAAATGAGATTTGAATTGCTTTCAAGTTGTGGATGAATTAGAAATTTCTGAATTATATCTGTTTAACCATAAAACTGACCACCTATATTATTAAACCTCAACACTGTACTTACAAATAGGGTCCAAATTGTAACTAATTGTAATCAAGAAATCACATGCACAGTGGCAACCAAAGTAAATGAGTTGATCCACCTCGACACACAACGACTGTACCTGTGGACATCAAGTGAAATTCTTGTGTATTTAGTGTTTGAAGAGATATTGAGATGACTCGGGAGCGGGAGAAGTGAGGGGTCGATTGATTCTAACTGTGGTCTCGCAGCCTGTTAAGAGACCATTTCATTTGGCTCTTAGAAGAGTATCGATCAGTCCAGCATTTTCACCTGACCAAACATATCTGTGCAGAGGCTTATCACAGCCTCATTTAGACTCCCACTGGATCTGGGTTCGGATGATGGAGGCTGAAATTGCAGTTTACAAAACTGAAATACCTCAAGTGGTCAAATATGAAAACGCATGAGGGTTTTGCTGCAGGGATGAAAAGAGTGGTGATCTAAAAATATGGCATGGGGAACAAAATTGTCTTATTTGTAGTTGGGGACCTAAAAAAGGTTGGTTAAATATTTCTTGCAGAAATGAACATGTTTTTCAGCCCCTAAATAGATTTATTTGTCCCAGGTCAAAAATATATTATCTGAGAAGCCATGTTTAGGGTAAGATATCTCAAGAATTATGATTGCTTGCCTCTAAAGAATAGATAGATAGATAGATAGATAGATAGATAGATAGATAGATAGATAGATAGATAGATAGATAGATAGATAGATAGATAGATAGATAGATAGATAGATAGATAGATAGATAGATAGATAGATAGATAGATAGATAGATAGATAGATAGATAGATAGATAGATAGATAGACAAATGTGTTTCCAACTCCAAATGGTCTCCTCAGGGCACAAATATTTTCATAATGGGGTTGTAAATTTGCTTTGAAATTCATGCTGGTCTAAGCATGTTTTTTCAGCAGGGAATACATATAGGCTGTTTGAGTGCATGTTTTAAAGGTCTTGGTGGTGCGTCTGGCAGTGATTCGTTAATCAACTGTACAGAGCAAGTAAGGTAAAAGACATTGCACACAATATGACAGGGCAGTTCTACACACCAAACTTCAACACAGACGTCCAAAGGCATCTCAAACTCTCTCCCAAAAGATACAGAAGATGTGTGAGTCTTATTTTCTCAGATTAGCAAACGGAAAGTGCCAGTTTGTTCACTTTGTAGTAGTATTACAGTACCTTGAGGCACAATCATTAATTTTGAAGGTCTCCACCTTTGCCAAAATGTGCAAATCTATTCTAGGTCAAAGAGACAGGCAGAAGAGAAACATAGCTCAAGGTACAGAAATTTAAGGCATCCCAGGTCCCCCGGCACTAAAATCACTTCACATCATATAGAAATACACCTTCAGCCTCTGGCTTATTGGAGAAGAACTCGAGCGCTGTGGCTCAGACCTGCTATTTCATCAAGCAAAGAAAATATTTTGCTTCAAAATATATAAAATTTCTGTTGAGAGGAGAGGAGAGAAGTGGTTACTGTAAGAGGAAAAAATTTAGGTAAAAATAATAAACACCCTGGCAGATAAGAGATGGTGACAATATAGCTGGAAGTAATAATAACACTCAGAGTTTGTGTAAATCAGGTCTGGAGATACAGTTACTGTGCAAGCTATGAAATCATCAGCACTTTGGACGCCAACGGAAAAAGCAAACTTCTTCAGAAATGAGACAAATTATCACCTCGATACATTGTCAGGGGAATGTTTGTTTGTGTGTAAAACTCGTGTGTAACCCCCAAAGGGATGTGACGAAGTACATGGCTGAGCTCCAAGGCTTTGTGTGAAGTGCAAAGTGAGGTAATTATTGTGACACTCATTAATGTCAGGAAAAGAGTTTTCTCTCTCACACACACTTTTAACGAACACACTGGCCAAAACCTTAATGAGTTGACAAGCAAAGCCGTAAAGTTTGACGCAAACTGTTGTCTCCACCATATGCTTCTAATTTGAGCCCTCTTGTCCTACATAAACAGTGTACCGTTCATTGTTACCTGCCTGAGAAAGACCCTGAAGAGAATAGACGTAAATGATTTTTGTTAAAAGCCAAAACACGTAAAGAGGGAAATTGGATGAAAATAAAGTGGACACTTTGCTTGAATTGGATTGAACCAAACTCAGCCGAGATATGAATGTGTTATTTTGCAGAGGCGTTAATGAGATTTCTTTAAATAGCTTCTTAGAGGAACACTGCGATTTAGAAAACAGACATCTCTCCTCCTCCTCATCATCTCCACAAAAGTACAACATACATACACCTTAAGCCATCTTAACTGCCATATAAGCACATAACATAACACATAAAAACAAAATAAAATCGCCTAGCCATTAAAGTAAAAAATATAACTACAATAAACAGCACAAAACACGCTGCCATGATGCTAGGGTGTTCTAGGTGGTTTCAGGGCATTACCATACAGTTGCTATAGTCTTCTGGTTTTCAGAACACTGCTATGCTTCTAGTTGTCAGCACGTTGCTATGGTGTTGCTAGGGTGCCCTGGGTAGTTGCCAGGGCATTGCCATACAGTTGCTATGGTCTTCTGGTTGTCAGCACATTGCTATGGCACTGCTAGGGTGTTCTGGGTGGTTGCAAGGGCATTGCCATATAGTTGCTATAGTCTTTTGGTTGTCAGTACATTGCTATGCTTCTGATTGTCAGCAAGTTGTTATGGTGTGGCTAGAGTGTTCTGGGTAGTTGCCAGGGCATTGCCATACAGTCACTATGGTCTTCTGGTTATCAGCACATTGCTATGGCGTTACTAGGGTGTTCTGGGTGGTTGCCAGGGTATTGCCATACTGCTGCAAATGTATTCTGGATGTCAGCACATTGTCATGGCATTGCTAGGGTGTTCTGGGTGGTTGCCAGGGCATTGCCATACAGTTGCTATGGTCTTCTGGTTGCCAGCACATTGCTATGGTGTTGCTAGGGTGTTATAAGTGGTTGTCAGGGTATTGCCATACAGTTGCTATGGTCTTCAGGTTGTCAGCACATTGCTATGGTTCTGGTTATCAGCCCGTTGCTATGAAGTTGCTAGGGTGTTCTGGGTAGTTGCCAGGGCATAGCCATACAGTTGCTATGGTCTTCTGGTTGTCAACACATTGCTATGGCATTGCTAGGGTGTTCTGGGTGGTTGCCAGGGTATTACCATATAGTTGCAAAAGACTGCAGGCTTCCTCTGTGTTATTATTGTTATAGTTGTGTTATAGTTACCAACCTTGGTGTGAACGGGCCTAAAATTAGACGTGCCACAGTAACTCAAACTAATCTTTTGCAATTGCATGCTATTTTTTTTTTTTACTGTAGCACAGTAATTGATCATTTAAGCAACATAACCTTCATGAATGTTGCTATGGTATTGCTAGGGTATCCCAGGTGGTTACCAGGGCATTACTATGCAAAAACCTGTTAGTATGCTCTCTGCTATATTCTAGCTGGTTCCTGCTAGGTGATTAGTTTTGAACTATACGCTCAAAGCATATACTTAAAAAAAATAAGGATATTTTTTTATAATGTGTTTCCTAACATAACTCAACCATATGGACTAAACTCAGATACCGTAGTGGACTAACTGAGGTAAGTCCCAATAAAACTATACACCAAAATAGCTACAAACAAATCTCTTTAAAATGAACTATTTAGCTAGCAATAGCATACTAAACACAACAGTGGATTGAATGCAAAGAAATTGCCGGACAAAAATGTAAGAGAATTGTATTATCTGATTGTATTATTTGAGAAAACTGCATAGCAATGCTCACCTTAGCAAACAGCACTAGTGGGACATTTCTGTCCATTGAGGCTAGAGAAAAAGATTACTTGTTTCTCACCTGTCCATCATTTAGAGGGCCTGAGGACCCCTAAGTGTCCAGTTCTGTTTTCCTCTTAAACAAGCGTCCACCAGATTGAATGTGATGTTTGACAGCTCATCATGAATCCATTAGTTCTCCAAGTTGTGCTATTTGTGGTTGGTAGATTGAGCACCCCTCTTCTGATGTATCTGCAGCAGATCGAAGCGATTCCTCGGCAGCGAGCGGATAGCTTAATCCCCACACCTGAGCACTCCTGACTGCCTACGCTCCGTCTCTCCAATCCCATGTCTCTTTCTCTCTCTTTCATTGCCCTTCTCTTCCTCTCCCTCACACTTCTTTCTCAGTTTCTCTCCTCCATGTCTCTGTTTGGCTCATTCTTCTGATTATATTGTCCAGGAAAGAATGTCCAGGCTCCAGATTAAGCGAAACCAGCTAAGAACATCCAAACAGGATGCAGGGAAGACACCGGCAGGAACAACATCACATTGCCGCCTCTCAGCCCCTGTGCTCAGCTGATAATGTCTACTATTCAATCTCTGCAACAGTCTTGTTCTCTCTCTCTCTCGCTCTTTCTCACTCTCTCCATCTGTAACATACCTCACACTTCTCCAAGGATTTCTTTTCAATACCACAGGCAACAGTAAAGTTGGACCCAGAGCTCTGGCACCTCTGCACTCATTTTCTATAGAAAATCAGACATCAGTGGCCGCAAACTAAATGACACCAGAATACATGTCCAGTGTTCTGAGAGGGGATATATAATTCAGGCAGAATCTGACTGCAATGTCATGTGGGAAATGTCTGTGCTCTCTTCATGTTTTAGGCTGCACCGATGAGAACGAGGGCAAGAAAATATGCTAAAAGGGGACATTTAACTATAAACTTCAATGGAAGCTGAAGACATTAACAAGGCAAAAAAAGGAAAATGATTCATCCATGAATCAATAACTCAACATAGTCTCAATTAACATTTTTTTATTTATTTTTTCCAATTCTAATTTGTTCATGCACTAAATGTCTCATTCAGTCAATAAAATGAGACATTGTATGACATGTATGTACAGTATATGACTTTACGAGTCAAGTCACCTTTATTTTTAAAGTGCTTTATACAATACAGATTGTTTCAAAGCAGCTTTTCTAAAAGAAAATAGTGTCATTGTTCAGCTGAAGTCAGGTCAGTGTTGATTTAGTTCTGTTGTAAAGATCATCATTTATTACATTAGTTCATTTCATCTATAGGCTAAAGCAGCTCTGTCATCATCCAGCTCAGTTCTCATCCAATAATGTCAGTGCAGTCAAACCAATAATATTGTTGAAGTTCTGTATTTCTTCAAAAAGGACCAAAATAAAAACAGTCAATATGACTTTTGTCCTATTGTAGTTCATAAAGTAGCCATATGATACTTAATAAGGTACAGACTGAATTTGTTATATACTGAAAATGTTGCCCTCCCCTATAGATCTCAAATCAATTCACTCTTGCACATATTCAGACTTGCCGCCTCAAGATGCATTACATTGGATTTAATGCCAATAATGTCACTGGTTCTACATGCCTCGTGATTTAAAGGGATAGTTCGGCCAAAAATGAAAATACTGTCATCATTTACTCACCTCATGTGGTTCCAAACCTGTATGACTTTCTTTCTTCATAACACAAAAAAGGACTTTCATTGTACAGACATAAACAGTTCTTTGTATAGACAGTAACATGCTCCATTATATCTTCTTTTGTGTTCCATGGAAGAACGAAAGTCATACAGGTTTTCAATGACATGAGATTGAGTAAATGATGACAGATGCCCTGTTTACACCTGGTATTAAGATGTGTTTCGGTTGATCGGATCACAAGTGAATGTTGCTAAATACAGGTGTAAACGGGCCGTTTAAAACATTTTGAGCTGGTCCACTTTTGACCACTTCCAGAGGTAGTCGAAAACTCATTCGACCGGATTGCTTTCGTAGTGTAGATGCTCATGTGGCCGAGTGAGTTCAAACAGCCACAACAGATCACCTGCTCTCCGCCTGCTCTCCGCCTACTGACCCAAAGCGTAAACATTATGGGAAATGCGCTAGCCAGACGGGATTTAAACTTTGTCGCCTGAAGTCCTAAGTTTGGTTTGAAGATGAAAAATGTACCAAGCACAATGTTCTCTCACCACACCTGATTTCTAACACACACTCACTGCGTTCGGCGTGGTCTTGTGGCTTTCAGAGCAGAAATGAAAGCTGCTGCTCTCCGTATGTTTTTCCGTCATCTCCGGTTGCGTTCATATGTAAATTGCGTGAGCTTATTTCATCCGTTAGATCGAAAGATCTGAAAAAGCTCATACATTTACCCGCCCATAGACCCTCCCCTCAAAGAAATCAGGACAGAAGTGGTTGAAAGTGGACAAAAGAGATTAAAACACCAGGTGCAAACGGGAATGTGTCTCCCTCGTGTACTTGTGATCCGATCGACCAAAATGCAAAACGCATCTTAATACCAGGTGTAAACAGGGCCAGAATGTTTATTTTGTCATGAACTATTCCTTTAAAAACAGCATTCTAATAGGTCTCTGTCTCATAATAATACTACAGAAAGACACTGAAGTCAGAAATTATATAAAAGACTGAGAGGGCACAAAAGATTACATTTAGATCATGATAAGCCAAGGCACTAAGTGACTAACCCACTGGGTCACATCCAGCAGGTTAATAATGTCCGTATGAACGTCAGCTCTCTGTGTAGCCAGAAACGCCGAAAACCGAGCTGAACTTCACTATCGTCCTTAAAACAACCTTCATCTCCTCAGAACATCCATAGACATTTCTGGGTGACACCGTTTCACTGCTGCGGCACTGGAAAAAAAGGAAAGCCTGCAGCCCGATTCACCCTGCAATCGTGTTCTGGCGGCGCTTTGTGTCAGAGGGGCTGTTTTCTAATTTCCCTGTCACTTTTCATACATCCTGCTCTGATCCACAGCTGCCGAGCCACCGCATAGAGATCCAACCCCAAACATAGAGCATGAAAGGGGCAGGCCACAGCATTCCCACTGCTATGTCGCACACCCTAAAGCTTTAACATCATACACAACACAAATGTCTGTTACATATCGCTTCTAATTAGTCAGCATTCTTCCCATATGGTTCAGATTAAAAGGGGATTCGCTTGTATAATGCGAGTGAGCAGGGACACAAGAAAAACAGACAGCTACATACAGTATATATGGGTGTATTTGCTGAGGAGCCTCATTAAGTAAAACAATTAAGATTGGTTTTCAGTGGATGGAAAATTTGACTTGAACAAGACTGAGGACTATGTCTCAATTCGCATTCTTGTAATATGCACTTAAGCATGTACTTTGTTAGTAATGGGAAAGTTTATACTTTTGAGTCTTGAGTTTAAGACTGTGGCTGAATTTGGAATAGCAATGGAATTCCTGCCATCAGAAGAATAAATGACATTTTAGAATATATTATAATGTTTTTTTTTTACTGTATTTTTGATCAAATAAATGCTTGTTGAGGATAAGAGATTTCTCTCAAAAACAAACAAAACATTTTTTAACATCCCCATTTTTTAACGGTAGTGTATATGTGACCCTGGACCACCAAACCATTCATAAGTCGCACGGGTATATTTGTGGCAATAGTCAACAATACATTGTATGGGTCAAAATTATCCATTTTTCTTTTATGCCAAAAATCATTAGGATATTAAGTAAAGATCATGTTCCATGAAGATATTTTGTAAATTTCCTACCGTAAATATATCAAAAATGTATTATCATTAGTAATATGCCTTGCTAAGGACTTCATTTGGACAACTTTAAAGGCGATTTTCTCAATATTTAGATTTCTTTGCACCCTCATATTCCAGATTTTCAAATAGTTGTATCTCAGCCAAATATTGTCATATCCTAACAAACCATACATCAATGGAAAGCTTATTTATTTCTTGATTCACCGCGAGTAACATTTTTAGCATGCCTCAGAGACAATGCTATTTTGTCAAGTGGCTAACCAGCCATAATCATAATCAGAGAGAGCTTTCTCCATCATACAATATATTTTTAAATTAATTGCATGTCATTTAGCAACAGTCATTTAGTCAACCTGTTTTTATTATATGATATTCTAATATCGATCTAGATTACTGCAAAGTGCAACAAGTCTCTCATACCAGTCACCAAGCGAACGCAGAGTAACATTATAACATAACTTTCAACACACTCAAATGTATTTAGTATGATTGTTTTAACCATGTAAAACAGCACTGCATTAGCCCACATACGCAACGAAAAGAGCGGAAGCGGCCGACTGCAGCATAAACATAATAAAAATTCAGAGATCAGTGTTTCGTGCAGGTTTCTCTCATTAGCATTCGCTCACAAGGGCTCTCGGCACATCCTGCTTAATACCACCGTAACTTTAATAAAACTGTAATACTCACTCATTCACTCATTCATGAACATGATTTCTGAGTCCGTTGGATTAATTCCATCGGCTGTGGATGTGAAGAGTCAAGACTACAACTCCCATGATTCCACGCTCATTCACGGCTTCATCAAGCTACGCCTTTGTTTTGAATAACGACCTCTAGCGGCGAAACTTACATACTGTGTCTTTAAATTAATGCCTTAAATTTTAGCTTCAGAATTTTATTTCCAATCACTTTTACAACAGAAAATTAATCATCACAAACTTCTTCTCTTTTCCATAGTGCAAGGGTTGTCGGCAAAATTAGCCAAAAAACATGCACAGATGCAAAAGACTCAGCATGCTTCTGATTCCTTCAGACGTTAGCTGTAGCTAACATAACTTTCAATGGTTATTCATATTTAAATTAACAGAACTCTGGCCCCAGGATTCTAATTAAACGCCTCACTCAATTAAAAGCTTGACTGGCACTATCTCTCAGCCTCTTTGTATGCATACTTCTTACATGGTTTCGGTTTTTTGCCTGGTTTGAAAATTAATCACTAATTTATTAGCTTTCTGCACAACCCCTTTGCCAAACAATGCCACGGTTTTCCGATGTCAACAGATCCGCTGCTAATAAAGCTGTTTACTTTAGTCAGTATCTGGAATACCTAATGAGCCATTATGAGTTAATTGACTGGGCTGAGAAGCATTTATTTTCGTGTCTAACGTCAACCCGCTCAGATTAAACCAAAGGTTAATCAGAGCAATCCCATGAGAAATGACTTCTCCCGAACATATTTATAACTATAAAATGATTTTACTTCCCCTAGCTCTCTCATCGATGGCTTTGCTGCTGTAGTACTTAAAAAATAAACCCATTATTGTGCTGAAAAAACAGTTATTTCATGACATATCTGTGCCATTCGTTTGTTCATATCCTGTATGGTTTAAATTCTTATTCCTATACGCTCATATAAAAGACAAATAATCTGAAAATTGTGTGTAAAAGAGTCTATATAGATGTCTATATAGTCAATAGGATGAAGATGCTAAAATAGAGCATAACCAGAGGAGTTGGACCCATATAAATCCCCACAATTTTGATCTGTGGAGCTGTACAGCACTCGGAGGCTGTTTCTGTAGATAAGGTTCTCCCAGACAGTCAAGCTCAGATGAAGCTGCTTCTTCACTGGATCATCAAAAAAGCCACAGAGGCTGAGACCGCTCAAGCAAAAAATAGAGCGCTTTGAATCGGAATGCTGCCTTAGTGAGTCAGCATTGGCAAAGCCATGGTTGTGGAAGGCCAAAGAAACAGCCCGATCAGTCTATACTTATTGAACAGGGCAACATATTTCACCTACTGTGCATACTAGAATAGAATAGAATAGAATAGAATAGAATAGAATAGAATAGAATAGAATAGAATAGAATAGAATAGAATAGAATAGAATGTTCAACATGTACCAATCTATTTACTTTCTTAAAACATGCTTGTCTTATGCATGGCCATATATATTAAGGGTGTAACGGTTCACATTACTCATGGTTCGGTTTGTATCACGTTGCTACTAGGACTGTCAAATAAAAAAATAAAGAAAATAAGAACAAATAATCAAACTACAAGCAATAGCACAAATAAATATAATAGAGCAGAGATACAAAGGAAATAAACAGTGCTTTTCAGGTTCTTCAGGTAGGTCTAACAGTGGTTTTCAGGTACATAAATTGTAATCAAATGTAAAATAACTGCATAGTCTTCACTGATGAATTAAATATAGATTAATCCTTATAAAAGTTACAAAAGATATTCAGTCAAGAGCAGAGTGACTTTCTTTGTCTTTTGTTGTTTGATTAACATTAAAAACACAGACAGCAGCAGGAATATTAGGCTGCTGTGACTTTAAAGGGGACCTATTATGCAAAATTCACTTTTACATGGTGTTTGAACATATATGTGTGTCGATACTGTGTGTACACAACCACCCTACAATGGTAAAAATCAGATCTTCTCAAGAAATCTCAAGATCTTCGCAATTTAACGTCGCAAAGGCCTTTAGATTAGACTGTGCAAATATGATGTTGATCTGATTAAATTTCTAGGAGGAGTTCGTTAAAGTACAACGTCTGAAAATGGCAAAATTTGCAACAATTTTGCAAAGAAAATTCAAAATATCTCACTTCCTGTTGGTTTTCAGATTTCGTACCAGGAGACTTTTTTGTAGGTATTGGGCTGTTACATGTGTGTACCGAATTTCATACCTGTACGTGAAACGTAGCGGGAGGGGCACTTCGTTGAAATGTTGTAGGTGGTGCTATCGAGCCATTTTGCCACATCTAATTCTGAAACCCATATCAGACGTAAATTTTCACCACTTTTGATGCGTGTGCAAAGTTTCATGAGTTTTCGAGCATGTTTAGGCCATCAAAAATGCGATTCATTTGGGAGAAGAATAATAATAGGCTGTGCAATTCCAATAGGGTCCTCACACCATCGGTGCTCAGGCCCTAAAAATGCATAACCAAGTGGTGCTGAGGTGAGCTATGCTTCCTGAAGGCCAGATCTGTTACTGCTAACTGCAGACTGAAGAACACACCAGTACTGAACGTGCTGTTACTATGGTGATGCTAGTTAACAGCTGAAAAAGGGACGGACTGATGGTCACATTGTGTGACTCAGACGTTAAAGGACAAATGTAGGAATGAGACAACATGGTGCTGATACCCAATCCTTACATTTCTGAACAGGACCATATTCTGCATTCTGTAATGATCAATGCCCTTAAAGTCTGTTTTACATCTATAAAGCAACATATTTCAGAGTGATAATTACTGTTAAATATTGACAATTTAACTGCATTTAGGCTGCATTACCTAAAAGTAGCCTAAAACGATGCCTAAATAGCCATTTGGCTATTGGTTATAATAGCAAACACAGCAACTGCTAGAAAAAAGCCATTTTTTTCTTTAGAATAACATGCATTGAGGAACATGTACAATAACATAAATTTCAAATGTAAATTTGTCAATTTTGACTTTGTGTTGAGAATATTCTAGATAATATTCTAGATCTGGAGTGTAGCAGACCATCAGACTCAATTAAGACCAAAGGGTCTGTATCTCCATTATAGTACCAAAGATTCTCCACTTCACAGGCTCCAGGGTGCCCTCCAAAATTAATGTCAGCCAAGGCAGGAAACATGGGACAGGGAGGCGAGGGGTTGCTGTAATTGGACAACACGCAAGTTCTCAATGTTCAATAGTCATAAGCTTTAAGCCAAAACCTAGTGAGCTGACTACGTGGGCAGCATTTTAAGGCATCATATGCATATTTTGGCCAAATTTAAAAAAAAAAAAAAAAAAAAAAAAAAAATCATTAATAGGATGTATTATAAAGTATTCAAAATTATAATTCATAACAAAATATAATTTATTATAATTATTATAATGGAATTTGTATATATATATATATATACACTCACCTAAAGGATTATTAGGAACACCATACTAATACTGTGTTTGACCCCCTTTCGCCTTCAGAACTGCCTTAATTCTACGTGGCATTGATTCAACAAGGTGCTAAAAGCATTCTTTAGAAATGTTGGCCCATATTGATAGGATAGCATCTTGCAGTTGATGGAGATTTGTGGGATGCACATCCAGGGCACGAAGCTCCCGTTCCACCACATCCCAAAGATGCTCTATTGGGTTGAGATCTGGTGACTGTGGGGGCCATTTTAGTACAGTGAACTCATTGTCATGTTCAAGAAACCAATTTGAAATGATTCGAGCTTTGTGACATGGTGCATTATCCTGCTGGAAGTAGCCATCAGAGGATGGGTACATGGTGGTCATAAAGGGATGGACATGGTCAGAAACAATGCTCAGGTAGGCCGTGGCATTTAAACGACGCCCAGTTGGCACTAAGGGGCCTAAAGTGTGCCAAGAAAACATCCCCCACACCATTACACCACCACCACCAGCCTGCACAGTGGTAACAAGGCATGATGGATCCATGTTCTCATTCTGTTTACGCCAAATTCTGACTCTACCATCTGAATGTCTCAACAGAAATCGAGACTCATCAGACCAGGCAACATTTTTCCAGTCTTCAACTGTCTAATTTTGGTGAGCTCGTGCAAATTGTAGCCTCTTTTTCCTATTTGTAGTGGAGATGAGTGGTACCCGGTGGGGTCTTCTGCTGTTGTAGCCCATCCGCCTCAAGGTTGTGCGTGTTGTGGCTTCACAAATGCTTTGCTGCATACCTCGGTTGTAACGAGTGGTTATTTCAGTCAAAGTTGCTCTTCTATCAGCTTGAATCAGTCGGCCCATTCTCCTCTGACCTCTAGCATCAACAAGGCATTTTCGCCCACAGGACTGCCGCATACTGGATGTTTTTCCCTTTTCACACCATTCTTTGTAAACTCTAGAAATGGTTGTGCGTGACAATCCCAGTAACTGAGCAGATTGTGAAATACTCAGACCGGCCCGTCTGGCACCAACAACCATGCCACGCTCAAAATTGCTTAAATCACCTTTCTTTCCCATTCTGACATTCAGTTTGGAGTTCAGGAGATTGTCTTGACCAGGACCACACCCCTAAATGCATTGAAGCAACTGCCATGTGATTGGTTGATTAGATAATTGCATTAATGAGAAATTGAACAGGTGTTCCTAATAATCCTTTAGGTGAGTGTATATATATAATAAAAATATAAAATAATAAAATTGTATTTAAAATGTAATATAAAATATAATTTATTCAAAGTATAGACCTTTATCACAGCGGAATTGATTACCGGAGGTGCTCGTCGAAGCAGTGTATCGATTCTTCTGGTTATGTATATTTTCTATGTGCTGTAATCACCTAGTTGACTAAACGCCTCTTAAAATGATCATCCGCTGGATGATTTCAAAATCCAGACATTTTTAGAGACAGGAGAAGAGATATTCTGATGATTACCATGTACAGGATTTTTCAAACTCAACGGAACATGTAGTTTTAATCCAGCATAAGCTGATCTGAGAAAGCCATGGCTCGTAAACATACGTGATTATTTCACCACATGGTGTCAGTGATCGTCTAAATAGTGACCGCAATGCTGCAGTGTGTGAGACCTGATGAATTAGATCAGAATTAACATATTTATATATTTGTATTAGATATTTTAGTCATTATTCTGTCATTCGTCATTGACAATCGTTTCACTGTAGCCTATATAATTCACACATTTATGCCATTAAAATTCTTAAATATTATTCAAAGCAGTCACTTTAAGGCAGTTGCTGCACATTCATTCATCAATATACTGCTCTTACAAAAATTAACCATGGTTTTACTACAAATAAATGAAAAAAATTTAAGTTAAACCATGGCAACCACAAATCAACCATGGTTTAACCATGGTTTTTGAAGTAAAACAGTAATACAAATGGTAATCAATCGGCGAAAAAAACCCCCATTAATGTTACTACATTTTTACTATAATAAAACCATGGTTAATTTTCGTAAGGGTGTTTATAAGTCAAGTTCATTTAAAAATGTAAATTCAACAGGTATGAAATATGATCAGTAAGAGAAATGAGGAGTTAATGAAAAAGTTAATGAGAAGACGAGCCCGGACTGCGGCAGATTAGTTGGGAAATTATTATTCAGAATGCACATTTGGAAGGGAAATATATTTATAGGAACATTTCAGCATGAAGATATGATATCCTCAGTTCCCTTTCAGTCAGTCACTCTCGACGTACGTCTCCGTTCCCTCCTTCAGGGAACGAGGGTTACCATACGCAACCTAGACGTTTCGAAATGCATAGCTACTATACACGAACGTACTCCCGCGTATTATTTTAAAAGAAGGACCTTCATCCCGCCATAACACCCATGTTTTCCTCAATTCTTGTCGTGTCGGGAAATTGTGAAATCTGAGTGTTGTTGTTTAGAATAAGAGCAGCCAGATCGCTGCAGTAACACCGGCGAGAGGATTCAGCCATTAGTTTTGTTTGCATTGCGATAGTACCGGAAGTAGCGATACACTGCTTCACTTACCGGAAATAGGAAGTGTGATAAAGGTCTATTATAAAAGGACAATTTTACTGAATATTTGTGTGATGAATTTCCTGTGCAGGCAGTAAGGTGCACAGAGACAAAATTTATCTCATATAAAGTTCCATATCAGTTATATCAGTCTATGTAGAACAGCTTTGGAACAAAGCCATGGGTAGAGAGTTTTTTGCTGTTCTTTTCCTTTATTCCAAGCTACAGTAGCCACTGGCAGTGTAATGGAATTGTGGGAATTGTAGGCATACTTGCCCTCTATTTACATTAATTAGATCAGCAAATGGACCTGCAGGCTCTTATCTTCAATCCAGGCCTTCACTGATCTCTAGAGGTCAATTTCATGCCTCTGAGTGATGATGCTGATAGTAATTACCATGATTATCGTCAGAATTATTGCAGCTCTCATCAATGGCTGACTCCTGGCCTTTTATATTATTAACCTCTATGCTTAAGCATGTCATTTGGCCATAGCTTGTTAGATACTAACTCACCATGATCACAGGGTCCTAAAGGTTCTGACATGGGTACGGCTGGCCTGGTGAGTCAAATTGTATCAATTAATCATGGGACCATGCTTTAATTGTCCTCTATAGCAGAATCAATGCTAATATATCTTTAAATATAAGACCTAATCACTCAATTTAGTAGTACATTTAAGAGAATGTAAACAAATATTCTAGTTTGAGGCCAAATGTACTGAAAAAGATTAAAAATCTTCCAAATGAAAAACCCATCATTGGACGTGTTCAACTCAATGCCTATGTTATGGCACAGTAAGAGTTCATAATCATCTCTGGCTTCAGCCTGCATTTATAATTTATGTAGAGGACATTACAAGGCCTGATGTCCACTTGTCACTGCTTTGTGACACCCTTTAAGTGATCGCTCATATGATCTCACAGCTAAATGGATGGGATCAGGAGTTAATTGGCCTGAATTTTAAGTGGCCCCTCATTCCTGTCAAACAAGATGAATGGGAAAGAGAGACATGAACAGAAAGAGACATTTCAAAGAAAAAAGGGTAAAGTTCATTGCTTGCAGTTCAGGGTTATCGTCTTTATAAATCATAATTCTAGTTTTGAAAAAAAAAAAAAAATTCTATAAAAATGTTATTCTATACATGATTGTATTCACTTGCCTGTAACATTCATAATCAGGTTCATTAGAAAATGTATTACAAGCAGCCAATACAAAAAAAGAGTGTTCTTGAGGTGTTGCTAAGGTAGTTGGTAAGGTGGTCGCTTAACCTAAGTCAAAGAAAGCTTTATAGTCAATGAGGGAACAATCGTAAGTCTAATCACCTCCCTCAAAATGTCACAAATAAATGAATAAAATACATCTGAAATGCGGCTCTGGGTGGAAATAATGAGGATGGGCTAATTTAGAGCAAAAGTGTCAGTCAGACATTAATATACATATCTATATATACACACACACGCCAAGCACTGCTGTACTGAAATGCCTTCAGAGACAGGCGTTCCCTAAGGCGAATATTTATGGAATAAATCTGGCTGGGCTCTTTAGAGGGACACTAATGAAACCTCTCATTCTCCTCACACCCCGCTGCCCCGGCTGTTCGGCAGCTCAATCGATCATTCAGGCGTGTGGGGGGGAATAGAAGGTTGCAGAGGAGGGGGTTGGTCCTGCGATGGAGGGGTCAGTGCTGATGTGAGGGGTTTCTGAGGCGACCCTGCTTGTTTTAAAGGCCATGGTGAAATAAAATGGTAAGAAGGTGAGGCGCTGAGAGGTGAAAAGGGGGGCGGCACTTTAGCTCCACAGAGATGGAGGCACGGGAGAGTTAATGAACAAAACGACACATGCGGCACATACTGACAGTGGCCGCGGTTATGCATGGCTGCTCGCATTATATCATCTCTAGGGTACGTACCCCGCACCCCACCTTCATTTGTTCACACACAAACCATCTGTAGCACAGTGAAAGGATCAGAATACAGTGCAACAAATCTGTTTCTGATTAAGCCTCATCTTCAGGGGGGAAAAAATGAGAATGAGAGTATTAAAAATGAACAGTAAAGAAAGGGTTCTGTTTTCCAGAAAAAAATATATAAATCTAACGCTGTTCTAAAGGGAAATTTAAGCAGGCATTTTATGCAGGCAGGGAAATGTATGCATTTAAATAAATAAATACATACATATAAATATAATTAAAATATAATTTAAAATATATATAATTTTATATTTATATATGCAAATATCAACATGAACATACTTAAGCACGCATTTTAGACAGGCGGGGAAATGCAGGTATTTATTTCATTTATCAAATAAATAAATAAATAATGTCTTTGTAATCTATTCCATTAATATAATTAAAATATAATTATAAAAAAATACTTTAATACTTATATATGCAAATATCAACATATTTTAGAAAGGCAGGGAAATTTAGGCATTTGTTTTATTTAATAAATAAAAATTGATAATAATTAATAAATTGATTACAAAAGTCTTTGTAATCAATTTAATAAAATATAATTAAAAGATTGTTATGAAAATATAATTGTACATTAATTTATATATGCAAATACTGACATAAAAATGTGCATATTTTACAAACAACATGATATTTATGATATTCCACTAATTACACTTATTATGTAGTTTTCTTCCCTTAATAATCTTGAAAATATAAGATCAATCACAAATATATACACGGGGAGATGGATTGTCATTTTTTTTAACTAACCAACCAGGTCACAAATAATCATACTGCAGCAGCAGAAACAGCAGCGGTGGACTCTGGGGAGGGTGTTTAGATGGGGGTACAGCAGGGATGTGAGGGTGGAGGGGAAGCAGATGGATAGAGAAAGAGGAGGAGAACAACCTGTATTGGAATTGAGCCATTGCTGAGATGTCAATTTGCCTTCCTCATGGCACAGACCCATTCCTGTGCCAACACACCTGGGACAGTACAACTGACTGGGCCAGGGCAGATCTAGAAATAGATCTAAATGATACGAGTAGGGCTTTAGAATGCTCCCAAGATCACCTTACAGCACAGGAACCTCCTTAAAGAGAGTGAAAAATTGGGATACCGCAAGCAAATCTTGGAGTATAGACTTCACACATCCCCATGGAATTCTACTTTAAACAATAAGAAGAATGATTACTAATACAGTGACAGATAAAGATCCGTATAGGAAAGCAAGGAGACTGTTACACAGAGCAGACACAGCCAGAGCTCTAGATAAGAAACCATAACACTGAAACGTTTTTTCCACTACTGAAACATTAAAAGAACACTTCCAAATGGGCAACCTGCAGCACCATTTTAGGTCAGTGTGTCCTTACTTAAAGTGCAGCGGCCGAGACCAGGGATCAAGGGTCCCACCAGAACAAACGAGTGCAACAGGAACGTGACATGGGTGAGTGAAGCAGAGGAAAGGAGAGGAGGGCCTGTTGAAAAGTCAGGCATGGTTGCACAGGGGTGACGGTTGGCCCCCTGACTCCGGTGAGCAAGGCTGATGATAGAGTCTCTCATGCAGGCAGACCAGCTATTCATCGTGTACCAACAGCAGACAGCAACTCGTAGATTGGAGCTGATGGAGCCAACACAGGGTTAGTAAATCCACTTATGAAAAATGTCCTATATTGACCTGATCAGAGCCATCTGAGAGACTCCACCATAAAATAGCTGCATGGTTATTTAAAATAAAATAAAATAATAAAAAAAAATAATCTGAAGGTTTCTTTATTGTTTGAAGGAAATATTATATCAATTGTTTATAGATTTACGGTTGGGGTATTAATCCTGGAGATAATGACTCTTCCTGCAGGTTACATTGTTACACTTTACTTTGATTCTCAACCAAAGCATTGATTCATTCAAGAACTAAACCTTTGTGAGTGAATCACTGAATCATTTACCCAACCGATTTGTTCAAAACACTGATTCATTCAAGAACTAAACCTTTGTGAGTGAATCACTGAATCATGTACCTAACCGATTTGTTCAAAACACTGATTCATTCAAGAACTAAACCTTTGTGAGTGAATCACCCAACCGATTTGTTCAAAACACTGATTCATTCAAGAACTAAACCTTTGTGAGTGAATCACTGAATCATTTACCCAGCCGATTTGTTCAAAACATTGATTCATTCAGGAACTAAACCTTTGTGAGTGAATCACTGAATCATTTACCCAACCGATTTGTTCAAAACACTGATTCATTCAGGAACTAAACCTTTGTGAGTGAATCATTGAATAATTTGCTCATCCAATTTGTTCAAAAACAGAAATTCATTCAAAACTAAACAAGCAATGGTATTCGAGTCATGTGCTGCATCCGAAAATCGATTACTTCTCTACTATATAGTATGAGAAAAACAGTACGCCAACAGAGTAGTATGTCTGAATACATGGTTATGTATTTTGGAGTATGTATGTATTATGTACGCATCATGTATAGTTTATTTCTTTTATATTTTTAGGGTGACAATTTTACCCCCAGTCCAGGGACTGAAGATAAGTAAAGTAAAATAGCCTTTTGGCTAATTCTGGCACATTGTACATTTATGTATTATTGATGTGCATTGTTCGTGCCAAATAAACTTGAAATAAATAAAAATAAATAAACATAATATTTGAAAAACAGCACATTCGAAGGGCACTTTACTATCCCCTGAGGCCACGGGAGAGGATTTATGAAGCAGCGCAACTGACGATGGTAGGTCACATGACAGTAACAACAGGGTGGATGCAAAATCCGAATTTCATTCATACTATTCATATACAACGCACTTTATAACGGTTGAGAAGTAAATTAAAATGTAGCACCAGACAGTATGCGATTTCGGACACACTGATGGAATCATTCTCTCAACCGATTTGTTCCAAAGCACTGATTTATTGTTTAGTGCATCTTTGGAATCATTCGCTCAACAGATTCGTTCAACTGTGTATTCTGACACCTTTCTATCAGAACCAGCATTAACTTCTTGAGCAATTTGAGCTACAGTAGCTCGTCTGTTTGACTGGACAACACAGGCCAGCCTTCGCTCCCCACGTGTATCAATGAGCCTTGGCCGCCCATGACCCTGTCGCCGGTTCACCACTGTTCCTTCCTTGGACCACTTTTGATAGATACTGACCACTGCAGACCGGGAACACCCCACAAGCTGCAGTTTTGGAGATGCTCCAACCCAGTTGTCTAGCTATCACAATTTGGCCCTTGTCAAACTTGCTCAAATTCTTACGCTTGCCCATTTTTCCTGCTTCTAACACATCAACTTTGAGGACAAAATGTTGACTTGCTGCCTAATATATCCCACCCACTAACAGGTGCCGTGATGAAGAGATAATCAGTGTTATTCACTAAACCTGTCAGTGGTCATGTTATGCCTGATTGGTGTATTGTCACGAACACCGGTGAAGATCATTCAATTGGCCACCGGAGGTCTCGCCTGAGTTTTAACTTTGGACTACATTTGCCAAGAGCCCACATACCTGTGCTGTGTTCGAAATCGCCCCCTATACCCTCATTTACTATTCCCTAAATTACTCCACTAATATAGTTCACTTGAAGGAGCAAATGAAAAGGAGTGAGTGAATTCGGACACTGAGTGCGCTGGAAGGGCTCCCACTTTTGCATAGTTTGTGCTTGCTGTTTAATAATTATTTGAAACTTAGCAAACTAGCAGCTCCAGTAGTAATGAAAAGAATGATCTTGAACACTGTCATGGAAACTAGCAAAAACCTTAATTAAACAATTTAATAATCAATTAAAAAGGAATTTATACCTGCATATATTACACTGTAGCCACATTTGGACCAGCAGTTTGGAAAATGGATAGATGGATGATTCAGCTGCGGGCACCATCTTCTGGTCAGACACGGGAATTCATTCGGTACGTGACTCTCTGTGCATTATGGGTATTCTCTAGCCGTTGAGCATACATCGGTTGTACACTCATTATTGCGGTGCATTGTGGGATTGAATGAGTGCACTTGATAACGTCCACTACGGTTTCGGACACCACTACAAATGCCTGTCTCCTCAAATAGTGCCCTATTTAAAGGTATAGGGAGCGATTTCGGACACAGCCCTCGACTGATTGCATCCACACCTGTTGCACATTACCCAGACTATTTAAGCCCTGTGTTTTCTCTCTCTCGTTGCAAAGTCTTGTTTGCCCCAGCTACATTTCTGACCGTTATTTCCCTGTTACCTTGCCTGTGTATGACCTTGTCTGGATTACGGTTTGATTACAACTCTCTGCTGTTTGTTTACCTGGTTCTCGATTTCTGCTGTTTGCTGCCTGCCCTGATCTAATGTCTGTTATGACCACGTTTACTGCTCTGCCTATGATACTGCTGTTTGTACTGTTGCTTCGACCTACGCCTGTTTGTACTTTCTAAATAAACCGCGTATGGATCCCAACCAACCTGAGTCCTCATTACATGTATATTATGAATGTTCATTGTCTGGCATTTTTAAATAGACAGTAAAACTTTCGAATGGCTTTTAGAACATGGCACATATATCAAAAGAAGAACAGAAATGTGTTTCTTGGTTTCTGGAAAGAAGGCGTATAAATTACAGATGTGCGGCTGAGTTTGACATCCCTGCCACATCTTTAACTGAACGCATCCGGATGGTCAGGTCATGACACCTGTCCCATAAAGCACAGCACTCTCTCAAGAAGGCATGTTACGACGTCTGTAAATTTTCAGGTGCAAGCACAGAGTAAGGACAGGGGAAAAACGCAAGGGGTGTGACATGGTTCTGTTTCAAACAAAGAGAAAAATGTGTGCCAGGTGTACACATACACACACTTTGGCAGGATAGTCTTTACCTGTCAAACAACAGGCCAAGACACATATATACACAAAAGAGGGCTGTCCTTCATGTAAACCCGCACCTTCTTATGAAATTTACAGCCTTCATTTTTTACTGCCGAAGGATGGCTGACATTGTCTGCTACATGAGGGCACGGGGGCTATAAATCCCACGGCACACTCTCTCCTGCTCTTTTCACTGCTATGAAAGAGAAAAACGAACAGCAGACACATGTTGAAAAATGCAGAATCAATAGCAACACGAAGCGTGGGAGTTGCATTTAATTTGTTATAAATTATATAATCTGGGATCTAGTACAGTGGTTTTCAACTGGTTTTGCTTCAGGAACATGAAGGCCCGACCGTACACATTTTGTTGTAAACAGAAATATTACTAAAATTATAATGAACATTTTATTGAAAACTATATTATTTATCATAAGTGAAACATTATATTCCTTATATATTATCATTAATAATTAAATAATCATATAATAATTAATTTCTTATAAATAATTAAATTAAAATAATGAATGATTAATAAAATTAATACATTTAATTTAAGTAAATACAATTAAGATATTGCTCAGTAATATTGAAATGTATTTATTTATTTATTTAAATGCTTGCATTTTTTTCTAGGCATGTCATGCAACCTGTTCATATTGTACAGATGAATTTTCAGCAAAATCATTTTTTTAATTGTCCACATATAGTAAGATTTGACGTCAACAACAGATGATGTGGGAAAAGTTATTTTTGCTATTTTCCTATGTATGCATGATTAGAAGTTTAGTTGCAGATTATCTGCATTCAATATTGTTTTGTCCTGCTGTCTGCAACACACCAGTTGAGAACCACTGATCTAGTACATCCACTCGGTCGGGTATCCTCCAGCATGGTTGATATGAGGCCAGTAAATCACGTTGGAAGCCTCTTACCCTCTCTGTGATCTGAACATTAAAAAAATATTTACAGTGTTCGAGCAATACATCTACAGTAAGATCCCTCATAGGGATAAAGGGCACACAAGCAGTATAACAATTCATTCTACAGATGAGGCTAAACGTCATCAATCATAACTGTTTATCCTTCATGTAAAACGAAGTACCACATTTCAGAAACAGAGGCGCCGCCAAATGGTTTCTACTGTAAATGTTTTCTGCCCATTGCCACAGTTTGATAGACGGCTTTGAGAGATGTAAAACAAAACGATGGACAAACGAGGAGAGACTGAAACCTTTTTTCAGCAGAAAATACTCTCATGAATATTAACTATAAATGTAATGACATTTGACATTTGAACAACCGGCCAATCATCAACCATCATTAACAGATAACAGAGATTTAAATAGCCTTTCGACAGATTGGACAGATTTTCTCACAGATTTGTGCTCCATCTACAAATGTCAGCTTATAACAGTACTCAAAATACATTTTACTTCCATAATCCATAAAGATGTAGAGTAAGGTAGGGGAAGATGTCCCCCTTAAGGACAATGTGCATTTACTTTAAATTTGTAACATATTTACATATAAGTTTAGCATGTACAGTGTACATGATGATGATGCATCAGCCAATGTTTTATTAAGGCAAATAAATGGAAACTATCTAAACAATGTTTGACACATGTCCATAGAGAGCTTCACATATGGTAAGTACGGAAGCTAAAATGTGTGTGTGTGATGCACAAGAACCAATGAGGTTCTAGCATGCGACGCATACATGAGTGTTCACCAAATCTGATGTGCTCTCTGTATATGTGTTTACTTTATATGTAAATAAAAGCCTAAATTACATCTGTTCATTTTAGAAAGCGATTGTATCTCTTCACAAGACTTGGATTAAACCGATTGATTCATATGGATACATTTTACGACGCTTTTATGACCTTTTTGAATCTTCTCAATTTTGGTTACCTGGACTTTCAATGGAGGGACAGAAACCTCTCAGGTTTCATTAAAAAAAAACTTAATTTGTGTTTCGAAGACTAATCAAACTGGAATGAGTAAAGATCATATATTTAAAACTGTTTGTTGAACATCTCAATATTTAAAAAAATGAGTGAAAATGAATGCTTACACTTTTTCAGAATTCTGTCATCATCTATTCTATAATTATACAATATTCTAATATTCTGTCATCATTCACTCACCCTCATCTGAGAACCAGAAAGAAAATACAAAGTTCTGTCATGAAACTCTAGATGGCGCAGGCTGATCATTGGCTCTGCTTGTAACCACATCATTCACTATAGGGCACAGCTGATTGGTTCCTACTGTGTCAGTAGCCAATGAGCTCGCTGCTCAACCTTCAAATACTTGGTCAGCATTTGCCTTAGCAGTGCAGCATGCTTTCAGAAACCCTCCACCTTCCCCAGCTACACCTGTATAGATCTGCTACGGGTAACTCATGTGCGCTATATTGTACAGCAGCAGCATGTCTTACTTGCTCACAGCAGCATGTTGTGTGTGTATTGGCAGTAGAAAGTCCCGTATTTGATCTGCAGCAGCAGCAGCAATAACCAACAGCAGCAGCGATAAAAGCAGCAGCAGCAGCGTAGCAGATCTATTCAGCCAAGACCAAACATATTAACATTGTTACATCCATTACCATGCCAAACACTCTGAGAGTTGTCATGACAGAAATATTTTTTTTGAAGGTCAATATTAAATAATAAATGAAACTCCATTATGAATTTTCTATAATTTACAAATAAATCGTTTTTGGACCACATATTGCATGGACAAAATATATATATATATATATATATATATATATATATATATATATGATGACAGAAAATTTGTTATGGAGTTTCATTCATTATTCATTATTTAGTGAATTTCATTTTGGAGTGAGCTACTCCTTTAATTGAAAGGTTGGATTTTATAAACAAGTGGCCTGTTTTCTGGCATCTAAGCAGTGGGCACAAAGAGGAAGATGGGGGAGAAGAAGATAAAATCATGGTGCACCACCACTGTAGCCTTCTGATACAAAAAAATACATGAACTCCAGCTGCTGTAGAGGGCCTGATTTATTAGAGGCTCTCACGAAAACGAGAGGTTTTGAGGTTTCACATGAGCCATTTGTCTCCCACTATCTTGCAGCGCTCTCCTCCTCGACTCCAGCTCCGATAAAACCCCATGATCTATGTCCTCGCCCCCTCCCACAGCCCCACCGGGCGACAGAGACCAGAGCACGAATCGGGAAAGAGGATGTCTTTCCCATAGTATGACATAATGCCTGTTTCAAAAGACAATACACACAATCATAACAGCGGCAAATGGACTTCCACACTAGATCCAACTATTCTTTACAGGGAGACAGCTATGGGAAAAAGTCAACCGGTGATCAGAGCATCTCATATGACACCATTAACTTGACAACACCTGCCAGTGCCTGTGCATTTGTACAAGTATGTTTGCATATGTGACAAATGTCCTGTTGACAACAGACAGCTGTGATGATGAGTGCGAGTGAAGGTTTAAGCACGAGAGGACATGCAAACACTCTCTGTGTTAGACCCCGAGTCCCACCACACCTCCTCTATGACTGAGAAATGACAGACAGAGTGTTTATGCTGACTGCAGATGCCCGGCAAGCTCATCAGATATTCAGACTTGAGAGCGAAATGCTAAAGAAGTGCAGCTTGCTCAAGGGAAGCTGTCATTTCTTAAGATTGCTGTCTTATAGGAGGAAGAATTCATTAAAGCAGATAAAACATCTCATGACTAAGCGTCACAGTAAGCTATCACAGTTTT
Source organism: Coreius guichenoti (assembly GCA_039654105.1). Lineage (NCBI taxonomy): Eukaryota > Metazoa > Chordata > Actinopteri > Cypriniformes > Gobionidae > Coreius > Coreius guichenoti. The sequence goes on along the minus strand of CM077177.1, from coordinate 12,927,966 downwards.
TAGCTGAGCAACTTTATTTAGCATTAATGCTACATGGAGCATTTTCATTTGAACAAATTCATTTCATTTGCAACTCATTTGATACAACTGCCAAAACTTACGTTTAAATATATGCATACTTCCTAGGAAGTATGTATATATATATATATATAGTATCAAAAACTGCACATCAAATCAGTAGTATTTTATACCAACCCAGGATCATTGAAAAAACGTGCCAGTGCCGACATTTTAGCAAAATGATATTATGTTGCTTCTTGTACATTTCATGATACTTTCAAAGTGAAATGTCCAGTGAGTGGTGCTTAAAGTGTGTTCAGTTTTATCCGAAGCAGTTAAAAGTATATCTGGCAACATTTTATTACAATGGTTGTTGTACAAATCGCTGCAGTTCGGAAGTGAAATGTCCAGTCATGGGCGCTAAAAGGTTAATGCTCTATCACCTTTAAAAATAACCTACCACCTTCACTAAACCCGACCCTAAATCTAACCGATAGTGTTAACAAAAGCAAACATGACCCATGCCATTTTAGCTTGATTCTACAAGTCTTTGAGCTCTTTTATCGTGAATCAAATATTTTATTGGACATATAGACGATCGCTCTGCATCGCAAGTGTAATGCTGTTACCGAGCAAGTTTACGTAAGCAATAAGGTATGAGAGGCTGTGCTGTATCATGAATAAGTCACATCTGAAGGGCGTTGTTAGGCACGACGCAAAGCAGAGTGCTGTGTCTAGTGCCATTAGATGGCGACTCTTTATGAGTGAGTCAGTCAGTAACAAAGACTTTTACACTATATTGCCAAAAGTATTGGAACACCCCTCCAAATCATTGAATTCAGGTGTTCCAATCACTTCCATGGCCACAGGTGTATAAAATCAAGCACTAGGCATGGAGACTGCTTCTACAAACAGGAGCTCTCAGGAGCTCAGTGAATTCAAGCGTGGTACTGTGATAGGTTGCCACCTGTGCAATAAGTCCATTCGTGAAATTTCCTCACTACTAAATATTCCACGGTCAACTGTTAGTGGTATTATAACAAAGTGGAAGCAATTGGGAACAACAGCACCTCAGCCACGAAGTGGTAGGCCACATAAAATCACAGAGTGGGGTCAGCACATGCTGAGGCGCACAGTGTGCAGAAGTCAACTTTCTTTAGAGTTAATATCTACAGACCTCCAAACTTCGTGTGGCCTTCAGATTAGCTCAAGAACAGTGCGTAGAGAGCTTCATGGAATGGGTTTCTATGGCCGAGCAGCTGCATCCAAGTCTTACATCACCAAGTGCAATGCAAAGCGTCGGATGCAGTGGTGTAAAGCACGCCACCACTGGACTCTCTGGAGTGACGAATCACGCTTCTCTGTCTGGCAATCCGATGGATGAGTCTGGGTTTGGCGGTTGCCAGGAGAATGGGACTCGCCTGACTGCATTGTGCCAAGTGTAAAGTTTGGTAAAGGGGGGATTATGGTGTGGGGTTGTTTTTCAGGGGTTGGGCTTAGTTCCAGTGAAAGGAACTCTTAATGCCTCAGCATACCAAGACATTTTGGACAATTTCATGCTCCCAACTTTGTGGGAACAGTTTGGAGATGGCCCCTTCCTGTTCCAACATGACTGCGCACCAGTGCACAAAGCAAGGTCCATAAAGACATGGATGAGCGAGTTTGGTGTGGAGGAACTTGACTGGCCTGCACAGAGTCCTGACCTCAACCCGATAGAACACCTTTGGGATGAATTAGAGCGGAGACTGCGAGCCAGGCCTTCTCGTCCAACATCAGTGCCTGACCTCACAAATGCGCTTCTAGAAGAATGGTCAAAGATTCCCATAAACACACAGGTACACTCGCTCACTCGATCTCTCTCTCACGATACTCCTCTACAGCTCCTCTACAGCTTCAATGAACAATACAAATGAGAACAAACATATGTTTACGTTGCTAAGAGTGGTTGCTAAGGGTGTTGTGTAGTGATACACAGAACTGTTGGGTGAAGTGGTCATAGCCGCGTTTTATCGTGAATAAATCACCGCTATTGACCAATCAGAATCAAGGACTGGAACTAACTGTTTTATAATATGTCACAAAAGCCTTACATATTGAGCTGATTATGTGGTGCAAATGTCAAAATGTATTCGTTTACAAATCATGCACTATGGTAAAATCATTTCGAGGTCATAACACAGTATAGTGCAAGGAACAGCACAAAAAAAAGTGTTTAGTAATCGATAATCTACCCCCATAATCATAATTTTTAAATTGTTTGTTGTTTTCTGTCACTAGTGTTCATTTCATCTGGAAACTGCAGTGAACTGTATGTATAGGTACATTTGGAGTTTAAAAATGTAAAAAAATTTGTTTTTCTAATAAGCCTGGGTTGCCAAAAATGCATAATCTACAGTTCTCAAGTATGCATCCAGTGGACACTTCACTATCCCATGAAGCCGTAACAGCAACAAGATGCCATAGGTAACATGTCAATGTCCAGTCTGTATACAGCACACTTGCATACTTACAGAACATACATGATTAACAGTCAAAAACGTTTTAATCAAGTGCAGTACATACTCTGACAGTATTTAGAAATTGGATGATCGCAGAATTGTAACCAAACGCAACCCGCTGATCTAAGCATACAACATAGTGAGGTCATGTGACATCATACCCAGAGTCTTACCTGGCAAAGAAGGAGGCAGCAGCGGAGGTGCCACTGGAGGGTGCTGTGGTAACTGGGGCAGGAGGTGGAGCAGCAGGGTTGCTGTATGCAGTCGGGCGGTCGGCATTGTAGCGGTTGAGCGCAGCTTCGTTTAGACCCTCCCGGTTGCCCTCCGACACCATTTGAGAGATCTGTATGCAAGCAAACATGGAAATTAAAAACAATGTGCAAAACAACTAACTAAATAAGAGCCATTGGCTTTATTTACAGAATGCAGTGTAGTTTTGGTAATGTTCTCAATTTGGTATTTTATGTCCCCCATGGCTCTTGTATGCATGGGATAAGGGGTGAAAACGCATTCTATTTGTGTCTGAACTACAGCAGCGGTAGCTCCACGCAGACATCTCTGGAAAGTGTCCCAGGTCACGCAGTGGCAGTGAGTAAGTTTAGCACAGATTCTGCCAGGCCTTCAGATAAACAACTCAGCTTAGACGTGAGTCATGAGAAACAGCCCTGATAAATTGTGCTGTGAAGGGCCTACAGCACGGCTGGCTTTCCTAAACAAGCATTCAGCCAGACCCACTCAGAAAGATTTGGAAATAATCCGGACACCCTCCCCTGCCCCAGCTGTAAATAGATGGCGAGGGCACTGCTGTTGCTGTGGGCCGGAGTCGTTTCACCCCAAATAAGGACACACGTGTCCCTGAGGAGGATGAGCTCTACTGTACAGTGAACCAGCAGCCCTCTGTGTGTTTACCCAGAATGCTTCACAAATGTAAGAAAGTATCACTCAGATAAGCTTGGAAGGACAGTGAGAAAACCCAGATCTGTGCATTTGTCGCTAAAAATATCCAGCAGTAGACATTATATATGCATCACAAGACAATTCTGAAATGTTTTTTTTTTTTTTTTTTTTTAATGAACATTTCCAACAGTGTAATTTCCACCAAATATATTGTGTTTAAAGCCACAATATGTAATTTTTCACCGCTAGAGGTCGCTTATTCAAAACAAAGGCGTAGCTTGATGATGCCTTGATTTCGCAGAGTTTTTATTATGCCGCAGACGACCGCTTCCGCTTACGGTCATGCGTATGTGGAGTAACGCAGCGCTGTTTCATCATATTAGATACATTTGAGTATGTTGAAAGTTATGTTGCAGTGCTTCTCTGTCTGTTCGCTCTGTGGCTACTATGAGGTACTTGTTGCACACTGCAGTAAGCTAGATCGATATTAGGCATGGTAAAACATGGTACTCGCGGTAAATCAAGAAAACAAAATTTAAACAATAAGACTAAGTGTGTTGAGCTATTTAACAATGATTAGTTTTCTGTCGATGAACGTATCCAAACAGTTGCTCACCTGTGTAATTAAACACATAATATATCGAGGAAAATCGAGGGTAATGCGGGCATGATGTCATTGATAGGCGATGCATTGCACGGACGGTCCGTGTCCTGGTTAAAATGGCTTATTTCTCTGGATTTAAACATTCTTGGAAACATTTGGGATAATGTAAGTACAACGAAATAATACAAGTCAACAAAATATATAACATTGTTCTAGTGTTTTTGGGATATTTTAATCCAAAAATCTTACATATTGTGCCTTTAATAACATTCTGTAATAGAAATTACATTTTTAAATAAAATCACCTTGGTTTTGCTAAGGCTAATTTCACTGCTACCATTTTGTGTATCCTAAACAAAGAAAAATTACATAATATTTTCACACTTTTTGCATGATTTGACAAAAGTACAGCTTGATTGTAAATGACACACAATAAATATAGTCTGCTAACAAATGATTTTTCTAAATTTTTTCTTTACATGTCTCATAATATTTCATCTCAATCTCAAGCATGCTCTTCAAGACACTGTTATTACATTTTATACATATTATTATTATTATGATTAATAATAATAATAATAAAATCTATTGTGTATAATATTATATAACTAATATAATCATGAATGTACATATTATAGCCATAATATATATTATATACATATTATAGCCATATTTATTATACATTACATTATTATTAGATTTTATACATAATAATTATGTATAACTATTTTATATAATAGTATACATTATATAATACAATGCAATTTATTTTACAATATAATACAATGATGCATGTAATGAAGGAACAAGTTTTTGAGACAAATCTTCATAAAAATGACTACTTTTACAAAAAATAACAAAAAAATGTAATAAAAATTAACCCCTGGGACATAAAAGTGGCAGAAGTTGAAGAAACACCAAATTAACCAAATTAAAGACGCTTTGCCACTTGCATCTGCAAACAAGCCTACCAGTACCAACAGTGATTTTCACACCTCGGAGAAAGAGAGAGTCTAAACTGAGCTGTTCACAAGCCAAAGGCTCATGGTGTCTTCACAGCCTCACACGTGTTATTTCTGTCTGGCTGCAGGTATGGTGGCAAAACACACAGCCGTCTTAAAATACTCCATGATAGCACATGACTGACAGGTATATTTAGCAGCGTCTAGACTCGTTACAGTTCCTTAACACTATATTGGTCCGGGCAGACATCCATGTGACCGAGCACTGGATTTACAGTAGGTGTGTTTGTATTTGACAACTGCAGGAGCTGCTGGAGTAAACGTATGGAATGAAATGTCATGGGAATAACCATAAACCATTAATAAACCTGATAATGAGCAGCTAATAATGGACACAATATTGATCCTCTGCCAACAAAAGATCAGTAATACAGATTTATATAACAATGGTCATCATAAACAAAGTTATCCTAGTACATCAAACAGAAGAACGGGTCAATCTAGGAGGCTTAGTACAGATGACAATATGAGAAATATTAAAAAGCTTTTAGGCATTATCAGTGATTGGATTAGGCTTATTTTGACTACTACACAAAGCTAAATCCTGCTCATTTGGTACAAGCAATGATCTGATGACATAATAGCCATAATCTAAATCTGATCATGCAAATCTCCCTCCTCATGCCAGAATGATTATGGAAGCTAAGCTGCAAAAATGGGTGTTTTGAAGTCAGAAACAGTGTGAACGTCACAGGTACGCAGAGGTTAGTCAATCATGACAGGTAATGAGGTAAGAATGCTAAAAAAAATGTCATATAAAACTATATGATGCAAAAAACCTGATTGAAAGGAATGTGTACAATATGGACTTTAAAAAAATACTTCAACGAATCTTCAATGAATGTTTGCTTTCCATGAGCTAAATGGCAATTCTATCCTCATGGCAGCACTGAAACGACCCAGCCCTGCTCACAGCTAGTCAGACCACTTGGGAACCCACGGCTGATTTGCCATCTGTTGTGCAGGAATGAGAAGGAGCATTAAATACCAGCAGTGCCAACAGCACAGATTGCACCTCTCTGCCCATCCTCCCATCATCCCTCCTTCCATTCTCTCCCTCTTACTGTACTTCTTCTCTCTCTCCACTCTCTGATAGTAGCCCTTTGTTACATTTGTCCAAATGTAATGCCCACATCCATCCATCCATCCTGTGTGACATTGACTTTGACCTTCATACTCCTTTTGCTGGTCTATATGGCTTTGTAGAGCTAAATTAAACGTCTTAGCATTACTGATATCAGCCAGATAAAGGTTAATCAAAGATCAGCAGATAGCCCGCCACATTGTAAGTCTTCTGTCCAAGTTCTCCAGTTACAAATAATGCACTCTAAGAGAATTTTCTCCCAGTACTTTTTTATATGAACAAAAGGTATACAAGTACTCTATCCCATCTTTTTTAACAGTATTATTATTTTTGATAAATTAGAAATCTGAATTACCATTACCTTGGGTTACGTTATGTGTGAGGTGTTAGACTTAGAAAAATAAATGTAGGCTACTCTTAAAAGTGTATGACACACACACACACAATATATATATATATATATATATATATATTATACAACTGGTTAATAATGAATAAACTAATTCATTAAAATAAAATGAAATAAAATAAAATAAAATAAAATAAAATAAAATAAAATAAAATAAAATAAAATAAAATAAAATAAAATAAAATAAAATAAATAAATAAATAAAATAAAAAATAAATGTGACCCATTTTTTGTCATTTTTAATGCCTTAAATGGATGCCACGCATTGTGTATTACAAGAGCCAAGTCCTGCACATGCTAGTCTTGATATGTTCCATTTCATGATGCCATCTAATTGTTAACACAACTATATTCTCTATATTATACTAAGTCCAGGCACATAAATGTCAGATAACACTAATCAAGTATTATTTAGAAACAAAGAGGCAGATTATCAAGAGATTATCATATTTCATGAATTCTTGAGAAGATAAATGTGATATATAATATCTTAGTATGTTATTGCAAATACTAAAGAGAAGAACCTTAATATTGCAGAAAAATATCATTCTAGTGATTTCTAGTGATTTTAGTGATTTATTCAAGCATATTAGAATGCCGTGAGCACAATTATAGCAACTTCACCGCATATGACGGATTGCCAAGTACGTCCCTGTGCGTGTGTGAAATCAATATCCAGCACTTGTAATTTTATGGATGTCTTATTTCATGTGTTTCAACAGCAGGCCGGGACGCACAACCCCCCCCCCCCCCCCCCCCCCAATGTGGCTGTACCGGCTCCGGGTTTACATGAGACCGGGGCCAAGAGCAGGTGTGATGGATGAGGAAGGTAGAGACCATTTCTGAAAATGGAAATTTCCTGATGCAGCAGAAAAACCCAAGAGAGGAAAGGAAAGATCTAAAAGAAGCCCTTGAGTGGAGGATTCCTTCCACCTCGTTCCCCAGTGGCCCCCTGCACTCCCACAAGGAGAGACTTCCTCATTCATCATAATTAAAGCCGGAACACACTGCACTGCCTGGATACTCCTTCCCTGGATATGTTAAACACTATTCTTCACCACCATCCCCTGAGCTCTCTCTATCTGTGACAGTTCAGATTCACTTCTCAATGGAATGGAAAACGGAACTTGGATAGGGATAGCAAACCAGAGATGGGCTGCAGAAAGAAATAAAACTATGGGATATGCTAAAAAAATGACATTTTTCACTAAGATACAGCAAAAAAAAAGGACAGTACTATACTAGTATCTATCTATCTATCTATCTATCTATCTATCTATCTATCTATCTATCTATCTATCTATCTATCTATCTACCTGTAAATCTGTAAGGCCTATAAACCTAAATTAAAACTTTAAAGTCTTTTTATTTTAAAACCAGGCTTGAACAATTTTCATTCTAAATTCATATATTCAGTTTTTGACTGTTGCAAACATATGGCAAACATTAAATATCAATATGTGTATTAATATAAATATATTAAGACATATTGTAGTCCATGGTGACTCATGCAAACCTCCTGTTCTTATTTTGGCACGATTTACATCGATTGTGACATGAAGGAGTAGGCGAGCAGGCAGCTAGCTTGACCTGATGAATGTAAAATATGGTATATTTGTAATCAGTTTGTGTACAATCTATGAAGTAGAGAGACTCTTTGAATGAATCAATTTAATAGCTCTTGACAGAACAAAGGAGACCCTCTACGCCTTACAGATGCTCTCTGCCCATTGCATAAACTCCAGCCGGGCTCTAAGAAACCAGTTTAACAACACTTCTTTCAGGAAATAATAAACATAGATTTAACAGTTTATATAAAAACATATTTAAGATTGAAGTTGCCTCATCATGCCTTTAAATGGGCCTGTGATTTAGACATGGACACAAGTTGTAAGTGTCCGTTGGGTGGAAGCCACATTCCTCCTCCAAAGAAAGGGATGTGGGTTTCAGAAAAGAGCCCTCCTTGAGGAGATTTTATAAGGGATAAGACAAAGTCCACATGGAATGTCAGAGCTCTGTGTGTGGCATCCAAACTGTTTTTATAACAAGGCCCTGCATCCAGGGTAATTGTCACTATCGGAGTGACTCTCCAACGCAAGCTTAACGGCTTCCTGTGCACAAAAAACCAGCCCCTTGGGCAATGAAAGAGAGCGAGAGGAGGAGAGATACAGAAAATAAAGCAGATCTTAGCCAAAGTAAACAGAAGTGAAAAGCACAGAATTCACAAAAGACTCATTGAGATGGAGATGGAGATACAGAGCTCAAGGAGGAGAAGAACAGGCAGAACAAGGAACAGCTGAGAAACCAAATCCAGAGAAGAAGACATGATTAGAGTGAGGTGAAGGGTGTGCCCCATCTACAGCCTAAATGACTTCCTAGTTCCACCATGGTGTTATCAGCTGGCACAATCAAGATTAGACACACCAAAATCCATGAGCATCTGCTGGGACCAAATCACACACTGACTGTAAGACATAATCAAGAACAAATTATTTGCCAGAATGTTAGTTTTAGCCACAAAAAATGAAAATCATGTTGTTATTTACTCGCCCTGATGATTGTTATTCATAAATTGCTGTTGATAAATAAATAAATAAATTGTTTTAAAAATTGTATAATATTTATATATATTTTTAGTGCTGTCAAATCGATTAATCGCATCCAATATAAAACTTTGTGTTTACATAATATGTGTGTGTGCTGTGTATAATTATTATGTATATTTGGATACACATTCATGTATATATTTAAGAAATATTTGCATGCCATGTATATATTGTATATATAGTTATATCAATTATATTATATATAAATATTTTATATATAAATATAACATGTTTTTCTTAAATATATACATGCATGTGTGTGTATTTATATATACATAATAATTATACACAGCACACACACATATATTATGTAAACACAAACTTTTATTTTGGATGTGATTCATCGTGATTAATCGTTTGACAGCCCTAATATTTATATATTTTTAGTGCTGTCAAAACGATTAATTGCGATTAATTGCATCCAAAATAAAAGTTTGTGTTTACATAATATATGTGTATGTGCTGTGTATAATTATTATGTATTTCAATACATACACATACATGTATATATTTAAGAAATATTTGCATGTATATACTGTATATTTATATAATTTAATTTATATATATAAATATTTTTTCTTAAATATATACATGCATGTGTGTGTATTTATATATACATAATAATTATACACAGTACACACACATATATATTATGTAAACAAACTTTTATTTTGGATGCGATTAGACAGCACTAATATTTTTACTATTTACAGTATATATATATATATACACTCACCTAAAGGATTATTAGGAACACCATACTAATACTGTGTTTGACCCCCTTTCGCCTTCAGAACTGCCTTAATTCTACGTGGCATTGATTCAACAAGGTGCTGAAAGCATTCTTTAGAAATGTTGGCCCATATTGACAGGATAGCATCTTGCAGTTGATGGAGATTTGTGGGATGCACATCCAGGGCACGAAGCTCCCGTTCCACTACATCCCAAAGATGCTCTATTAGGTTGAGATCTGGTGACTGTGGGGGCCATTTTAGTACAGTGAACTCATTGTCATGTTCAAGAAACCAATTTGAAATGATTCGAGCTTTGTGACATGGTGCATTATCCTGCTGGAAGTAGCCATCAGAGGATGGGTACATGGTGGTCATAAAGGGATGGACATGGTCAGAAACAATGCTCAGGTAGGCCGTGGCATTTAAACGATGCCCGATTGGCACTAAGGGGCCTAAAGTGTGCCAAGAAAACATCCCCCACACCATTACACCCCCACCACCAGCCTGCACAGTGGTAACAAGGCATGATGGATCCATGTTCTCATTCTGTTTACGCCAAATTCTGACTCTACCATCTGAATGTCTCAACAGAAATCGAGACTCATCAGACCAGGCAACATTTTTCCAGTCTTCAACTGTCCAATTTTGGTGAGCTCGTGCAAATTGTAGCCTCTTTTTCCTATTTGTAGTGGAGATGAGTGGTACCCGGTGGGGTCTTCTGCTGTTGTAGCCCATCCGCCTCAAGGTTGTGCGTGTTGTGGCTTCACAAATGCTTTGCTGCATACCTCGGTTGTAACGAGTGGTTATTTCAGTCAAAGTTGCTCTTCTATCAGCTTGAATCAGTCGGCCCATTCTCCTCTGACCTCTAGCATCAACAAGGCATTTTCGCCCACAGGACTGCCGCATACTGGATGTTTTTCCCTTTTCACACCATTCTTTGTAAACTCTAGAAATGGTTGTGCGTGAAAATCCCAGTAACTGAGCAGATTGTGAAATACTCAGACCGGCCCGTCTGGCACCAACAACCATGCCACGCTCAAAATTGCTTAAATCACCTTTCTTTCCCATTCTGACATTCAGTTTGGAGTTCAGGAGATTGTCTTGACCAGGACCACACCCCTAAATGCATTGAAGCAACTGCCATGTGATTGGTTGATTAGATAATTGCATTAATGAGAAATTGAACAGGTGTTCCTAATAATCCTTTAGGTGAGTGTATATACAGTATATATATTCAAGATGTGAACATCTTAGAGTAATTATTTGTCTGATTGTCAAATTAAAATCACTTGATTTCTCCTTCTCTCTCAAAAACACATACTCTAAAACAATCTGAGAAAAGACCACTGTTCATTTAAACCACCATCAAAACATCCAAAATATCCCCTCCAGGTTGACAAGATGAAGAATGGTATTATAGTATATGAAGATCAAGTGTGTTGAGGTCTATGTATGGCAACAATTACATGTTTCTGTTTCTGTAACAAATAACATCTGTTCAGAATATGCTTATGTTTTAGTACTACGTCCTTGGTACACATGTGATCACTGGAAGTGTCCTATGGTATGACATTATATGCTACTATTTTCAGAACTCTGTGAACACTTTATGGTTTCCTTAATTAAAATCTGCTGTTGTTACAAAGCTTCACCTTGAGTCTTTGCGTTCTGAGCAGAAACAAATGTTAGATGCAAATGTTGCAGATGTTTGTGTGTGTGAAAGGTCTCACTGAGACATACTGTAGCCTACTGTGCCTGAAGAAGAGCCATATTATCATAACATACTCTGAACTCCACAATAAATATGCATGACAGATACAGTATCACTTTCTCAAAAGAAATCCCATAATGCATTAGGTGTTAATTAGGTCTCAATATTACAACACGTTTAGGAACATCTACAGTATATACATTTTTTTTTAAATTAATTTATTGTCACATGAATCCCACATCTCTTACAAAAAAGCATGCACAGGTCAAACTCATGACCTGTCACTGTAACTAGTTTGTTAGATCATTCTCATACAGAAGTGTCTTTGTCAAGACCCAAGTTCAATGAAAGGACACATTTGCAAAACATTCTTCTTAATCTACATGGGATTTTAAAGACTTGATTATTTGAATTGAATCAAGGAACATTTACCCACTTAGATGAAGGCAGATCAAAGCGTCAATTTCCAAATATAGCCAACTGAACATTCCCTAAGAGATTCCCGTTTATGACTACCAACACTGAAAAAATGTGTAACCTAAAATGTACTTTATGTGGTAACATCTAAATTATTAGATTGTATTACATATTGCACTTTTCACAGTGTATAAACAGCCTACACTCTAAAAAAATGCTGGGTTGTTTCAAACCATGTTTGGGTCAAATATGGACAAACAAAACCATTTTTTTTTTTGTTAAATTTAAACCCAACGGTTGGGTTTCTCCATATTTGACCCAAACATGGGTTGAAACAACCCAGCATTTTTATAGTGTATATTCACAATTGATTCAAAATGGTTTTGAGATCAACAATAAAACTCTACTAAATGCTCATATAGGAGAAACATTTAAATGAATGTTCTTCTTGAACCCCATGATTGTGCCTGAAAAAACTTTTATGCTGCCTAATGATGCAAATGCAAAAGCTGTCTCTAAAAGAAGGTTGCAAAATTAGGGGGGGAAATTGCATGCATCTTTTAATGGATAATACAATCCCTTAAAGGTGCAGTGTGTAATATTTATGAGGATCTATTGACAGAAATGCAATATAATATACATAGCTATGTTTTCAGTGGTGTATAAAGACCTTACATAATGAACCATTATGTTTTTATTACCTTAGAATGAGCCATTTTTATCTACATACACCGCGGGTCCCCTTACAGTGAAGTCACCATTTTGTGGCGTCATGTTTCTACAGTAGCCCTAAAGGGACAAACTGCTCTACAGAGCACTAACTACTCTCTGCTGTATCAGACGATGACATGTTTGTCCTGTATCGGCCACCGTAGCTTCTCTATGTGCTTCAAAGGGAGGGGTGAGCAGTGGGCGGTTGCAATTAGAAACCTCACCACTAAATGCCGCTATAATTTGCACAGTGCACCTTTAATACATTGCAAGCTCAATGAAACATTTTGGGCCCTATTTTAATCTAAGCGCATGGTCTAAAGCGCATGGCGCAGGTGCACTAAGGGCATGTCCGAATCCACTTTTGCTAGTTTACCGTCGGGAAAAATGGTCGGCGCACCCGGTGCATGGTCTAAAAGGGTTGTCTCTATTCTCTTAATGAGTAATGGGTGTGTTTTGGGAGTAACGTGCAATAAACCAATCAGAGTCTCATCTCCCATTCCCTTTAAAAGCCAGTTGCGCTTGCACCATGGCGGATTCACTATTTACATGGCGGAATATAGACACCCTCAACCTGACAAGTCAGCTTAAATATGTGTGTATTGGCACGATTGGTCAAATAATTAGCCAATCTCATTCATCATTACTGCAAATAGGTAATTCTGATACATGCAATGTCTATCCATTATGACATGAACCCTCTACAATGCGAGTAAATCACTCGCATATGCGAGTAAATCTTCACTCTGAGCGACTAAATATCTATCATTAGCCATTGGCTAATAAATGCTTAGATTTTACTTGCCAGTGTGTGTGTTAGACGTTAAGAATAAGTTTAGCATAGATATATTTTCACTCGCTGAACACTCAGAGAAACAGAGTTTCGCTCTCTGTCAAGCGATCTGTCTATTTCAGTTCAGCTCAATGGATGCGCAGCGTATTTGTATTTGACGTACCGTAAACTCTAGTGTGAAGGCGCACAACTAGTCGCTTAGCTGAGAGCGCTGTGTTTCTCACACACACACGGAAAGAGAGACTTAAATACCACGCAGAATCGACGAGCTACATGTAAACGATATTCTTTGTTGTATTTTCCTGTCAAAATAACGGAGTTCATTTGGAAATATTCTGCTTTTAAAAACAAGCAGAAGATATGTGGTTTCTCCAGTAGTGGGCGGGACTAATGCGCAATCAGCAATCTCATTGGCTGGCGCTCATCTATTAGTTTTATTAGTTTTGATTTCAGCAAATCAGTTTGAGCGAACGCTGACAACGTGATTAATATTCATGAACCCAGTAGCTCATCATTTCTTAGTGTGTTGTAAATTGTTATTAATAGTAGAATTAGTAGTAGTATTATTATCAATTTTTTTACAGAAACACTGAAGCACCACCACCAGTCCTAAGTTCAGTTAAAATGACAAATATGCATTCATACATGATTACATGATTAAGTTTTAGTTCTAATTACTAATGTTCTGTCATTAAATAGTGCTTGATAATAACATAATAACATAATATAATGCTTGATTTGATGGAATCATATATATGTATTAGTGCTGTCAAACGATCAATTGCGATTAATCACCTCCAAAATAAAAGTTCATATTTACATAATATATATGTATGTACTGTGTATAATTATTATATATAAATACACACACATTCATGTATATATTTAAGAAATATTTGCATGTATATACTGTATATATATTTATATAATTTATTATATGAATATTTTATATATAAATATAACACATTTTTCTTAAATATATACATGAATGTGTGTGTATTTATATATAATAATTATACACAGTACACACACATATATTATGTAAACACAAACTTTTATTTTGGATGCGATTTAATTGCAATTAATCATATATAAATAATGATTATATATTGATTATATATAATGATTATATATAAATAATGATATATATAACAATAATTATATATAAAATAGTAGCTATATCAGTCTGGTGAGTAAACTAAAAAATTGACTAGACAATGGCGATTCTATTGCCAAGGTGTGCATAGAGGGTTGGACATTTAGGCATTTTTATATTTATGTATACAATAATAATCTTTTACATTTTAATACTTTAATTTTTCATGTTTAAAAATATTTGTGTGCTGCTGCGCGTCGCTGTGTGTGTAATAAGCAGACTGTAGGCGCGTTGTGGACCTGCCTATAGGCGCATATTACTAACGCGCTCTTTAAATAACGGAAAAAATATTGCGCTATTGACTTTAGACCAGGTTTTTGTTGGTCAATGGCGCAGTTGTTTTCAGTTGCCTCAAAATAGCAATGCCAACAATGCGCCTGAACATACCTAATTTTCAGACCAGTGCAATGGGCGCAAAAAATGGGCGCAAATATATTTGCTATTTAAACAACGTGGTGCAGGACGTGAAAATGATAAATGCGTCAGGCTGAAACTAGCATAAAACACTTGCATCGCGCCTGGCGCCGCATCGCCATCGCGCCTGGCGCCGCATTGCACCGGGTGTATGATAGGGCCCTTAATATGCAGATGTACAGTGGGGAGAACAAATATTTGATACACTGCCAATTTTGCAGGTTTGCCCACTTAAAAAGCATGTAGAAGTCTGTAATTTTTATCATAGGTACTCTTCAACTGTGAGTGACGGAATCTAAAACAAAAATCCAGAAAATCACATTGTATGATTTTTAAGTAATTAATTTGCATTTTATTGCATGACATAAGTATTTGATCACCTACCAACCAGTAAGAATTCTGACTCTCACAGACCGGTTAGTTTTTCTTTAAGAAGCCCTCCTGTTCTCCACTCATTACCTGTATTAACTGCACCTGTTTGAACTCGTTACCTGTATAAAAGACACCTGTCCACACACTCAATCAAACAGACTCCAACCTCTCCACAATGGCCAAGACCAGAGAGCTGTGTAAGGACATCAGGGATAAAATTGTAGACCTGCACAAGGCTGGGATGGGCTACAGGACAATAGGCAAGCAGCTTGGTGAGAAGGCAACAACTGTTGGCGCAATTGGAAGAAGTTCAAGATGACGGTCAATCTCCCTTGGTCTGGGGCACCATGCAAGATCTCACCTCGTGGGGCATCAATGATCATGAGGAAGGTGAGGGATCAGCCCAGAACTACACGGCAGGACCTGGTCAATGACCTGAAGAGAGCTGGGACCACAGTCTCAAAGAAAACCATTAGTAACACACTACGCCGTCATGGATTAAAGTCCTGCAACGCACGCAAGGTCCCCCTGCTCAAGCCAGCGCATGTCCAGGCCCGTCTGAAGTTTGCCAATGACCATCTGGATGATCCAGAGGAGGAATGGGAGAAGGTCATGTGGTCTGATGAGACAAAAATAGAGCTTTTTGGTCTAAACTCCACTCACCGTGTTTGGAGGAAGAAGAAGGATGAGTACAACCCCAAGAACACCATCCCAACCGTGAAGCATGGAGGTGGAAACATCGTTCTTTTAGGATGCTTTTCTGCAAAGGGGACAGGACGACTGCACCGTATTGAGGGGAGGATGGATGGGGCCATGTATCGCGAGATCTTGGCCAACAACCTCCTTCCCTCAGTAAGAGCATTGAAGATGGGTCGTGGCTGGGTCTTCCAGCATGACAACGACCTGAAACACACAGCCAGGGCAACTAAGGCAGTGGCTCCATAAGAAGAATCTCAAGGTCCTGGAGTGGCCTAGCCAGTCTCCAGACCTGAACCCAATAGAAAATCTTTGGAGGGAGTATTGCCCAGCGACAGCCCCGAAACCTGAAGGATCTGGAGAAGGTCTTTATGGAGGAGTGGGCCAAAATCCCTGCTGCAGTGTGTGCAAACCTGGTCAAGAACTACAGGAAACGTATGATCTCTGTAATTGCAAACAAAGGTTTCTGTACCAAATATTAAGTTCTGCTTTTCTGATGTATCAAATACTTATGTCATGCAATAAAATGCAAATTAATTACTTAAAAATCATACAATGTGATTTTCTGGATTTTTGTTTTAGATTCGTCACTCACAGTTGAAGAGTACCTATGATACAAATTACAGACTTCTACATGCTTTTTAAGTGGGCAAACCTGCAAAATCGGCAGTGTATCAAATACTTGTTCTCCCCACTGTATATATGCACGTGTTTCGGGTGAGAGAGACCCGCTTCACAGACAGCGCACCAGTAAAGATTTGAATTCTTTTTTGCATCTTATCGCACTTGAATGGTTTAAAAGCACTTGAATGAATGATAGCGTGATCATAAACTGTAGCGCAGCCAAGGGATGACAGAAAAAAAACAGCTGGGTTAATTGCGTTAAATATTTTTATTACACGGCTCTGTGGAATGCTTGATTCTGATTGGTCAATCGCGCCATCCAGCTGTATGTTATTCCCCGATAACAACCGCGGAAAAACTGATAACACAGGCTCATCCGGGTAACTGAAGTCAGCGCTTTACGCTTGCTAGGAGCGTTTTTTCCTCGTGGAAGTTTTGCGTTTGGTGAGTTACTAAAATATTAAAACTCCAATATAAGTTTTAAATTAAGTCTAAGATTTTGAGTAATGGAAAAGACCTATTTGTATTTGAAATTCAGGTATGTTGTACAATTAAAAGACTGTCTGCAACTAGCACAGCATAAGTAGGAGGACAGCCTACTTGTTACTGCACTGGCATTATGGCATCATGCTATTGCTCATTGGACTTGGCATCATACATTATAGTTTTTGTACATGCAGCCATCCACAACCTAACCATGGCATATATAGGCCATGTTCACACAGCAGCAGAATACGGTTGTCAGTCCTGTATTTGAGTCTTTAATACGGTTACGTTCACACATAGTACGGTTATTTACGGTTGTGACAACCGCATTCTATAACTGAACTCACACCTGTAAATTTTCAGGACTCAACCGCATTCGCATTCTCGGAAAACCTACGCTGTGTGAATGGAAGCGCACTGGCCAACTTGTTGTCTGTCACGTCATACAGTGCGAGAGAGTCACTCTGCTAAGGGGTTTCGTGTGTGGTTTTGGTTTCGGTAACTTACAGGGACGGAGATATGCGCTGTGTGTCATCTTAATTTCTAGATCCAGTCGCTGTTCTCCACCGGAGCGGCTCCTGTCAGTTTTTTGTGTTCTATGTGTGACTCAAATGCCGTGTCATGCGCGAGAGCTGCAAAGGACGTAAGACGCGAGTGTTAACGGTTAAAGGGCCTGGCTAGCGTGTTTACATTAAAGCTTCTGTCGGTTAATGAAGATTCGACGGATAAACTCACGGCTCAATTGGACTCTTGTCGTGTCAAAAGTGCTAAAACTTTTCAGTTTTATGGACGTCGCCATCTTTGATATTACTTTGGTCACTGTTGCTATGGTTACTGGTAACAGAATACAGGCTTGACTCCCATTGCACGTTCATACAGACAGTATTCGAGATACTACTGTAAGTTGCTGTGTGAACGGGACATTTCGAGACTCACACCTGTAAGTAAATGCGGTTGTCAATCCCAAAAATTGACAGTGTGAACGTAGCCATAGTATGCGCCTCTGTGTATGGTTGAATTTATTTTATAAGATTTGAATCTCCTCAGAGTAGCTGACTCTGTGGTTGTACAATATGCCTAATTTACATCATTCTTGAGCACCACTCTTTAAAGTCTCCTACAACAACATTCCTTTATACTTAATAGAATCTAAAGCAGCCGACGCTCCCTGATAAGCCACTGAGACTCCAGAGAAGACAACTCTCTGATGAGATCTAATCAACCTGCTGTGACTTAATTCACTTAAGCTTTACTAAAAAGACTCCTGAGTGCTTCAATTCAGTTTGCTGCAAGTTCTTTTCCTATCAAGTCTGAAGACTGACAACATATGCCAGGACTAAATTATCCGTCTTAAAACAAAATCTCTTATTTAGACCTCATTCATCTCTTGTTCAAATATGATATGTTGACTTCCATGGGTAGAAACGTCTCGGTTACGTATGTAACCCTCGTTCCCTGAAGGAGGGAACGAAAACGTACGTCGGACGTCACCGACTGAAAGGGAACACACTAACCTTGGATCTCATTTTGAAATAACAAGGAATTAGGTCTCAAGTGGGATGAACGTCACTCACCTGCCTGTCAGAATTAGATTGTTTGCTCTCAGTGATATAATCTAGATACCATTCCATTACAGAAAGGGGAGAAACAAAATGAACTCGCCTACAATGGTTTCTCAGTCTCTGCAAACACAGTAGACCAAAAGAAAAGGCTTTTATCCAGACAAATGAATCAAATTGATTCTCTTGCAGGGTTCCCCCGACCCTATGAAGTCTATATAAAATGTAATTCCTTCCGCCCAATACATTACTAATGCACATTAGAGCCAGAGTCTCCCAAAGGACTGTATCATCAGATTACAACATTAACCACAATGTGCAAACAACATCTCATTACATCAGGCGGGACTTCTCCCTAAAGGGACGTCAACCCTCCAACCATGAATAAAAAAATTAAGGTTTTGTTCCTAAACTTAATGAGCTATTTTGAAGACTACTGCCTACATAGACAGCTACCTTTAGGCAGCATCTTAACTGAGCCTCATAAAAGACTGGATTTAGAACCCTCTGCATAGGCACTTTCTGGGATGCATTAGCATGTTGCTCAGGTAACGATACTAAGATAATCCATCCCTAACAATAACAATGTAATACGTGGATGGAAGGATGGATGGATGGAAGGATGGATGGATGGATGGATGGATGGATGGAATACTCTATTAAGTATAAAATACATAATAGCTGGATGGATGGATGATGGATGGATGGATGGATGGATGATGAATGGATGGATGGATGGATGGAATACTCTAATAAGTATAAAAAACATAATAGCTGGATGATGGATGGATGGATGATGAATGGATGGATTGAAGGATGGATGGAATACTCTAATAAGTATAAAATACATAATAGCTGGATGGATGGATGTATGTATGGATGGATGATGGATGGATGGATGGATGGATGGATGAATGGATGGAATAATCTAATAAGTTTAAATACATGATGGATGGATGGATGGATGATGAATGGATGGATGGATGGATGGATGGAATACTCTAATAAGTATAAAAAACATAATAGCTGGATGGATGGATGGATGATGAATGGATGGATGGATGGATGGATGATGGATGGATGGAATACTCTAATAAGTATAAAATACATGGATAGATAGATAGATAGATAGATAGATAGATAGATAGATAGATAGATAGATAGATAGATAGATAGATAGAATACTCTAATAAGTATAAAATACATAACAGCTAGATCGACAGATAGATAGTATGCTGTGTAACATAAGCCTACCTGATAAGGATAGAGCGTGACACCGTTGGCTCTTGACTGATGCCCAGATGTCCAGGTGCCTTCCAAGTATTGGTGAGCTTGGAGTGTGACAGAACTCAACACAGTTCCATTAGCATTGTTGGGGCTGCTGGGGAGATGAGGCTGTTGCGGTCCTGTGGACTTTCCTGCATGGCCGGGCGAATTGTTCTTCTTCTCCACCCCACTGCTCACCCCCAGACTGTTGGGTTTGGATCCGTGTTTGGGGTAGGCTGCGTGGTGGGAACTGCCGCTGTTGCTCGCGTTGGTGGTTGTTGGCGTAAAACTGGATGTGGTGGCAGAAACGGTAGCAGAGGTGGAGGAGGCTGAGGAATGATAGCCTGCGGGGAGGTTTGCCCAATCACGAGGTGGTGTGGGACCCTGGAGGATGCTGCGGGAACCCACCAGGGAGGCCAAGGATGGAGGGGAGCCAGGAGATACATCACACTGCTCCAGGCTCAGCACCATGTGGACGGCCTCCTGCTTCAGCTGACTCAGGTGGGTGGCGCACACGTCACAGCGACCGTCACGCTCGTTCCATGCCTTGCGTGTGCTGTTGGGCACCTGCAGCTTGTCATGGAGAAGCAGTGAGAAGGAGGGATCCTATAGAGAGACAGGGAAAAAAGAAGTTTTACTTCAGCACATAGAAGTCATACTTCTGCATATAAGGTTAAATAAATGTGATCAAGTGCTGGTTAAATGACCATGACATCTTATAAAAAGGTTAAGAGAGATTAATACATAAATACTCTTAAACAAGAATAAATCAGGTGTCTCAGGCAAATTCACTGTGTAATTTTATAATGTCCCTACCAACAGTAAAATCACTCACATGTAGGAACTCAAAAACAAATCTCTTTATTTTCTCAATTGCTTCTCACAGAGAGCAATGAGATTAAATGGAAAACAATTTGAGACTTCAGTCTATCGGATTCTCAGATTTTTCTCCTGGAAAACAGACCATAGTTAGCTCAAATGTTCTGGAAGTGACTTTAAATATGCCTCAGACAGTGTTAAAAAAATCTGCAGTCAAAAGCCCTTTGATACAAATTTTATTATAAACCCATAAAATTATTTAATCAAATGTTCTCTTAGATGTTTCTTCTAAAACTACAAGTACTTGTATGTCCACCAAAGAATGAAAATTCTGACATAATTGACTGATCCCCATGTGGCGTGTAAGTTTTTCTTCTGCAGAACACAAAAGAAGATATTTTGAAGAATGCTTGGAACCAACAATTGAGTTCCATTGTACAGCCAAAAAAAAAAAAAAAAATCAGAAATTTTGAGAAAAAATTGTTTTACCCTGAAGAAAGCAAGTCATACAGGTTTAGAACAATAGATGTCAGTAAATGATGACAACATTCATTTCTGGGTAACCTACCAAAAATACAGAAACAAATGAGACAATTGTTGGCATACAGCCATACACAAAATAATTTAAGCTGCCATCCACATTTTTTTATTTATTGATCTTTACTTGTACATGTACTGTATATGTATAACTATTGTTTCGTTTTTATTTCTACAAAGGAGTTTTAGGAGAAACATCCCACCAAGCAATAGCCGTCTTGGTTAACTATAGACCCGATATAGTCCGGCTATGAGTAACCCACTTCTAGCCAAAATAACCTTGAGTTTGGTTACATGTTCATGTTCTAGAATACTAGTCTATTCTTGGGCTATGGTTATTAAATTTTCACTGACAGCCCGAATTTTCCCTTGTTTCCCTAGATGTCAGGGCTGTGTTTGGACGGCTTTTAGACATCTTTTAAATGCAGAATTGCTTGCTGGGATCTAAGACAAAATTTATGAAACTGAGAACTCAATTAAGTGCAATGAACATGGATCCTCTGAGCAATTCAACTTTCCTGTGGGCAAACATACCTCCAATGTCTTCCCCCAAGCAGTCTTAAGCAGACTAAATGACTCTATCTGCACTGATAAGTAATTAGAATCATTAATTTATCGCCACACAACCATGGAATTTTTTTTCCAAGACATTCACATGATGCCACCACAGATCGGTGCCATGAACTTATTACAGGCACAGTCCCCCCGAAGCATCCTGGGGTTAAGTGCTTTATTCAAGTTCTGATTGGCTCATGGCTCACTTCCTACAGAGATCAAACCATCAACCTCCTGCATGGTTACCAGCCGTGAGCATAAAACTCTACACCAATTAATGACTAACTGAAATCTAAAGATGATGGCATATTCACCAAATAAAAAAGATGTGAATGGTTATTTTTACATAGTAAAGTAGGTTCATTACTGAATGCAGAACACAGCCCTTGTTCTCATGCATTGTCACTTTGAATTTGGTCTGCTCTTTATTTTTCTGTCTTCCAAGTCTTCATTAGCATAAAGCTGCCAATTATCTGGCTTTGGTGCATCATCACACCATGTGCTTGAGCATTCTGTGAGATGAAGATCATAATTACGTTTTGGCACATTCTCACAGGGCCAGTGTGAAGATGCAGGAACGATTCTAGATTAATTGAATGACATCATCATTTCATCATGCAAGGGGAAGAGATGCACACTTGCAACGACTTAGTGGACACTCGGAAATAAATATACTTAATCTTTCATTCTGTTGCCTTCCCATCTGTGTATGTTTTCGATTAAGACATTGACTTAAAAGCTACATTACACAAAAGAGTTCTGCCACAGGGAAGAATTAACTGATCTCACACCAGATTTTTCACCAATTCAATCCATTCACAGTTGGAATTTCATATTTTACCCCCATACATCCTGGAGCTCATTATAATGGCTAGATGATTCTTCTCTCATTTTAGACCCAGCATCAATCTAATTAGCATCCCCAATGCCTTGACAGATACTTGACCTTTTTAGCATCTAGACAGTGTCTGTTCGATACTATAACGGCGCTTTCGGACTCCAACTGCAGTAGTCATGGGAGGGTGAAGTTTAAAGCAGCCAGTATAACAATTAACCTTAAACCTTTCAGGCAGGCGCACTTATGCATGAAGAGAGACTGAATTAGCAGTGCAGCTAGTGACGGGAGCATTTGTCTTAAGATGCAGGTGCACGAAATGTGGCAACACATCTGTACTTCAAATACAAAATACAAAAAGTTGTTGAAAACTAAAGTCAGCTGCAATCACAATCCAGTTTTCTTCCATAATCTGATATATTTCAAAGTAAAATGGAACATGCAACATGATTTTATCCATCCCAAATTGATTGGATTGTGAAAAAAGTGGGCTCTACATGGCTGCAAGTGGGCTTGGATATCTCAATATTTCAATACCTCTTGATGGAAATAATTGTTGTGATGTTATTTCTATCAAGAGGTGCATACATTTTTGGTCAAGATCTTGTATTGACAATGCAAGAGTCAAGCACTCTGTAAAGTCTCCTCCAGCACATCCCAAAGACTTTCAATGAATTTAAGGTCTGGACTCAGAGGTGCCAAAAATGTATGAATCTTGACATTGTCATCCTGGAATATGGCCATGATGTGTCTTCCTACATGGTTGTTTAAGAAATGAAAAACTACACACTCCATCAATTATGGTTAGAAGAATTGTTGCCAAACATATAACATTCTAGAAACTAATAATCACTGCAATAATGATCCAATCATAGACTCTTAAGCATTTGCCTATTTAAAAAAAAAAAAAAAAATAGGGTCAATTTTGACTTCAAGCATCAATCGCTGCTTCTATAGATAGCACTGCATCATATACTTTTCCAGCTAACCCAGTTGTTAGGAAACGTTAACCAAATGACTTAGTGTTACATTGAATATATCTGCATCATGGGTCTCTGACACATCATAATAGACTCAGAGTTGGCGAAAACAGTGCAATGCTTATGGTGTCCTTACTGCACCTTGTCGGGCCTACCTGGCCCCTCTCGGGTGGTCACAGGGCAGCGGTCCAGCTGATCAAAGCCCTGTGCACGAGCACAGTCACTGAAGGAAAGAGACTGAAGGTCTGTTCTGATTAAAACCACACATTCCTGCTGTCAGTGTAAATCTAGAGACCGACTCTCATCTTACACAAGCTGCTTTGTGTATCCCTCCCCTCCACTCCCAGCATCCCCTCTGCCCCATACATTGCACATGGTGACCTCTGCGGATCGCCGCAGGTAATGCCGCTCTCATTGAGTAAACTTAAGATCACAGGGCAGCACTGTACCGTAAGGACCTCTATAAAAGTCCAGACCTAAGACACTTATCTCTGACCACGTTCGTCGTTCTGTCATGCGTCATGGTTCTGGTCAGTGTCCATAGAAAGGAAATGCAACCCCATTTAAGGAACAAACTGTACCCAGAAAGCTAATTTGCCTCATTTTGCATGCATTCTGCATGTTTTGTTGTATATTTGAATGATCTGAGCGCATGGTCTACATGGCGCAGGTGCACTTAGGGCATGTCCGAATCCACTTTTGCTAGTTTAATGATGGAAAAAGCAGTCGCCGTGCCAGGCGCATGGTCCAAAAGGGTTGTACCTAATCTCTTAATGAGTCATGGGTGTGTTTTGGGGCGTAACGCACAATAAACCAATCAGAGTCTCATCTCCCATTCCCTTTAAAAGCCAGGTGCGCTTGCACCATGGTGGATTCCCTATTTACATGGCGGAATTTGGTGAAAATGATAACTGCATCGGGATGAAACTAGCAAAAAACACTTGCGTTGTGCCGGGTGTATGATAGGGCCCTAAATGTTAAATTTTTAGCACAACTAAACCCAACAGCAATGATTAATCTTTCCCCTTGCCTGCCATTGGTCAGGCACACAGATAGCCCCGCCCAAAACCCACACAATTGGTTGAGACAGTGTTGCTTTGTTAGGCTGATTGGGATGCTCTAAACTCATGTTTCAAAAGCGACACCGTTTTTTGAAATGGCGTATTTATAGTGTGTGTTTTTTATGAGAATAAAGTATGTCAACATTCAAATATTGAATGGTTCGCATAAATAGACCTATTTTTATTCATATATTTAATTAATTAGATTCAGGCTAGTAGTATTTTGATGTCCTATGTCATCTTTCTTCATGTTATTTGCTTCAGTTCATTTGTGTGAGGGTTGAAATAAACATATTGAGACGGGTCTGAGAAACTCAATAAAGAACATCATTGTGTCTGTCATCTTTAATGTCCCACCAGCCTTTAACCTAAAAGTAAAAAATAACTGATATTATGTACACTACTGTTCAAAATTTGGGATTCATAAAAAATGAAATAAATACTTTTCAGCAAGTGTGCATTAAAGTGATCAAAAATTACTGTAAATACATTTATAATGTTACAAAAGATTTAAAAGCTACATTATCATGGTTTCCATAAAAATATTAAACAGCAAAACTGCTTTTATCATTGATAATAGGAATGTTTCTTGATCAGCAAATCAGCATATTAGAATGATTTCTGCAGTATCATGTGACACTGAAGACTGGAGTAATGATGCTGAAAATTCAGCTTTGCCATCACAAGAATAAATTACATTTTAAAATATATTACAATAGAAAAAAAGTTATTTTAAAATTCACAATATTACTGTTTTTACTGTGTTTTGGATCAAGTAAATGCAGCCTTGGTGAGCATTCAAATATATATATAAACATACCCCAAACTTTTGAATGGCAGTGTATATGAACAATATAGATATAATATGCAGCCTACTTCACTCAGGACGTCTATCTGCATATGATGTATTAGTCACATAAATATAAATATATAAATATTGATGTAAATATTTGTAGAAGGCAGACAGAAGTGATCTGGAATATGTCTGCTGACCCCACTGACCTCCACTTCCCTGGCCTACAGGAAATGATCATTCATGCACTGGAAGTTCTGTTAGTATAGACACAAAGTGTTTATCATACAGCTAGTTGTCTTTGAATATATGTCAAGCTTTGCTATATTACAAAAAAACAATATGTATGTGTATTAATCAGGTTGGAGGTGAATCTGGTTTAAAACTGGAGGTTCAGCTTTTACGACTGTGGCAGCAGAAACCTGCATTTCTGTAATTCATGCAAAGCCACTGAAGATATTTCTTCTTTTAGGGTGGGGACCCAAATACCAAATCCTAAGCCGTGCCACTTTAAGACTTAACCAAAAATAACCAAAAATAGCAGACTTTAACTCTGTAAAAAAAAAGTGAACTCAAATCGTATTTGAAGGAAAAACAACTTCCACTGCTGCACGAAAAGCAGTCTGTCTCACATTTACAAGCAATTGCAACATAACCAGAAAATAAGCAGACATATTACTTGGCAAAAACCATCACAACGAATGCCTTACAGGGAAAAATAATCTAAATGTAAAGCGCTGCTTGCAAGCATTTCACTTATTAGTATGACAATTTGATTCTCATATTCCAACCAAAATGCGATAATCAGTAACCAGAGGTGTTTAACGTCATAAAATCCAATTGCACTGAGCCATATACAGATCGGATATGAATTATGGAAGGCTTGAGTATACATGCAAGTGGAATGTACTACATATTCATATTGAATAAATATTTATGAAGCAATTTAAGAGACAAATAAAGTGATAAAATTTATATTAAATTGCACATTAAATATTTTCAGTGCTGTTTTTACCTTGTTTTACTGCCTTTGATTACAGCCACAGAGTTATGGACTAAAATATGATAAAAGTAATTAAGTTGATTGAAGAAAACGGCAGACCTAAACTTTCTGTAACTCAAACAATAGCAACTCCAAGGGGTTCGATTCCCAAGGAACGTATGAAACTGAAAAAGATAGTTTCAATGTTTCAAACATCTGGCAAATGCATAAATTTAAATCCCTTGATTACAGTATCTGCCAAAAAAAAAAAAATATATATATATATATATATATATATATATATATATATGTATATATATATATTGAGCATTTTTAAGTCATAAGGAAAAACACTTTAACATTTTCATTAATACAATTTTACATAGATTTTCCTAACCTCAGTTTCCCACCTCAGTGACCCCAGTAAAATGTTACAAAATAGTTTAAATATCCAAAAAAATTGTTGAGGAAGGGGTGAGCATTAATAACCCCATTTGGGTTTCCAAAGGATCCAGATTTTAGTTTGTGAAGCACAGAAGAGATCTATGCATTCATTTAAGATACATCCGTGCAACATCTATAGCATTTTGCAGTGTTTACATCATTATCTACTACATACATTTATAAAAATAAACCCTATCCACTCTCAAGAGCACTATAATTGCATGGAGTCTGAGATTACATTGGGAGGACAAACAGAACCATGTAGGCTAAAGCGCTCTAATGGATGTAGCAATTCATTCTCAAGCCAAAAAGAGAGGGTGAAAGAGGCCTCTTAAGACTGCCAGATGGACTGAAGCCCGCCGGTCCAGCGCTCTGCTTTAAAGACACTTCAGATGAGAGTTTCACAGAAGTGTTGATTGGATAGTTACCATTCATCATGATGGGAACTGGATCCAAGTCTGAAGAAATGGCTCATATTCCTCAGTGTCTGTCGAATTAGAGTCTTGAGGGTTATTAGGTCTTTATTGGAAGCATTTACTCACTGCCACTGGAATAGTCTCAAACCACATTCACCCACTTTAGAGGACAAAGCAAAGGAGCAAAAGTTAGGCCTGCTTCCAGAGCCTGTGGTGTCCTGTTTGCTAGTCAATTCCTTATTTCATTAGCAGGAACCAGAGAGAACGGCATCCATTATCAGGCTGATTATGAAAACACTGAAGTCATTAATACTGCTAGCAGAAGCCCTGACTGAATCAATTAACTATTGTCTATATGGACTGTTCCACTGGGACAAACATAGAGGAGGAGGGGCAAAAATCATGAGCTACAGAGCAGGAACAGAAAATATACTGTCCTGCTTTCTAAGCAGTCTTGGCATTGGACGTGAAAAAGAAACAGTCCAAGACATATGATATTGTGTTGCAATCAAAAATGTGGGCACAGAATGAGCTTATACACTGACTAACAACAAATACTAGTCCTCAAATTGATTTAAAATGACATTTTGTGCTTCACACATCTCTGACATAGTACAAAACGCTATAGATTTTCAAATGAATCCAGGAAACATATCAGTGCTGCAAAGTCATTGTTGTGGAACACGGTCTGGTTCGTTCACTGATTTTCAATCAACAATTACATGACATCATCTGACTAATGGTATGCTGTATACCCGCTATCTGAGCACGCCAATGCCAACATTTCATTCAGACAAAAGGCTCTTTCACAGTTGTGCTGGTATTTTAAAACTGATCTCAAATTCATTTCAATTTAACTTTTGGGTGTACTAACACTTTAATGAAAGATGAAGACCAACCCAGGAGAGCTTCAGTGGTGATGCCTAAAACTAATTAAAATTTAGTCACCTATTTAACCCTCATCATGTTTGCCCTCAGGCAAAATTAGATGTGATGCAGAGAAATGCTTTGAATAGAGATGTCTCATCATTTTGAAACACTTCAATAAGTACATGTCCAGATCGAACTATACTGATCATGTGATGCATACCAGTGTCATAACAAAGTTCTGTCATAAAACTCTAGATGGCGCAGGCTGATAGGCCCTTAACCTGCTTGCAATCACATCATTCTCTAGGGCACAGCTGATTGGTTCCTGTTGTATCAGTAGCCAATGAGCTCGCTGCTCAACCTTCAAATACTTGGTCAGTATTTGCTGTAGCAGTTGCAGTGTGTTTTCAGAAACCCTCCACCTTCCCCAGCTCCACCTGTATAGATCTGGGTTTCACTTTATTTTTATGGTCCCTTTAAAACATTCTGTTGACTATAAGTAACGTTGCACCTACATGTCTACTAACTCCCATTACAATACATTACATTATAGTACATGTCGACTTATTCTACTAACCCTAACCCTAATACAGTTTACTTATACTCTGATGAGAGTTAGTTGACATGTAGTTGCAAAGTTACTTATAGTAGAATATCTAAAGTGAACAATCGAAATAAAGTGTAACCAAAATAGTCTTTGTTAACTGAAATAAAGCTAAAATAAAAAATAAGTAAATAAAATATAAGTATTAGATGAAAAACAATTACTAAAAACTTAAACTGTGCTCAATAGAAATATAAATACAATTAATAAAAATGACAAAAGCACTTAAAACTAACTAAAATTACAACGAAAACTGAAAATATAAAAATAAAAGTGAATTCAAAATATGAATAAATACTGTATTCGTATTAAAAAAATACTAAAATAACACTGGTGCATACTAATTCATGTGGATGTCAATGCTAAATGTCCATGCATCATATTAGAAATTGACCAGTATGACCACACACTCCTGTCAGCAACAACTGTTCAGCCACCTTTCCTCTAGTGAGTGTTTTGCAGAAGAAACTCAATGTTCATATATGCTACTAGAAACTAAAAGCAAAGACTTGCTCTCATTGCTAGTTTATGTGTCTTAATCTTATAAAAGCCTCTAAACTCTGAAGCTGTATTTCCTTCATTGAGATCCTGTAAACAACTATAAACATGTAAAAACCTGGAGAGCGGTGTAAAGGCGAAGTCAGTTTTTGCAGTACCAGCATATTACATGATGTTGCTTTTGGCTAATGTGGTGTTCATTTTGAGAGTGGCTTCATTCATCTGGAGGTTTCACTGGTCATTCATTACATTTCCACCTTCCTCTGAGCAGCTCTTGTGAGTGTACACAACATATCCACAAACCTCACAAAGACGCTTTTTAGTTTGACATCCTTAATTCACCTCTTTGCCTTGACAATTATACTACATCAACAAACTCAGAGCTCTCTGCAGGGACCAGGTCGCGAATCAGGAGGGACAGACAGACAGCTATTGATAAGAGCACACAGGACGCTTACAGTCCCATATGCATATATTTGAGCTTCAGACAGCAAGTTTAGTGTAGGCAGGAAGGCATATGTGCTGTCAATAACTGTCAAAGTTGAAGTCAAACTGAATGGACAAGCGAGGGTTGAAACTGCACACAGCTTGAAAACCCAATCCAAACAATCCTGATCCATTTTAACATGAACGTCCTGACCCAAAACCTGCTCAACACCAATTAGAAGTTAAACTCAAGCTGCTCTTTAAAAGTAGTTAGTTACACTACATGCAGTCAACAAAAAGTAGGAATTTAAAAGGGACAGTATCCCTATATATCTATAAATCAATTTTTATAATCATTATGATTAGAATGAAACTGAAACAAAAGTAAAGCACAAAGCACAAAGAAGACGATAAGACATGCCAACATGGCTGGGAGTGTCAGACCAACGGCAACAATGAGCAATTAAAGACATTTTAAGATGAATTTAGGCAAAATGGCTGAAAAATCATATATACAGTCACTCACTAATAATACGATTTAATGGTTCATCACTTTCGGACAATAGGTGGCACTGTTACGAAATTGATGTGGTGTTGTCAGAGTGTGGTGACAATGACACATGCAAAGTTTGGTGTCATTATGCAAAAGCATTGCAGAGATACAGCCTCAGAGTCATTTTGGCATCATGCCTCAAATTGTCCATGCGGTATAAGAAAACGGTTTTGTCTATCAACACAAAATCCATAACAGTCTAAAGATGATACGATTCGATTGTGGTGAAAATCGGACAAACAGTCTAGGAGGAGTTCGAAAAAGAAGGTTTTTAAAGAAAAACTAAATGGCGGACAGGAAGTTCGGCCAAATGTGGCAAACTTGCTATCTATGTTCTCGGCATGACCCAAGGAATATATTAAGACCAGTTTCATTACAATAGGCAAATTTAATTAAAAGTTATTAGCATTTTTGGAAATTTCATTACAACTTTTGACCACAAGGTGGTCGCTGCCCCGAAACTTTTTAAGTACTTTCAGGGCATGGGGCCGAAGACACATACTTTAGTTTCGTAACAATACGCCAATGCTTTCATAAAATATAGCATTTTTTGACAAAATTCAAAATGGCAGATGCCCAAAATGGCCGATATTGGAAAACTGTGTATCGTATGACTTGGCATGATGCACTGAATCTAAAGAGACCATTTTTGGCCAAAGCGTTCAGAAGTTATAAGCAAAAATGCCAAAATGCTGCAGGTAACCTGAGGTCATGGTTGGAAAAACACACACCAAGTTTGGTCAGAATACGCTAAAGCGCTGCAGAGATATAGCCCCACGTTCATTTTGGCGGGCATTTCGTCTAATTCGTTTGCGCATTATTCGAGAACAGTTTGACCAATCAACTTGAATTCCATAACATTTTTTGTCGGCATGGTTTGAAGATGATCTGGTTCAATTTTCGTGAAAATCAGAGCAACGGCCTAGGAGGAGTTCGAAAAAGTATATTTTTCGGAAAATTCAAAATGGCTTTTGAATTTTATTTCTAGCCCTTACAGTTCAAAAGTTATTAGCACAAACGTAAGTCAAACTTTGGACAGGTGGTGGCACTAGAGGGACTGAGATAGAGACTCCAAATTTCCTATGTTGAATGTTTGGACTGTCCTCTGTCTGTGTGCCAAATTTCATAACTTTCCTGCAAGCGGTTCTATGGGCTGCCATAGACTACATTGCACAACGCTGCAAAAACATTCTCAAACTCTGCCTATGCTTGCGTCTGTAAATCGTTTTTATTTTGTTTTATTTGTTCTTGTTGCTTTTGTGCAATAGATGAATAACAATTTATTTGTTTTTAGATTTTTTATTTTTAGATATTTCTATTTTGCGGGAGTCCCGCGAATAGTTTTATTCTCCCGCAACCCGCACACACACGAGTACCTTACCACCCGCGCCCGCGCCCGCACCCGGCCATCAAATCTAGTCCCGGGAGTGCAGGTCTCTACTTTAGACAGCAAGTTTAGTGTAGGCAGGAAGGCATATGTGCTGTCAATAACTGTCAAAGTTTAAGATAACTGAATGGACTGCCATAGACTTCCAGAGCGGAAGAATAATAATAATAACAGGAATGCCAATGGATACGCCTTCGCACCTTCGGTGCTTGGCCCCTAATAAAGATCTAAATTAGGGTGACAGTATTAAATTGCACAAAAATTTACAATGAATACTGGAAAACAGCAGAAATTACTTAACTAATCAGTGAATTGTTCATTTACATGAACTATAATTAATGAATTCACTAAAATGACTAATTTAAAGGGATAGTTCACCCTAAAATTAAGTCATAATTTTCTCACCCCTATGTTTTTCTAATGCCGGCCACAAATGGAGAATTACGCTCATTCATATAATGGCAGTGAAAAGCGGCCAGCATCAAGCTTTTTTAAAAAGATGCAAAAGTATCACAGAATGATCCCATAACGAATATTTCAAGTGTTCTGGGGGTAAACGATAGGTTTTGAAATTGCAAAAACACATTTTTCATATTCTCACTCCATAGTACTGTAAATATAATGTCACATATAACAAAACGCTCCAGCATTATGCTTGTTTGCATCTTGAACCCTTAATCTGCATGTGCTGGAATGTTAATGCATCCGAACATATCCTAAAATATTAAATGCACTGGCTAATTTACATGCTCCTCACCTCTGAGTTGATTGAAATGTGCAAATATAAGAAATAACAGGCAAACTACTTGTTAAGAAATAAATATAGGCCTTTTCCAGGCTTTTTTGCTGATGCAACAACCCATCCAAGTTGTAATAAAACACATCTGTTTTGCTTTAATTATTATGATTCAGCCAAGAGAGTCATAAAACATCGTTCTCGATTAAAACTGAGCGGCTTGCTTTTCAAAAAATTAGCTAGAAATGGATGCAAGCAAAGATGCAAACACAAAAACAGAAAGGAAAAATCTGTAGTTTCAACTATCTTAAATGTCCGGTGTTTTCGAAAGCTGAACTTTCTTCATTAAGAGTTGAGTATTTGTTAACTTATTGTAGATGAAATGTTACCACTGAACAACTGAAATGTTTCCACATGTGTTCAATCTTTCCAACAGCTGTATGACTCAGATTTAGATAGTCACATTTAACATCACCTCCTGCAGGGTATGCAACCATATGCCATTTTAATATCTGGGGTTGGTAAGACTTTTTAATGTTTTTGAAAGATGTCTCTTATGCTCACCAAAGCTGCATTTATGATAAGAAATACAGTAAAACTAGTAATATTGTAAAATATTGTTACAATATAAAATACCGGATTATGCAGGCTATTTATTCCTGTGAAGCAAAGCTGAATTTCCAGCATCATTACTCCAGTCTTCAGTGTCACATGATCATTCAGAAATCATTTTAATGTGCTGATTTGCTGCTCAAGAAACATTTCTTATTATTATCAATGTTGAAAACAGTCATGCTGCTTAAAATTTGTGGAAAATGTGATACATTTTACAAGATTCTTTGATGAATACTGTCACAAATTCTCTGTGTCTATGGACTTTTATTTTGATATTCTTATTTTGCCTGTGTTCAGTTCCAGTGTGTTTACTTCCTAATTGATTAGAGCTCACCTGTTGTATATTATGTTCATCATCCTGTGTATTTAAAGGTGCAGTGTGTAGTATTTATGAGGATCTACTGACAGAAATGCAATATAATATACATAACTATGTTTTCAGTGGTGTATAAAGACCTTACATAGTGAACCGTTATGTTTTTATTACCTTAGAATGAGCCATTTCTATCTTCATACACCGCGGGTCCCCTTACAGTGAAGTCACCATTTTGCGCCGTCATGTTTCTACAGTAGCCCTTAACGGACAAACTACAGAGCGCTAGTCACTCTCTGCTCTCTGACGACGATATTCTTGTCCTGTGTCGGCCACCGTATCTTCTCTATGTGCTTCGAAAGGGAGGGGTGAGCTTTGAGCGGTTGCAATTCACAACCTCACCGCTAGATGCCGCTAAAATTCACACACTGCACCTTTAAGCCCTTCAGTTTCTTCAGTTATTGTCGTGTGTTAAGGTTATGTGCTGGCTTTGTTTAGTTCCTAGTTCCTAGATTTCATCGATCATCTTCGTAAAGCCTTTTTGTTCTTGATAATCTAGTCAAGCCTGCGCATTACAAATACACAGTTTAAATAAACAGCATTTATTTGTAACAATGTAAAACATTTTTTTTTTTTTTTTTTAATCTAACCCTAGACTTTTGTAGAACAATAAAAAAAAAAAAAAAAAAAACAGTGTTACTTTCATTTCGGGGAATTGTACACTAACAGTAAAAAGTTTGGGCACTTGATAGAATATATTTTCTATCAGTTTGAACTAGCTGTGTCCAAAAGCGCATACTCTCTTATGAGTAAGTACTTATTTTGAATAAGTAATTTCTTCATGACCACTAAAAAAAGTATGTTCTATAGTCTATAGTATGAATGTTTGTAGTATGAATGTAATCTGGACGTACTACATTCTCCTACCAGTGTCAGTTGCAGTTTCTTTTGTCATATACTGTTTTCACCTACTATATACACTCACCTAAAGGATTATTAGGAACACCATACTAATACTGTGTTTGACCCCCTTTCGCCTTCAGAACTGCCTTAATTCTACGTGGCATTGATTCAACAAGGTGCTGAAAGCATTCTTTAGAAATGTTGGCCCATATTGATAGGATAGCATCTTGCAGTTGATGGAGATTTGTGGGATGCACATCCAGGGCACGAAGCTCCCGTTCCACCACATCCCAAAGATGCTCTATTGGGTTGAGATCTGGTGACTGTGGGGGCCATTTTAGTACAGTGAACTCATTGTCATGTTCAAGAAACCAATTTGAAATGATTCGAGCTTTGTGACATGGTGCATTATCCTGCTGGAAGTAGCCATCAGAGGATGGGTACATGGTGGTCATAAAGGGATGGACATGGTCAGAAACAATGCTCAGGTAGGCCGTGGCATTTAAACGATGCCCAATTGGCACTAAGGGGCCTAAAGTGTCCCAAGAAAACATCCCCCACACCATTACACCACCACCACCAGCCTGCACAGTGGTAACAAGGCATGATGGATCCATGTTCTCATTCTGTTTACGCCAAATTCTGACTCTACCATCTGAATGTCTCAACAGAAATCGAGACTCATCAGACCAGGCAACAACTGTCTTCAACTGTCCAATTTTGGTGAGCTCGTGCAAATTGTAGCCTCTTTTTCCTATTTGTAGTGGAGATGAGTGGTACCCGGTGGGGTCTTCTGCTGTTGTAGCCCATCCGCCTCAAGGTTGTGCGTGTTGTGGGTTCACAAATGCTTTGCTGCATACCTCGGTTGTAACGAGTGGTTATTTCAGTCAAAGTTGCTCTTCTATCAGCTTGAATCAGTCGGCCCATTCTCCTCTGACCTCTAGCATCAACAAGGCATTTTCGCCCACAGGACTGCCGCATACTGGATGTTTTTCCCTTTTCACACCATTCTTTGTAAACTCTAGAAATGGTTGTGCGTGAAAATCCCAGTAACTGAGCAGATTGTGAAATACTCAGACCGGCCCGTCTGGCACCAACAACCATGCCACGCTCAAAATTGCTTAAATCACCTTTCTTTCCATTGGTTGATTGGTTGATTAGATAATTGCATTAATGAGAAATTGAACAGGTGTTCCTAATAATCCTTTAGGTGAGTGTAGAAGGGAAGTATGCGATTTCAGATGCAGCCCAGGTCTACGTGCCTAAAAGCATTGATTTGCTGCCATTGGCTGATTAGATATTTGCATTTACGAGCAGTTTAACAGGTGTACCTAATAAAGTGGCCGGTTAGGCTATTTAAAGGTTTGAAGGACATGTCAGGTTTCTTCTGTATTCTTTGATCATTAAATTAAATATAATTTGAAAATTAAATTTGAAATTAAATTATTGACTGACATCTGCTAAACACATTATAACTACTGAGGAAACATTACACAATATCAAAATATTACGTAAATTTACTGAGGCATGTCACAATAAATAACACAATATATTTCCACTCTGATCTCTGTTAATGACTCAGAATCTGCTGTTCCTGGTTGTGTTTCACTTGAGAGTGAAATAACAGCTCTGTAAACCCACAGCAAGTCACCTCCACTGCCAAACATTCATCAGTTCTGTCTGAACTCACTCAAGACCCGTCTAAATGTCTCAGGATGGGCAGCCACAGTCAGACAGCATGAGCAAACCCAACATTAATCTGCTCAGACATCACAGAGAGTCACAGAGAGAGGCTCCGCACCTGGAACACCGCATTTTGCAGCTTTATTTTCAGGAAATAAATGACAACCTGAATTGCTTCTGAAAGGGCTCAAGTCATGTTTAGATCTACAGATATACTTGTGTGTGTATTGTGCATGACATATTTCCTTTACTGCAATATATTTAGCAAAGACTTTTTTTTGAGATAACGTGTGTGAGTTGATGCATCCTTAAATATGCATCTAACGTGGAGAAGTTTGTGTAACCTCATATCAGCACCATTTTTAAGTCATTTATTCAATATGACTTAAAGAGGCTATATTAGCCCTATGCCCTTTTACAAAGTCTTGATTTTGTTTTTGAGGTCTACGTGAATAGGTTTTCATGCTTGAATATTCAAAAAACATTATTTTTCACATATTTTACATTGTTGCAACACCTCTCTTCCCAGTCTGTCTGTAACGCTCTGTTTAGTTTCTGTTTCCTCCTTCCAAAAGCGCAGTGTTCACTGATTGGTCAGCTGGAGCAATGTGTTGTGATTGGTCATCCACTTTGAGCGTTTTTCAGGAAATGTCACCTCTCTTAACCTTGAGTTTCAACAGAAAACTAATGCAACTCAACCAGGCCTCACCTCTTTTTTCTTTTCCGTTTTTTTTTTTTTTAATCTTTTCTTTTTTTTTCATATGCCTTGGGTGTGAATTATTTAAATGAGGAATATTATGACATGTATGTTCCTGGAAGAAAACTCAAAACTACAATCAAGGCTTTTAAGGGAGTTCAGAAACCTTTTTTATGCCCAGACAGCAGCATTACACACTTAAAAAGTTGAAAATGTAAAACAAGCATAATAGGTCCTCTTTATGTCAATAAAAATGATTATGTAGTAAGGTTGGATCAATACTGAAATTCTCAAATTGAAATCTAAGTAAACAAATAAACAGCCTCAGAAAACATAATTTTATGTAAATTTAACTTAAATTTAAATAATTTAATCATTTAAGGTCAATAATTCACAACAAATCTTTTAACAAACTTTTTCCACACTTACATATGCAACAAAGCATATGCTGTCATCTGATGGTCTTTTCATTCATTTTTGTATATTTTATTTTTCATGCTTCAACGATAATTCAATTCCATCATATAAAAAGTGTAAATTACTTCTCTCTCACAAATTAACACATTAACTTTAATGGTTCACATCACACTGTCTGAACTGAAGAACTGTGCAAAGTAGCAGCACATTGTCATGCAAAATAATTAGTGAAAAATAACTACATTAAACAAGCATTTTTATTAAAAAAAACAAAAAAACAAATCATGAACTATATTAAACCTTAAAGGCAAACCTCTAAGCAATATAAACCAACATATCTAAAGAATGTAATCAAAATCTGTGAGGTGTGTCCCAGCCTGTCAATCATCCAGCTTGTTTTGGAGAGATCGCATGTGGTTGAAATAAATGAGTGCATGTGGAAGTTAGAAAGATGGCTAACGCTGCTTACAGCAATTTAAGTGTGGTTTCACCTCTGGTTAGACTACACAAACCCAGCTGCCTTAGCAAATAGGATTGTGGTTTAGAGGAAATCATCTCACTTTTACTGCTGATCCACCTATCTGGATCTAGCTGCTGACATGGAGGTCCTCAAAGAGATCATAAATACATGCTATTGGGAGTCATTTCACAAATCTACCCCTAAGCCCACATAGGAAAGCGTACAATCGCAAAGAAAGAAACTTAGACTTTATTTAGCTGGTTCACTAATGCCTGGCCATTCTATCTGACCGATTTAGGTCCACTTCAGCCACTTCCCGTATCCTAAACCCCTAAAACTTTAGTCATTTCCATATGAGCCCTGAGCTCATTATTCAGCAGTGATGTCACTTCCCCTCATTACTGTGCTGGGTGCAGCCAAAATCTAGATGGTAACCCTTATTCTGCAAAAAGTTCAATGATCCAATAGCAGTCTTAGTGACCCGGGGCATCATTCACTACCCTCCTCCTTATCAATTTTTAGACATCAACCTTCTTAGTATTCCTCAATCAATTCATTAAAAACAATAAAACAAGAAAAAATATATAAAAGACTATTTTCCCTTTCATTTTTTATAAAAATTGTATAGGGTCGCTAACGACCCGAGGTGTATAACAGTGTAAGTATATTTTTTCTGCATAATAATTGAATCTTTGATGGCTGAATAAGTGCAATTCACCTTTATTCCACAAGGTGGCAGTGTCTGATACACAATGATGAAGTGACGTTTCACTCATAGTTACCGCAGGCCGAAAACAAAAGAATAGGACGTATCATCAGCAAAACTTGAAACGGCTCAGCGATTTACTGCAGATCAAGAATTGAACGCAATCAAATATTAGTGTCACTGTCACTTGGTGGATCTGGTGAAGAAGCTGTCAGCGATCAAAATAGATTTTGAAGATGTTGAAAATGATAGTTTTGAGAATATGTCTGAGATGGCGAATATGAGCCAGATGCTGAATGTACTGGGAAATGAGCTCTGACGAAGACAGTGATGACGGTATAAAACATCTGCTCAAACTGAACCCCACCAAGCCCCAAAAGGTAACAAAATATGCTTTATTTTATTCTTCTGTAATTGTCTTGTCTTATATCAGAAGAGTTTTATAATATCGCAACAGGTAGAGATCCATCGATGTTAGATATAGATCTGGGTCGCTAAAGACCCGAATATGTAATAGTGATTGGCGAAACATTCATGCAAAGGGTTAAGGTTGATTCTTACTTATTTTGCCTCAAGTAACTTACAGATGTTGCGTAAAAGGCGTAAATGGCGTAAAAGTATTTTATAAATAACATTCAGAAACTGTATTTGAAATTAATAGTAATAATATAGTAAAATATAAGAAATTACATTTTATTTATTATGATGACTTTATTTGACATGAACATGGAGGTGTGCTGTTTAGATCCGGTTCATGTTGAAGACCCGCTAACAAGTCATTTATTCATATAATGCTCTCTCTCTTAAAATGTAAATGAGTATAAATGTCAACAAGAACTATTGATGCAATTCAATCAATTTGCTGCATTACACCTGGTTGAAGGCTTCTGTTAATATTTAGTTTATAGGTAGAGTTACGTTTCAACTAACTTTAATGGTGCAACTCAAAAATATTATTGTATAATAGTTTGCCTCTTTATGTTGCAACTAGGCTAAGCTGTAACTTACGCACAGCTGGTGCAACCAGCCCCTGCAGCAAACCTATTTCAATCACACGGCGTCAATGAAAAATGGTTGGTGTTCAGATAATGCTAATGTATGCATGAGGACACAGCACATGCCTCATTTGAAGTCTTGACATGTCAATCCATACTAGTGATGGGTGAGGCGTGCATCCTGCGGAGAGAAATTGTGTGTCATTTATACGCTACACAAGAGTAAAAAACCCCAAAGATCCTATAATGAGATGGGACAGGCTGCAGATGTTTCTCGGCATCAGGTAAATTTTCCACTCTCATACGAGACACCGATTTGGGACTCATCAAATAAACCCCGATGCGTTTCAAACCAAATCCATGTCGGCACCCCTGATGTTTGTTTGCTTTCAAAATCCAGATTAGGAACGAGAGATAAATGGAGAATGGGAAAAACTGAGATCACAATCGCTTAGGTCTCCGTTCCACCAAATGCTATCTACCTGCATCTCATTGCCAGAAAACTGCCATAAATCCACGCTTGGCCAGCAGCTCTTTTTGGCCCTGCACCCCTCAGAGGAGGGATGAATAGGAAATTAGAGCTTGCAGCAGCCCAGGGATCTGACACAGGAAATGGAGCTAGTCATAGAGTTCTGCTTTTATCGTCCTGTAATAAGTTCCAGCTGGCTGCACATTGAGGGTGCACCAGTGCCGTATATGAGATCAGTGCACACTATGGAATACACACTAGCCTAGTGGGGCTCCAGTAATACAATCACAGATCAGTTTCGCTTCAGTAATGGGTGTGTTCAATGTGCTTGCACTGAAAAATGCATATAAATCAACACTGAGTATAATCGAATGCATTAGAGATGGGTAAAAACAAACAATTTGACAATTAATTGCAATCTTCGTTTGAACAATCTCAATATTAATTCTTCAAATCCTAAAATCGCGTGTTTCCTGCACTAAATTTCAGTGGCCGTGCACAAATGCATCTATGCAACTCTACAGGCAAAAGACAACACATTTTACGCATTCATTTGATGAGATATAAGATGTGATGAGATATAAATACTGTGCCCTGTGAAATATTGGCAATAAAACATGCCTTTCTATCTTCACACAATTATACAGCACAACCAGTGTACAGCGATTCACAAACAAATGATTCTTTTAAACTGATTCTTAGAGTGCAACCAGTGTAGTCTGATTCACTAATAAATGATACTGGTAAAGTTAGGAACAGGTTTAGTGGTATGGGTAGGTTTAAGGGTGGGTTAAAAGCGAGCGGTGACCTTCCGGTCTCTCTCTTGAAG
Organism: Coreius guichenoti; assembly: GCA_039654105.1. Taxonomy (NCBI): domain Eukaryota; kingdom Metazoa; phylum Chordata; class Actinopteri; order Cypriniformes; family Gobionidae; genus Coreius; species Coreius guichenoti. The sequence continues at coordinate 12,887,324 of CM077177.1, read as the reverse complement.
CCAACACGGAAGTGACTTAAACTGCAATTCATCGACTGGCCGCTAGAGACAGGCTCCAAATGGGAGTCAGTTCCATAGATCCCCCATGTTAAAAAGCCCAACTTTACAACATTAAAAAAACATGGTTTACAGCCTGGTACAAAAATTGTTTTTGGTCTATATAGCTAATTTTTAATAACTGTGAGCGGGGTGAATTTTTTTTATAACTCATCCGTTTAAATTGTATTAAGTCTTAAAGTTCTGCATAATTAAGGGCGTGGCCACTTGAGTGACAGGTGGATTGCCGCTGCTGTCACTACTAGCCGTTTGTCTGCTGTCTGTTAGCCTCTTTGTGGTGACGTGCTGCCAAGATGGCAACGGCCGGCTCCGCCCACTTTTGGGATTCAAAAATGCTCTTCAGAAATCTACAGGTGACGTCACACACACTACGTCCATATTTTTTTTACAGTCTATGGTTAAAGACTGTGGTTAAATATGGTTAAAGACCCTTCTATGGGAAGGGTCAAGATTGTAGGTAATTAAGTGGGACTCTTTTGAGATGGTTCTTTTACTGAATCATTCAAAAAGACTCACAAACTAAGGAGTTGCTGTTTGAATGGATCTGATAGATCCAGCGGTTACTGGATCAATTAATTTATCATCAGTGATTGAATATTTTAATTAAATACATTAAATAAATAATGTATATTTTGCCAAAATTTCATAAAAATACTAATTAAATATAAAAATGTAAATGTGCCTAATATTGATACCAGCCAGGGAAAAAATCCTGAATAAATATGTTGAAAATTTTTATAGTATCCACCCTATTATGTCCAAATGTAATATTATTGAGGCCCAAACCACACTGATATTTAGGGATGCTAAAAATAATTGAATATTCGTTTTCATATTAATTCATTTTGCTATCCCATTTGCAGATACTTTTATCCAAAGCATCTTACAAATTAGACATTTTTACAGAAAAGACATTAGGAATGGGTAAACAAAATGATGAAATAATGAACAGAAAATACTACACAGTGCTGTGCACAGGTACTTCACAGTCAGGTATGCAGAAAGGAAATATCTTTTTGAACTGGCCCTACAATCATTCAAACTACAAATGTCACCACCTGACAAAAACCATGCGGACAAGAAAGACAAACTTAAATGATTGAATTAAAGTTATTTTCCAGGGAGGATTCCAGGAAGAATAAGGAAATAAGGATAAGGAAATATCAATGTAATTTCCCAAAGCTGACACAGCCAAGAAAATGCACAACTATTTTTAACCTAAGTAGAGATAACGAGGGCTCCTATTGACACAAGAAATAACGGGTGCACTGACTATAAGCTCAAATCTCAAGACATATCGCTCTACCAGACTACCAGAAGTTTTTGAGGCTAAATTCCTCTGTGGTTTTGAATTTGGTTAAACAGTGTGTCCCGCTGTCAGTGGGGTCACGCTTGGTGTCAGGGCAGTAAATTTGGCTGAAGTCAATTTAAAGATAATTGGATAAACCGAGAAAAGAGGTCTTCAGTTTAAAGATCATCCCCAGTTTATAGACTGTCTCCTTTCTTGGGCTTTCCAAAGTGCTTTCTGATCACTCTACGATCTTTTCTTCATTGGAAGGAATGGAGGAGGTTGTCCATGCTGAAAAATAGCATCAATTAAGCCACACACAGATAATCTTAACTGAATCACAGGGAACACAAACAAGATGTCTTATCAACAACAAACCCTCCTCTAGTTGTTTGAGTTAACTCGGCCTGATTGATAGGAGACAGACTCGTCTTTCCTAACACAATTTGCAGTGATAGATTAATGAATCTCAGCTGAGTGCTGGACTTCCCAGAGTGGACATACATTTATAGACAGCGACCCGACTGGATTGATGCAGCGGGGCGACCTCTGATGAAAACAGGCCTTTACAAATAGGGTGACGATGTGTGTTTGTTTGTGCGGGCCGGGGGTCAATGTCAGGGCAGAGATGAGTGATTTAGACAATATCACTTACTGACACAAGGATCAGCACTAGAGTGTTTGGGAGAGGACATAATCTTGCCTGTCAATCCTTTTTGCGCTGGGTAGAAAGGGTCAATATGAGATCAGTGATGAATGTGTTCTCACTAGACACTGTTAACGGTCAATCATCTCCTCTCTAGTGTTTTCATTGACGGGGTGAGAGTGCCAAACAGACACTGGAGTGATTAACAACCGCCATTTTGAAATGAGAAGCATGTGCGTCCTGAAATGATACATCAGCTATAAAGATTAATTACTCTTTCTTGAAAGCTTTCAAATGCTTTTATGGCAAACGTAGACAGGCCGAACAGCAAGGTCAGCTTTGTATGGTAGGAAGGTAGGGAAGATTCTGGCTCAACATACTAATTCCACAGGCAGCAGAAGCAAACCTGCATCTTATTTCTCTCTCTCTCATCCAAGCCAGAATGAATTTTCACATGCAATTCCACACAGTCTCCTTCAGTATGCAAGTAATAAGGAATTGTGGGGATGTGGCTATTTATGGCTCCAAACACAAACGCTGTAACCTAATGAGGCTATTGTAACCGAATGCTGAAAATCTTGAAATGTATTCATTACTCAAAGTTCATATTGGTTATTTTATGTTTACATATACTGGCAATACTACAGTAGATGCAGTAATTTCATTAATAGATAAACCTGGACAGCCACCTAATACTAGAGGACATGTCTTTTTTTACTTGTTCTTGTATGTGACTTTGACAGAGCAAGATGGAGGACAGAGAGAAGGGACTGCGAGAGGGGGCGGGGCTTGTCTGCCTGTCACCCTGATTGATTGGGCAGATTGTGGGGTTTCATTAGGACTCTAAACACACGCCCACTGTGAGATCAGTAGGGAGGAGGTGTTGCTCGTTCCTCAATACAATCACAATCACTGAAGAATGCTCAGGCTATTTATGATAGACGGACCCTGCAAATGAACCCCTGGGGTTTGCGGTCTGATACAGTGTTAGTATGCATACAGTCCCGTGTTTTCCTAGCTTGCGATATTATAACCACTGCTCGCATGCACATATTACATCAGTAGAGCTCTGTGGGTTATTTCTATCACACTTTAAATGGTCTGATGTTCTACCAACCACACATTTAAAGGCTTAGTTCACCCAAAAATGAAAATTCCGTCATTAATTACTCACCCTCATGTCGTTCCAAACCAGTAAGACCTTCGTTCATCTTCAGAGCACAAATTAAGATATTTTTGATAAAATCCAAGACTAACACTTTCAAGGCCCAGAAAGGTAATAAAAACATTGTTAAAATAGTCCATGTGACTCCAGGGGGTCAACCTTAGTTTTATGAAGTGACGAGAATACATTTTGTGCTCAAAAACAAAGTCACATGGACTATTTTAACGATGTTTTTACTACCTTTCTGGGCCTTGAAAGTGTTAATTAAATAGCTGTCTATGGAGGGGTCAGAGAGCTCTCGGATTTCATCAAAAATATCTTCATTTGTGTTCTGAAGATGAACGAAGGTCTTACGGGTTTGGAACGACATGAGGGTGAGTAATTAATGACAGAATTTTCATTTTTGGGTGAACTGTCCCTTTAAAGCTTGAGGAAAGGATGAACATCACACATCACCCGACCGACAGAGTAGGTTTTTTATTTTATTTTCCACTGATTAGTGGATTTCAATTAACCCTGCTATAGAGCTGCATTTTATTACGGGTATTTCAAATGATCCGAGGTCCGCATGGCCCTTCCTGTGTGAACAGGCAGGAATAACACTGCCCGAGAGATGTTCCTCTGTGTCTTTCTCTCTCTGTGACTCTACACCTGACAAGCTGCAGTGCTAGAGATAACACACTGCTTAATACACAACCCACACTGAGACTCAACCGCTCAAATTGATGCTTCTTTACCACAAACCGCCTCATCCTCTGTCGGATTCTGACCCTGACCGACGACACAAATACAATATACTCTGCTGGAGAAGAGTTTATATAGTTTAGTAAACCAGCTGGTAAATAGCCAACCCATACAGAGCAACCAGGAGAGACACACTTTTCACTGATCTTCCATCCAATCTTAATTAATATGCTCTGTTGCTGTTTTGTTCTAATGGACTTTTTACATTAGTCAACATCATAGTATGGATATTGAGCAGCATTTTAATACACATGGGACACATTCTCCACCTTCCCTTAATGACATTGCATATAAAAATTAGGAATTAGAATAAGTAATTAAATAATTTTCAAATAATAAAGCAAGCATGAAATGGTATTCATGACTTCTGTAATATTACATATGTGATAATGCATATTAACTTTAATTCTATTTTGATATTCTGTTCTGTTTCCTTTAGTTCATGTTTTCCTGCTCTGTTTAGTTTCGGTTTCCTTGGTTTCTGACCATGTCCATGTTAGTTTCTATGGTTATTATAATCATCAGCTGTGTCTTATTTAGTTCATTGTTATCTCCTACATATATACTCCCTGTTCAGTTCAGTCCTTTGTCGGTTATTGTCTTTTTGTAATGTGTTTATCTCCTGCGTTCATTATTAAAGTCAATTTTGAATATTCCTATGTCGTGCGTGTTGCTTACTACACTGACACGTTACAATGAAACACAATATTCAGTGGAAAACCTAACAAGATTTGACTGGATCGTGAAAAGCTGGTTATGACATTAGTGGACAATATTAAAAGAAGCAGCATTCAGGCAATTCCCATACACACACACACACACACACACACACACACACACAGTGTTGTCTTTTGTATATATATATATATATTAATAATATAATATAATTTTACTATAATTACTATAATTTACTATAATTATAAAGTATAATATAATTATATTTTATAATTTTTTAAAATAAAGATTCATATATATATATTTCATGCTGTCATTAAATATGGATAGTGTAAAAGCACTGACAGTTATTTGCTTCTCTGAGCAGTGAATGTATTTACATGCACATTTGCTAAATGAACACAACACACTCAATCACAGTCTTTGTGTTGTCATCAAAGGCTTATGCTATTTCTATGCCTGTGGGCGTTTTTTTTTTCATGTTTCATGTTTTTTTTTTTCATGTTTCAAGTGGCATGTGAAGCGCTCATACATAGGCTGTTTCCTAAAAACAAACAAACATGCACACACACACACACACACACACACATAACGATTTACACAAATATGTGGCCCTTCTCCTCAGCCTACGGCTGTCAGTGCTGACTGGTGAAGTCAGAGGCTGCACTACCTTAAAATAACACAGCAATACTCTGGATAAACACAACAGAGGCGAGTATTTCAGGAGTAGAGGACAGAAGCTGAAAGCTGCCATTGGGTCATTCTTTGATCGCTCATCTATGAAACAAAAATAAACCAGAACACAATTTCAGTTAACCATTACACTGCCAGATTACTCTGTCTTTCCTTTCTGCATTCCAATTCTTATTTAAAGGGGTAGTTCACCCAAAATTAGCATTGTCATTATTTACTTACAGTTTTTCTCAATCGCTTTGGCTCAATTCTCGAATGAGACTTTTATTTCTCAAAACAACAAGTTCAGGTCTCTGAACATTTAGTTTCTTGTTCACATCAAAGTTGGATTTCTTATTGATTTAAGCAATTTTCATGTGTTTTGGCACGTGTGCAAAAGAGTAAGTACAATTGTTTACAATTTGCACAACAACTAAATGCACATGGCTTGTTGATCAAAACTGATGAGTAGATTTTCAGTGAAACTGTCAAACTATTCACAACTTATAAACATTCTTTCATCGTGTGAGCCTCCACATGCAAAATGATCCATTCAGTGATCAAAATCTGTTAGACAAGCATGTATATTCCATAAATACCTACGACTTTTTATACATAACAATATTGTGAAGGTAAATCTGAAAAGCACAACATACCATAGATATGTATAAATACATAATCAAATCAAAAACGTGGAATATGTAACAATCTATCTGTACATTCTACATACATAGGACTGCACATCAACCTCATGCTGGTGGCAGAGCAGCAGTATTTAGCTAAATCAAGCAGATTTTTTCCCCCAGTGCATTGCAAGGGAAAACATCAGATGTGATGTTGATGAAAATCTTTGGCCAGACCAACAGGAACGAACAGGAACTTGTCCACCAAGAATAATTTTGTTTTGTTTTGTGTTTTGTTTTTCATAGATGGCATTTTGTGATAAATTTCTGTTTAGTATGTGAGTTACTGTAACATATATAACATTTAAAATTGAAATGAGAAATTACAGTAAAATGAACAAGTTTTCAGTTTTTATGTTACACATTTTTATAAAAGAAATGTACTGTATAAATCTTTTTCTGTGTACTACAGTACTAACTCTTTGCAGTAAATCTTCACCTACTGTAAACTTTGTAACATTTTTGTACAGTACAATAAGTACTCAGTGTCGTCAAAAATGTAGAACATGCATGAAATTTGTATATAACAATAATTTCCACGCTTTGACTGCCATGGTGAAAAAACATCTAAACATTTTGACCAGTCTGGCTCACACGATGATAAAAACACTTTCTATTTTGGTGGCATTAGCCAATTTACTGACACAAAAACTAGGTTTTGAAGCATGAATTAAATGTTTTGGGTGAGTAACTACATTTTGTAGACGTGCAATAGAGATCTGATATTTAAGTGAACAGTTCTGACAATTGAACTTACAGTTTAGAGAATGGTAAAACTGTTTCAAGAAATGTGCCAAAGCGATTGAGAAAAACTGTAATGTCTTCATAAATTCGTTATAAATATAGAAAAATAACAGAATACAGGTTTAGAACATGGTTAATTGGGAAATGGTGAGTATAATAATGACATGAATAAGGATTATAGAGAGATTTATAAGCCATTGGCATATTCATATAAAAAGCTTCACCTCATGCCATTATCTGTATTACAGTTGTAAACATCTGAGCTCAGTTATCACTAAATAAATAAATAATCTGTCTGCCTCTAAAATATAAGACTTTATATGACAGACAGACAGACAGACAGACAGATAGACAGATAGACAGATAGACAGATAGACAGATAGATAGATAGATAGATAGATAGATAGATAGATAGATAGATAGATAGATAGATAGATAGATAGATAGATTTTGTTTTTATCCAGACATATCACATAAAACTACACACCGTAGGTATGTCTGATAAAGCTCACTGCTAAAGTTTGGACTGAGAATGTGGTAATTTAGGAAACTGAAATCCAATTTCAATTTACGTCATAGGAAATAGTTGTCTGTTTGGAAGTTCCTAACCAACTGAATTGAATTTACCCAAGCTGGCACACAGAATTCCATTATTAATTACAGATTTGGACTTTCAGAGTTTTGAAATAGGTTTAGCAAAGTATGGTAGTAGACGTATAAAACGCAATAGAAAACTGTCATTGAGTAATAGTGCAGCCTAGTAGTGCTGTGACTAAATGACATTTTTGTGCCTGTATAACGGTAGAGTATGTGCAGTAATTTTTCAAGAATCTAGGTTTGAATCGAGCCAGACCTCCCATGAGCCGTTTTTCTGCTTCCATTCACTCTTTCCTCATCCCCATTTCCCTCTCTCTCCCGCTCTGTGCTGTGCAGGTAATCCATCTTCTGAGACCCTAGACCCAAATCTTCAGTTCTGAGAGTGTTCTCTGCCTCTCCTCTCGCTTCTCGTTTCCCTCACATTCCCCTCAGCTCAAGGTTACTGTGCTCTGTAGTGCTGTTCACAAACCCTGCAACTAATTACTTCAACTTGAGATGTAGAAAGATAGGACAGGAAAACACAGAGAGCGAGAAAATGAAGAGAAAAAGCTTGATATACAGAGAAAAGAGAGCAAAAGGGAACAAGAAAGAGGTATGTGGGTCTTAAAAGTGATCTGCCACCTTAATGTAGCTTAATGGAAATTACTGACAAATAAATTGGACAAAATTGGAGTTTAGTGGCTTTTAGTCCATGTCTATTAGCATTAAATTAATCTTTATGCTAGTCTAATCCTAAACATTGCAAAAGCATTTACTTGGCAGATATATAGGTTGTTGTTTTTTCCTTCAGGAAAACAGACCCTAAGTATAAAAAAATCTAAATTTACATCTATCTAATAAAATGCTCTTTAAAATTAAAATGTCATTGCTCCTATACTACCTGCCTCTGATTAGCATTATAAAGTAGAAAAAAATAATACCTCATGGTTGTGAAACAAGTATAAGTCTGCTATTAACAAGCCATTTGAAATGTCCCGCCCCCAACTTCTTGTTTCAATAATGAAATATGTCAGCACAAGAAAGAATAATCTAACATCAATTAATTTCATGTGTCTTGAAACCAGTAAAGTAGCATTAACTAAATAATACAAAAGCATATCTTTGCACCTTTCTGTTTAATACTTCATTTAGTGCAATACATTTTTAATGTGTATATTTCTACGGGTAAATCAGGTAATTCTGATGTGTGTGAGTGTGTGTGTGTGTTTGTGTGTGTGTGTATGTATGTATGTACACACATACATACATGCATTTGTATTTATATTAATTAATTTCTTAATTTTTGCTTCACATATAAGGTGGGATTTGAACGGATTGAAACGTCGGATTTGAACAACATTCAACCATGACGTGAACGTAACCAATGAGACATATTAAAGCCTACAATATTATAATGTTACAGCAGCCTTTTACCAAGAAAAGGTTCTATTGATGTAAAGGCAGTGTTAATTCTCTGTGTATATGTGTGTGATGAACCTGACTGTGTGTGTTGGTAGGTACTGGTCCACTGGTGCATGCAATAGAGATGAAATGGGCAAGGTGACATTGTCCTGACATCCCACAAAGCGCTGCGCTACATCATAATTTGGACACGTGCTAGAGATCATCTGGAGGTTAATTCAGTTCTTTATTCATAAAAACGAGCTACTCTGTTCCTCTACTACTGTATGACCTCCAGCAAATCATAATATCACCTTAAACTTTCACTAACCTGTCTACATGTCAAAAACCAAGAAGGGCAAATAAACACTGTGCGCATTTAACCCTTCCATTTTGTCCTTGCAAATCTATTTTAGACACAACCATGGATGATCAGATCTAAATATTCAAGTTCTTCCCATTTGTTGTATAATTTAAGATTTTACAGAACCAAAGGCATTTTATCTCACATACACAAAGCAGTTGCATAGAACACTCCAACATTCACACTCATTCACATAACACTCATATGCACACCAAATGCTTTCACATACACAGAAAACACTATCATATACAATCAATTTAAAATTCACTAATTCATCTCTTAGGCATCTTATTTAGTAGTCTTATGTCATGCTCTGACCCTTATGCACAGGCAACCCGAACTTTAATCAGCCTCAAGTCAACTCAATACGTAATAGGGTGTAACATTTCAAACCAAAATGGCTGCTATACTCTCCCTGTTATCAAGGTATGGCCACATAACAGTAGCATTTAAAAGTCAACAATATGGCTTTTCTATAAACACTTTTATTTTATGTGATGGTGTGGACATGCTATGCTTAAAAGAAACAGCTGCTGCATCTGAAATCGCATACTTCCCTACTATATAGTAGGCGAAAAACAGTATGTGACAAAAGACGTACAGTATGTATGAATTCACAGTACTCATAAAAGAGTGCAAAAAGTACCTGGATGACCTACTATTTCCGGTGATTACTATCCTATGAGGTTGCAGGAGAGGGTTTGTGAAAGGAAGTGAAGCAACGCAACTGATGCTGGTAGGTCATGTGATAATGACATCATGGCGAATTACACTCATACTATATAGAGCATACTTTTTAGCAGTCGCGAAGTAATTACTTACTCAAAATAAGTACCTACTCAAGAGAATATGAGATTTTGGATGCAGACAAAAATTTTGACTACTAAATGAACTTACTACCTTTTAAACATGGCTGCTCTGATGATTCCGATGATGTCACTTTCTCTTGATTATACTATTTAAAATGACCGCGCACAATTATTTGAGGTAAATAAGTTGAGCGATGGGGTAAAACTCACAGAGACAGACATTAATTTAAATATTAAAATTAATTTTTAAATAAATGTGATTGATTTAGTGTGAATATGAAAACTAATATGCTTTTTATTGTGTTATAAACTCTTCTATCTTTAAAAATGGCTTATATTTTATTGGAAAGGTAGTTTTTATCTGTTTACTTTTTCAAGACAAACCCCCCCAGCCAAGCTGGCCACCATTAGATCAGCTGGAATGTCAGAAAACAATAGAAAGCTCCAGTAAAATTCATCTCTGCTGATCTAACACCATCTTCGGTTGTTTCTTCCTGTCCTCCTGACCTTTACGGTGCCCTCGTCATTCACAGCATAATTAACTCAGCTTTTCTCCCAGTCTGCACTGCACCAGTCTCACTCATCCTCTTAACCTTGTTGATTTTGCAGAGGAATGCACTTAAACCTCTTGTAAAACATGGCATTTTAGAATGAATGACTCCATCTGTTTTCTTTTTCCCCGTCTCTTTGTGTCAAAAGGTGTGCGTTTCCCTTGAACTCAACCAAACGATGGAGCCCCTCCGTCAAGATTCTCTGTCTGATCATCTCTTTGAATTCCTTGAGATGATTAAATGCCATGCCAAAAACACTAGTAAGTAAAGTGCCTAGAGATGCTTTTTTTAAAAATTATTTTAAAATATGGGGTTTTAGCCTTTTTTAGTCAAACAACATAGAGACCATTAATAATTCAAAGAAAAGCTTCTCTATTTATTGCCATGGAGGAGACCATGTCTTCTATATTAGATATAGACAAATGGACAAAACGACAAAAAGACAAAAAGACAAAAAGACAAAAAAAGATTTCCTGAATGAAAAAACAATGATTCCACGACAGCAAAAGAACAGTGTTAACATTTTAGGGAAAATATAAGAAGGTTGAAAATGTTAAAAAGGATGTAAACCCAAATAATAGGGAGAAATAAATTAATATAATACACAATATAGAGGGATAAATAGATGGAAGAAAGGAAAGCCCAATCACAATCCATTATGCAAATAAATGTAAGAAAGAAGACCAATTACAATTCCTTATGCAAATATAGTAAGTGCAATGCTTAGTCAATTGAAGATTTTCAATCTTAATTTTGAAAATATAAAGAATGAATTACATAAAATATAAAAATATAATCTAAATTCATTTAAACAAACAAACAAATAAATAAATATTTTAATAGATAAGTGGTTAGTATGGAAGCTTGTTTCAGCCACAGAATAAAAAAATTAAAAAGGTAATTCTGACTTTATATCTCACAATTCTGACTTTATAACTCACAATTCTGACTTTATATCACACAATTCTGACTTTATAACTCGCAATTCTGACTTTATATCACACAATTCTGACTTTATAACTCGCAATTCTGACTTTATATCTCACAATTCTGACTTTATATCACACAATTCTGACTTTATATCACACAATTCTGACTTTATATCTCACAATTCTGACTTTATATCTCACAATTCTGACTTTATAACTCACAATTCTGACTTTATATCACACAATTCTGACTTTATATCACACAATTCTGACTTTATATCTCACAATTCTGACTTTATATCTCACAATTCTGACTTTATATCTCACAATTCTGACTTTATATCACACAATTCTGACTTTATATCTCACAATTCTGACTTTATATCTCACAATTCTGACTTTATATCACACAATTCTGACTTTATATCTCACAATTCTGACTTTATATCTCGCAATTCTGACTTTATATCTCCCAATTCTGACTTTATCACTCGCAATTCTGACTTTATATCTCCCAATTCTGACTTTATAACTCGCAATTCTGACTTTATATCACACAATTCTGACTTTATATCTCACAATTCTGACTTTATATCTCACAATTCTGACTTTATCACTCGCAATTCTGACTTTATATCTCCCAATTCTGACTTTATCACTCGCAATTCTGACTTTATATCTCACAATTCTGACTTTATAACTCACAATTCTGACTTTATATCTCACAATTCTGACTTTAAAACTCGCAATTCGGACTTTATATCACACAATTCTGACTTTATATCACACAATTCTGACTTTATAACTCACAATTCTGACTTTATATCTCACAATTCTGACTTTATATCACACAATTCTGACTTTATAACTCACAATTCTGACATTATATCACACAATTCTGACTTTATAACTCACAATTCTGACTTTATATCACACAATTCTGACTTTATATCACACAATTCTGACTTTATATCTCACAATTCTGACTTTATATCTCACAATTCTGACTTTATATCACACAATTCTGACTTTATATCTCGCAATTCTGACTTTATATCTCCCAATTCTGACTTTATCACTCGCAATTCTGACTTTATATCTCCCAATTCTGACTTTATAACTCGCAATTCTGACTTTATATCACACAATTCTGACTTTATAACTCACAATTCTGACTTTATAACTCGCAATTCTGACTTTAAAACTCGCAATTCTGACTTTATATCACACAATTCTGACTTTATAACTCGCCATTCTGACTTTATATCTCACAATTCTGACTTTATATCACACAATTCTGACTTTATAACTCGCAATTCTGACTTTATATCACACAATTCTGACTTTATAACTCACAATTCTGACTTTATAACTCGCAATTCTGACTTTAAAACTCGCAATTCTGACTTTATATCACACAATTCTGACTTTATATCACACAATTCTGACTTTATATCACACAATTCTGACTTTATATCTCACAATTCTGACTTTATATCTCACAATTCTGACTTTATAACTCACAATTCTGACTTTATATCTCACAATTCTGACTTTATATCTCACAATTCTGACTTTATATCTCACAATTCTGACTTTATATCACACAATTCTGACTTTATATCTCACAATTCTGACTTTATATCACACAATTCTGACTTTATATCTCACAATTCTGACTTTATATCTCACAATTCTGACTTTATATCTCACAATTCTGACTTTATATCACACAATTCTGACTTTATATCTCACAATTCTGACTTTATATCTCACAATTCTGACTTTATATCTCACAATTCTGACTTTATATCACACAATTCTGACTTTATATCTCACAATTCTGACTTTATCACTCGCAATTCTGACTTTATATCTCCCAATTCTGACTTTATCACTCGCAATTCTGACTTTATATCTCCCAATTCTGACTTTATAACTCGCAATTCTGACTTTATATCACACAATTCTGACTTTATATCTCACAATTCTGACTTTATATCTCACAATTCTGACTTTATCACTCGCAATTCTGACTTTATATCTCCCAATTCTGACTTTATCACTCGCAATTCTGACTTTATATCTCACAATTCTGACTTTATAACTCACAATTCTGACTTTATATCTCACAATTCTGACTTTAAAACTCGCAATTCGGACTTTATATCACACAATTCTGACTTTATATCACACAATTCTGACTTTATAACTCACAATTCTGACTTTATATCTCACAATTCTGACTTTATATCACACAATTCTGACTTTTTAACTCACAATTCTGACATTATATCACACAATTCTGACTTTATAACTCACAATTCTGACTTTATATCACACAATTCTGACTTTATATCACACAATTCTGACTTTATATCTCACAATTCTGACTTTATATCTCACAATTCTGACTTTATATCACACAATTCTGACTTTATATCTCGCAATTCTGACTTTATATCTCACAATTCTGACTTTATCACTCGCAATTCTGACTTTATATCTCCCAATTCTGACTTTATCACTCGCAATTCTGACTTTATATCACACAATTCTGACTTTATATCACACAATTCTGACTTTATATCTCGCAATTCTGACTTTATATCTCACAATTCTGACTTTATCACTCGCAATTCTGACTTTATATCTCCCAATTCTGACTTTATAACTCGCAATTCTGACTTTATATCACACAATTCTGACTTTATAACTCGCAATTCTGACTTTATAACTCGCAATTCTGACTTTATATCTCACAATTCTGACTTTATATCACACAATTCTGACTTTATAACTCACAATTCTGACTTTATATCTCACAATTCTGACTTTATAACTCGCAATTCGGACTTTATATCTCACAATTCTGACTTTATATCTCACAATTCTGACTTTATATCACACAATTCTGACTTTATATCTCACAATTCTGACTTTATATCTCGCAATTCTGACTTTATATCTCCCAATTCTGACTTTATCACTCGCAATTCTGATTTTATATCTCCCAATTCTGACTTTATATCACACAATTCTGACTTTATATCTCACAATTCTGACTTTATATCTCACAATTCTGACTTTATATCTCACAATTCTGACTTTATATCTCACAATTCTGACTTTATAACTCACAATTCTGACTTTATATCTCGCAATTCTGACTTTATATCACACAATTCTGACTTTATATCTCACAATTCTGACTTTATATCTCACAATTCTGACTTTATCACTCACAATTCTGACTTTATATCTCCCAATTCTGACTTTATCACTCGCAATTCTGACTTTATATCTCACAATTCTGACTTTATAACTCACAATTCTGACTTTATATCTCACAATTCTGACTTTAAAACTCGCAATTCGGACTTTATATCACACAATTCTGACTTTATATCACACAATTCTGACTTTATAACTCACAATTCTGACTTTATATCTCACAATTCTGACTTTATATCACACAATTCTGACTTTATAACTCACAATTCTGACATTATATCACACAATTCTGACTTTATAACTCACAATTCTGACTTTATATCACACAATTCTGACTTTATATCACACAATTCTGACTTTATATCTCACAATTCTGACTTTATATCTCACAATTCTGACTTTATATCACACAATTCTGACTTTATATCTCGCAATTCTGACTTTATATCTCCCAATTCTGACTTTATCACTCGCAATTCTGACTTTATATCTCCCAATTCTGACTTTATAACTCGCAATTCTGACTTTATATCACACAATTCTGACTTTATAACTCACAATTCTGACTTTATAACTCGCAATTCTGACTTTAAAACTCGCAATTCTGACTTTATATCACACAATTCTGACTTTATAACTCGCCATTCTGACTTTATATCTCACAATTCTGACTTTATATCACACAATTCTGACTTTATAACTCGCAATTCTGACTTTATATCACACAATTCTGACTTTATAACTCACAATTCTGACTTTATAACTCGCAATTCTGACTTTAAAACTCGCAATTCTGACTTTATATCACACAATTCTGACTTTATATCACACAATTCTGACTTTATATCACACAATTCTGACTTTATATCTCACAATTCTGACTTTATATCTCACAATTCTGACTTTATAACTCACAATTCTGACTTTATATCTCACAATTCTGACTTTATATCTCACAATTCTGACTTTATATCTCACAATTCTGACTTTATATCACACAATTCTGACTTTATATCTCACAATTCTGACTTTATATCACACAATTCTGACTTTATATCTCACAATTCTGACTTTATATCTCACAATTCTGACTTTATATCTCACAATTCTGACTTTATATCACACAATTCTGACTTTATATCTCACAATTCTGACTTTATATCTCACAATTCTGACTTTATATCTCACAATTCTGACTTTATATCACACAATTCTGACTTTATATCTCACAATTCTGACTTTATCACTCGCAATTCTGACTTTATATCTCCCAATTCTGACTTTATCACTCGCAATTCTGACTTTATATCTCCCAATTCTGACTTTATAACTCGCAATTCTGACTTTATATCACACAATTCTGACTTTATATCTCACAATTCTGACTTTATATCTCACAATTCTGACTTTATCACTCGCAATTCTGACTTTATATCTCCCAATTCTGACTTTATCACTCGCAATTCTGACTTTATATCTCACAATTCTGACTTTATAACTCACAATTCTGACTTTATATCTCACAATTCTGACTTTAAAACTCGCAATTCGGACTTTATATCACACAATTCTGACTTTATATCACACAATTCTGACTTTATAACTCACAATTCTGACTTTATATCTCACAATTCTGACTTTATATCACACAATTCTGACTTTTTAACTCACAATTCTGACATTATATCACACAATTCTGACTTTATAACTCACAATTCTGACTTTATATCACACAATTCTGACTTTATATCACACAATTCTGACTTTATATCTCACAATTCTGACTTTATATCTCACAATTCTGACTTTATATCACACAATTCTGACTTTATATCTCGCAATTCTGACTTTATATCTCACAATTCTGACTTTATCACTCGCAATTCTGACTTTATATCTCCCAATTCTGACTTTATCACTCGCAATTCTGACTTTATATCACACAATTCTGACTTTATATCACACAATTCTGACTTTATATCTCGCAATTCTGACTTTATATCTCACAATTCTGACTTTATCACTCGCAATTCTGACTTTATATCTCCCAATTCTGACTTTATCACTCGCAATTCTGACTTTATATCTCCCAATTCTGACTTTATAACTCGCAATTCTGACTTTATATCACACAATTCTGACTTTATAACTCGCAATTCTGACTTTATAACTCGCAATTCTGACTTTATATCTCACAATTCTGACTTTATATCACACAATTCTGACTTTATAACTCACAATTCTGACTTTATATCTCACAATTCTGACTTTATAACTCGCAATTCGGACTTTATATCACACAATTCTGACTTTATGTCACACAATTCTGACTTTATAACTCACAATTCTGACTTTATATCACACAATTCTGACTTTATATCACACAATTCTGACTTTATAACTCACAATTCTGACTTTATATCACACAATTCTGACTTTATATCACACAATTCTGACTTTATAACTCACAATTCTGACTTTATATCTCACAATTCTGACTTTAAAACTCGCAATTCGGACTTTATATCACACAATTCTGACTTTATATCACAATTCTGACTTTATAACTCACAATTCTGACTTTATATCTCACAATTCTGACTTTATAACTCACAATTCTGACTTTATATCTCACAATTCTGACTTTATATCTCACAATTCTGACTTTATATCTCACAATTCTGACTTTATATCTCACAATTCTGAATTTATATCTCACAATTCTGACTTTATAACTCACAATTCTGACTTTATATCACACAATTCTGACTTTATATCTCACAATTCTGACTTTATATCACACAATTCTGACTTTATATCTCACAATTCTGACTTTATATCTCACAATTCTGACTTTATCACTCGCAATTCTGACTTTATATCTCCCAATTCTGACTTTATCACTCGCAATTCTGACTTTATATCACACAATTCTGACTTTATATCTCCCAATTCTGACTTTATAACTCGCAATTCTGACTTTATATCACCCAATTCTGACTTTATAACTCGCAATTCTGACTTTATATCACACAATTCTGACTTTATATCTCACAATTCTGACTTTATATCTCACAATTCTGACTTTATATCTCACAATTCTGAATTTATATCTCACAATTCTGACTTTATAACTCACAATTCTGACTTTATATCACACAATTCTGACTTTATATCTCACAATTCTGACTTTATATCACACAATTCTGACTTTATATCTCACAATTCTGACTTTATATCTCCCAATTCTGACTTTATATCTCACAATTCTGACTTTATATCTCACAATTC
Source organism: Coreius guichenoti (assembly GCA_039654105.1). Taxonomy (NCBI): domain Eukaryota; kingdom Metazoa; phylum Chordata; class Actinopteri; order Cypriniformes; family Gobionidae; genus Coreius; species Coreius guichenoti. The sequence goes on along the minus strand of CM077177.1, from coordinate 12,869,495 downwards.
TGACTTTATCACTCGCAATTCTGACTTTATATCACACAATTCTGACTTTATATCTCACAATTCTGACTTTATATCTCGCAATTCTGACTTTATATCTCCCAATTCTGACTTTATCACTCGCAATTCTGACTTTATATCTCCCAATTCTGACTTTATAACTCGCAATTCTGACTTTATATCACACAATTCTGACTTTATATCTCACAATTCTGACTTTATATCTCACAATTCTGACTTTATCACTCGCAATTCTGACTTTATATCTCCCAATTCTGACTTTATCACTCGCAATTCTGACTTTATATCTCACAATTCTGACTTTATAACTCACAATTCTGACTTTATATCTCACAATTCTGACTTTAAAACTCGCAATTCGGACTTTATATCACACAATTCTGACTTTATATCACACAATTCTGACTTTATATCACACAATTCTGACTTTATAACTCACAATTCTGACTTTATATCTCACAATTCTGACTTTATATCACACAATTCTGACTTTATAACTCACAATTCTGACATTATATCACACAATTCTGACTTTATAACTCACAATTCTGACTTTATATCACACAATTCTGACTTTATATCACACAATTCTGACTTTATATCTCACAATTCTGACTTTATATCTCACAATTCTGACTTTATATCACACAATTCTGACTTTATATCTCGCAATTCTGACTTTATATCTCCCAATTCTGACTTTATCACTCGCAATTCTGACTTTATATCTCCCAATTCTGACTTTATAACTCGCAATTCTGACTTTATATCACACAATTCTGACTTTATAACTCACAATTCTGACTTTATAACTCGCAATTCTGACTTTAAAACTCGCAATTCTGACTTTATATCACACAATTCTGACTTTATAACTCGCCATTCTGACTTTATATCTCACAATTCTGACTTTATATCACACAATTCTGACTTTATAACTCGCAATTCTGACTTTATATCACACAATTCTGACTTTATAACTCACAATTCTGACTTTATAACTCGCAATTCTGACTTTAAAACTCGCAATTCTGACTTTATATCACATAATTCTGACTTTATAACTCGCCATTCTGACTTTATATCTCACAATTCTGACTTTATATCACACAATTCTGACTTTATATCACACAATTCTGACTTTATATCTCACAATTCTGACTTTATATCTCACAATTCTGACTTTATAACTCACAATTCTGACTTTATATCACACAATTCTGACTTTATATCACACAATTCTGACTTTATATCACACAATTCTGACTTTATAACTCGCCATTCTGACTTTATATCTCACAATTCTGACTTTATATCACACAATTCTGACTTTATATCACCCAATTCTGACTTTATATCTCCCAATTCTGACTTTATATCTCCCAATTCTGACTTTATAACTCGCAATTCTGACTTTATATCACCCAATTCTGACTTTATAACTCACAATTCTGACTTTATATCTCACAATTCTGACTTTAAAACTCGCAATTCGGACTTTATATCACACAATTCTGACTTTATATCACACAATTCTGACTTTATAACTCACAATTCTGACTTTATATCTCACAATTCTGACTTTATATCACACAATTCTGACTTTTTAACTCACAATTCTGACATTATATCACACAATTCTGACTTTATAACTCACAATTCTGACTTTATATCACACAATTCTGACTTTATATCACACAATTCTGACTTTATATCTCACAATTCTGACTTTATATCTCACAATTCTGACTTTATATCACACAATTCTGACTTTATATCTCGCAATTCTGACTTTATATCTCACAATTCTGACTTTATCACTCGCAATTCTGACTTTATATCTCCCAATTCTGACTTTATCACTCGCAATTCTGACTTTATATCACACAATTCTGACTTTATATCACACAATTCTGACTTTATATCTCGCAATTCTGACTTTATATCTCACAATTCTGACTTTATCACTCGCAATTCTGACTTTATATCTCCCAATTCTGACTTTATCACTCGCAATTCTGACTTTATATCTCCCAATTCTGACTTTATAACTCGCAATTCTGACTTTATATCACACAATTCTGACTTTATAACTCGCAATTCTGACTTTATAACTCGCAATTCTGACTTTATATCTCACAATTCTGACTTTATATCACACAATTCTGACTTTATAACTCACAATTCTGACTTTATATCTCACAATTCTGACTTTATAACTCGCAATTCGGACTTTATATCACACAATTCTGACTTTATGTCACACAATTCTGACTTTATAACTCACAATTCTGACTTTATATCACACAATTCTGACTTTATATCACACAATTCTGACTTTATAACACAATTCTGACTTTATATCACACAATTCTGACTTTATATCACACAATTCTGACTTTATAACTCACAATTCTGACTTTATATCTCACAATTCTGACTTTAAAACTCGCAATTCGGACTTTATATCACACAATTCTGACTTTATATCACACAATTCTGACTTTATAACTCACAATTCTGACTTTATATCTCACAATTCTGACTTTATAACTCACAGTTCTGACTTTATATCTCACAATTCTGACTTTATATCTCACAATTCTGACTTTATATCTCACAATTCTGAATTTATATCTCACAATTCTGACTTTATAACTCACAATTCTGACTTTATATCACACAATTCTGACTTTATATCTCACAATTCTGACTTTATATCACACAATTCTGACTTTATATCTCACAATTCTGACTTTATATCTCACAATTCTGACTTTATCACTCGCAATTCTGACTTTATATCTCCCAATTCTGACTTTATCACTCGCAATTCTGACTTTATATCACACAATTCTGACTTTATATCTCCCAATTCTGACTTTATAACTCGCAATTCTGACTTTATATCACCCAATTCTGACTTTATAACTCGCAATTCTGACTTTATATCACACAATTCTGACTTTATATCTCCCAATTCTGACTTTATAACTCGCAATTCTGACTTTATATCACCCAATTCTGACTTTATCACTCGCAATTCTGACTTTATATCACACAATTCTGACTTTATATCTCCCAATTCTGACTTTATAACTCGCAATTCTGACTTTATATCACCCAATTCTGACTTTATAACTCACAATTCTGACTTTATATCACACAATTCTGACTTTATATCTCCCAATTCTGACTTTATAACTCGCAATTCTGACTTTATATCACCCAATTCTGACTTTATCACTCGCAATTCTGACTTTATATCACACAATTCTGACTTTATATCACACAATTCTGACTTTATATCACACAATTCTGACTTTATATCTCACAATTCTGACTTTATCACTCGCAATTCTGACTTTATATCTCCCAATTCTGACTTTATCACTCCCAATTCTGACTTTATATCTCCCAATTCTGACTTTATAACTCGCAATTCTGACTTTATATCTCACAATTCTGACTTTATATCACACAATTCTGACTTTATATCTCACAATTCTGACTTTATATCTCACAATTCTGACTTTATATCACACAATTCTGACTTTATATCTCACAATTCTGACTTTATATCTCACAATTCTGACTTTATATCTCACAATTCTGAATTTATATCTCACAATTCTGACTTTATATCACCCAATTCTGACTTTATAACTCGCAATTCTGACTTTATATCACACAATTCTGACTTTATATCACACAATTCTGACTTTATATCTCCCAATTCTGACTTTATAACTCGCAATTCTGACTTTATATCACACAATTCTGACTTTATATCACACAATTCTGACTTTATATCACAATTCTGACTTTATCATATAAAGTCAGAATTGTGTGATATAAAGTCAGAATTGTGAGTTATAAAGTCAGAATTGTGAGATATAAATTCAGAATTGTGAGATATAAAGTCAGAATTGTGAGATATAAAGTCAGAATTGTGAGATATAAAGTCAGAATTCTGACTTTATATCTCACAATTCTGACTTTATATCTCACAATTCTGAATTTATATCTCACAATTCTGACTTTATAACTCACAATTCTGACTTTATATCACACAATTCTGACTTTATATCACACAATTCTGACTTTATATCTCACAATTCTGACTTTATATCTCCCAATTCTGACTTTATCACTCGCAATTCTGACTTTATATCTCCCAATTCTGACTTTATATCTCCCAATTCTGACTTTATAACTCGCAATTCTGACTTTATATCACCCAATTCTGACTTTATAACTTGCAATTCTGACTTTATATCACACAATTCTGACTTTATATCACACAATTCTGACTTTATATCACACAATTCTGACTTTATAACTCGCAATTCTGACTTTATATCATGCAATTCTGACTTTATATCTCACAATTCTGACTTTATAACTCGCAATTCTGACTTTATATCACACAATTCTGACTTTATATCACACAATTCTGACTTTATATCTCACAATTCTGACTTTATATCACACAATTCTGACTTTATATCTCACAATTCTGACTTTATCACTCGCAATTCTGACTTTATATCTCCCAATTCTGACTTTATCACTCCCAATTCTGACTTTATATCTCCCAATTCTGACTTTATAACTCGCAATTCTGACTTTATATCACACAATTCTGACTTTATAACTCGCAATTCTGACTTTATATCACACAATTCTGACTTTATATCACACAATTCTGACTTTATATCACACAATTCTGACTTTATCACTCGCAATTCTGACTTTATATCACACAATTCTGACTTTATATCACACAATTCTGACTTTATATCACACAATTCTGACTTTATATCTCACAATTCTGACTTTATCACTCGCAATTCTGACTTTATATCTCCCAATTCTGACTTTATCACTCCCAATTCTGACTTTATATCTCCCAATTCTGACTTTATAACTCGCAATTCTGACTTTATATCTCACAATTCTGACTTTATATCACACAATTCTGACTTTATATCTCACAATTCTGACTTTATATCTCACAATTCTGACTTTATATCACACAATTCTGACTTTATATCTCACAATTCTGACTTTATATCTCACAATTCTGAATTTATATCTCACAATTCTGACTTTATATCACCCAATTCTGACTTTATAACTCGCAATTCTGACTTTATATCACACAATTCTGACTTTATATCACACAATTCTGACTTTATATCTCCCAATTCTGACTTTATAACTCGCAATTCTGACTTTATATCACACAATTCTGACTTTATATCACACAATTCTGACTTTATATCACACAATTCTGACTTTATATCACAATTCTGACTTTATATCTCACAATTCTGACATTATATCACGCAATTCTGACTTTATATCACACAATTCTGACTTTATATCACACAATTCTGACTTTATATCACACAATTCTGACTTTATCACTCGCAATTCTGACTTTATATCACACAATTCTGACTTTATATCACACAATTCTGACTTTATCACTCGCAATTCTGACTTTATATCATGCAATTCTGACTTTATATCACACAATTCTGACTTTATATCACACAATTCTGACTTTATAACTCGCAATTCTGACTTTATATCACGTAATTCTGACTTTATATCACACAATTCTGACTTTATATCACACAATTCTGACTTTATAACTCACAATTCTGACTTTATATCACACAATTCTGACTTTATATCTCGCAATTCTGACTTTATATCTCACAATTGTGACTTTATATCATACAATTCTGACTTTATATCACGCAATTCTGACTTTATATCATGCAAGTCTGACTTTATATCTCACAATTCTGACTTTATAACTCGCAATTGCACATTTATATCTCGCAATTTTGAGAAAAAAAGTCAGAATTGCGAGATGTGAACTCACAATTGTGAGATAAAAAGTTGCAATTAACATTTACTTTTTTTTTTTTTTTTTTTTTTTTTTTTTAACAAATATTTGCTGTATTTTATATTCTTTTTCATCTAGTATTCTAGTGTTTTTTGCAGCCCAGGATGGATGGTCGTTTCAAAGCATCAAAGCAGAGGTCTCGAGCAACATCTACTACCTCCAAGGAGGAAACAGTCCTGTTGTTATGTGGTTGGGCAATTAAAAAAATGAGTTAGTCGGTAGGGGGGCAGGGGCCTCTTCTCAGGTTAAAAGCAGAACGAATGGCCCTCTCCACATGTGTGTAAAACCAGTGACTGCATGAGAGATCACAGAGGTGTAAAACAACAAGGGTAAAGTGGAGTTCATGCTGACTAGCACTGCTAATGAGAGATAGTTTACATATGGTTTACTGCTACTGTTTATAAATGAGCTTGGGCACATGTGTTAATAAACACTATACGCACAACAAAATTACTGTGTCACAATAATACTTGATTCTGATTGATACTACTGCTAGTTTCATGCTTCATATCATACTTTCTATATGCAATACATAATAACATAATAACTAAAATCAATATTTAATGCCCATTTATTTATGTTCAGTCATGACAACACTCAGAACGAGTTTTATGGCTCAGTATCTGGTAAGATTCAACCCTTCAGGTTGATATAAGACCCGTCCACTAGGGTGCTGACCACCATATGCCGGTTTATTTTGTGAAAATTTTTGAACACTTACACTAAAAAATAATGGGTTGTTTCAACCCAAATTTGGACAAATTAAAAATGTAATTAAAAAAATAAACCCAACAGTTGGTTTGTCCATATTTGACCCTAATTTGGGTTGAAACAACCCAGCATTTTTAGAGTGCGATAGAGGGATTCCCAAACTTTTTTGTCATCCAAACCCCTTTGGAATAAATTATTTACTTGCAATTTTAAGTTAATATTTCAACACATTCATGTTCACAGATCTCTGATCTCACTTAATGGTAACATGACATTTGATTCAAACCCCAGTTTGGGAAACACTGCCTTACTTACAGTATGCCCATACGGAAATGTAATATATGTGCATATATGAAATATCAATATATGCAATATATGCTCATACAAAGTAAAACCATATATGAAACCTATTAGAAATGGGAACAATTCCATATATTGACATAAATTTATCCCATATATTATATACACTCACCTAAAGGATTATTAGGAACACCATACTAATACTGTGTTTGACCCCCTTTCGCCTTCAGAACTGCCTTAATTCTACGTGGCATTGATTCAACAAGGTGCTGAAAGCATCCTTTAGAAATGTTGGCCCATATTGATAGGATAGCATCTTGCAGTTGATGGAGATTTGTGGGATGCACATCCAGGGCACGAAGCTCCCGTTCCACCACATCCCAAAGATGCTCTATTGGGTTGAGATCTGGTGACTGTGGGGGCCATTTTAGTACAGTGAACTCATTGTCATGTTCAAGAAACCAATTTGAAATGATTCGAGCTTTGTGACATGGTGCATTATCCTGCTGGAAGTAGCCATCAGATGATGGGTACATGGTGGTCATAAAGGGATGGACATGGTCAGAAACAATGCTCAGGTAGGCCGTGGCATTTAAACGATGCCCAATTGGCACTAAGGGGCCTAAAGTGTGCCAAGAAAACATCCCCCACACCATTACACCACCACCACCAGCCTGCACAGTGGTAACAAGGCATGATGGATCCATGTTCTCTTTCTGTTTACGCCAAATTCTGACTCTACCATCTGAATGTCTCAACAGAAATCGAGACTCATCAGACCAGGCAACATTTTTCCAGTCTTCAACTGTCCAATTTTGGTGAGCTTGTGCAAATTGTAGCCTCTTTTTCCTATTTGTAGTGGAGATGAGTGGTACCCGGTGGGGTCTTCTGCTGTTGTTGGTTGATTAGATAATTGCATTAATGAGAAATTGAACAGGTGTTCCTAATAATCCTTTAGGTGAGTGTATGTTTATGTATGTATAATACATATTTTGACATATCAGGTCTCATATATGAAATATCCTAATATGCTCATATAGAGTAAAAACATAAATCCACATATATGCACAGCTATGAAACCTATCAGAAATTAGAACAATTCCATATATTGACATATAACTCTATTCCATATATTATATATGTTCAAATTATGTGACAAATTACTGTCACTGACATGTCACTGATAAATGTTGTAGAGTCTTAGTATAGATTTTATGTATAAAACAAATGAAATTTAAAATATAAAATATTTATAATGTTACTTATTGTCAGGTGAGGCAAGGGATGAAGAAGGACTCAAGGATGCAGAGGTTAATGGGCTTTTTATTAGACTTCAAAATTAAACAAACAAACCCCTTCATGCTACACAGAACTTAGACAACATAAAAGCATTCAGCTGCTGATAGCAGCCCGCTTGAAATAAAGAAATTGGCTCTTGCACTGATGTTTGTGTTGTCCCTTTTTCCATTTATTATCCTTATTTGACTCCACAACACCATAAGAGCTACAACAAACAAACAAAACAATATCAGTATTTGCAAGGAATTCACCGAAATGAAAAGAAACAACTGACTATAACAACAACATTACAAAAATTAAGACTATAACATCAATGATAAACAACTTAAAGTTAATTATGCAAACACATATAAGCATTAAAAATAAGCATAAAAACTAAATATACGTAACTGACCTTGTGCTCCTTTTCAACCAGGTACTAAAACAGCCCAAGACAAAGATAATACAAAAATAAAACAACAAACAGAAACTAAATGTCCTATTTTTTTTTTTTTTTTTTTTACCTGGGGACCTCTGGTTGAATTGACACAGAATGACCCTAATACCACAAAAAATACTCAAGTAATTGAGGGTCATTTACTATGAACACTATCCGCATGCTACACAGAACAAAACATGAAAGTACGCGGCTGATGATGAGCACGAGCCACGTGCTAAACAAGCACACAACACACGGGCAAAAGAGTGTATACTGCCCAAGCAAAACTACATGCTCACACGAGACTAAGCGAATGCTCATACTGTACGCTCACAACAGGCGGGGAAACACATGGAGCATTAATGTCCGAAGCCTGAACCAAAACCAAACTCGGATATAGGGACATATATGTACATATATTACATTTCCGTATGGGTGTCCCATAAATAGTTTGGTGTTCCAATTTTATCGTCTGCTAGCTGTGATTCTTTAGGAACTGTTCTTCTAATATTAATTGAATTTTCATCCTTTTTTTCAGTCAGCAGAGCACAAAGGACATTACATGGCATTTAGTCAGAAATGTCATAATAAATAAATGTATGCAAAAAGCTCTGAAAAATAAAGTGGAAATTCAAGGTTTAAAAGGCCACTAAACAAACACATAAAATGCATTCAGTTGGACACAATAAAAAGACAATATGTATTTTTAACCCTTGCATTGCCATTGATTCATCAAAGGTATCTCGTGAGATTTACTGGATAACAGTTAAGAGAGCTGTGTACATACTTGCAATACTTTCTTGGTGAGCACACAATCCATACTAAGGACTGCAGCTGCGGACTGAACCCAACACATTCAACACATCAAACCATCTAGTCTCCAGAGGTACATTACACAAGTCTGTCAAAATCCTTCATACTATTTCCTCACAATGATAAAGCCAAGAGTGAACTAGCACCGCTGATCGCTGCCTTAAAATCACAGATCTGCAGAACCATCCGCTATCCTCCTTCAAGCCAGTTCTGCTTTGATCATGGAGAACTTCGATCCGGCTCGGTTCAGCTAATCCCTGTGAGATCGATTGCCCATGTTCAAGAGGGAGAACCTGATGTTTTCTCTGACTTGGTTCTGTGGTGGATTATAGGCCTTCATGCTTTGGAGGAAGTGCTGGCAGTTATTACGGGGTACAGCAACAACCTGAATAGACTCTTGAAATACAGTTTTGGTTTTCACTAAAAAACAAACCACCCACTCTGCAAATCTACAGTGGGTTTAAACATCTGCTGCATTTGGCACTGTAAAACTAGTGTTTACGGGTCATGGATGCTGTTAGACATCATACTGATCTGAGAAAGTGTTGAATTACACACAGACAAAAATCACAGTAATATTCGACAACATCTTCAGGTTGGCATTCAGCAGCAGGTGAAACGATTCAATTCTTTTTAATATTTCAGTTGTGTCTCTCCCATTTAATAAAAGTAAATAGAGAAACTATTTTAGCTTCTCCTGAGAAAAAAATGAGTTAAGCTCATTAATATCTCAAACTGTGCTTTCTGCTTTCAAAATATAAAATCAAACATTTCTCATTAATGTCTTCCAAGACCAAATAATCTTAGCTATTCTATCCATATTAATTTTACAGCTCTATATTCTCATTGTATGTGAATAAATGTCTCATTTTATTTTGCAGATTTTAATGGAAGAAATCTTTCCTCTGTGTATAAGACTTTAAAGGGGTCCTTGATTATGATTTCAGTTTTTTAACTTTAGTTAGTGTGTAATGTTGCTGTTTGAGGATAAACAACATCTGCAAAGTTACGACGCTCAAAGTTCAATGCAAAGAGAGATATTTTCTTTTACAGAAATCGATTTTTAAGGACTACAACAAACGGCTGGTAGAGACTACAACTAGCTTCTTCACGGCTTGGTGACATCACAAACACTAAAGTTCAGTAGCCCCGCCCACTGATTCGAGCTCTACAAGTAGTAGTAGGTGAATAACAGACGTGACGCTAACACTGGATCGAGCAACTAAGCGATAAACCTGCCTTTGAAGAGTTCAAAATGTTGTGGAGTGCCAAGTTGTGGAAAAACAAAGTAGCTGCATTTTGGATTTTCTATATTGGATCCGAAAAGAACGGCGCAACACACTTATGTGAGTAAAAAAGTTTTTACTGTGTCACTATTGCTTTGTTACAGATCATTTGATATGTACGGATTATGTGTACATGTCTAACCAAAATCACCCGTGACCAGTGATTCTGATATGTAATGATTCATATAGGCCTACAGTCAGATGTTTTTGTCTCAAAATTGTTTATTGTCAGTAAATCAAACCAGTGACTAAACGGTCAACTTTAAATTGTTTCTCTCAGTAGGATGAAAATAATCTGTTCTTTAAACTGTGTTAAATTATATATAGAAAGCGATCAAAGAACGTTCCCTTTACAATCTCTGGAACTGTCAATCAAGCAAAACTGATTAGAATCCAAAACTCCTGTTAGAATCAATGAATCTCTTATTTACATTGTGTTTGCACTGTTAGTTATGATAAAAGCATTCGTTAGTGTGCAGAAATCGAGTTGCAATGACGAGATCGCTGCATTCATGCACTCAACATGTCTGTGATCGGCTACAATGCTCATCACTGCAACCTTTCATCCCACCATCTAAATATAATGCTATAATCAACACTTTTCACAATGAGTAAACCTTGAGAACTCTAATAGTAAAAACGTGCTAAAAGTTTTTGAGAGAATTCCACATGTAATAGCTATTTCCATATGCAAAGACGTTAGCCAATCACAGCAGTGGGCGTTTACACTGATGTCTCACGGCAGACACGCCCCTTCAAACAGAGCGTTCAGAGCAGAGGAGTAAAAAAAAGGTTAGGAAAAATGCCTTTTATTTCTAAATTATGACCATTTTTGATGTAAAAATCATACTAACATTATAAGTGCACCTCAGGAAACATTATAAAATAATAAAATAATGCAGTTCATGACCCCTTTAATAAATGGCCTAAATAAGTCCAATACTTCTTCAAAAGATGCAAAAACCCACTGAATTCAAAGCCCAGTAAAAGCTTCAAGCTGTAATACAGCAGCACACCTTGGCCTCTGCATGAAAATAAAACCTTTCAACATTTCATACCAAAAGAGCAGGTTTTTAAGGTTAACCATTACCTGCTGTGAGATATTCAGGTGTAAAAAATAGAAATTAACGGACTGTGCTGTTGAGAATCCAAGCAATCTCAATCTATAAACAGCTTTTACTTAGATTGACTGTCAACAATCCTCCATTGTTGTAAGCAGCTATCAGGTCACATTCTGCAAAGCCACAATACATTATTCACATTCATTACCAACAAGAAGTAACCTGTGATGAGCGCACCAAATCCACCAGGGCCATGCATGTTCTGTTGTCTCATCACTGAGCTGTATTCATATCTGCCCTAGTGACACCATTACACCCCGGCGTCAAGACAAAGCCAGCCACCAGACAGGAGGGAGTGCCATTTACACTAAGAACGGCTGCTAAATTGAGTCCACGTCAGCAACCCTTTCCTGTTTATTCCTATCAGTCCGTAGTGAAAAAGTGACCTCTTTATATGATAATGCCTTGCTCACCTGAGAGGCATAAAATGAGCATTAAACGTGAAATATGTATGAAGCTCACATCCATAACATGTTGCTACCGTGGCAACAGTGCTCTGTTGGAGCTGTGTGTGCATGGGAATGAAATGAACATGCTTCTGTTCAGCGGGTGTAATCTAAAGACGAACCCCAGGGGACGTTCACAATGCAGCGAGTCCCACAGCACAAGTTCTGCGAGCTATAGCACTGTTCCTGCTGTGTTATACTCACAGTTGGATGTGGGATATTTCTACTTCAGACCATAAAAGTGTGTCGCTTGGAAGATGACATGTAAGCTTTGTAGGTGTTCAGATGTCAACAAATAATCTAATAGCAAGCAAATTGCAAATGATAAATGATGCTATGTTATGCTAACATTTATTCTGCATGTATAAGATTACCAACAGTGCATCATTTACCATGTTTTACGCACTTTACTTTAACAGTTGTTAAACAGTTTAAAAAGTTAGTTCACCCAAAAATGAAAATTCTGTCATCATATACTCACCATCATGTTGTTCCAAACCTGTATGAGTTTATTTCTTCTGTTGAACACAAAAGAAAATATTTTAAAGAATGTTGGTAACCAGACAGTTGACGTAGCCATTGACTTCCATAGTATCTTTTTTTCCTACTATGGAAGTCAATGGGTGCTATCAACTGTTTGATTACCAACATTCTTTAAAATATCTTCTTTTGTGTTCAACAGAAAAAAGAAACTTAGGTTTTGAACAACTTGAAGGCGAGTAAGTGATGACAGAATTTTCATTTTTGGGTGAACTATCCCTTTAACTATCAAATAATGTAGGAACTGAGTTTTATTTGCTTTAGACTCAGCCTCAATTGACCTATTGGTAAGCCAATGGCAGTTGAGTATCAGCTGCACGGGGACCGGAACTCGGACATCTTTAGGTTTCAGCGCCATTGAGAAACATTGGAAGATCCGAAGCTCTCATAGGTTTGATGGTATTTATGCTATAAAAATGGTAAAACGATATGCCTGGGGTAACACTGATTTCAGGTATCCTGGTTGTCATACTCTCATTAAGTTATGATTAAAGTTAGTGAGTTCATGCTAACGTACAAACCAAAATAGCTAACTGTTCTCACGTCATGTACATTGTAAATCAAAAACACATAAACAAAGGTCTACATTTCAGTGCCTCTCCATTTTAAACTGATTAATTGTGAATTAATTTAAAAATCGTACCCTGCTGTACATGAACAGTGTTGATCCTGGATGTTGTCATCTGCGATCGTGATGACCGTAACATGAGGCTTCTCCCGCTTGCATTGTGATCTGTAAACCCTCGCTTCCAAATTAATCTTGTTACCCACCATATTTATTTTAAAATGTTTTATATATCACTCCATGGCATATTTAAGTCCCACTTAAATGCTCCTCGACGAGAGGTGGTCCTTCTGTGTCCAAAAACATCTTGGGACAAGGTTTTCACACTGACAGCTGTCATTGTAAGACAGTTAGCAACTCTATTTGTCTGAGTTAGCAACAGTAACTAAGCGGGGTGGGGCTTACCGATAGGTCAATTGTCACGCCCACAGACCATTGGCTGAACATCACACAAAATGGGAAACACTTTAGAAGTTTCAAAGTCGTCATCTGATTGGTTGAATTCTCAAAGATTTCCGGGTGATGTGTGTCACATTCTTTAACAGTCCACATGGAAACAAAGCCGTCGTGATGCCAAACACCCTCATGGAAAAAGAAAGCCATTGTGTTTACAACTGTGACAATGAGCGCCTATCAGGATCAATTAAATGCTGGATTTTCAAAAGTATGTGAAGTTCACAGCAGTAAACTTGCACTACGTTCTTGAATGAATTGCACGCCGGTCTGTTATCGTATGGACATCGACATTACACTAACGCTAAACATGACGCTGATCAAAACGAATTGTGATTGGTTGCTTTAGATGTCCTCTTGGACGGTCCTTGACCAATGAAAGCTGCTATTTAGTCCAGACCTTCTGCCGTAAGTCTGAAGGTCTGTCTAAGCGAGACTATATTTGCTTAAAAGTCAATGTTTCTCACCTCCCTTTGTTCTATTGCACTTTTTTGTAGGAAATTAGACATGTTTACTTCCAGAATGCAGTGGAATGCAGCATAATGTAAAGTGTCCAGAAGGATCATATATCACAATGAGCCTCTACCCTTCCGTTCATGTCTCAACACTCACTAATCACCATGTGGGTGAAGATCCTGCAGAGAAAAGCCCAAACACTCAGTCATGTCTCCTTTAAAATCGCCTCTGGCTTAAAGAGCGTGCTCATGGCCACCCTGCTCTCCCGTGATCCCCTATCCTTCCCATCAGCCCCTCCTCCTCCAGCTTATTTTAATGGACACCTCCAGGTCACTTGCAGCTGGCAGAACTGGCCATAAAATCTGGAGACCAACAGCAGGTCTGAAACACAAGCCGTGGCCACACCAGATCAACGGTGCTCTTTAAAAACAGCAAAATGCTACTTTTAGATTATGGCAATTATATTAGGTGTGACATCAACGTAGACACATAATGAGGAGATGTAAGTGCAGATGTGAGGTTTTGGACTACTGAGGGGTAGTTTTTTTTTTTTCTTGAAAGGATAATTGGTGCAATTATTGAAATGATGAACATAATGGATGCCATATGTTTGTGTAGCTTAAACTGAAAGCATTGCAACTGTGATCGTGTAGTTCTTAACACAACCAAATATTTGAGATGGGGGGAGGGGGCATCTATCTATCTATCTATCTATCTATCTATCTATCTATCTATCTATCTATCTATCTATCTATCTATCCATCCATCCATCCATCCATCTATCTATCTATCTATATATCTATCTATCTATCTGCACTGTGTGTGTGTGTGTGTGTGTGTGTGTGTGTGTGTGTGTGTGTGTGTGTGCTTGTTTATGTGATTTATGAGGACACAAATTTGTATAATGACATGGGTATTACACTGGTATTACAACGTAAACGTGGTTTATGAGGACATTTCCTGTGTCCTCGTAATAAAAATAGCTTAAAAATCATACTAAACAATGTTTTATTAAAAATTTAAAAATGCTGAATGTTTTCTGTGATGGGTAGGTTTAGCGGTAGGGGTAGTGTAGGGGGATAGAATGTACAGTTTGTACAGTATAAAAACCATTACGTCTCTGGAATGTCCTCATAATGTAGTTGCACCAACATGAGTGTGTGTGTGTGTGTGTGTGTGTGTGTGTGTGTGTGTTAATGCACACAACGATATAACATGGTATAAAATGCTGTACTGATACTGAATCTCTGTATCACATTGTTTGTGACAGCACAGCGCCCCCTGTTCTTAATGGATAATTATTGGACCAACTCTGCTTTGGTTTTCATGGGACGCAAACAAAACCACTGATCAATAACAAAAAAATTTAGGGTTTGTCTGTAAACTATTTATTTATAGTGGTAAATCATACATCTGTTCTGTTTATACACTGCTCACGGTATTAGTTGCTAAAAATGAACCTTGCTGCATGAGCACACGGCGAAACTTGATATTTACGCACACATTAATCCGATTACGCACTGCATATTTAGGCATATATACACTCTGTGCTTATGATTTAAACTCTTGTAGAATCCACACCAATTACTGCAGCAGTAGGCTACTAACTTAGGTGTCCAAAGCTAATCGCAATGGATAGTTAATCATAAATGCGCTTCTCTCAGCGCCCATGCTCGCCACCACAGCCACATCATGGTATGCATGACGTGTTTCTTTACACAATCTGTTTCACTTTACAGTCTTCGTAACTCAAAAGACTGTTAGTCAGCAATTAAATTCACCCCCTTTGACCAGGCTCGTCATGATCTCAGACTCGCACTGGAATTACAGCGATAGTGGATCTGCAACATGCTGCAGTGTCTTATAGGTTCAGCACTCCTCCACCCCTCATGTGCAACACTTCTGTGTTGCATTAAACACAGTTTAATGCTTGCATTTAATGCAAAACTACAGTTTTTCTTACTCTTTATAGCCTATATTTTCTTCTATTATATTTTGTAAGTTTTGCTATGGAATCAAGTGAGAACAACATATGACTAGAGAACAAATCGATCAATTGCAATGCAAGACGCAAATTTAATTCTAATATAAGCACGCTTTAAATCTTAAGTTTAAGTTTTGGTTTCTGTGCATACTTTGGTTATCCAAGATTTGTGAGTATATGTCCAAAATTACGCACTGCAACAACTGAGTTATATATCACACGTCAGCATGGATATCTGATGTCATGTAGCCTATCTGCTGCATGATGCATTACCAAGTCAAAAACTGATTTCTAAATATTCTTAAATGATTTGATATATCAGCCTACCTTGCTGGAGTAGGGTCCGGGAATTAGTAGTTTTAATGCCTGCCTCTTCAGCTCCACCAGCCGAGCGTTGCAGTTCTCGCACCAAATCCCCCGATCAGAACCAGGTGAGCTCCCGCTACCCGAGGCTGGAGAACCAGTGCCGAACCCTGGAGATCCGCCTAAGGAACCGGGCGAACCGGTGCTGATTCCAGGAGATACAGTAACAGGTGAGCCGGAGAAAGAGCCGGGTGATGATATTCCTGATCCGGGGGAAGGGGTTCCAGAGGACCCGGGCATGGAGCCGGCACCTTCAGGGACCGGGCGGCTGGCGCTCCGGGACTCCTCATAAGCTTTTCGGTACCAGGTTTCAGGAGAGAATGATGCTGACTTTGTAGGGGATGAATCGGTCATCTGCAAGAAATTATAGTATAATGAAAAGCAGTGATTGAAACATTACTGTCTGGATTACACATGATAAATGTTAAAAAATAAGTGTGCAAAGTGGTTTAATAATTTGCATATTGAGTTTGACATTACAATTAGTTTGTTGTTGCTGCTTTTACACACTTGAAGATAATGTATTATTAAGTATAATAATAATAATAATAATAATAATAATACATCTTACCCCATATTTTCTACTCCTGGTCCCAGATCTGTCTTTATTCCCTGTTAAAGAGGTCATGATTAAGCCTGCAGAGGTACTGATGAAATAACTCTGCACCCTGTTACATCCACAAGCAAAAGATCCAAAAATCAATCTCTGGTCAGTTCAGCAGTCCTTCTGAAGTCCAGTCTCAGCGACTAGTGCCATGCAGAAATCTATCCATCTTCCACAGAGGAATATGAATAACAGATGGTCCAATCTAAAACGTCCAGCAGTGGATAAATCCAGTTCTTTCTTTTATGCTCTCTGATATGCTGAATCCATGTGCAGTGCGTTATATTTTACAGCATCCCAGCACAGGCGCATTTTCCCATGCATATGGACTTGTGTGAGGCGCAGACTGTAGATCAGTGGATCAGGCTCTGTTGGAGGACTGATCTCTGCACTGCTCTCACTCCAGAGGAGCGCACACATCTGTCTCTGGGTAGACTGGCCACGCCCCATCCGCGCCTCTCAGCGAATAGCATGTCCGAGACCTCATGACTGACATGTGGGTGTGCATTGTTTTCCGCACGCCAACCTAAACCGATTTGAGGGAAATGTTCATTATGGAGTCAAATTGAGTTTTATTACAGAATGACTTTTAGGGGGGTCATTTATTTTTAAAGAAATTCTAAGCAGTGCTGTTCTGCTGTAAGTTTACTGAACTAAACACAAACTTTTTTTTGTGTGATTTATATGTGTGTATTTATATTAAAAATAAATAAATAATGACAACACTTGTTTTGTCGATGCACTGTCCAATACCGAGCTTAACAGAAAGTGCTCAAGCAGCGAACAGTTGTCATGGTTACTTCATCGGGCGAAAGCGCACTGCGCGTGGACATATTTACCGCATCATGACGATCATGACTTGTAGCCTAATCTAACTTTTGTGGTTATTGAAAAACGTTGATTGAAAACGCTGCTGAAACGTATATAAACTTGTGTGTAAAAAAATGTACGACCACCATATAATTCGTACTCTGCAATGGTGATTGGAGAGTTTTATAGTTTAAAATGCAGATGCAATCGATACAATGAATGACAAAAACTGCTTTAGAGCATAATATTAACAATGTTAAAAATAAAAAAATAATAATTATAGTACATACATCTATAAAAAATTGTATAATGTTATTTTCTAAAATAGTAGGCTATAATTAAATTAAAATAATAAAAAGTGTGCCGGATCAATTATTGTAAAATCTTCAATTATTTATACTGCAAACATGTAATTTGAACTACTGAAGTACGTACAGTTTATTATGAAACCAAGAACAAACATTTGCAAGTCATTTTGCAGTATTTCTTAATTGATCAAATGTTGTTTTGCATTGGCATGAAAATAAATGGCCAGTATTGTGTTAGTTGTTTTCGTAGTTCAGTAGGAATTTGAAAGGACATTTTGTAAGCATGGGTAAGTAGCGCCACCTACTGCTCACACATCTAAAAAACCCTCTGAACCTCCACTCCTACAACCCACTGCTTCATAACAGACTCTGTAGCAACTCATAATGTAATAACTGCACATAATGTAATAAGTATTACATTATTATTGTAATAAAATGTTCATAATGTAATAATTTTCTGAAAACGTAATAAAATCTTGCACTCATAATGTAATAAAAAAAATTACATTATGAGAAATGTATTACATTATAAACTCACCAAAAACATGTAATATTTTCATTATTGTAATAGCGTTTAAAACAAAAAATATTATTCCCTTACAGTAGATACATTTAAAAAATAACAGAACTTAAACAAAACTTAAACAGATTTAAATATTCATGCTATTATTATTATTAAACAAAGCATTGGTATTCCTTTACAATACATTTTAAAAATCAAAATCCAGTCTTAACCTGCTTACAAAATCCACCAGATAACTGATATTACAACTAATACTGTTTAATAAACATATAATAATAATAATACTAATCGCATGAATATTTAAATCTGTTGCATTTCGCAGGTAGTTTAAGACTAGATTTAGATTTTTTAACTACTGTACTACTGTAAGGAAATACTAATTTTTTTTATGTTTTAAAAGCTATTACAATAATGAAAATATTACATCTTTGGTGAGTTTGTAATGTAATAATTTTCTCATAATTAATTTTTTATTACATTAATAGCTCAAGATTTTATTATATTTTGAGAAAATTATTACATTATGAACATTTTATTATAATAATAATGTAATACTTATTACATTATGTGCAGTTATTACATTATGAGTTGCTACAGACTCTAACAGTAAGAAAAAAGTAAATGACCATTAGATTTTAATAAAATGAAAGAGTACTGCTTTATTGTACACATTTAAAGGGATAGTTCACCCAAAAATGAAAATTCTGTCATCATTTAGTCCCGCTCAAGTTGTTCCAAACCTGTATCTATTTCTTTGTTCTGCTGAACACAAAGGAAGATATTTGGAAGAATGTTTGTAACCAAGCAGATCTCGGCAGCCATTGACTACTATAGTATTTTTCCCCCCACTATGGTACTCAATGCGCTGCCATGATCTGCTTGGTATCTTCCTTTGTGTTCAGCAGAACAAAGAAATAGATACAGGTTTGGAACAACTTGAGCGGGACTAAATGATGACAGAATTTTCATTTTTGGGTGAACTATCCCTTTAAGAAAACATGTAACCATACCACAATGCATTGCAAACAAAGAGAAAGCTGTACTAAACATAAAAGCTTTGTATTGCTCAGATTAGTTGTTCATCCATCCTTTTTAACAGATCTCTCCTTGCCATGTTACCTAAAATGTTGCCCATCTTCACCTTCATGTTATTGCAGCTTAAAATAATGTATAACTTTATTAAATATTAGATTATAATTTTCCATTTTTACTTTCTGAACTAACCTCTATAATTGCATTCTGTAAAGGCTATCATAAGTTACGTGCTTCTTTGGTCAGTTCACATAGGGGCAGTTATGATCCGGACTTTCCCGCACACAAACACACTCATGGGGCACAGGTTAATTAGGAAAAAATGAGTAGCAAGAATATGTCATCCCTTCACAAAAACTGTTGTATCAGAGTCTGCTAATGAAACTGAAAGAAGAAAGACACCACATACTGACTTTATAATGAGTCTCTCAGGCACACAATTGGCCTTTGAAAACCTGTCTCATTAATAGCGAGAATGATTATTAATCTATGATACACCCTCTCAATCTTGCACACATTCTCCACTTTATTTGAATAATTCTGAATAGGGTAAACGCTATACTGTGTCATTTCGCCAAACTATTTAATAAGGAAAGAGTACACAGCATCAATGCTGTGAGACCAAATAAAATGTACAGTATTATTTATTATGGTAACTGAGGGGATTTTGCTTATGATACCTTGATTGTAACTCTCTAAACTCTCATTTATTTGAACTATTTGCGCCGTCAGCCATCATCGAGTGTCGTCAAAGGTCATCATGCTCACAAAGTCCTTGTAGAGAATTACATTTTTATCAGGATCAACAGCCGCAGACAGCATTTCATCCATCTCTTCTTGTGTGAAGGGCTCGCCTTCAAAACAGAAATAATTAATTTTGTTAACTGAAAACAACAGAATTAGTGAACTTGACTTCCTTGTGGATTCCTTAGCTATATCGCAATTCAGAGGCTGCAGCCTTCGAAGGCCTAGCAACTGTTTTAGTAAGTTATATTTTTGAGTAAGTTATATAGAGACAGAAAGCGAATATCGGAGGAGAAAGGGGCACAGGATCGGTAAAGGACCACGAACCAGGACTAGAACTCGGGTCGCTGTTGCACACAAGGCTATGACTGCGTCCGAAAACTTAAAGGCCCTGTCCCAAATGGCACCCTAAACCCTCGTCTTCCTACAAGTCCGCACTTTCGTGACGTAACGGCGCTTTGACTGTCGGGAAGAAGTCCGCTGCGGAGCTCACTTCAGTGTGGGCTCGGCAAAAGTGAGAATCGAGGGCGCATATCGGCCGCAAAGGGGGCGCTCACGAGCACCCTTCTGAGACCTAAAATGACAAATGGGACACTCTACGGTCTCGTGGACTTAACGGACATGCGCACACGGCAGCCATTGTAAGTCCACAAGACCGAAAGTGCATATGAAGTGTGCCAATTGGGACAGGGCCAAAAATGCTGCCTTCGGAGGATGCATTCCAAGCTAGGAAGGCATCAAGGCACGTCCGAATCCAAAGTTAGCTTCACTTCCTGTCTCCTAAAATACCTTCATTTGATCGATTTTTGAAGGCAGAATAGATGTATCCTTCACTACTTTTGATATCCCACAATCCTGTGCTTTCCATTCTGTGATAATTGAGCTAAAAAATAAAGATGGCATCTGAAAGTTGCGGTTTGTGGTCAGTTTTGTTTTTGACCAACGATTTCCACTTTTGATGTCATTTCTAGTGAGAAATTACTATTGTTGTAATTAAATATTCGCTTAGTTATCACCAACGCTCTCTCTGTTTTGCTGTAGATCATTAAACCGTTACGCTGCCTCAGAAGTTTGTCCGAAATCAGTTTCGTGAGATACCTTCGTGCACAAACACTGCCTACAAAGTCATTGCCTGATAATGCAGCGAGGCCACAAGTCAGCTGCCTAAGTTTTCGGACAAAGCCTATGGATCTGACAGAAGATCTAGCAACTGTGTACTGTGTACTGTAACGTTTGTACTGGATTTTAAAAAAAGTTATATTCAACTGTCTAAAAACAAAACAGGGTTCATAACATGTTTAAATATGTTCAATTTGGTCCATTTATTTACATAACAAAGAGTAAAAATTATCTATAAAATCGCATCTTAGGCCCTATCCCAAATGGCACCCTAAACCCTTGCGGTCTTCCTTCGAGTCTGCACTTTCGTGATGTAACGCCGCTTTGACTGTCGCGAAGAAGTCTGCTGTGGAGCTTGCTTCAGTGCGGGCTCAGCAAAAGTGCGCATCGAGGACGCATATCGTCCGCAAAAGGGGAGCGCGAGACAAATGGGACACCCTACGGTCTCATGGACTTAACGGACGACGCGGCAGCCATTGTAAGTCAACAAGACTGAAAGTGCATATGAAGTGTGCCATTTGGGACAGGGCCTTATAGATATCTCAACATTTGAACCGTTAGTTTTTTTTGTTAGTTTTTTTTTTTAATTTGTATCATTAGATATTTGAGCAAGTTGAAACCCAATACTTATATTTAAAAGTGTAATTCGGCATTTTCTCTATCTCTCTCTCAAAAAAAAATCCAGTCGTCACCGGTGCGCAATGACTCTTGAAATAAACTACGCCACGAAGGATCCTTCTTCTTTTTCGAATGCAGCCTCTGAATTGGGACACAGCTTACAATTGTTAAATTGTGACATTGCACATTGATTTCAAAATATCCAAAACCACTATTTTTAATAGTCTCATTGGACATACTATACCTTCTTGTGTTAAATATTTGGTCAGTTCCTCTGGTTCCAAGTGTCCTTTTTTCTGTTGATCTAAAACCTTTAAAAAGAGACAACAGCACCATTCCTTTAAATAATACCATTAGTCTAATGTCTCCATCTTTATGTATCCAATTTGAAATGTACTTTGAAATTTATGGAAGCTTGTTTCCGCCACGGAATAAAAAATTTAAAAAAAGATAATTACTACTTTTTAACTCACGATTCTGCCTTCTTTGCTCACAATTGTGAGATATAAACTCGGAATTGCAAGTTATAAAGTCCAATTCTGAGGAAAAAAAGATTCACTTTTCTCAGAATTGCGAGTTTATATCACACAATTCTAAGAAAAATTGTGAGACGTAAACTCGCAGTTGCGAGAAATAAAGTGAGAATTCTGAGATAAAAAGTCGCAATTACTTTTTTTTCTTTTTTATTAAATGGCGGAAACAAGCTTCCATAGAATAACAAAATGTGTCAGAGAAAAAGAAACCTCAAAGGCCTGGAGGAGCAGGTCTTCTGGAATAGGACGGAACCTGCAATAAAGAGGAAGCAGAACTAAAATGGTCATCAACACTGAGCTTTTTAATCAAGAATTTGCAATGTTGAGGTTCATCTTTGCTTCATAGCTTAAAACACTTGATTTAAGTTTTTTGTTAAATCCCTTTGGGGTAAAGTGAATAGGAAAAATACTTCTGCAAACAAGGTTGATGAATAAGTGGTCAGTCACTTATTCGTTATTGTAAAGAAAATATTACCTATCAGCATGCTTTTGAGCTTTTAATTGCCCTCAATTATAAAATTGCCTCTGGAAAGAGAGTTCAAAACAAAATAAATAACTGTTACAATTATGAAGCGTGACAGAAACTAAAACAAATCCTTTTAGAAAAATCCTAAAACATCTGTTCATGTACTTCAAAAAAGTATATCTGGGGCATAGCTGATCTCGTCCATTGGGTGCTTTCAGATGCACAATTGAAAACATGTTAATAGTTGTAAACTAGCAGACCTATTTTAAGATGTGCACTTCATTAAGACAGGTGGATTGTGCGTGCACTTATAGGGATAGTTCACCCAAAAATTTAAATTTTGTCATCACTTACTCATCCTCAAGTTGTTCCAAACCTGTATGAGTTTCTTTCTTCTGCTGAACACTAAATAAGATATTTTAAAGAATGTTAAACAGTTGACGGTAGCCATTGACTTTCATAGTAGGGGAAAAAATACTATGGAAGTTAATGGCTATGTCAACTGTCTAACCAACATTCTTTAAAATATCATCTTTTGTGTTCAACAGAAGAAAGAAACTCATACAGGTTAGGAACAACATGAGGGTGAGTAAATTATGACAAATTTTTCATTTTTGGGTGAACTATCCCTTTAAGGGTTATTTTAAAAACCAAGCATCACATTAAAAAAAGGGAAAAACTTCAGTGACAACCCAAGTAGGAGGGGACGTTCTAGCGACCTTGCGAGACCTTGACATTAGGGATGTTCCTAAAACGTCCTCTTTTGGTTATGAAAATGCTGCAGGTTCCTTACATGACTTTCCATTTTGGTTATTCTATGGTCAAACAGCAACATTACAAAGAGGACATTTGGGACGTTAACAGAACTTTCCCACATGGTCCTCTGTTGGTCATATAATAACATTCCTGATGTGACTTTAGGGGGATGTTCTATTTTGGTTATTCTATGGTCACACAGCAACGTTACAAAGGGGATATTTGGGACATTAACAGAACGTTTCTATATGGTTCCCTGTTAGTCAGATGGGGACGTTTCATTCAGGACTGTGCTGCAACATATCTTGTTCAGTGCAGTCATCTCTACACTACATTCCCATAACGTTCGCAGGACCTTTAGGGGACCAACCTAGAATGTTATTTTTGGGTCCTATTTAGGTCCTTCCATCACATTTACTGAATGTTTTTAGAACATGTTTGTGTGAATCTGAATCGGAGCGTTCTGGGAACGTTACTAGGTGATGTCCTTGACACCAGCGGGGACGTTCTGAGAACATCAGATTTCCAAATAAAATATGGTCCCCTGAACGTTCCAAGAACGTCCTGAATGTTCCGTGAAGGTCCGGCAAATAACGTCCCCGAACCCTTTAAAGAACTCCACATCACGACCACCTCGGAACGTTTCTAGGCGACGTACTTGACACCAGCGAGGACATTCTGAGAACATTCTAGCAATTCTAGAAAATTCTATTAAAATTTCTAGCAGGGAAGGTCCTCTATGAGTAGTGTTATTTTAGAATTATTTTTATATACTATTCTAGCATTTCTAATATTTTGAATTAGCTTTTCTTTTTATATTTTCAGTTTTAATTTTTTTTTTTTTTTTTTTTTTATATATTTCTATTTAGCCTTAATTTATTTTTGTTCAGTTTTAGTTATTTCAGTTTTTCAACATAAACATTTCTAATCTAATTTTACATTTTTCATGTAATATTATTTTAGTTTAGTTTCAGCTTAATTTCAATTACAGTGTAATAACTACACTGTCTGTGACAACATATTATAAGCATAAGTACAACTTAACATATTAGTATAACTATAACATATTAGACACAAACCAATCAGACATAGAAAATAATTTGCATTTGCAATAAAAATCTGTTTTGGCAGGGACATATTTGTAATTCTGCAGAAAGCTCAAGATCATTATAACTGATCCGATTGATTCTAATCGCTTCAATCTCAGTGACAGTCTTACTTGCGCTCCAGCAGGATCTTAGTCATAGTTGGAAGAAACTTCTCATAGCGTACAAACCCAGTGGGCTCTTCTTCTTCAAGCTGTGGAAGTAATCAAAAATAATAACTACGAATCTACTCAGTTTGCAAGAGTCAATATCTGAATGAACCAATGTCTAGCACTGTAATAACAAACCACTGACCTCAGCAATGACATCATGCAATTCAGCTTCAGATGGAAAACAGCCAAGTGAACGGATAATGGTGCCTATTTCTCTTTTACAGTGAACAATATCAGTATTAAACAAGTCACCCTCATAGAACATTTGAATTTGAACTTAATAAACCACTAGTAAAGTACGATAGAATGCAAGGAAAGGGACATTTTAAAAATGTTACCTGACATCAACAGTCTTGTTGGATTCATGGTCAAATACGTCAAATGCATTACTTATCCTCTTTTGAGTTTCTGTTATGATAGTTTCTGACAAAAGGAAATTATGTTCATTCAGCAAATATGACAAAACAATGGAGTAGACGTCTCAGTTACTTCTGTAGTATTTAATTTAAGTTACTTTAAGCAACTAACTTAACTGGACAAGCTTGTGCTGTCTATTAACAACTAGGGTCTTTTACTTTGCTACTCAGCGTTAGCTAGCTATATATCGATACTTTCCACAAACCATTTAATGTCAAGTGAGCTACAAACAGCACGTAAGGGTACAAATGCTTGTAGGTAAATCGTAAGAGAAAAAAGTTTTGCATTTTGAATGTAACGTTACCTGCATTGTACTTGTCCGCCATGTCCAAAACACTGGTTGCTAGGTAACGTGGACACTAGTCTTATGCGTATTTACTCGAGACGTCATTAGTTATTTGGTGTTTTTACAAAACACATTTCTTACATTTATAACATATATAGCCTTTAAGAAAAAAAAGAAAAAAAAAAAAAAACGGAAGAAAAAAAACGTAATTGCAGATGGTGTTCTCTGGCAACATTTATTAATATTGTAGGCCTACTTAATCTTTTGTGCTCTTGTGGCATTGAATAATAAAATGATACTACAATTATAAATTAGTCTGTGACGGTTATAAATGCTTAATAAATCAGAAATCTCTGGGATCTCTAGGAAATCTCTGGGAATTTTTTTTTTATTAGTCAGTATTAAACTTAAAATTTAAAACTTCACAACACCAAACCAATCAGACATAGAAAACAAAAAAAATAATCAATAATTTCCATTAAAAATAAAAAAAAATCAGTTTTAGCAGGGACATTTACTTTAATTTTACTCTTTTTTTTTTTTTTTTGTAATTCTGCAAAAATCATGTATAGGCCTAGCCATTAATAAAAATAATAATAATAATAAAATAAAATAATAATAATAATAATAATAATAATAATAATAATAATAATAATTTCATAAAAATGGCAGTTTATGCAAAATAGTGTTCTCTGGCAATGCTGATATTGATGTTGACATACTAATTTTAATAGCTCTTGTGGCATTGAATAATAAAAGGATACTACAATAATAAATTAGTATAATATTTAATATTATGTTATAAACCCTATATAAAAACTTACTAATTTATTATTAGCCTTATCGGTACTATATTAAGATTTATTTATTTATTTATTTTCTGTACATATGAAAAGTGACCGTAATTAACTGATTACTGATATTTTCTCTATATCCCAATGAATATTTAACGTTACTACTTTTTTTAGTTCCAGCAATTCCTTAATATTTTACAGTTTATTCTAATATCTTTCTAGATAGCCCTATAGTGATATTTACGGTACTCTGCTCATCTATTATGTGCATTACGGTAGATTATATAAGCCTAAACTGGCCCCGTTCTGCTCCGACTGCTGCCCATCAGTGACCGGCCGCATCAAGCGTCTCTGGACAGTCCGCATTTAACCTGCTCTTCCCGTTCACATCTCACAAACCTGGGGTATAACGTCTGAAAATAAAGGATCGAAACGGCAAGATGAGCGCAATGAATGTGAAGAAGCTGAAAGTGAACGAGCTGAAGGACGAGCTGAAGAAAAGGAGTCTGTCTGATAAAGGGCTGAAGGCTGAGCTGATGGCCCGGCTGCAGGCCGCTCTGGATCAGGAGGCGCTGTCCACCGACACCAACGGCTCTGAAGGACTCAGTTACATGGGCGATGAAGACCTTGAGGAAGATCTGGTTGGAGAGAGCATGGAGGCTGATGAGGATGAGGAGGATGGAGAGAACGCGGAGGATGAGGAGCAGCAGGATGATGACATGGAGGAGGAAGAGGAGGATGCCGGGGTAGAGATGGATAAATCAGATGAAGATGAAGATGTCCTGCTCAAAGAAGATGATGAAGAGATGGAAAAATTTGATGAGGATGATGTGGCTCTCGACATGGGCCCTGGCGAGGGTGAGATTACACTTGTGCAATTCATATTTTTATATGCATATTTGGGTTGTGTGATGCCAGAATAATTCATTCTGACAGCAGAGCGCATACAGGGCTTTATGAGATGCTGCCACTGGTGTTCCATTTGTGTCCCTTTGACTTACTACTGATACAGAATACTAATAGATTTAACTCCATTTAGTGTGTGATGCATAACATTTTTTACATTTATTTAGGCTAATATTTATTTGTTTTATGTATCACTAAGTAATATATTATTTAAATACACATATTTTTTAATTATTTTTTTAATGTATTTATTTTTTATTTTTTATAATAAATCTACTAGGCCTATATTTATGGTAATCTATAATATTTAATAATATCAAATTAAACAAGAGAATCTGCTGATTCAGAAGAATCAGTGGTTTGCACAAAAGATTTTTTTTCAGTTTAGCGGTAACTGATTCAAATGAAATGAAATGAAATTTTTAGGCATAAACAGGACCGTTTCCTGAGAATGACCTTTAATAGTTGGTTTTCATTGGTTGAGCAGTAGGCTCTCGGGATCTGTAACAGGATGCTGAAGTGGAGATATTGAAGGACAAAAGCTCCAGATGGAGTCTGTGCGTAATGATCTCGGTTCATTTGTTTTACTCTGCCTGCCCTGGAGTAGGGCCTGAGGAGGACCTCATTAGGACACTGTTATTCTTTGTCTTCATTTCGCACTGTGGTTCTCAACCCTCGTCCTGGACTGGATTACCCCTAACAGTACATTTTGAATGTCTCTCTTATCTGACACAGTCATTTCAGGTCTTGAAGTCTTTACTAACAAGCTAATGAGTTGAATCAGGTGTGTTTGATTAGGGAGACATACAAAATGTGGAGAGTTGGCTGATCAAGTCCTTCAGGCTTATTTGAAAACTACAGGGCTCAGTCCAAAATCGCCCCCTATACCCTTAAATAGGGTGCTATTTGTGGGGACAGCCATATGTAGTGGTGTCCAAAACCAGAGTGGACGTTATCGAGTGCACTCATTCAATCCCACAATGCACCGCAATAATGAGTATACAACTGATTTAAGGCACATTCACACCAAGATCGATAACTATAAAGATAACTATATTTGCGTCCACACCAACAAACGATAACGGTCTGTTTATTCTAAGCTTACGCGCTGCAATTCCAAAGTGTGTACAACATTTCAACGTTTTTGCTGTTCTTGTTGCATTTACATGGTTTTAACCAGCAGATGTCCTCAGCATGCTATGTTTCGAGTGAATCTAGCTAGTGTAATCGGTCTAAAGCCCGAAGTATATTTATTTTTTTACGCATATGCGAGTGTACGCGCACAGTCGAACACACTGCCTTGCAAAGTATACTTCTTTTGACTTGTACACGTACACAGGCGTTTGACGCATGCACAGTTTTAAGTAATCTTTTGCCACGAGTTACAACCATAGACTGTAAAAAACGTTGGACGACGGCCCTTCACTATCTTCCATTGTAGAAAAGTGAAGCCGCCAATGTCTAAATATGGCGCTGACATCTTGCGCTGATTTGGGACCTGCGTCTGCGCAGTAGTGACCTCGGGACCTGAGTCTGCGCAGTAGAGAGCAGGAAGTAGAGCCTCGATATCATTATGTCTGTGTGAAATAAACAATTATGGAAATGTACAATTATGTACAATAATGTACATAATGTACAATTATGTACAATAATTTCCATAATGTACAATTATGGAAATGTAGAAATTAAAGTTAAAGCTCCAATCTCCTCCAGAAAATCCCAAAGAAAGTCCATTGGTGCCTCAGTGACTACTTCGCTCAGAGAAGCTGTTAATCTCAGATGTCAATCATGTTGTCACACCCCCGTTTTTATAGCATCAAATAACTAACTAAAACTAAGCTTATTTAAAAAAACGAACACTTGAACTTACATCAGCGTGAAAAAAAAACAACCTAAAATGACAGAAACTATCTTAGGGCAAAAATTATTTGAAGTGTAATTTGATTGTTTAGTTTGTTCTACGTCCCATTACATTACACGGAGAGGGCGGGGTTTATGAGCTATACTGGGACCAATCACCTGGGGGCGATCGAGACGCTTTGGCTTCACTTTTTAGGACTCGTGTGGCACGCTTGGTCCAATGTGGGTAGAGCGTAATATCATACAGGTATAAATTCCTTTTTAATTGATTATTAAATTGTGCTAGTTTCCATGATAGTGTTCAAGATAAATCTTTTCATTACTACTGGAGCTGCTAGTTTGTTAAGTTTCAAATGATTATTAAACAGCAAGCACAAACTATGCAAAAGCGACAGCCCTTCCTGCGCACTCAGTGTCCGAATTCTCTCAATCGTCGTTTTCATTCAGTCCTTCAAGTGGACTATATTAGTGGAATAATGTAGGGAATAGTGAATGAGGGTATAGGGGGCGATTCCGAACACTGCCCAGGTATGTATGTTGGAGCAGGTTTGGAACTAAACTCTGCAGGGCTGTGACCCTCCAGTTTTGCACCCCTGGTTTAGGGGTTTGTACTTATGTTGCACTTAAGTTACGTGCTATCGGAATGATCATAAATTTCCTAGTTAAAAATTATGCCATAAACTTTAAATATTGCTGACGGGACAACGATTGCTGCTGTGACTGGTACTCCTTATCAGTTTTTTTCCACAACAGCTACATCGCCTTGTCTTATTGTTAAAGTTTATTAAGTATATTATTGCATATTTACATATATGAATAATCATTTGAAGCATATTGTATGTGTTATATACACCATGAAAATAGCCTGTATTTGACAGAAAATATAGAATCTTATCTAGATAGTGCTGTGAATGTTAATTTGGTTGTCAATGATTGGGACACTAAATATCATTTTGGCTTTAATAAGATTGTCCCAATAAATTGGCAAGAATAAACCTGGTGTCCTCCATGATTCCTGATCTTTCCAACAACAGAGCATGTGAATATGACAAACTCGTAATCACAACTTCAGAAGTGGGAAGTAGGAAATTTCCAACAGCATATAAATGCAGCATTAATAACTTTTGGGTTACCAGCCTAGATCTTTATCAATAACATTACCTACAAATGTTAAAAGAAAAAATGTAGTCATCCATGACAGTCAATTGAATTTTGATATTGATGTTTTATAAAATACTAGTAGTCTTGTGCAACAAAAATAATGGATTTCTGAATGATGTATGGTAGTTTGCATATTCCTGTTTTTCATTTTCAAGCACAAGTTAGGGAAAGAGGTGCTTGTGCGTTTTGCCCGTCAGTATCACCAATATTTGCACACACTGTTACACTTTTCTTCAAGATGCATGCAATGTGAATCTGAAAATGTGTGTTACTTAGCTCAAAATTTCACAGATTGCAGTTGTTTTGGCAACAACCTCCTGTCTTTACCTATACAAGTACTGCGATGTACTAACCGCACTGTATGACATCGCTCCTGGATTTTAAACATGTGAACCTATAATTAAATACACTTTTCTTTTAAAATACTGGTCATTGCAATTCATGCATAACCGAAGTAACTAGAAATCCTTCAGTAATTATTTGGACCATCATGTTACATCATGATGGGTCCAGCAGGGAGGTACGCCTCCTTACGTTTTATTGTTTTATTTCCAAAGGGGATGCAGACAAAGACAAGAATGATGAACAGAAGAATAAGAAGGGTGTAAAGAGACGCCGTGATGAACATGGAAGGGGCTACTTTGAATTTATTGAAGAGAGCAAATACAGCCGGTAAGAAATGTGCAGTCGGCCTCTGGTACTCCTGAGGTTCCGCTGCACCTTAAAGATTTATGAGCAGTTTTGGCAGTAAAGAGCCAAATCTGACATGCAGTTCCTCATCAGTGCAAAGAAACACACATTTTTACTGACCATTTTGAAATTACTTTCAGCCTATAATAAGGGAATCTCTGTCACCTCACGTGGTATTTTTTTTTCATGTTTTTGTGTAGGTCAGAGCTTGGGCTGTTAAAAGATGAAACGTGTTTATATGACATTATTTTTTGGGGTATTGATGCATTTCCAGAAAATAAACTATTCATATCTATCTTTTCATATTTTTGTATTCCGTATCGGATGTTATCTTTAGAAATGATTATGATCGGATGTATTCTTCCTTATCTTATTAATATTGTTTTATGTTTTCATGTTTATGACGTTTAATTGAATTTATATAATGTGATGGTATTGTCTTTTCCCAGGAACTGTATGCAACCACTGTATATTATCAATTTATATATATATATAGCTAATATAGCCATTAAACACATAAAAATACATAAGATTTTTTTCAAAATATATTGAAATAATAAGTTAAGTTAAAAAAATTCAGATAAAGTGTTTTACCTGTAAAATATAATCCGAGCAGATTTATTTTTTTCTTTATTTTCATGCAAACCCACCTAATTTGTGATCCCAATAAAAAAAAAACTAACGTTTCATTTAATTTTCAACATATAATCTGTGAAAAAATAATAATAAGGTTAAAAAACACTATATATATATATATACATGATCACATTTTCGTAGACAAATAATAACTTCTGATTTAATAGTTTATTAGAAAATAATATAAATAAGTGTAATAAAAATGCAAAAAGCAAACAGCATTCATGTGCTAAATGCTTAACACCTGTTTTATACCTGCAGATTATCTCAGTTGGAACACATATAAAATGCAATGGAAGTTCAATGGGAATTTATAATGGCTCTGAATTTTATCGAATTTTATTGAATTTCCCTCAGGGCGAAGTCTCCCCAGCCCCCTCTGGAGGAAGAGGATGAAGAGTTTGATGACACAACTGTATGTTTGGACACCTGTAAGTATGAAGATCTTATGACTGCTCAAATACATACTGAGTTTAATTCATTTAATTAAAAAATACTGAATATTTCATCAAAGTAACATGCAGAATATATTTCTGTAAAGTGTACATTTTTAGTGAGCTGATATGCTAAATCCTCAAGTCATTTGTCCACCTCTTATTTTCCTCAGACAACTGTGACCTGCACTTCAAGGTGTCTCGGGATCGGTATAGCGCCTCCTCTCTCACCATGGAGAGCTTTGCCTATCTTTGGGCAGGGGGACGAGCTTCTTATGGTGTGGCGAAGGGCAAAGCTTGCTTTGAAATGAAGGTGAGAGCACTGTCTTAACCTCATCTTTACTATTTCTAGTTGTCCTGTCATGGCCTTAGCCTTATTCTTGCATGTCTTTGCACCAGATTATCGAGAAGATACCTGTAAAACACATTTCCAGTAAAGGAACTGAGATTCATGATGTCCTGGTGGGTTGGTCACTGGCAAATAGCTCTCTTCTGCTAGGTGAGGTGTTTGTGTTGACTTCTTACATAGAAAAATATTATAGTTGAACTATTAAATTCATGGTGTAATTTGAGTGTCCCTTTGTCTTACATATTCACAGGAGAGGAAACACACTCATACGCCTTTTCAACTAAGGCCAAGAAAACCAGCAACGGTGTGACAGAGGACTTTGGGGAGGCATTTGATGAGAATGATGTTGTTGGATGCTTTATTGTAAGTATCCATGTGTTTTCTTATCCAGAATGAGTGTTTAACTACTGTGAAATTACTACTCTTGACCACTAAGTGGCACCATGTATTCATACACTAATACCATTTAGAGGGGTCCTATTATGCTTTTCCACTTTTTCAACTTTAGTTAGTGTGTTCTGTGTAGTGTGTAATGTGTATGTGTAGTGTGTAGTAGTGTGTATGTTGCTGTTTGAGCATAAAAAAGATCTGCAAGGTTACAAAGCTCAAAGTTCCCTTTCAGTCGGTCACGTTCGACGTACGTCGGAACTGACCGACGAATTGGGATCTATTTTCAGAGACCAATCTACTTCGAGTGTTTATAAACGAGCCAATGAAGATTGGCATGCGTTTGACGCATTCCATGATCCGCCCCGCATCGCGGGTATAAATACGGAAGTGGAAGTACTGCATATTGCTTTCAACTTCGGAGCCGAACAGTACCTTTGTGTGTGTTCCTACGAAGAGTGTTTCTAAGTGAGTCTCGTGAAGAGGATCGCTCCAGTTCCGGTGTCAGTGTGACGGTGCCCTACAGTGGTGGTCGCGAGGAAGAAACAAACAGCTGTTTTCACAGCTCGCTGGGCGTTTTTTCCTGTGAGTGCTCTCAGCGGGCTTGCACCCTTGAACCGCTGCGAGCCGCGGTCATTTCCCCGTGTGCCTCGGCACTGATCGGAGTGTATTTTTCCTTTTCTAAAAGAGCAACACGGTTTGACCCTGCGTCTTTTTCAAGATGTCATTCAAGCCGTGTGTTTCTGGATGCCGTCGTTATCTGTCCCCAGTTGACGGACACGATCGCTGTCTCACGTGTTTGGGCGTTCAGCACGCTGAGCCGGCTTTCGTGGATGACTCATATTCCCATTGCGGGAACATAACCATCGCAGTATTACGGTCTAGACTCGAATACATCAGACGGGGTGGAGTCCCATTGCGCATCCCCCGATCTAGTGGTCCTCCCGCTGCAAAGCAGAGGGCTGCTACTTTGGCTGATGCCTTTGGTGGAGACCTGAGGGTTACTGTGAGGGCACTCCCGCCGGGTCAACAGGCTCCTCGGGCCCCTCCCCCCTCCGCTGCGCCGGTGGAGCTTCCGGAAGAGCAGCCTGGTCCTTCCCGCAGGGGACCAGCTGTTACTTTCGGGGCTCCCCCTTCCGGTGTGGTAGCGTTGCCCGAGTCTGATCCAGAGCTCACGGCTATGCTTGCCCGGGCCGCCGCGAGTGTCGGGCTCGAGTGGAACCCTTCACCGTGTCCCGAACCCTCGCGGCTGGACGATTGGTATCTCGGGGCGGCCCGTGCTGGTTCTCAGCGCCCCGAGAGGGAAGAGGAGGAGCTGCTCCAGGGGAGGTGGTGTCCGCACCCCTCCTCCCCCCGGAGGAGGACCGGGGGGAGAATGTCACAGAGAAGGCTGGTTCATACAACATCCTGCCGCTGGCTCTCCGGAGTCCAGCGGTACCCACATTCTCAATAAAAGAACAGTTTCCTCCCTCCCTGGGCCCCAAGTGGGCCAGGTTGGCAGTGTGCGATGCCCCCAGGCCTTGCCACTCCTTTCCTCCCCTCTCCCCTTTGCCAGGGGGCAGCAGTGTGGGCACCGAGGACGCCCCCGGGCCTCCTCACCCACACTCTGCCCCACCTTGGAGTACTCAGACAACACTCCGGGCCGCCTCCGGGCCTCCCGAGTCGGGTCTGCGTTCTCCACTTTGCTGCCCCGCCATGGGTACGTCAGTGGTGCCGTTGGTCCTGCTTGTTCGGTCTCTGGGCCGTCTCGCTGGCTCATCTGTACCATCAGACTCGGCTACGCGATTCAGTTCGCGCGCCGGCCGCCCAAGTACAGGGGCATCCTCTTCACCACCGTGCGGAGCAGCGATGCCCATGTCTTGCGGTCGGAGATCGATGTCCTGCTGGCGAAGGACGCGATCGAGCCAGTTCCTCCTGCCGATGTGAGGTCGGGGTTCTACAGCCCCTACTTCATTGTACCCAAGAAAGGTGGTGGGTTAAGACCGATCTTGGACCTGCGCATTCTGAATCGGGCCCTGCACAAGCTCCCCTTCAAAATGTTAACGCAGAAACGCATTTTCGAATGCATCCGTCCCCGAGATTGGTTCGCAGCGATCGACCTGAAGGACGCGTACTTTCATGTCTCCATTCTCCCTCGACACAGACCGTTCCTGCGCTTTGCGTTCGAGGGGAGGGCATATCAGTACAAAGTCTTGCCCTTCGGGTCAACCGAGAGAAGAGCAAACTCTGTTCCACACAGTATGGAGCTGGATTCGGTCAACCGGACGGCACGCCTCACAGAGGAGCGAGTCCGGTCAGTGTTGAACTGCTTGAATACGTTCAAAGGCAGGACAACGGTCCCACTGAAATTTTTTCAGAGGCTCCTGGGGCATATGGCATCTGCAGCCGCGGTAACACCGCTCGGATTGCTTCATATGAGACCGCTTCAACGCTGGCTTCACGACCGAGTCCCGAGATGGGCGTGGCAGAGCGGCAAGTACCGGGTTTCAGTTACTCCTTACTGTCGCCAAACCTTCAACCCCTGGGCGGACCCTTCGTTTCTACGGACGGGAGTGTCCTTAGAACAGGTGTCCGGGCATGCTGTGGTCTTTACGGATGCCTCATCCATGGGCTGGGGGGCCACGTACAACGGGCACACAGTTTCGTGTCTGTGGACGGGGCCCCAACTGCGTTGGCATATCAATTGCCTAGAGTTATTGGCAGTACGTCTTGCCCTGGGTCGCCTCAAAAAGCCGCTACAGGGCAAGCACATGCTGGTCCGTACGGACAGCATTGTGGCCGTTGCGTACATCAACCGTCAGGGTGGTCTACGCTCCCGTTGCATGCTCCAACTCGCCCGCCATCTCCTCCTGTGGAGTCAGAAGCGTCTGAGGTCGCTTCGGGCCATTCACATCCCAGGTGCGCTGAACCAGATAGCCGACAAGCTCTCTCGTCAGTCGACACCTCCGGGAGAGTGGCGACTCCACCCCCGGAGCGTCCAGCTGATATGGGACCTCTTCGGAGCCGTGCAGGTAGACCTGTTTGCCTCTCCGGACTCGACCCATTGCCAGTTGTACTATTCCCTGACTGGGGGCACCCTCGGCACGGATGCACTGGCGCATAGCTGGCCCCGGGACCTACGCAAATATGCGTTTCCCCCAGTGAGCCTTCTTGCACAGACACTGTGCAAGGTCAGGGAGGACAAGGAGCAGGTCTTGTTAGTTGCGCCCTACTGGCCCAACCGGACCTGGTTCTCCGAACTCATACTCCTCGCGACAGCCCCTCCCTGGCCGATCCCCCTGAGGAAGGACCTGCTTTCTCAGGGGCGAGGTACTCTATGGCACCTGCGTCCAGACCTCTGGAAACTCCATGTCTGGTCCCTGGACGGGACGCGGAGGTTCTAGGTGGCCTGCCACAAGCTGTGGTAGATACCATCACTTCTGCTAGAGCCCCCTCTACGAGGCGCCTCTATGCGCTGAAGTGGAACCTGTTCGTTGAGTGGTGTTCTTCCTGCCGGGAAGAACCCTGAAGGTGTTCGATTAATGTCGTGCTTTCTTTCCTGCAGGATGGGCTGGAGTGAAGGCTGTCTCCCTCCACCCTCAAAGTGTATGTCGCCGCAATAGCGGCGTATCACGATGCAGTGGAAGGTAAGTCCTTAGGGAAGCACGACTTAATCGTCAGGTTCCTCAGAGGTGCGAGGAGACTGAATCCTCCTCGTTCAACTTTGGTACCCTCTTGGGACCTAGCCCTAGTGCTCAGAGCACTTCAGCGTCCTCCCTTTGAGCCTTTACAGTCTGCAGAGTTAAACATCCTGTCCATGAAGACTGTGCTCCTGACTGCATTGGCCTCAATCAAGAGGGTAGGGGACCTGCATGCACTCTCGGTCAACGAATCGTGCCTAGAATTTGGGCCAGCCAACTCTCACGTTGTCCTGAGACTGGATATGTGCCCAAGGTTCCTACCACTCCCTTCCGGGATCAGATGGTGAACATGCAAGTGCTGCCTTCGGAGGAGGCAGACCCAGCCCTAGCTTTGCTCTGTCCCCTCCGCGCCTACGTGGACCGAACTCAAAGCTTTAGAACCTCAGAGCAGCTCTTCGTCTGTTACGGAGGCCAGCAGAAGGGAAAGGCTGTCTCCAAGAAGAGGTTAGCCCACTGGATAGTGGATGCTATCGTCTTGGCTTACCAGTCCCAAGACGTGCCTTGCCCGTTCGGGGGGCGAGCGCACTCCACAAGGAATGTAGCTTCCTCCTGGGCGTTGGCTCAAGATATATGTAGAGCTGCGGGCTGGGCGACACCTAACATGTTCGCTAGATTCTATAGCCTCCGTGTAGAGCCGGTATCTTCCCGCATCCTCGCCCCCAGTGGCCAGTGGCCCCCTGGGATCAGGTTGGATCCACCCCAGAGACTGCCATATGTAGTACTACCCTGATAGGTTAGTCCTTATGTGTATTCTGCCACCTCTCCTTCCATTGAAGGACGTGGCTCCGCAGCATACCATCTCCACGAGACGGGCACGCTTTCCCAGCATTATCCAATAGTCATACTGAGTGGGTCTTGCAGGAACAGCAGTGACTGACCTCCCCTGCCGGGAGCCCTGACTCCCACTCCAACATAGGTGTGGTCCAGTGAGCTCAGGCATGGCGCTGGAAGGGCCAGCATCCCTGGCGTGTTGGTAGGGATCCCAATTCGTCGGTCAGTTCCGACGTACGTCGAACGTGACCGACTGAAAGGGAACGTCTCGGTTACGTATGTAACCCTCGTTCCCTGAAGGAGGGAACAGAGATGTACGTCCCGTCGCCAGGTGCTGTGCTTCAGCTGAAGGCCCGAGTCAGGGAACGAGGGTTACATACGTAACCGAGACGTTCCCTTTCAGTCGGTCACGTTCGACGTACGTCGGAACTGACCGACAAATTGGGATCCCTACCAACACGCCAGGGATGCTGGCCCTTCCAGCGCCCTGCCTGAGCTCACTGGACCACACCTATGTTGGAGTGGGAGTCAGGGCTCCCGGCAGGGGAGGTAACCGAGACATTCACTCCAATGGGAGATATTTTATTTAAAGGCACAATATGTAAGATTTTTGGATTAAAATATCCGAAAACCACCAGAACAGTGTTATATATTGTGTTGACTTGTGTACTTATATTATCCCAACTGTTTCCAAGAATGTTTAAATCCAGAGAAATAAGCCTTTTTTACCAGGACATGGAGCGTGTCCGTGTGTCGCCTATCAATGACATCATATCCGCGTTACCCTCAATTTCCGGTTTTATTTCGTAGAAACCATGGAAACACCAAAGACGCTTTAATATATTATGTGCTTTATTAGACAAGGGAACAACTGTTTGGATACATTTATAGACAGAAAACGAATAATTGTTATATCGCTTAACACGTTTAGTCTTATTGTTTGAATTTCGTTTACCGCTAGTACCATGTTTTACCATGCCTAATATCAATCTAGCTTACTGCAGTGTGCAACAAGTGTCTCATATTAGCCGCCATGCGAGCGCACAGAGTAACGGTAGTACATAATTTTCAACACGCTCAAATGTATCTTATATAATAAAACAGCGCTGCGTTACTCCACATATGCTCCACATATGCATAATACTTTTTTTTTTTTTAGCAAGGATGCATTAAAAATAATCAAAAGTGACAGTAAATACATTTATAATTCTACAAAACGTTTCTATTTTAAATAAATGCTGTTCTTTTTAACTTTATATTGATCAAATAATTATGAAAAAGATTCATTACAGTTTCCACAAAAAAAAAAAAAAAAAAGTTTTCAACTGATAATAAGAAATGTTTCTTGAGCATCAAATCATCATATTAAAATGATTTCTGAAGGATCATGTGACACTGAAGACTGGCGTAATGATGCTGAAAATTCAGCTTTGCATCACAGGAACAAAAAAAAACATTTTAAAGTATATTAAAATATAAAACAGTTATATTAAATTGTAATAATATTTCACTATTTTGTTACTATTTTTACTGTATTTTGATTTTTTTTTAAAATGCAGCATTGGTGAGCATAAGAGACTTTCAAAAAAAAAATGAAAAAATCTTACAGACCCCAAAAATGTTAATATTATATTAAATTACGTTATTATAATATAATAACAATATAATAATATAATATATAATATTTAAAATGTTTTATTTAAATTCTTTTATCCAATTTAAAACATGTTTAGTTCTCAATATTTTGAAATGAAATATTCAGTAAGTGTGGGTGTGTACATTTGGCCATGATATATAATGATTGCTGTGTTTATCTGGCAGAATTTTGATGGGGCAGAAGTGGAAATGTCCTTCTCCAAGAATGGACAGGATCTGGGAACAGCTTTCAAAGTCAGTAAGGATGAGTTTGAGGGGAAGCCGCTCTTCCCTCACGTCCTCTGCCACAACTGTGCGGTTGAGTTCAACTTCGGCCAGCGTGAAACACCGTACTTCCCCCAACCGGACGGCTTTACGCTCCTGCAGCAGATCCCTGTTTGTGATCGCATCAGAGGACCAAAGGGGCCCGAGACCAAAGAAGACTGTGAGGTTGGTCTCTTACCCATTACATTTTTCTCCTATATCATCATTAAAGGTCATCATTGAAATCTGCTGTAAATCTTCACAGGTCATTGTCATGGTCGGACTGCCTGGATCTGGAAAAACTGAATGGGTTACAAAGCACACAGAAGCCAACCCTGGAAAATATAACATTCTTGGGACAAACACCATCATAGAGAAGATGATGGTGAGTGTTTATTTTGCTAACATAATATGGTTTCATTTGTTAACATTAGTTAACTACACTAGTAAACATGAACAAACAATGAACAATACTTCTTAATAAATGCAGTAAAAAAAAATAGTTAACTAATGTTAATGAATGGGACCTTATTGTAAAGTGTTATGGAGACTTTTTTAGACATTATTAACATAATAATTGATGTTATTTTGATGTTGAAATTCAGATTTCCAGTTTGAAACGACAGTTGAAAGATGTCGCAAAGCTTTCAGCGCTATCTCAGCGTGCTCCTCTCTTCCTCGGAAAATTCATCGAGATCGCTGCACGTAAAAAACGCAACTACATTCTTGACCAGGTGACGTGGAGTTTACAAATACATCACAAATAATCAAAATCAAAGCATACAATAATCTCTCTTTAAGCTTTGCTTTCAATATATTTATTTTCCATGTTATGTATTTAGTGCATGATTATTATATCATTTGCTGAAAATACAAAATCTTAAATGTCTCCATTTAGACTAACGTATCAGCACCAGCCCAAAGAAGGAAAATGTGCCTGTTTGCCGGGTTCCAGCGTAAAGCTGTGGTAGTCTGTCCAACAGATGAGGAATATATACAGAGGACTCAGAAAAAGGCAGAAACAGATGGCAAGGATGTACCTGAACACGCAGTCCTAAAAATGAAGGGTAAGATCCTTTTCTCAAGCCATACTTGATCTTAGATATGTGCAACTGTTTTATTATTTATATACTATTTATTCATATTTTGTATTAGCTTTTATTTTCATGTTTTTATAAAAATTTCAGAAAAAGTGCTTAAAAGTTTACATACCCCTTGTGGAATCTGTGAAAATGTGAATAATTTTAACAAAATAAGAGGGATCATACAAAATGCATGTTATTTTTTATTCAGTACTGTCCTGAATAAGATATTTTACATAAAACATGTTTACATATAGTCCACGAGACCAAAAAATAGCTTAATTTATAAAAATGACCCTGTTCAAAAGTTTATGTATCCTTGATTCTTAATACTGTGTGTTGTTACCTGGATGATCCAATGCTGTTTTTTTGTTTTGTGATGATTGTTCTTGAGTCCCTTGTTTGTCCTGAGCAGTTAAACTGCCTAACATTCTTCAGAAAAATCCTCCAGGTCCTGCAAGTTCTTCAGTTTTCCAGCATCTTTTGCATATTTGAACCCTCTCCAGCAGTGACTGTATGATTGTGAGATCCATCTTTCTGAGGACAATTGAGAGACTCAAACACAACTATTGAAAAAGGTTCAAACATTCACTGATGCTCCAGAAGGAAACACGATGCATTAAGAGCCGGGGAAAACTTTTGAACAGGATGAAGATGTCCAAATTTTTCTTATTTCGTTTAAATATAATTTTTTTTCATTTAGTATTTCCCTTCGGAAGCAACAGAAGATACTTACATGTTTCCCGGAAGACAAATTAAGTACAATTTACCTTGATCTTCAAATTCAAAAGTTCCTTCTGGAGCATTAGTGAATGTTTGAACCTTTTTTAATAGTTGTGTTTAAAAAAACAATATGCAATATAGGTTTAAATATGCAAAAGATGCTGGAAAA
The DNA here is from genome assembly GCA_039654105.1 of Coreius guichenoti. Lineage (NCBI taxonomy): Eukaryota > Metazoa > Chordata > Actinopteri > Cypriniformes > Gobionidae > Coreius > Coreius guichenoti. The sequence continues at coordinate 12,827,784 of CM077177.1, read as the reverse complement.
CTGAAGAATTTGCAGGACCTGGAGGATTTTTCTGAAGAACGTTGGGCAGTTTAACTGTTCAGGACAAACAAGGGACTCAAGAACAACGTTGTGGATCATCCAGGGAACGACACACAGTATTAAGAAGCAAGGGTTCATAAACTTTTGAACGGTGTCATTTTTATAAATTCAGCTATTTTTTTTTGTCTTGTGGACTATATGTAAACATCTTTTATGTAAAATATCTTATTCAGGACAGTAGTAAATAAAAAATAACATGCATCTATATAATAATGAAATATTTTTATCTTTATTTTATTTTTATTTAAGTTTTAGTGTTATTAATTTAATTTCTTAAACTGTATTTATTTCAGTTAGTTGTAAATAAAGTGATGAGTAGCAATTTAGCATTAAACATTATGTAACTTGCGGCAAATTCTTTAGAATGAAATAAAATCATGTGATTAAATGCAATGATTATGAAACTTTATTTCATTACCTCGTCCATGAACATGATTTGTGCGTCTCGTCGGATTGATTTCCATCGGCAGAGGAGGTGAAGACGACAACTCTTATCATTCCCCGCTCCTTCACAGCGTCACTAAGCTACGCCTTTGTTATTGTTTTGAATATGCGACCTCCAGCTGCGAAACATACATTCTGTGCCTTTAACAGTAACAACATTATTGTGCAACTGACAAAACTCCCAAGATGGCACACTATAACACTATAATCTTTTCCAGGAATATACACGCTGCCAGTGGAAGGAGAGTGCTTCACTGAAGTGGTTTATGTCGAGCTGCAGAAGGAAGAAGCATCCAAACTTCTTGAACAATACAAGGAGGAGAGCAAAAATTCCCTTCCTCCTGAGAAGAAACCCAATCAGGGAGGTGTACAGCTTAAGAGGGGAGGCACCCGGGGACGAGGAGGCAAAAATCTCTTCAACCGTGGCGGAGGACAGGGTCAGAGGGGAGGACGAGGAGGCTTTCAAAACCGAGGCAACTTTAGGGGTGGTACGCCATTTCAGTTGTGCTAAATGTTTGTTTTTAGAAGAACTTTAAAGACATCATTAAAGACACTTTGGAATATTGAGCAGGAAATAATGTATAAATCCAATACTTTTCTTTTCGGATTGTTTGACAGGGCCTGGACCGCGTGGGGGGTTCAACAGACCACCGAGAGGTTTCCTTCCTCCCCCTGCCTTCAGAGGAGGCTTCAACCGGGGCAATTTTAACCGTGGTGGTGGGATGCCTAACAGGGGTGGTGCCCCCAGGCCAGGACATGGGCGTGGCAATATGGTTAACATGGGCAACAGGGGAGGAGCCATGCACAGAGGCAACATGGGACGAGGGGGAGGGGCCAACCGAGGAAACTTCAACCAGGTGAGGTCACTGATGATGTAGATCATTTTTGTTGTAAACTGAAATGTAGTTGTTGTTGTAGCATCCTGAACAACTTGAATCTATATGCCTGTAAGATAAGCAGCTGAATGGAAAGTAGGTCAATTTAAAACTAAAGCCGCTTTTCCACCGTTGGGCCAAACGATTCTGAGAACAGTAAGGAACTGTTCCAGTTGTATTTCCACTTGAGCCTGGTATGGCACGGCACGATTACAAACCGTGCTCGGCCCGGGATTCTCGTCATGGTTGGCTAACCGTGCCGAACCGTGCTGGTAGAACGCATCTAGTGATATTACAACTCATGATTGGTCATTAAAAGCATGATAACTCTAAGGGAGTCTTGACTGAAATCATTGTAAGCTTTTGAGGTTTTTGTAAGGTTTTGGATAGTAATTTATTTCCAATGGAAATTGTAACACTTGAGTCATTACTAGTGGGTTACCATGATCTTCACTTTAGAATACTGATCCAAATAATTAGTACTTCCTTTAGAAGGATGTAGTAACATTTGAGTCATTACTATCCAAAACCTTACAAAATAACTCAAAAGCTTACACTGACTTCAGTCAATATTAAGGAGTTATCATGCTTTTCACCTTAGAACACTGATCCAAATAATTAGTAATTCCTTCTGAAGGATTTGATAATACTTGAGTCATTACTAGTGGGTTACCATGATCCTCACTTTAAAATGAATTATGAACCTGTATATAGTAGTTCTTAGTAGTCTTCTGGGAGGTATGAAAAAAATTGTTAAACTACCTCATTCAATTGAGCGCTATTACTTACTAATTCGTTGTTGGGGATTTTACAGTTAAAGACCCAAAGACCAGATATGATTAATGAAGACCCAGAGTCAGAATTATAATAAATAGAAGACAATTTTAGTGAAGAATAGTTTGCAGTTTCATCAGCAGAAGCCAGCTTCATGTCTCACAAGGAGGTCGGAGCCCGCTCTGCGTACATACAATTTTCCACCACAGTTACACCTTAAATTACGTCATCCCTTCAGGTTGAATGATTCTGATTGGCTAAGAAATAGATAAACATAGAAATTTTCCACACATGGACTGATAGACAGAAGCATATCTCCATTGTTCACGCAGATGATACCCAGAGTGGCCCTCTGAGGTCACGAGACTGTTAGTCTAGGCGCCAACATGTCGAAGAAAACAAGTCATCTTCCTAGGGTGCCAGTTGTTCACCTCCCCAATGCTGATCTGTAACAAAGAATACTAGCGCACATACACAGATACACAACTTCTTCAAGGTTGGAGTTGGTCGAGCTCTAGCTCTGGAATGTTGATACTAGAATGTTGATATTGCGTTACTCATTTGTTCCTGTGTAGTTATTCATTAATGATGAAACTAATCTAAAATGTTACCAAAATATCTGAACATCCCCCATAACGTGGTCGGTATTTACATCTCATATCTTCTATAAACTCTTGCTGCATTGCCAAGGCAATGACTGACGCATTTGTATTAGATTCCAAAGAGCTCCGTTATCAGCCCCACAGTGGAAAATGAAACCATATCCGTACTGACTGGGCCGGATCGGCACGGAATTGTATGGTTAAACAAAGACAACGGTTTGGCCCGATGGTGGAAAAGCGGCTTAAAGATGCCACCCAAATGTGAACCAGGAATCATAAATCTGCTGTTTCCACAGAAGTTCAGGGGTCGAGGAGGAAATAATCGAGGTTTTAAAAATGGCAACTTTAGCATGAACAAAGCACAAGCTTTCAACCAGAGCTGGCAACAAGGGGTGAGTCACTCGAAAAATATGTTAATATTAATTAAAAAACAAACAAACAAGAAATTATATTTTGCATAAAAAAAATCAAGCCTTTTTTGGACCATTTTTTTATCAAAGATATTTTTTAACATTTTGTTAGTTTTTGTTTTGTTTAAAGGGATAGTTCACCCAAAATTCTGTCATTAATTACTCACCCTCATGTTGTTCCAAACCCGTAAGACTTTTGTTCATCTTTGGAACACAAAGAAAGATCTTTTTAATGAAATCTGAGAGTTCCCCTTCAGTCGGTCACGTTCGACGTACGTCGGACGTCACCGACGAATTGGGATCACTTCTGGGAGCCCCTATCAGCTTCGAGTGTATAGAGAACGGGCCAATGGCCATTGGCGTGCGAGATTTGCATCTCGCGCTCCGCCCCGCATCGCGGGTATAAAGCGGAAGCGGATGCAGCGCACATTTGTCATTCACTTCGGAGCCAAACAAGCTTCATGGAAGACTGTTCCTGCGTCAGCAGAGAGAGAGAGAGAGAGCAAGAGAAGAGGCTTTTGTGCTGGGGAGAAGGCACGTGCAGTGACAACCGCGAGCTCACCGAAATCGGTGAAACAAACTGCTGTTTTTACAGCATCCCGGTTGGTTCGGTGGGGGCGTTCCACGGTGAGTGCAAACACAGGCTGCACTATCCCCTGTGTTTGCCGCGGTTGTTCCTGGGTGCTTCGGCACGTTAAGAGCTTCTTCTAAAAGAGCAACACGGGTGTGAAATTGCGTCTTTTTCAAGATGTCATTCCACCCGTGCGTTTCTGGATGCGGTCGTTCCCTGTCACCAGCTGACGGTCACAATCGCTGCCTGACATGTCTGGGTATTCAACATGCCGAGGCAGCGTTTGTGGATAGTTCGTGTTCCCATTGCGGGAACATGACTATCTCGGCGCTAAGGTCGAGACTCGCCTACCTTCGGGAGGGTGGAGTCCCCTTACCTATGCCCCGATCTAGTGCTATCCCTGCCCAGCAGGATAGACCTACTTCGGCGAATAGCCAGGGTGACCTGAGGATCACGTTTAGGGCACACCCGCCGAGCCAGCCTCCGTGGGCCCCTAAACCCTCTGTAGTGCCGCAGCCGGTTGAGCTTTCGGAGGAAGTCGCTGGCCCCTCTCGAGGTGGTCCAACGGTGACCTTTGGAGCTCCAGCAGAGGATAGGATGTCGATCGCTGCATCGGAGGGGGAGTTTCAGTCCTCGGGGGATGAAGACCCGGCTGCGTTGCCTCCCTCTGGGAGAGTGGCGTTGTCCGAGACGGACCCCGAGCTGACGGCTATGCTTTCCCGGGCCGCCGAAAAGGTCGGGCTCGTGTGGAACCCTCCACCGTGTCCCGAGCCTTCTAGGCTGGATGATTGGTTTCTCGGGGCGGCTCGCGCTGGTTCTCAGCGTCCCGCCCCGGTGCCCTTCTTCCCGGAAGTGCATGAGGAGCTCACGAGGTCGTGGACGGCACCTTTTTCTGCCAGAAACCGGCCGAGTAGCTCCTCCCTCCTCACTACTCTCGACGGCGGGCCAGCCAAGGGGTACGTGGGGATCCCGCCGGTGGAACGGGCGGTCGCGATGCAACTGTGTCCGGCGTCCGCTTCCACCTGGCGCGGAGACCCACGCCACCCATCCAAGGCCTGTAAGTTCTCCTCCAGTCTAACTGGGAAGGCTTACAAGGCTTGTGGACAGGCTGCGTCCGCCTTGCATGCCATGGCGTTGCTCCAGGTGCACCAGGCCCAGGCACTCATGGACATGCACGAGGGTAGACCTGACCCAGAGCTCCTCCGGGAGCTCCGGACGGCGACGGACCTCGCCCTCCGGGCGACGAAAGTCACCGCCCGTTCCATTGGTCAGGCGATGTCCACTCTTGTGGTCCAGGAGCGACATCTCTGGCTCAACCTGGCCGATATGAGGGAGACTGATAAGTATCGGTTCCTGGACTCCCCCATTTCCCAGGTTGGGCTGTTCGGCGACGCGGTCGAGAGCTTTGCCCAGCAGTTCTCGACTGTCCAGAAGCAGACGGAGGCCATCAAACACATCCTGCCCCGGCGGTCAGCTGCTGCCCAGCCGCCGGCCGCAGCTCCTCCGCCTGCTCGTCGCCGAGGGCGGCCGCCCGCCGCCGCCCCCGCTCCCGCCCCAGCCCAGCAGCAGCCTCCACCAGGGCAACGGCGTGGAGCCGGCCGCGGGAAGGCCGTCCAGCCCGCTCAGGCCGCTGCCAAGCCAGGTGGCAAGCGTCGTCGTAAGAGACCCTGAGACGGGCCACCCAGAGATGGAGGAGACAGCTCTTCAGGAGGTGGTGACAGCACCGCTCCTTCTCCCGCTGGAGGGCCGGGAGAGAATTTTATGTTCTTGTTTGGTTTCTGTTCCGCCACTGGCCTTCGGGCCAGTGGTACCCAAAACTTCAAAAAAAGAGCTGTTTCTAAAATCTCTGGGTGCCAAGAGAGCGCGCTTGGCGGTGTACGACGCTCCCATGCCTTGTCACCCTCCGGTGCCTCTCTTATCGCCAGCAGGGGGTGCTGGCTGTGTCCAGGACGCACACAAGAGGCCTCCGCACACTCGTGCACCCCCTCAGCGGAAGCAGGTAAGTGTTGCATTGCGCACTCAGACCCCACTTCGGGCCGCGATGCCGTCCGAGTCGGGTCCCTGCACTCCGCTGCGCTGCCCCGCTGCGGGTACGTCTGTGGTGCCGTTGGTCCCGCTGGTTCGGTCGCTGGGAGCCTGGTTAGCGCTCCCCAGCCCGTCCCGCTGGCTCATCCGTACTATCAGACTCGGCTATGCGATTCAGTTCGCTCGGCGGCCCCCCAAGTTCAGGGGCGTTCACTTCACCTCCGTGTCGAAGGAGGACGCCCCCGTGCTACGGGCGGAGATCGCAGTCCTACTGGCGAAGGACGCGATAGAGCCGGTCCCTCCAGCCGATATGAAGACAGGCTTCTACAGCCCGTACTTCATTGTACCCAAGAAAGGCGGCGGGTTACGGCCAATCTTGGACCTGCGGTTCTTGAATCGGTCCCTTCACAGGCTGCCGTTCAGAATGCTAACGCAGAAACGCATCTTCAGGTGCATCCGTCCCCAAGATTGGTTTGCAGCGATCGACCTGAAGGACGCGTACTTTCATGTCTCGATTCTCCCCCGACACAGACCGTTCCTACGCTTTGCGTTCGAGGGACGGGCATATCAGTACAGAGTCCTACCCTTCGGGCTGTCCCTGTCGCCCCGCGTCTTCACGAAGGTCGCGGAGGCGGCCATTGCTCCCATGAGAGAGCGTGGTGTTCGCATTCTCAACTACCTCGACGACTGGCTGATTCTGGCTCAGTCGAAGGCACAGTTGTGCGAACACAGGGACATGGTGCTCAGTCACCTCAGCCTGTTGGGACTTCAGGTCAACTGGGAAAAGAGCAAACTCTGCCCCGTGCAGAGGATCTCTTTTCTCGGTATGGAGTTGGACTCGGTCAATCTGACAGCGCGACTCACAGAGCAGCGCGTCCAGTCGGTGTTGAACTGCTTGAATTCGTTCAAATGCAGGACAGCGGTACCACTGAAACATTTTCAGAGGCTCCTGGGGCATATGGCATCCGCAGCCGCAGTGACGCCGCTCGGATTGCTTCATATGAGGCCGCTTCAACACTGGCTACACGACCGAGTCCCGAGATGGGCGTGGCAGAGCAGCTCATTCCGTGTCTCAGTAACACCGAAGTGTCGCCAAACCTTCAGTCCGTGGTTGGACCCTTCGTTCCTACGGGCAGGAGTTCCCCTAGAACAAGTGTCCAGGCATGCTGTGGTCTCCACGGATGCCTCATCCACCGGCTGGGGGGCCACGTACAACGGGCTTGCAGTTTCGGGTCTGTGGACGGGGCCTCAACTGCAATGGCATATCAATTGCCTCGAGTTGTTAGCAGTTCGTCTTGCGCTGGGCCGCCTCAAAGGGCCGCTACGAGGCAAGCACGTTCTGGTCCGTACGGACAACACTGCGGCCGTTGCGTACATCAACAAACAGGGTGGTCTACGCTCCCGCCGCATGTCACAACTCGCCCGCCATCTCCTCCTCTGGAGTCAGAAGCATCTGAGGTCGCTTCGTGCCATTCATATCCCGGGCCTGCTCAATCGTGCAGCCGACGAGCTCTCACGACAGCAAGTGCTCCCAGGAGAGTGGAGACTCCATCCCCAGGTGGTCCAGCTGATCTGGAGTCGCTTCGGGACCGCACAGGTAGACCTGTTTGCCGCCCCGGACACGTCTCACTGCCAGTTGTTCTATTCCCTGACCGAGGGGACCCTCGGCTCGGATGCGCTGGCACACAGCTGGCCCCGGGGCCTACGCAAATATGCGTTTCCCCCAGTGAGCCTTCTTGCGCAGACACTGTGCAAGGTCAGGGAGGACGAGGAGCAGGTCGTGCTAGTTGCGCCATACTGGCCCAACCGGACCTGGTTCCCGGAACTAGTGCTCCTCGCGACAGCACCTCCTTGGCCCATTCCTCTGAGGAAGGACCTCCTGACTCAGAGACGGGGCACCCTGTGGCACCCGCGTCCGGACCTCTGGAAACTCCATGTCTGGTCCCTGGACGGGACGCGGAGGTTCTAGGTGGCCTACCACAGGCTGTGGTAGACACCATCACTTCCGCCAGAGCCCCCTCTACGAGGCACCTCTACGCGTTGAAGTGGAACCTGTTCGTCGAGTGGTGTTCTTCTCGTCGAGAAGACCCCCGAAGATGTTCGATCGGCTCTGTGCTTTCCTTCCTGCAAGAAGGGTTGGAGCGAAGGCTGTCTCCCTCCACCCTCAAAGTGTATGTTGCCGCTATCGCCGCAAATCACAGCATGGTCGAAGGTAAGTCCCTAGGAAAGCACGATCTGGTCGTCAGGTTCCTGAGGGGGGCGAGGAGATTAAATCCGCCTCGCCCTCACTCTATACCCTCTTGGGACTTGCCCCTGGTGCTAACCGCATTACAGAGGGCTCCCTTTGAGCCTTTGCAGTCAGTAGAGTTAAAAATCCTGTCCTGGAAGACAGTACTCCTGACTGCATTGGCTTCCATCAAGAGGGTAGGGGACCTGCAGGCATTTTCGGTCGACGAATCGTGCCTGGAATTCGGGGCGGGTAACTCTCAGGTAATCCTGAGACCCCGGCCCGGATATGTGCCCAAGGTTCCCACCACTCCCTTTCGGGACCAGGTGGTGAACCTGCAAGCGCTGCCTTCGGAGGAGGCAGACCCAGCCCTGGCTTTTCTCTGTCCCGTTCGCGCTCTGCGGACTTACGTGGACAGAACGCAAAGCTTCAGGACCTCAGAACAGCTCTTCATCTGTTACGGAGGCCAGCAGAAGGGAAAGGCTGTCTCCAAGCAGAGGATGGCTCACTGGATAGTGGATGCCATCGCCTTGGCGTACGAAACCCAAGGCGTGCCCTGCCCGCTTGGGTTGAGGGCCCACTCCACTAGGAGTGTGGCCTCTTCCTGGGCGCTGGCACACGGCGCCTCGCTGACAGATATATGTAGAGCTGCGGGCTGGGCGACACCTAACACGTTCGCTAGATTCTATAGCCTCCGTGTAGAGCCGGTTTCTTCCCGTGTGCTCGCTTCAAATAGCCGGTAACACCGAAGGGCCCGTTCTAGTGTCGGCTTGCTGCGCCATTCCCCTCCTCATGGACCGGATACGTGCGCTGATATGCTCCAGTCGAGTTCCCCAGCACGGCGAACCCTGTTGAGTCCTCCGCAACCCGTGGCAGTCAGACGTGGCGGAGCGTCCGACGCCAGGTCTAACACTCGTATGCATTGGTGGAACTTGTGTTAGGCTGGGTATCCATATGTTGTGACCCCTACGGCGGTCCCATATGTGTATTCTTCCACGGTACGGCTCCCTACGGCGAGCCCGTGTCTTTCCCTTGGCAGAGCTCGCTCTGCCGTCTCTGTGCGGTGTAGTCTCCCGCCTGCATTGGCCGGGGCCACCCCTGGGACTTCCGTATGTTGTACTGCCCACGGCCAGTCCATACATGTATATTCCACATGATACCTCCCTACGGGTAGGATGTGGCTTCCGCAGCGGCCCCCCGGGGCACGCTTTCCCAGCGTTATCCAATACTCTGCTGAGTGGGTCTTGCGGAACAGCAGCAGTGACTCTCCCTGCGTAGGTTCCCCGCCCCGAACAGACGGGGGTCTGAGGGGCTTTCGCTGGGCGCTGGAAGTGGTAGTAACTGTGGCGTTTTCCATAGGGATCCCAATTCGTCGGTGACGTCCGACGTACGCCGAACGTGACCGACTGAAGGGGAACGTCTCGGTTACGTATGTAACCCTCGTTCCCTGAAGGAGGGAACGGAGACGTACGTCCCGTCGCCACAGTTGCTGTACCATCACTGCAGCGGCCGAGTCACTAGTTCGGCTCCTCAGTGAAAAACAAATGTGCGCTGCATCCGCTTCCGCTTTATACCCGCGATGCGGGGCGGAGCGCGAGATGCAAATCTCGCACGCCAATGGCCATTGGCCCGTTCTCTATACACTCGAAGCTGATAGGGGCTCCCAGAAGTGATCCCAATTCGTCGGTGACGTCCGACGTACGTCTCCGTTCCCTCCTTCAGGGAACGAGGGTTACATACGTAACCGAGACGATTTCTGTCCCTTCATTGACAGCTACACGACTACCACTTTGACACTTCATAAAGAGGTCGTAAAACTAATCCATATGAATTGAGAGGTTTATATAAACATTAATCAACTCACACATTAGTTGTGGTAAACAGAAGCTCAAGCATGTTCGCTTGACGTGCGAGAAACAATGAGGTCCGAAAGTGGTAGTTGCGTAGCTGTCTATGGAGGGACAGAAAGCTCTCAGATTTTATCAAAAAGATCTTCATTTGTGTTCCGAAGATGAACGAAAGTCTTACGGGTTTGGAACGACATGAGGGTGAGTAATTAATGACAGAATTTTTATTTTTGGGTGAACTGTCCCTTTAATTCCACTGGTTAGTCTAATTAGATCCCTGTATTACAGTAAAAATGTTTTCTTAAATCATAAATAAATATGTATGTATTTATGTATGTACACTATATTGCCAAAAGTACTGGGACACCCCTCCAAATCATTGAATTCAGGTGTTCCAATCACTTCCATGGCCACAGGTGTATAAAATCAAGCACCTAGGCATGCAGACTGCTTCTACAAACATTTGTGAAAGAATGGGACGCTCTCAGGAGCTCAGTGAATTCAAGCGTCGTACCGTGATAGGTTGCCACCTGTGCAATAAGTCCATTCATGAAATTTCTTCACTACTAAATATTCTACGGTCAACTGTTAGTGGCATTATAATAAAGTGGTAGGCCACTTAAAATCACAGAGCGGGGTCAGCGCATGCTGAGGCACACAGTGCGCAGGAGTAACCAACTTTCTGCAGCTACAGACCTCCAAACTTTGTGTGGCCTTCAGATTAGCTCAAGAACAGTGCGTAGAGAGCTTTGTGGTATGGGTTTCCACGGCCGAGCAGCTGCATCCATCACCAAGTGCAATGCAAAGTGTCAGATGCAGTGGTGTAAAGCACGCCACCACTGGACTCTAGAGCAGTGGAGACGTGTTCTCTGGAGTGACGAATCACGCTTCTCTGTCTGGCAATCCGATGGACGAGTCTGGGTTTGGCGGTTGCCAGGAGAACGGTCTACACATGCCAAGTGTAAAGTTTGGTGGAGGGGGAATTATGGTGTGGGGTTGTTTTTCAGGGGTTGGGCTTGGCCCCTTAGTTCCAGTGAAAGGAACTCTTAATGCTTCAGCATACCAAGACATTCTGGACAATTGCATGCTCCCAACTTTGTGGGAACAGTTTGGGGATGGCCCCTTCCTGTTCCAACATGACTGCGCACCAGTGCACAAAGCAAGGTCCATAAAGACATGGATGAGCGAGTTTGGTGTGGAGGAACTTGACTGGCCTGCACAGAGTCCTGACCTCAACCCGACAGAACACCTTTGGGATGAATTAGAGCGGAGACTGTGAGCCAGGCCTTCTCGTCCAACATCAGTGCCTGACCTCACAAATGCGCTTCTAGAAGAATGGTCAAAAATTCCCATAAACACACTCCTAAATCTTGTGGAAAGCCTTCCCAGAAGAGTTAAAGTTGTTATAGCTGCAAAGAGTGGGCCAACTCCATATTAAACCCTACGGACTAAGAATGGGATGTCATTAAAGTTCATGTGAATGTAAAGGCAGGCGTCCCAAAACTTTTGACAATATAGTGTATATGTAAATAATATACTTATGTAAATGTTATAAATAATATGTCATGAAAAAAATGTAAAATGTGCAAAAAATATCAGTGGTCATAAAAATATATTCCTTCTTTAATTCCTTTTTTCCTTTGTCTTCATCAGTTCTGGAATCAGAAGCCATGGAGTCAACAATACCATCCTGGATATTACTGAATAATCGCTGTGATGGACTGATATCACAAAAAAGCTTTAACTTTAGAAGTCATTCATTTTATCTAATGTCCTTTTGTTTTTGTACAGATTTTAATAGGACATTGAGGAGAAATGACTCTGGAGCTTTCAGAGCTTCACAGGTTACCTGTTACAGTCTTTTTTCTTCTCCAACTAATATTTCATGTTTGTCTTTGACCGCAGGTTCATATGACAACGTGATTCAATTCAGGAATCTCAGTATAACTTCAGGGTGGGATGTTTGTCTTTTAACAGCTTTCAGGGTTTTACTTTTAATTAGTCTTGTGTGAATCTTTGTGTAGCAGTAAAGCTGTGTAAGATACGAATACTATTGCTGAGGCACTTTGCAGTTATATGAAGAATCTTTGTCCTGCTGCAACAATATTTTTAGTTAAAAGAACATGAAACATTTAATGGATAAACTAAGATACCGAAATTTGGAGGAAGACTTGTCTGGACAGCTTTTGCAGATTGTGTATTCAAGAAAATGAATTGAAATAACAGGACATTTCAACTAAAGTTATGTAATAATTGAGTGTCTTTGAATAATCGCTTCATTGGATTATATTGCTGAATTTTGAAAAGTCTTGATTTAAAAGCAGTCCACCGCCTGTACATAAATGAAGTAGGTGCTGAACAGTCTGTACCTCTAAGTCAAAATCTGTCCAGTGTAGAAAAGCAATGCCTGTTGTCTTATCATGTACTTGTTGTCATTTGAAAAACTGCAGTCTAGCTTTAAATGTGTGTTTTGATCGTTGGTTTTAATATGTTTGGGCAAGCAAATGCAAGCAAAGCTGCGTAAAGCCATCAGATTTTGAACATTTAAACTTTTTTTCTGTCAGGAGCAATAAACAGCATTTTCGATTCTTTGCCACTAAAAAAAATAAAGCAGAATAGATGCTTTTTATTATTGCGGATTCAGGATATTATTTATGTGTAGTTTATTTAAGAGCTTTTTTTCCCAAGTGTTATTTATTTTATTATTTTATTTTGAAATGTGGCTTACTGCTCTTTAAAGATTTTAATCTAAGTTGTGTCATATATATTTTGTAAATTATTTTACTTTTTAAAAGTGCACACGGTTTACAAATCAGTTTCAATCCTCTTTAATATAACCTTAGATGTGACCACAATTTTGTAACATTTGTAGTTGGCTTCCAAAATTATAGCAATTAAATTCTCCATTCTCCATACTCCATTAAACAGTGATTATACAATTATTTTATAATAGTTCTCTCTGTACTAAAGCTTTCAAAGGATGTCAGGGTTAAGAATAGACTGACTTCTAATGCTTTAATGGAAAAATGTGTAATTATTGTAACCGCAAACAAATGCAAACATCCACGCAGATATAACACATCTGAAGGTTTCTTTCTCTTATCTATAAATCCCACAGCAGAGATGCTGTTGCATAACTATGAAATATTACAAATATGATGATTACTTATTCTTTAGTGACTGAAATATGCATATAACAATTTTTGATTTTACCGTTGTTGTAGATAATCTCATATCAGTGTCGTTAAGATCTCCATTGTCCCAGACTTCTGATGCGAATGACAAATGTTTTAGATAATTGTTGACTAAAAAATAGGCCAGATATTAGGAACATTATAATTTTATTACTTTAAAAGTATTACTGTTTTGTACTGGGAAATTATTAATGGCATGTGCTGTAGGATGTAAAAAGAAAAAAAATGAAGGTGACTTCAATTGAAGCTTGTTTTGATGTTGTATTTGTTCATGTTTAAGGTATTTGGTCAAGTAAAAAAATATATAGTATTGAGATTCTAACACTTTGTAATATAGACATTTTTCCTTCTTTCTTTTTATACCTTGCTATGTTTTGTATTTTACCTTTAATCAAGAAGAAAAAGATGAAATGAGTAACTTATTCCATGCATTCTTTTTGAAATAGATTGTTTTTAAATGATAATAAAGTTTGAAGATAATAACTGGCTTACATTTGTTTATCTATCTATCTATCTATCTATCTATCTATCTATCTATCTATCTATCTATCTATCTATCTATCTATCTATCTATCATCTATCTATCTATCTATCTATCTATCTATCTATCCATTCTTTTTGAAATAGATTGTTTTTAAATGATAATAAAGTTTGAAGATAATAACTGGCTTACATTTGTTTATCTACAGTATCTATCTATTTATCATTCTTTCTATCTATCTATCTATCTATCTATCTATCTATCTATCTATCTATCTATCTATCTATCTATCTATCTATTTATCATTCTATCTATCTATCTATCTATCTATCTATCTATCTATCTATCTATCTATCTATCTATCTATCTATCTATCTATCTATCTATCTATCTATCTATATCCATCCATTCTTTTTGAAATAGATTGTTTTTAAATGATAATAAAGTTTGAAGATAATAATTGGCTTACATTTGTTTATCTACAGTATCTGTCTATTTATCTATCTATCTATCTATCTATCTATCTATCTATCTATCTATCTATCTATCTATCTATCCATCCATCCATCCATCCATCTATCTATCGTTCTATCTATCTATCTATCTATCTATCTATCTATCTATCTATCTATCTATCTATCTATCTATCTATCTATCTATCCATTCATCCATCCATCCATCTATATACTCAATTTAACAACTGGCACATAGGCATACTGAGTGTTGCAATAAACTTAAGCCAACAGGAGACTAGAATTTCAGACACAACTTATCCTATAGGCATATCCATGCAGAAATATAACACTTATGTTAGTCTGTGACTGTTTAACTCTCTGTTTATGTATAGCTCTGCAACATGAATGAGATGTAGTTACACTGAAACCAGAGACATTCATGCCAAGCTGTTTGCTGAGTCAAGCACAACCCATTTGAGGAGAAATATCACATTTCATGCCTAATACTACTGTAAAATATACAATAGTACAATTTAAAAAATCCTTCATCCTATATTAAGGCTTTAAATAGCCTACTTGATATGTATTTAATATAGTGGTCAGTAATCAATTAAATGTTAAACTTTTATTTTGAAACAAAAACGATCGGAAATGACTCACTCCATTTCGTTTTCTGTACTAGAGCCAGTGGGAAAGTAACATTTGTTTAAATACACGAAAGGTTTATTTCCAGCAGGAGGCGCAATGCGGCTCATAAATTCCAAATCTCTATTAAAACCTATTCAAACCTCAGGACGTTTTTTAACCTTATTGGAGAAATTGTACGCAATGTAAATTACAATCATTTAAGTATATTACATCTGCAGATTTCGACCGAATTTAAGAAAATACAATCTCTATAAAATGATTATAAAAATTAATTATCAGATAATCATCAACTGTTATCATTGGTCCAACCCACCAGCGTTGAGAAAAGTAACATGTACCACGTGACAACGCGCCAACGCAATATTTCAATTGTGGTCTGATTCTGAATAATAATTTATTTAATACATAAATGACAAAGCCACTAAGAGTGTTAGTAAGTATTGAGCTGACAACATAGAGAGAATATTTAAAATATGACAAATGTTGGTAACAGCAGCGCTTAACTCACGCGAAGTGCCGTTCTACGCTCTTTTATTTCTACAGCAGGGAAAAACATCCGCCCCTTGATTCATCATCACATACTAGCTCAGGAAGAAAGAGGGGAGTGAGGAGTGTGTTCATACATTTGCAATGGCCATTGAGCTGCGCTCTGGTGTCAAATATGGCTCGTTTTTGTCACTCTCGGTGGTGTTGGTGGCGTATTGGTTCCGATATCCGGACAGTTCGGTTCTGGATGAGAGGCTAGACGTGGTTCTGTCTTCATTGCTGCGAGCAGAGCAGAAAGTGGGCATGGACAGCGTGTCCAGACCGCGAGTAGCTATAGGTACAGACTTTTAAGTGCACTTAACAACATGCAACAAATTACAATAATGATATGCAATGCATAAATGCATAGATTATGCAAGTTTAGAATATGTAATTTATATAATAACGTTGTTTTATATCTATTTACCTATTTATATAAATAATTAAATAAATAAACTTTTAACTAGTTTCGTGTAATACTAATACTATAACAATACGTTTGCATGTTAGATTAGCATCTTTTGAAGTATGCATATGGCAAATTTGCCATTCTTAAAATGACAGTAGGTATTTTATATAATAAAGTTGTATTTTTTTTAAAAATAAATAACTACTCATTTAAGGTAACATGCATATTCTGTATGTATTGATTTTTATTTGATAACCTTTTACTTTTTTTATTTTCAAAAATTATTTACAACATTGATAATTATTCATTTGAACAAATTTTATTGTTTCTTCTTAGAAAGCGCACATTATGTTCCTTTTTATCTGATAATATGGCTTGTTTTGCTTCTGAGTATTGCTATCTTCTAGGATCAGGCCTGCACTTGTGTTTTGCATGTTTGTTTTGCGTCTTTTCTTTGCCTTTTTTGGATTTCTTCTTCAGACTTAACAGCATGCAACAAATTACAATGATGAGAAGCAATGCATATGCACGCATGGAATAGATTCTGCAAGTTCAGAATATGTAATTCATATAATAATGTTGTTTTATATCTATTTATTAATTAATCTATCTATTTACTAAGTAATTGCACTAAATATTTAATAATAAACTTTCATAAAAATATCAAATAAGCTTTTAACTAATTTAATGTAATAATAATACTATAACAATACGTTTGCATGTTAGATTAGCATCTTTTAAAGTATGCAATGCATATGCATGCAAATTTGCCATTCTCAAAATAAGAGTAGCTAATTTATATAATAGTTTTTTTTAAATCAATAACTACTCATTTAATGTAATATGCATATACTGTATGTTTTGATTTTTATTTTATAACTTTTTACTTTTTTATTTTCAAAAATTATTTACAACATATTGATAAGTATTCATTTGAACAAATAATATCTAATTTGTTTGATTCAGATGGCACATTTTTCTTGTTAGACAGTGCACATTATGTTCCCTTTTTTATCTGATTAAATGGGTTGTTTTGCTTCTGAGTATTGCTGTCTTCTATGATCAGGCCTGCACTTGTGTTTTGCATGTTTGTTTTGCATCTTTTCTTTTCTTTTTTTTTTTTAATTGTTGGTTAAAACAGTCTCTATTATAACACATGTGCAGTGCTTGCACCGAAAAAAACAAACCTTTGACAACTGGTTTAGGTCTTATGTTTACCAAAATTCCTCATTCATTAACCTGAGTCACATGCACAGCCCAATGCAATGCATTTATTGTATTTGTTGCTTAAACTGCAGTCAGTGCATGTGAAAGTTCTTCAATTGATTGACAATTGATGTTCATTCAGTTCTGTTGTATCGGTTAACCTGCTATCAAAGCCTATCTGTGATTGCACAGTCATTATCTGTTATCATTCAGTCTGTAGTCACATTTGCTTTGGCAAACTATGCATGGTATCTAATCCATTTTTTCCCCCAGATATGTTATGACCTATGATTTAGGTGTGTTTTGTTGGATGGTCAGGTTCAAAGATTGAGTAATTGTAATGTTATATTACTTAACATATCATTTCACTGTCTCTTATCAGGTTTTGGCGGCTGTGTGGATATCATAGTCGATGGAGTGACTCTACTCAACAAAATTGGGTTGAATCCGACAGACCAGCCCCTCCACCACGACTACATAGAGAATGCCGAGCAGCTGGCCCAGAGTTTCGCTTACTTTTTCTCCCCCGGAGCCGCTTCAGAGTGAGTGAGAGCCGTTCAAGCATGTTTACAAAGCCCTCGGATTACACAATAAAGCATAATAGCAAAAATTGAGGCCTGGGCTCAATTAAACTGTTACAAACTTCCGTTTTGTATGCTTTAATATTTAACAGTTGGAATTAAAACTAACTGGTCCCAAGGTGAATTTAGTCAATTCACACAGTTAGCCACAGATGTAGTTCATCACATTAACTAACGTTACAAAACCACAAAGTGACACAGTACTAAAATAGTAAGTTAAATATTAATAATTAAATGAATTTGTTAAGCTGTAATGCATCAGACCCTCTTAGTTTTGTTGTGCTGGCAATATGTTAGCTGCATCCAGCAAGAGAATTCACACTTGAGAGCGGAACGACAGGCCTCTCAAGGTAATATTGCAGTTATGTTGAGACGCTGCATAGTGTGGTTTGAGAGTGCTAAAGCGGCACATTAGCGTTTGGTGAGGCGAATGCTTCTGGTTTCTGTATGTTTAGATTGATGTGTGAATTTCTTCTCTAGCTTATAACCATCAATCATACTTTTCATTCATTTCAGCTAGAGAGGCTTAAAAGCCTCTGGCGTCAGGGTTGCCAGGTCTGCGGAAAAAAACAAAAAAAACAAAAAAAAAAAACAAAACCTGGCCCAATAACCAATCAAATATGATCTAAAAATAGTCCAATACAGTTTACTCAGTCGGGGGGTGGGTCGGAGCACCGATTTTATACGTATAATCATTTTAACGATGATTCAACAAAAGTCCAACCATTAATTTATAATTAAATGCATTTTATTTGATGAAAAATGTAGTAAAAAGCTGTAATATATTGTGAAATGTTATATTTTTCTATTTCTGTTTTTTTTTTTTTTTTTGAAAATATTTTAAAATGTAATTTATTCCTGTGATAATAAAGCTGATTTTTCAGCATCATTACTCCAGTCTTCAGTGTCACATGATCCTTCAGAAATCATTCTAATATGATGATTTGATGCTCAAGAAACATTAATAATAATAATAAATGTTGAAAACATTTAAACATTTGTGGTAAGATTTAAAAAAGAGAGAAATTAATCCTTTTATTAAGGATGCATTAAATTAATCAAGTGACAGTGAAGTCATTTATAATGTTACGAAAGATTTTAATTCAATAAATGCTGTTCATTGAACTTTCTATTCATCAAAGAATCCTGAAAAAGTATCACCATTTCCACAAAAATATTAGGCAACTGTTTTCAACATTGATGATAATAATCAGAAATGTTTCTTGAGCATCAAATCCTCATATTAGAATGATTTCTGAAGGATCATGTGACACTGAAGACTGGAGTAATGATGCTGAAAATTCAGCTTTGCATCACAGAAATAAATTACATTTTAAAATATATTCAAATAGAAAACAGTTCTTTTAATTTGTTATAATATTTCACAATATTACTGTTTTTTTCTGTATTTTTGATTAAATAAATGCAGCCTTGGTAAGCAGAAGAGACTTCTTTCAAAAACATGAAATAATTAAGATGTTTTCAAACTTTCGACAGATACTTTATAAATAAGGTTTTTACAATGCCAAAAAGTTAGATGACATTGAAATTCGAACTTGAAACTAGTTTGAAACTTGAAACTAGCAAGGCTTAAAAATGCATGAAGCGGATAGGTTTTTGTGATGATGACTCAACACTGCAACCTCACATGAGTGAAACCGCGATACTTAGAGACCATACCATAATGCAGACTTTCTATCGCTTGTCAGACTTCTACCGGTATATCGTCCACCCCTATATCTTTCATCAAATTTGAATAATTTGCTCAGCCTCTGACTGACTTTCAGCTGACCTCACCTAAATGCTATCTAGTTTTAAGCTACTAAAATCTTGCCAGTTGTTAATGCAGTCATTTAATGCAGATTAATGTGGATGTACTAAAGTTTCCATGCGTAATAATAGAAAAATGCCTACTTTTCACAATCCAACTGATGGCTTAAAATCAAGATCCATCTTATTTTTTTTTTTTTTTTCTTTGGGATATCCTGTCACTCAGAAATGTCACTTCGTGGAAGTAAATCATTTGTGAATGCTCTTTAATGTTTATTGTTTCATTTTTTTATTGTTTCTAACTAGATAACTGTCTATATGGCTGCCTATGTACAATAAAAACACCTTTGAGGTCAATAATTCCAGAATAAAGGATGAATAAACTGGCTGTTGTTGAATTTTGAGTTTGTTTCTACACAAATCTATGTTCTTATGTTATTTATTTTGTTAGCAACTATTCATAATACTTTTTTTTTTACACCCGAAGTGATATGGAAATAACAAAAACCCTTCAAGTGCTTGACTTAAGGCTGCATAACAGGAGTGTAATTACAGTAAGCACTGTGTTTGTTAATCTGCTGACAGTTTTTTTTTTTTTTTTTTTTCCCCCCCACTCTTTTCCATAGGAGGTTTGTGATGAATGACACACTCTTCGGTGAACTGGTAGAGGCTTCTCGAGAGCTTCCAGGAAACAGGTGGTCAATAGGAGGAAATGCACCTGTCATGGCCAGCAGGATGGCGCTGGAAGGATGTGATGTGCTTTTAGGTGGCAGTTTCAGCACCGATTTCACAGAAATCCTCTCACAACGCATTACAGGTGCTGTAATGGGCTTATTTTCAGCTTTTTCTATTCAATATTGTAAATATAACAACAACACTTTAGTACCCCTATTATGCTATTTTAAAAGGCTTCTAATTCTGTTTTGGAGGTCTCCTGCAATAGGTTTACATCAGGGGTGTGCAAACCCGGTACTGGAGAGCCACTGTCCTATAGAGTTTAGCTCTAAATTGCCTCAACACACCTTCCTGGAAGTTTCTAGTATGCCTAGAAAGACCTTGATTTACTGGTTCAGGTGTGTTTGTTTGGGGTTGGGACCAGTGCTTAATTTGTCAATAAATAAATGCCGGATACAGAACAAACATTAAAAGGCACTGTGACCGACACTGACCATACAACTTCAGTTTTCTCGGAACGTACAATGACGTCACTAAACTGTGGTAGCACAACAAAATAAGAGCATCATTCACAAGTTTCTGCACGGCCCTAACGTGACATGATGTGAAGGCCAAGTATGGTAACCCATACTACGAGTTTGTCCTCTGCATTTAACCCATCCAGGTTAGCGCACACACATTAGAAGCAGTGAGTAGTGAACACACACACACTGCAAACCGTGAACACACACACCCAGAGCAATGGGCAGTGATTGGGGGTTAGGTGACTGTTAATGCCGGGTCATTTAAAAACAAATACCGGAATGCCAAAATCCCAAATCTGACATTTTCTGGAACAGGATCCGGCTCAGATTTAAGCACTGGTTGGAACTGAACTGAACCAGGAGCAGGAATGGACACCCCTGGTTTACATACATCCAAGGCCAAAAAGCACTTTAATTTTCCCATAATATGCATTGATTGAGGCATCACCTCTTTTCTCACAGTGTCTGAAACTTTTCGATAAAGGATCCAGTCTCTCTAAAGTCTCTGAGAGTCTACTCTGCTCTGATTGGTCAGACGGCCCTGTCTGTTGTGATTGGTCTACCACTTACAGCGTGTGTTGGAAACCAATATCAATTCATGTCTGTCAAGTGTTTCGTCTAACTATGCGCTTTCCCACACTTGAAGAAGATAGGTTCTCACTATTTGAAGATGTAAACTGGATTCCACTCAATAATTAAGCCTTGTGATTTATTTCCATCCATTTATTTTAGCATTAAGCTATGTAGGTGAAAAACCTTTAAAGAAATAAACATACAGACAGTGTAAATCACCAGCAAACCCAATAAAATGCATAAATTAGCAGGTCTTAATTTGAACTTTTACACAGAACATCAGTACCTTAAGTTAATGAACCATTTAAAACATGAATATTTCACCAAGCCTACACTATATTGCACATTAAAGTTAAAGCTGGTAGATATTACACAGGCCAATAACAATAATTTACATTCAATGTCATTAACTTTACATTTAAAGTACAGAATAAATACATTTTAATAGCTTTTACATATTTGTATAGTTTAATTGACTGGATTCTAACTACAAAGACTATGAAATAACCTGTGCTTTTAACCATATTTATCAATGAATTGCTATTTTAATAATTAAACAATCTATATTTAATTATATAGTCAAATCACTTAAGTTATTATTTATATTTATATCAGATGGATTTTAAGCAATATTTTATAGTATTTAAACAACTATCCAAATCATGAATTACCAAATGAAACCAGGCAAATTAGGCAACCTTAAGTAAATCAAATTCAAGTAAATATTAGCAAACCCTAGTCGTCAAACAAAGTATAAACATATACAAATAGACATTTTAACACACTACACTAAATAAACACTTGAAGATACGCTACTCAAACCAATAGCGCGATTTACAGAGCGTCACTGAATGCTACATTCACACTCTGGTAGCATAACTACTGTAGCAAGCATGACAAAGTACAGCGTTTCTTAACCAGCAGAGCTTCAGAGCTTACCGGCTGTCACTTCAGAGTTCTTTGGTGAGTACCCGCTCCCGCACAGTGTTTGAAACAGACACCAAGCTCTAATACTCATAATATTTCTTTGAGCCAGCACTGCTGTCTGCCGTAGCGTCAGCTCCCAGTGCACCCCAACAATAGCAACGGTGCGTTGCCTTATCCGGCCCAACAGATTGCGGATTAGTTCCTCCTGGTACTAACGAGGGAAGGCAGGGTGACGGGCGGTTTGCCGCAACAATGTCCTCATCCTCATCCTTTGGAAGTGCATGCAAAGTGTTTTTTTTTTTTTTCACAGCACAGAAAACAGCGTCGTCTTGTCATGTCGACAACACGAACCAAACTCTTCCAGGCCTCGGCTACGTCTACAGTGTTTGAGGGCGGGTCAAAGTAGACATTGTTCGCAGGCAGCCAATGAAGACCATAGGCTGGCATTATGCAAATTTGTTACAAACCTATGTAGGTTCGTGCAGGAAGTAGACTGGAATTACTGACGACTCGTTTCAGGCAGTTCAGAATAGGTTCGTCCTTTTGGGACACAATAATTCCATTTATCCTGAACTTTGATCTTTGAAACTTTGAGACTTTTTACATTCACAAACAGCTATGTTACACACTACTTGAAAGGTAATATACAAAAAAGCATAATAGGGGCACTTTAAAATCTTCATTTTAGAAAAATTACTAAGTATATTTTCTATACTTTCGTCCATGTTTTGCATTGCATTGAATTATTTTGTCTCTCCTCAGTGGCTGGAAACACTGTGGATGAGCCAGACATCCATCTGATCCTGGAGTACCCCACAGGTGCCACATGGGGGCCGTACACTTCCCGAAGGGCCAACCGGTGGGCTTATATTATTTACTTTGTTTTTTTGTTTGTTTTATTTTACTTTATCTATACTACTTTTAATCTAGACATTTTTGCTTTCGATGTAAGTGTTTTTCTTGTATTTCTGTAGGTATATTGTCCATAGTGATGATCATAATCCATATTTGGACTCCATGGAGCAATTTCAGGAGAAGCTGAATGGCTTCAAGCCAGATTTGCTCGTAGTAGGAGGGCTGCAGATGATGGACAACTTCCCTTTCAAAAAGGGTAAGTGAATGAAGCCGTCTGAGGGCAATAATTAACACTTCTGTTAGGGGATAACAGTTTCGGACGTGGAGAATGAAGACCAAGAGTCAGGAGTGCAATTAATTAAAGAAAAATTTACTGAAGAATAGTTTGCAGTTTCATCAGCAGAAGCCAGCTTCAGGTCTCACGAGGAGTTCGAAAGGCCACGCTCTCCCTCTGCCTTTTCTTCGTACACACAATTTCTCAACAGTTAAATGCTTTTCAAGGTCTAGCTACGTCATTACTGCAGGTTGAATGATTCTGACTGGCTAAGAGAATATAGATAGTCATAGTAAATTTCCACACATTGTCAGTTAATCAGATGCACGTCTCCATAGATCACTTGTTGACGCTTTCACCCCGTAATTAGGCACGTAGTGACCTTCCAGGTCTGGAGCAGGCGCCAGCTTGCCCAGAAAACAAGTCCACCCATCTCTTAGGATGCCTGTAATCCGCCTCCAATACTGATCTGTAACACAGAATACTGGCGCACATACACAGATACACAGTTTCTCCAAGGTTGGAGTTGGTGGAGCGTCAAATGAAAACAACATAGTTCTCCAAAACATACAGATAACATGTTCTTCTCCTCAGAGAGAAGTACAGGCAATATTCATCTTTATTCTTAAGTGTTTCAGTAAAAAGAAATAATATAAAATGAAAGACAAATCCATATTTCATCTCTGGAAGCCGGGCTAAGTGAGTAAGCACTGTGACTGCACTCCTGCACTCCAGACCCTTGGAACTTTAGAAAGCATATATGAAGAAACAATAAACAATCAGAGGTTCTATTGATTAACTAATATAACTGGAAAGAATCATTAAAAAAATCATTATAATAATATAGGAGGATAAATATTGATTAAGGCTCTGGTTATAAATTTAATTAGGATATATATATATATATATATATATATATATATATATATATATACACTCACCTAAAGGATTATTAGGAACACCTGTTCAATTTCTCATTAATGCAATTATCTAATCAACCAATCACATGGCAGTTGCTTCAATGCATTTAGGGGTGTGGTCCTGGTCAAGACAATCTCCTGAACTCCAAACTGAATGTCAGAATGGGAAAGAAAGGTGATTTAAGCAATTTTGAGCGTGGCATGGTTGTTGGTGCCAGACGGGCCGGTCTGAGTATTTCACAATCTGCTCAGATACTGGGATTTTCACGCACAACCATTTCTAGAGTTTACAAAGAATGGTGTGAAAAGGGAAAAACATCCAGTATGTGGCAGTCCTGTGGGCGAAAATGCCTTGTTGATGCTAGAGGTCAGAGGAGAATGGGCCGACTGATTCAAGCTGATAGAAGAGCAACTTTGACTGAAATAACCACTCGTTACAACCGAGGTATGCAGCAAAGCATTTGTGAAGCCACAACACGCACAACCTTGAGGCGGATGGGCTACAACAGCAGAAGACCCCACCGGGTACCACTCATCTCCACTACAAATAGGAAAAAGAGGCTACAATTTGCACGAGCTCACCAAAATTGGACAGTTGAAGACTGGAAAAATGTTGCCTGGTCTGATGAGTCTCGATTTCTGTTGAGACATTCAGATGGTAGAGTCAGAATTTGGCGTAAACAGAATGAGAACATGGATCCATCATGCCTTGTTACCACTGTGCAGGCTGGTGGTGGTGGTGTAATGGTGTGGGGGATGTTTTCTTGGCACACTTTAGGCCCCTTAGTGCCAATTGGGCATCGTTTAAATGCCACGGCCTACCTGAGCATTGTTTCTGACCATGTCCATCCCTTTATGACCACCATGTACCCATCCTCTGATGGCTACTTCCAGCAGGATAATGCACCATGTCACAAAGCTCGAATCATTTCAAATTGGTTTCTTGAACATGACAATGAGTTCACTGTACTAAAATGGCCCCCACAGTCACCAGATCTCAACCCAATAGAGCATCTTTGGGATGTGGTGGAACGGGAGCTTCGTGCCCTGGATGTGCATCCCACAAATCTCCATCAACTGCAAGATGCTATCCTATCAATATGGGCCAACATTTCTAAAGAATGCTTTCAGCACCTTGTTGAATCAATGCCACGTAGAATTAAGGCAGTTCTGAAGGCGAAAGGGGGTCAAACACAGTATTAGTATGGTGTTCCTAATAATCCTTTAGGTGAGTGTATATATATGGTATATTGAAGCGGCAGTGGAATCCACCCCTTCACTTCATTTGAACTTTCATTGAAAACATTAACAAACATTATTGTGTAATACTTTTATTTAATCTACTTTCAAATAATAATATGAAACTTTTTATTCATGTGTTTTCATATACTAACATTTAAATGTTTAGGGTCAGTAAGATTTTTTTTTAAATGTTTTTGAAAGAATCACTTGTGCTCACCATGACTACATTTATAAAATACAGTAAAAAAATGTATTACAAATATTATTACACTTTAAAATAGTAGTTTTACATTTTAATATATTTTAAATTATAATGTATTCCTGTGATGGCACAGCTGAATTTTCAGCATCATTACTTCAGTCTTCAGTCACATGATCACAGAAATCATTCTAATGTGCTGATTTGCTGCTCAAGAAACATTTCTTCTTAATTTCAATATTAAAAACTGTGTGCTGCTTAATATTTTTGTGAAAACTGTGATGCATTTCCCCCCTAGATTCATAGAAAGTAAAAAAAAACAAAACATTATAAATAGATTTACAGTCACTTTTGATTAATGCATCCTTGCTGAATAAAAAAATTAATTTCTTTAAAAAAAAAAATCTTTCTGACCCCAAACTTTTTAAACAGTAGTGTATATTTTATTTCAACTACTAATCAGTTAAGCATTGTTATGTGTATTAGGGAACTGATTAATGAAAAGTTGTTAAAAAGTGCACATATAATGAACCGTAAACCGTCAGCCTGTATGTGGATCAGTGGCGGTTTGGGGTTAAATTAACCCTCTACTGCGACTGTCACATGGTGAGGTTAGCATGTTTTCATAGCTGCCCTGGGAAAGTAGACAGACTGTAATAACTCATAGCACTCAGTGATTTTGCTTGCTTTGCATATCTTTTCTCTCTGCCCTAGAGGGAAATTACTATTACTAGTATTCACTGCACAGCTTCACTGCTCGCATCATAAACAGACAAATGAAAGCTGATTTGTTTGATTGGACATTTCAGTTGTCTAAGTTGGTTATCGGTGTTTTAAGTAAGTAATATTTAGACTTAAAGGTAAAAAATGCTTAATGGAGGAACATTAAAAGTCAAATGTGTAACTACTGCACTGTAAAAAATGAAACGGTAAATAAAACAAAGATTTTTGGAGTAAATTTTTTCAAGAAAACATTATTTCAGTCTTTCTACTTCAAAATGTCATGTTTAATGTGTTACTTGCCATTTCTTTGTAGTTAATTGTGAAGTTTACAAACAATTTCTGAGTGAAATTTGATTCATCGTAAATTTCGAAGTTGTAAATAAAGCAAAGATTATTGAATTGTTTTATGAGAAAATACAATTTCTGAGTGAAAATTGTTCTACACCAAATTGTTTTCAGTGTAATTCACTTTTAATGTTCCATCAAAAGGATAGTTCACCCCAAAATGAAATTTTTGTCATCATTTACACACCCTCATGTTGTTTCAAACCTGTATGATTTTCTTTCTTCTGTTGAACACAAAAGAAGATATTTTAAAGAATGTTGGTAACCAGACAGTTGATGGGCCCCATTGACTTCCATAGTATTTTTTTCCTACTATGGAAGTCAATAGCTACCATCAACTGTCTGAAAGAAGCTGAAAGGTTTGGAACAACATGAGTGTGAGTAAATGATGACAACATTTCATGTTTGGGTGAACTATCCCTTTAAGCAGGGTTTTTGCGATATAATGGTTGAGAGATTCTGTAATAACCGTCTCTTTCCTACAGGAGAGCGTGTGGCTCTGCTGGGAAGGTTGGCACAGATGTTGTCCTCCGCGTCCCCACAGACCGCCGTCCATTTTGAGATGGCCAGCTTTGTGGACGAAAGTCTGATGTCAGATCTACTAAAGTTTGTTCTTCCTCACGCCGACTCTTTGGGCATGAACGAGCAAGAGCTGCCCAATCTCTTGAGCCTTTTCCGTGGCAGCAACTTGACCGTGCTTTCCGACCCCAACCCTCGTGTAGCTACGGTGCTGGACCAGATGCGAGAACTCTACCGCCTAGTAAACCAGCGCCACCTTGAGGCCGGGATGGGTCGGCCGCTCACCCGCCTTCACGTCCACACACTTGCTTTCCAGGCCATCATCGTCAAACGCGGCTCCCAGTGGAAGAACACCATGTCGGCCACGGCCAAAGCCTCTCTGACTGCCAACCGGCACGTCTGCGGCTCGCCGGACATCGATCTCAGTAAAGCACGGCTGATTATGGACGAGTCGTTCTCCATCAGCAGGCGGGAAGGAAGTCAGAGAATTCCGCTTCAGGAATCTCGACCGGTTTCCTGCTGGGATGAGAACGGCTATGAGATTTGCGTGGCTCCTGTGCTGGTGTGTACAGAGGTGTACCAGACTGCTGGAGGAGGAGACAACATCTCAGCCGCTGGGCTCGTACTGCAGATCTGAATATGAGACGCCTTCATCCCACATGTTTGGGTTTTATTTTGTGATTTTTGTTTTTTTTTGTTTTTTAAATTGCATCATTTTATTTGGGGGGGGGGACCTTGAGACACATCATGTGCAATACAAACATCCAGCTGTCAACAACATGTCCATGTCTTATTTCACACTTAAATCAGAGAGAAAAAAAGGTTTTGCTTTTTTACATTTGTTTTATTATGTTGAGTTTCAATGTTTTTCCAGTATTATTTTATTGACAATTAAGCACGTTTTAACGGCTAATTCTCATTACTGTATTTTTTTTATTGTAATATTTAAAAAAAATACTGTACTGTATTGTATAGTATAATGAAAATCACAAAAAATACAGTGTAACAGATACATTACAAAAATGAAAATGTGCTTAATTGGCGATGGTCTTAATTTTTTTTTCTTTATGCAAAATCGAATTTCTCATTTTGATTTGTGTGAAATATAATCTGGACACTTATTGTAAGATTCACATAGTTATCCCACCTATAGGTCATTTGTTTTCAGCTTACAAATTATTTTCTTTCTCATTTAAAATATCTTTACTCTTATCCAAAACCTTTGTGTCTTAAAATGGCTTCGTAATCATTCACTTCATGCACATTAACCCAACACGGGCCAGTAATCTTGAAATAATATGCAGAAGAATCTTTGAGCGTCCAGAGCTCTTTATATTATGACTGAAATCAATCAATGCAAATGCACAATAACGTCAAGTGGAAACACAGAAGAATTTAGCATGATTGAAGTGTAATGCGTCCATCCATAATACATAACATTGCTTTATCCTTATTTGTCATGCATTATTTCTTCCTTATTTTAAAGCACATGATTGTATTTTTTTTTTTTGCATTCCATAGCATCATCATATTCCACTTTAACAAGAGAATGAGCAGTTACACATCCCAAACATTGAAACAAGTCTGTCTTCCGCTTTAATTTACAACAATGTATTTTGCTAATTTTACAACTCAATGTCTGAATTAAAAGGCATGTTCGTTTTAATTAAAGGAACATGGCTTGATTTTTAACTCTATGGAAGGGAAATTTTTTAAGAATGGTAATCCCTTCACCCCAAAATCAAAAGAAAGCAATGTTTTACAGTAATTACAATTGAGAATAATTGGAATTACAAATAAAACTCAAGTATAACATCCATACCATGTTGTGGTAATACAAATTTGCAAGGACAATATGGTTAATTGTCATGAAAATAACATCATAAAGCAAGTCTTAAAGGAAAAGTGTGTTATTTCTGTGCTATTATCATTACCAAATATAATTATCAAATAATTTCTTCATTTTATTTTATTTTTTAATTTTATTGATTTTTATTGTATTTTTTTTTTTTTTTTTTACCTGATTACTTTAGTTATGCTTGTGTTTTATCAAATGAGGAACTATTCTTGCAATGGATGTAGTAGCCAAACCATGTGCATATACCTGCGTGTATGTATTTTCAGGAGGGGGATTTGAAGAACTTTACAATATCTGCCATAATCATAATTGTGGCTGTCTCTTTTAACAGATTCAGAAATATCTAAGCAAGTTTGGGCCCTGGCTTCCTTTCAGTCACATCTTCCATCAGTCACCCTGAGTGCGAATTATTACCTACCTCCTGTGCCTATGAAAATATATCCAGCTTACCTGATGTCCGTCATGATTCTATTGTTTATTTACATGATGGGCACATTAGAGTGCTTGTCTGTGCTAGTGTAACCCGATATCAGACAGGAGATGGAAGTTAAAGATGTCCCACCCTATGAGAGATATCAGGGTGTGTGCATTGAGACGCTTGCCAGCTAATATATGAAATGTGTCTCAGGGATTACAGTAGCCTGGATGTCTATGATCCACAACAC
Organism: Coreius guichenoti; assembly: GCA_039654105.1. Classification (NCBI taxonomy): domain Eukaryota; kingdom Metazoa; phylum Chordata; class Actinopteri; order Cypriniformes; family Gobionidae; genus Coreius; species Coreius guichenoti. Next base: position 12,798,381 of record CM077177.1, on the reverse strand, counting down.
TTGAGTTAGAACCAATTTAGCTGTGACAGAGAGCAGCTGGTGTGATTCTGGTCTGAGCCTATAACATACTGACCAACTAATGGTCCAGTAGATTTGAAGAATCTTTAGTGTGAAAAATAGCAATGGAGGCTTTTGTTGTGAATGTGATTAATGTGTCGATAATAAGGGTTTACGCATGCCTGAAGCAGTTGTAGCATTGGAATAGTTTGTTTCGGAGTGGTGGTAGTAGGAGTATTGAGTGTTGTGCATATAAGCTGGAAATGAGTTGTAATGAAATGCCTTTTTCTCTTTCCTTCTTTTGTCTTGGCCATGTGCGGTCTGTCAGCAACAGCTGCTCTGAAGGGAAAAGACTCATTTTTGAATGACTTCTTTGGATTTGTATGTAATAAAATATTACATTCCATTTATGGTACTCTGTTGTGTATTTCCATTTATTTTATGGACAATTTAATTAGGAAATTTCGGGACGGTTGAGGACAAAGCAACACCTTCGGTTTACTTGTACGTGATTTATGAATGTTTAGAATTGTATAGAAGTATGTTTCAGAAGATTTTGAAGTAAAAGTACAAAAAAATAATAGTTTGAAGGTTTTCAAAAACATTATAAATATAAATAAATATATTATATATTATATATTAAATATACGTTTTTTTTGTGTAAAATAAATTTTTATGCTGCTGCTGTCATTAAAGCAAATGGAGACATGCCAAATACTAAGAAATTCTGAGATTCATATAAATGTTAATTTAATTATGTTGATCATTTGTAATGAGAAAACAATGAAAAATGCTAAATAGAAGAATTCCATTAGTGGTATCAGAGTTTTGGGTTCCACGGTCAGTCATTTTGGATGCAAACCTTAACTGCTAAGGTTTAAGCCCACTACAAGATACAAATATTTACAATTTTAATGTTAAAAATTATCCTTACATTAAAATCTATATGTAGAGTATGTGTATATGTTAACAAGATGCATACAAATTATGTATGTGAAATAGCTTAATGTATAAGCCAGCTTTATATTGTGTAGCCTACTCGTATGTAATATAAATAATATATGAAATATAAATATATAGGCCTATATTCGAAAACTCTGTAACTAAAATGTGAAAATGTAAAGATATTTCATGAGCTCTAAAAACTGTTCTTTACATCTCAGTAAATTCAGCAGGGTTGCCAACTCTCACGCATTTGGCGTGAGACACACGCTTTCAGGCTCACACTCTGCCCAAGTAAATCTCACGCCAAAATTCAAACAATAAATACCGTTTTGGTTAATGTGGCATAACAGTTAAAGTCAGAGCAGTTGAAAAACAGAGTCGCGACATGCTTTCATCTCCCGGCGGCGCGCGCGGTCACGTGGTTCATAGAGCTCTCAAACAAACCAGCGCTGTCAATACATTTGAATGGCTTAAGCGGATAGACAACAGCTTCACTATACAGTTATTTGCAGCAATTTTTGGTAACAGTACAGCATACTGTGCATTGATTATTACGTCAACCACATTTACAGTATCATTTTATTATTGAGAGGGATGGAGATGCAACATTGTTAACATTAATGTTAATGTTTTTCTTGTATTTAGCCCTCAGGTATTCCTTACTAATTGGTCACACTCATACTCATTGGAGGTCAAATGTGACCATACACCTTAACTATTTTCAATTAAATAAATGTTCTATATTTTAGTTCAGTAATGTTTATTGAATGTTTTGAGGAGATCTTTTAGTACTAAATACTATTTGTGCAATAATTATGGTCCATTAATGACCACTTAAAATATTTTTCTTCTAATATTTGTATTATTTATATTACAATTAGTATAGTAATTAAGGTTAAAATAGAGAATTCCTTTGCAAAGAGGCAAATTAGAGTCATTTTGTGGCTGGAAAAATAATAATTTTCATTTGTAATGCCATTACCCACTAGGTGCCTGTATGGCTCTTTAATAAATATACATGTAGGCCTATCTAGTCTAGTTGCTCAAAAAAGTATTGCAGATCATAACTGCTTACTTATTTTTAGGTTTTGCATTTGAATACATATTTAGACATGATCAAACACTAGATAACTAGATACTTATATAAGCACACACGAGTGAATATAATTTAACCCAAGAAAAGTTTAAAATAGTGCTAAAAAAGGCAAACTTATTTTTCCTTATATGTACAGTAGGATATAAACATATGAATTGATACTGAATCAAGATCGATATTTGTGCCAAAAAGATCTCACTCCAACCTGAACTTAAAAGTTGGCAACCCTGGTAAATAATACTTTTTTTTTTAAGTATTCCACTTTTATTGTGAAAAACTGCGGCTCTAGTCCTTCGAGAGGATCTGATTGGTCGATATTGTGTCCAATCGCAGAGCTCGTTGATTGCCGGTGGCAGAGGAGAGCCGACGCGCTGTAGTAGGGTCTGCGGCTGCTAATGATCAACACTTAACGTTACTAACGTTTATAGTTTATCACAGTCAGTTAAAATGAGTTCCATTGGGACCGGGGTGAGTGGATTCAGTAATACAAAATGTATCATAGTGTTGGAATGAGATCTAATGCAGAAAGAGCGATTAATTACTAAATGCGTGTATGTCTGTGTCATTCTGAAGCTAATAAGCTACTGCTAGTGTGCAGGATCTGTATTAGTGTGTTTTATCTGTATTAGTCTAACCCAATTAAAGTTAATAAAGTGTTTTCATTCATAAGTATCTTAAGTTAATTTCATGTACATGGTTTAGTTGTGTGTTTTCTGCACTATTTGCTCCTGCTGAGTCACTGCTCGCTAACAATGAATGATAGCAGTTCAAATGAAAAGTCACTGAGGAGGCAAAGTGAAAGTAAAATTGATGTGCACTGCGAAAGCTGCTTTAGGCTCACACTTATTGATGCCGAGTGTTGTCTTTATTATTGCAGGGATTAAACACTATTAGAATTGTTTATTTATATTAAATGAATACAAGCAATAATTTTGACAGCAGTTCTCTTCTCCCCCATCCAGTATGATTTATCCGCCTCCACCTTCTCACCTGATGGAAGGGTATTTCAGGTCGAATATGCCATAAAGGCTGTAGAAAATAGCAGGTAATTAATTAACCACTACTACTCAAACTATTACACATTAAATAATCTAAGCAAGAAACATTTTAATATGCTGTTCTGAAAGGCTTTACCCCCCATTCATTTAATGTGATGATATTTGTTTTGCATTTGATGTCTAATCAAACTGGGGGTTCATATTAAGAAGATATTAATGTAATAATTTGTGTTTAAAAATGTTTTTATCGTTCATCAGCACGGCAATCGGCATCCGTTGCAAAGATGGAGTCGTGTTTGGTGTAGAGAAGTTGGTGCTGTCCAAGTTGTATGAGCAGGGCTCCAATAAGCGCATCTTCAATATTGATCGGCACGTTGGAATGGTGAGAACATTGAGCAAACAGATTTTCATAATGTGCTCAGTAACTTGTAAAATATCCTATAAAATTTTTACATACTTTTTACTTCATACTTTTTAGAGTTTACATACTTGGATTATGCTGATGGCAGTGAATTATTAGATTGTGTCTCCTAAAATGCTAAAGTTCCTTTATTGTACTTTAAAAGCAATTACATCCATGTGATTATTTGGATATTGTGCATTCTAAACTTATACACTGGTGGTCAAAATTTTGGAATAATTAAGATTTAATGCTTTTGAAAGAAGTCTCTGATGCTCAGCATGGCTGAATTTATTTAATCATAAAATCTGTAAAACAGCAATATTGTGAATATTACTACAATTTAAAATAACTGATTTCTGCTGTATTATATTGTAAAATGTAATGTATTCCTGTAATGGCAAAGCTGAATTTTTAGCATCTTTACTCCAGTCTTCAGTGTCACATGATCCTTCAGAAATCATTCTAATATGCTGATTTGATGCTCAAGAACATTTTTTCTTTTTATTATACATATTCTTATAATTATTATTTTTTTTGGATTCTTTTAGTAGAAAGTAAAAAAAAAAACAGAATTTATCTGAAATAGAAATCTTTTGTCACTTTTGATCATTTTAATGCATCCTTGCTGAATAAAAGTATTAATTTATTTAAAAAAATGCTGTCTCCAAACGTTTGAATGAGTAAATCTCTACATATATATGAATCCCTGTCTGTATGTCTTCTAGGCTGTGGCTGGTCTTCTAGCAGATGCACGATCTCTCTCAGAAGTGGCCAGAGAAGAGGCCTCAAACTTCCGCTCCAATTATGGCCATGACATCCCACTGAAGGTTAGAGAGAGAGAGCGAGAGAGAGAGTAAAGCAATAGATCACCCCAAAATTAACATTGTACCTTCATTTATTCACCGTAAATAATTTCCTCACTCTAAAATTACCAACAAAAAAAGCATCAATGTTAGGCCATATGACTCATGTGCTATACTATAAATCTTATGTATCCATATGATTTGTGTATATGAAACAAAGAATGGTAATTCTTTTAATAACAACAGTGAAGTCTGAAATGAGATGCTGGTCATTGATGCACTTTCCTCATATTTTTCCAAACAGCATCTTGCAGAGAGAGTGGCCATGTATGTCCATGCTTACACATTATACAGTGCTGTGAGGCCTTTTGGATGCAGGTAGGTCTTCTGTAAAGTGTTGATAATGCAAGATATTGGTTACTTGTAAGAGCTTTTTTTAGTATATTTTTTATTAGTGTGTTTAATGTTTTTTTTACTTGTTTCTTTTTCTTTAACCTGTCAGTTTCATTCTGGGATCTTATGATGAAGATGATGGTCCACAGCTGTACATGGTTGACCCTTCTGGGATTTCATACGTAAGAGATCTCTTTGCATAAATGATCTCTTTTAATCAGTACTTGAATACTTAAAGGGTTAGTTCACCCAAAAATTAAAAATTCTGTCATTAAAAAATACACCCTCATGTCGTCCCAAACCCGTAAGACTTTCGTTCATCTTCGGAACACAAATGATGATATTTCTGTCCCTCCATTGAAAGTCTGTTCACTCAAACCTCTGATGCTTCAAAACGTTAATAAAGAGATTGTAAAAGAAATCCATATGAATTAGAGCTGCACGATTAATCGTTAAAAGATCGCAATCTCGATTCAAACACTCACGCGATCTTATTCCTAAATGAGCACGATTCTGCTGTGTCTATTATGCCCGTTTCACATCGCAAGCGTCAGCGGAGCATGAACAACGCGTGTTTTGCTGCTACCCGTGTTAATGAATGAGAGGGTCGGCTGTCACGCTTCCGATGTGAATGCTCTCATTCATTGATATGGGCATCGAAAACACGTGCTGCTTACGCTTGCGATGTGAAACTGTTTAAACCAAAGACTTTAGGGACTTTGGCTAACCTTTGAAAGTACGATCATCACACACTGCAACATTCAAATCTGCGTCGCACTGATCCGGAGAGAGCAGCTGCCATAAATGTAGGCTACAGTATGAAGCAGTTTCAGTCTTTTCAACCACACATTGTCGTTATTTATGTGTTACAAACATTTAAATAACGGGATAAAAGTGTACTGGGATAAATCATCTTTTGAAAGGATTTTGACATTGTATGTCTTGTATTGCTTATCGTTACGCCAGGAGGTGGCGAGTTTTTAAAAAGTGTTTGTCACTGAATCATTAAAGATTTATTCACAAACGCTGATTCATCCAATAACGAAACAAGTCTTGATGAATGAGACATTGACTCCATTCAAATACATTTTTATTAATTAGTTCAAATTAATTTATCTTTGAAATAGACTAAAGCAATGACCATTTTGTCAGAACCTCTAGTTCTGACAAATCAGCTCTAATATCGTGCAGCTCTAATATGAATCAAGCGGTTTAATCCGAGTCTTCTGAAGAGACACGATCGCTTTATATGATGTACGAATTAAATTTTGTTTTTTTTATTAACATATGTGGTGATGAGGTTCATTCTCGCATTTTACGGCACACGTTTGAGCTTACACAAGAACCAGGGAGGTTTGTTCTCGCGCGTCAAGCAAGTACTGTTAAGCTTTTGTTTATTTTCGCTGATCAGTGTTTATATGTGGACAAAAGACTAAATTCAATCTGTTCATCATATAAAGCGATCGTGTCTCTTCAGAAGACTTGGATTAAACCGCTTGTTTCAAAGGGATTTCTTATACAATGTCTTTATGAATGTTTTGAAGTGGGTGAACAGAAATTTTTAATAGAGTGGTGCAGGTATGACGTCAGAACCCGGAAGTCTATTTCGCTGCTGGTTTCTTTGAGATTTTCCGGTGGGGTTTTATAATGGGGGTTTTCAATTTATGAGTAAAATAAAGCCTGCGGTAAACATAACTTGACGATACTTTGACGTTTCGTTCTACAACGTAAATTACACTTGTAGTGAAAACGTGATTTTTGAAGCAGTTATGTTAATTTTTGAAAGCATATGTTTTTAATAAGTAACTAGATAAGACCGCTTGGGGTGTGAGTGTGTGCAGTGTACATTAAAGAACAAAACGTCACAGTATTATCAAGTTATGTTTACCACAGGCTTTATTTTACTCAAATTGAAAAACCTCGAGGGAACCATCGGCGAATTCGACTGATGGGCTCTGACGTCATACCTGCACCACTCTATATAGGGAAAGAAATCTCTCAGATTTTATTGAAAATATCCTCATTTGTGTTTTTTGTAGATGAACAAAAGTTGTCTCGTTTTTGAAATGACATGAGGGTGAGCAAATGACAGAATTTTTATTTTTAGGAGAACTAACTCTGTTACCAGCTTTGACACACTTTGGCTCTGTCCCAAATGGAGCCCTCGCAGTCCACACTTTCATGACGTTATGCCGTTGTCGTATAGAAGTTTGGTTCAGAGCTCGATTCAGTGCGGGCACAGCAAAAGTGCGCATCGAGGGCTATTATGGGCCGCAAAGGGGGTACTCGCGAGCACACTTCTGAAACCTACAATTACAACTGGGAGACCATACGGTCTTTTAAGTCCACAAGACCGCAAGTACACATGAAGTGCGCCATTTGGGACAGGGCCTTTACTGGATTTGTGAATTTTTTTTTTTTTTTTTTTTTTTAAGCCTTCTGCTTGTATATGAAACTAGTTCTGCAGCCAATTGCAAATGTAACAGAACTACAATGTTACCTTTTGTGGTCAAGTTGGAGTGGCCAATGATGGAAAAGCAGTTAAAATGTCCAGCATACATGTGAACTCCTTCATTAGTGCAATAATAAGTGCAGATTGTGCATTGTTTACACTAACCTGAAATTGCTGTACATGTATTTCCTTTTGTTATTAATGTTTGGTGTTTGCTAGGGATACTGGGGCTGTGCTATTGGAAAAGCCAAGCAAGCTGCCAAGACAGAAATTGAGAAACTACAGGTAAGTGTTATTTATTATATAGACCTTATGCGTCAGAGAAACAAGCACACAGCCATCTTTAGAATTTTTCTGTTTTTGCGGTAGCTCTGTATATTTCTGTGGTTTTGCTGTCGAAGAATAATTAGATTGTTAACTCTACAAAAAGTAAATCCACTTCACCAAAGTTATCATGAGCATTGTAATGTTTGAAGCTGATGTCATAACAAATGTTAGTAAACGGACAAGATTTTAAAATGAGCAGTTCATTCATAAATCATTCATAGATCTTACCTTCATGCTGTGGAAATACAAACCGGAAGACAGAACACAACGAGAGCAGATTTGAAAGGAGGCAGGGCTACATAAGGCCTATAGCGAGATATATTCATCATTTTGTAAAGAGCTTTCAGATAAGCACATACATTTTATCTTACGCTACTGTTCAAAAGTTTGGGGTCTATAAATTAACTTTTATTTAGCAAGAATGAATAAAATTGATTAAATGTAGCTGTAATTCAAATAAATGCTGTCCTTTTGAACTTAATATTCATCAATGAATCCTGGAAAAAAGTAAAACTATTAAGCAGAACAAATGTTTTCAACATGGATAAGAAATTTTTATTAAGCATCAAATTAGAATGATTTCTGAAGGATCATGTGACACTGAAGACTGGCATAATGATGCTGAAAATTCAGCTTTGCCATCACAGGAATAAATTCCATTTTAATAAATAAATAGTAATAATATTTCACAATATTACTTAATTTTTGATCAAATAAGTGCAGCTTTGGTGAGCATAAGAGACGTCTTTCAAAAATATTAAAAGGATTAGTTCACCCAAAAATGTAAATTATCCCATAATTTATTCACCCTCATGTATCTAGGTGTATATGACTTTTTTCTTTCAGCCAAACACAGAGTTATATTAAAAAATATCCTGGCTCTTCCAAGCTTCTTTTTTCCAAGGGAGTGAATAGTAACTGAGATTTTGAAGCCCAAAAAAGTGTATCCATCTATCATAAAAGTAATCCATATGGCTCCAGGGGGTTAATAAAGGCTTTCTGAAGAGAAGTGATGTTTTTTTTGTAAAAAATATATCCATATTTATAACTTTATAAACTGTAATCACTAGCTTCCGGTAATGGCTGTATGCAAGTCGAGTTCAGGTGGAAAAGTGACCTCTGACCCTACTCATGACGTAGGATGGAGTAGCAGTGTAAGCTTAGATGAGAGTAGACGCAAATAGGGCTGGGCAACAAACTCAAGTTCCTCTGACATTTCGTTTTTGACTTCTAATTTGTTACCAGTGTTTTGTTTTGCTCTATCCTGTTGCGCTTCCGCGTTTCTTCATGAGTCGGGTCAGAGATCACTCTCCCGCCCGAACTAGACTTGCGTACGGCCGCTACCAGAAGCCAGTAATTATAAAGTTATAAATATGGATATTTTTCTTACAAAAACGCATCGCTTCACTTCAGAAGGCCGTTATTAACGCCCTGGAGCTGTGTGGATTACTTTTATGATGGATGGATTATGATGGCTTGAGGGGTTAAGGGATATGGGATAATGGCTTACGGGATAATTTTAATTTTTGGGTGAACTAACCCTTTAAAAAGACTTTCCATCTCCAAACATTTGAACAGTAGTGTACATCTACAAGTGTTCCTAGTATCTCCATTCTCCAGGGTTGTAAAACAGAATTTTATTGACATCTTATTATCTTTCATTTGTTAGCATACACTCATTCAGATCTTTACCCCTAACACTACAGCTGTATTGTTTAGCGGAAGCATGTTTGGCAGTCTTTCTTTGGAACGTGTTCAAACAAGAGTCAGCTACTTTCAGTACTGCAGGGCCACATCATATAAAACAGTCTTAAAGAAGTAACAGCGTTATACCATCAGAAGATTTGTCATTTCAAAACAATTACAATACTTGATTTCTTTAACAGTGTTTTCATGTTAATGTCAACAGATTAAAGTGAATAAACTTGTAAAGGTTAAATCCTGCAATTTAATTTTTCAGATGAAAGAAATGACCTGCAGAGAACTGGTGAAGGAAGTGGCAAAAATGTGAGTGTGTTTTATTTCTAACTTAAAATGGAGAAGACCTTAAAATCTAATGCATCATTCATAGTCAACACAAGAGAGCAGTAGAGGTCCATTAACCATATACCAACCAAACCAGTCGAACTGCTAGTATTGAGTTTTATGCTTGAGCTTTTAAAGGTCTAGCTCAGCTGGTTTTTTTTTTTCTCCTTATCCGTTAGGTTGCTGAGTTTACAATAATGTTGGCTACTAATGAACAGGGTTCCCACACCTTTTGACCAATCAATTTAAATGACTTTTACATGACTTTTCTTAGGCATTGATGGGTTACTCAAGCACTTTAAGTGTTAAATCATCTTATTGAGATTGCACAAAAAAAAAATCTAACCAATATTAATATCAAAACAGAGCATAAATAATACACAACAGAAATAAATTTGTCCATGATTGTGGGAGCCCTGAATAAAACATTTATAACATGCCATATCTAATTAAACATTTTATAACTATTTGTGTGTGCGTTTTGTCATCTCTTTTCAGTATCTATATCGTTCATGATGAGGTGAAAGACAAAGCCTTTGAGCTGGAGCTTAGCTGGGTTGGAGAAGGTAATGACAGGCTTTTACATTCTATTTCTAATTTATCATGAATTTAACTTAGGCTGCATTTACACTGGCACAAAAAAATCTACTCCCATCTGACACAGATCGGAATTTGTCACACGTGTAAACACAAAAATCTGCACGAGAAACTGACAAGTTTTCTGGTACAACAAACTTTAAATAAGGCTGCCAGCTGTGTCTCTAAGAACTTTTAGTGTTTTGGAAATCTTCTTGTAGCCATAGACTTTCTAATTTAATAAAATAATTTGTTCTCTACAGCTTTTGTGAGAGCTCTTTTGACTTTGCTGTATTTGCTACTCAACTTTAGCACATGTATGGGCACAAGCACAAGCTAATTCAGTTTTGTTATAGTTTCCAAAGGCTTAATTGTGTTTTAACACAATTTTATAACAGCATACAATTAAGTGACATAAAAACAGCAGTGTTGAATAGGGGTTAAGTAATTATGATATAACTGTACTACAAAAAAAAAAAAAAAACTATAACTCAAAAGCATTACATTATATATTGACATTATCACTTTTAAAATTGCCACTAAACTGTTATAGATGCCATTTAAAAAAAAACCTCTATCTTTAGAAAAGCTTACAAAAAGAAAAGCTTTAGTAAATTAAGTTTTTACAGTCTCCGGGGGGTTGAATAATTTTGATTGCAACTATGTCTAAACACACATCTGATTCCTCTTGGAATTCCAAGCCACCACAAGGCGAGGATGACACGTTTGGCCACAAAGATGGCTTTTAATGTTGTATTATGAAGCAGACGTGCTTGTGTGCGCTTGCACAGAAACTCACAACTTTTTTTACTGAGGTGGAAACTTTATAGTTCAAAAATTGCGCACACAGAAACATTCAGGACATCTGCCCCGTGAATTTTTAAAATAAAACGGCTTCGCTACTGAAAGCTACATTATTTCTCAGAAATGAGGTGATAACTTCACTGTTTTTGTAAATAAACTAAACAAGCTTCACTATAGACGCACGCAGGTAATTCACACTCACAATCTCTCTCTCTCTCTCTTGTTAATTCCTTTAAATTAATTCAAATAAATTAAATCTTACTGCACTACTAAAATAACATGAAAATTAATGTTATTTTCTGGTCTATATCTGTTCAGCCAGATTTTGCGCTGCAAACATCCATGATAGCTTTTAACTTATCCATACTGACAAATAATCATGGCCACCCGACATGAATTATGAAATAATTTTAGTACGGCCATTCAAAACCCGAGGGTTAACCATGTCGCATAGTAAAGCGAGTACCAACATAATTATTTTGGCGGGGATTAATGTAAACACAGATATTGGATACCAGTCGTGTCTAAAGTGAATGTAAACAGGCGGGACAAAAAAAGATCGAATCTGTGCATTAAGACTTGCAAACACAGCATTTACTGAATCTGAGATTTTAGGAAAATATTTGTAGTACTTAACTTCCTTTCAGTTTTCCTCTACTGCATTTGTATTCAGTGCTGCATTTCTCATAAAACCCCTTTCATTGTTTTGTTGCATATTTAATTTCTTTTTTCTGTCCATTTTTAAATTAAGATTATAATATGATGTTTTAGATGTTGGCATAATGTGTGATTCAACATGTCACTCTTAATTGTTTTTGAGGTTTTTTTTTAATGATTTTTATGGTGTATCAACAGTTAAAAGAGGAATTGCTTTTATATATTTTTATCTTTCTTATTAATTAGTCACCAAAGGAAGGCACGAGCTTGTCCCGAAAGACATCAAAGAGGAGGCAGAGAAATACGCTAAAGTAAGTAACTGTTCCTCTGGTAATAGTTATAACAAATGCTCTCTACAGCGTTGGCTTATTGTCATATTTCTGTTCTGACAGGAATCCCTGGAGGAGGAAGATGACTCGGATGAGGACAACATGTAAACACGGTGTTGCAAACCTCTCTGTTTTTCCACTCATTGACTGTGTACCATGTTTTCAGACATTCTGGCAACTCTCAATTTGACTGCAGACAATAAAATGTTTTTTATGTTTTCTAATGGACTAATGTAGTTCTATGTTTTCCTTTTTGTGGGTTTCAAACTTGACAATAAATACGATTTATAAAACTGAAAGAAGCTCTGATTCAGACTCCTAAATTACCAAAATAACAATTCATTAGTTGGGCACCAAGCTTAGGCAAAGGATCCACCTTCTCTTTCAGAAAAACTATGGTGTCATTGATTGATATTTATGTACACCCTGTCTAGAGAATGTGTGTATTATTAAGTTGGACATAAGGCACTAAATACATTATGCATTCGGCTGTAAATAAACAGTTCATCTGCAATATGCTGCAAGGATTTGACCCTGAGTTAATGGTTAACTTAGTTGTGCCAACCTAGCATATAGAGCCTCAAAACAAACCCAGAACATTATAATTTACTTTTTAAAACTGATGTCCATGACATTGTAACCCAAGCATGCATGCATGATATAGTATTGAAGTGTGACTAGGTATTTAACTTTAAGGAACATACTTAACCCACTGATATTTAGCACTGTGATGTACACTAACAGTCAAGAGTTTAGGCACACCTGCTCATTCATTATTATTACTAATTTCCACATTTTAGAATAACAGTAAAGACAATAAAATTACAGAAATTAAGGGATTAGAATGTAGTAAATCAAAGTTAAAAACATAGTCTCTCAGGTTTTCTACAAAACTAATTCAAGTATTTAAGCAGAGACCTTTTGTTTGAAGCGTATGAAAAACAAATGAATCCAGACGTTAGACTAGCAGTGCATAGACAATTGTAGGAGCTTTTGTGTCGTTTTCTTTGCCTTTGAGGCCAAAGCTTTGCACGTGACCTCTATTTTTAGCTCTATGTGTTGCTGATTATCTCTTATGTGGAAAGTAGAGTTTGAATGTTGCTTTAAAAACGGACCCATACATTTATTATGTAATGTGTGTTTACAGATTAATTTACAAGTTGATTAATGCATAGGCAAACTGACAGATTTATTGATTACAACGCAATACACCGATATAGTACAACTACATCAACATTGCACAAGTATGGATTATTTTCGACCCTGTTTATACATTAAACACCACTTAATAACACCATAAACATAAGCTCCTACTGGTTCAGTCGCTGATTTAACGTTATATCAACACTGAATCAAACATAGTCCTTAATATCCATCATAAACACACTTTAACACCAAGTCAAAACACTCAACGCGATCCAATCGCATTTTTGAGAATCACAATGCTTCAATATCACGTTTGAGTAAAATGAGCATTTCAGTGACAATCTAATGCATAATAATTTGAAACCACGCCGGTGTCATTAAATAAAGTGACACACATGCTTACTGTGACGCTCTGTTCCGGTCACGTGGTCAACAAACCGATGACGCCAGACGCTCTCTACAGCAACGACATAAAGACGCCATTACCGTTGCCATCAATTGACCTTTTCAACACGACCGCATTAAAATTATTTATTGGTAAAATATTTGTAATACAGATCACACAAAGAACGAATTTAAGCTATATCGATACTGAGGCTATTCGATCTGACTAGAAAAGCAGGCAAAAACAGTCACGGGGCTCACCGCGAAATCTCACGGGCTCCGAGTCCAGAATGCGAAAATAATTACGTTCGGTACAAAATGGCGAATGTTCTCTTCGCTCCGACATGCGCAGACTGAGCAGAGGCTTTCCCTCTGAAACGAAGCTCCGTTCCCATACATCCTTCGAGCCAATGGGCTTCGCAGACGGGACGCTTCTGAGTGAATTCGACCAATCAGAGCTGTGGACAACGCAGAACAGGAAACATGTAGCCAATCGGAGACCAGGATGGATTTGTTGTATTCGCAAAGAGTGCGACTCAAAGAACACCAATGAGAAAGCGTTATTCGCAGCGCCGCGTTCGTACTCCGCAATCAGGTTTCGCGCTTCAGTCTAGCCAATACAATTTCGCTTAGCAGTCAGCCAATCGCAATGCTCTGAATTTGCTCACAGTCGCCCCGGCAGCCAATAGGCATCCGAGAAACACAACCTCAGCTCAACAGCTTGTTATTTCGTCTATGCCTTTGCAACCTAGTCGAATGCTGAGCTGAAGCAGTCATATAGGAGCATGTAAGTACACATATATATTTCCACACAACATTCAAACACCGATCTCGCGTCATTAGACCCGTATATTCACATCTGCCTCATTTAAACCCGCTAGTCTGAAAGTAATCCAGTCATATTTGCCGTTTTCCCGTGGTTTCCAGCGAAGGTATTTAGGCGACGAAGAGAAAAAAATTGAATGGCAGAGTCGGCTTGTTTTCTCACAGGTTTTACCCGACGACTTTTATTTAAACTAACCGCTCAAAGCCGACCACTTTATAGTCAAAAACTTACAACTCAGTCTGAAGGGAAAAGTCGCCTCACATATTGTTGCGGAACTAACCAGAAGAACTATTTAAATCGCCATAACAGCTTCACTATATTTAGCTCAACCGTCACAATTTGATTGACAGGCGTCAATAACCATCATAACTGTCAGTTTGACGTTCTTCGAACTCAGATACTTCGGTAAATATAGTGCTAAGTGAGGGAAAACGGGGGTTAGTGGATGGTGGAGGGGCTGACATGGTGCAGGACGGTGTGTGAGCTATGATGGCGACGTGACACACACACACACACAGTGAGTGAAGCGGGAAGGAAACACGCAGGGTTTGAAGGGGTTATGTTTTCCTTCAGTGACTCCGTGCTTTGGTTTTACACCATCAAGACATCGTAAGTGGCTCAAATTGGAGGTAAAGTCACAGTGAGGCAGTTAAGGCTTTGTTTTGATGGGTTGGTCTTGTTTATTGGATCATTTTGAAAGGGATGAGGACGAGAAGTGGCTAGCTGCGTTAGCTCCTTTAGCATTTTCTCTGTTCTGTGTGTTTGTGTTGTGCTGTCAATTCTTTTCACACACATACATATGACACGTTTTTTAGCACATGGCGCCAGATCGTGACTGTTTCTTTCTGCGTTTGTGTTGTTCTGTTTCAGCAGTCAAAACCAATCGAGCTGGACTCCCTCAAATAGCCATCAAGATGAAGGTGAGTCTCTGCAGTTCTGATAGGCGACGCCTCCCACCCAGCAAACATCTGGAACAAAACACTTATGAATAAAGCACATATGGATGGGGTATTTGTAGAATAGCTGACCAGAGAAGCTCAAGAGTTCAGTGATTGAGGTAGCTAGTCTGTATAAGCTTTCTGAATAACCAAAATAGTGCTTTTCATTACACTTAAGTGCTCTTACTTAAAGTATTCTTAGATGATTTTGCTCATGCTTTTCATAACCATGACCATGCAAAGAGCAAGTGTTGATATGAATCTGTCTGTGCATCTTAATAATATTTACACTGTTCACAGGTAGCAGATGAACCTGCCTACCTGACTGTGGGGACGGATGTGAGCGCGAAGTACCGCGGTGCCTTCTGCGAGGCAAAAATCAAGACTGTTAAACGCATGGTGAAAGTTAAGGTACGTTTAGTCTGTCTGATACAAGCATGCATTCATCATGTCAAGTCATGTCAATTTTATTTGTATAGCACTTTTCACAATACACATTTTCAATGCAGCTTTACAGCAAATCATGAGGTTAATGTTTATTATATCTTCATAGTTGCAATTTAATGATATAGTTTACATTTTGTGGTGATCTGAACAATCAAGTTGTTGAGGTTTGCTATTTAGTATATATTGCTTTACATGAATATACTGTATGCATGTGGAGAAAGTTGGATGTACTATATATGCAAATTTAAGTATTTCCCCAGGCAATAATATTGTTTACATTTTGCGACGATAAAACATCAAGCAGTTGAGATTTGCTGTATACTATATATCACTTTCAGAACTTTGTCCCTTTTAAATATTCCTTGGTGTGCGTTTTCAGCTAGCAATCATCTTTGAGCGTTATGTATTAGTTTTTTTTTTTTTTTAAATGCGAAAAGTGGAAAAAGTTCAGCGTGCACATGTGGCTTGCGTCTTATCTGTCAAGCCAGTGTCAGATGACAGGATAAACAAAGTTTTCCAAGTGTCATTTTCTGCTGGTGACAATGCACAGATTTATGTTACTATAAAAGGGTTGTGTTGCTTTTATGCAGAAGTGTTTTTTACACCGCAAGCTTCAGTAATGTAGCAGGCCCAAGGAAAACCTCCTGATAATCCTGCTTTGTTAACTAGCTCTGCAGACCATTCAAACATCTGCTGTGCAGAACGTCCGTCTTTTCAGATAGAGTAGTCTAACAGTAAGCTTACAAATGGCTTTATTTGGATCAGCCCCTACCAATCAGAAGTAGGTTGTTTTAGGGTTAATCCACACACTGGCAAGACCTCGTTGTACGTCAATGTTTTGTTTTCTCTTCTCTCAAGGTCTTGGTTTGTGGCGGTTCTTGTATTTTTAACCAAGCTAAACATGACATCCTTGAGTAACACAGAGCAACACATACCTGAAGTTTGTGTTGCACATTCTCAAGTTTGCACTTTACATTGTATGTAGGCGCTCACTAAGAAGCTTGTTTGAGAGAGATCATGAAGAACATGCCGTCTGTTACACAACCAGATTACTTCACCTTCATTGAGCTGTATGGTTACTGTCTTACCATCCATGTCACTCTCACCATCATGCTATATTTTGTACCGTTTTTTTGTTTGCAGGTTGTGCTTAAAGGAGACAGCACCTCACAAGTTGTCCAAGATGACCAAGTCAAAGGACCCTTAAGGGTAAGATACTTTTTTAGACACCGACTCCAATTAATTTAAACCAAGTTTCCTATAATGCTTATGTCTTGCACATGCTTTATTTATTAGAAGGTACTGCTTAGTTATAGCCATGTTCAGCATAAACTTTCCCCCACACCTGTTAATGTAGAGTGAACTGAGAAAATTAACTTATAGTCATGACTGGAATATTGTTTAAAGAAACTAAGCACCTTGTGCACTCTTAATTATGTGGCAAAAGTGCCTTTATATTGTAGCTCATAAACAAGAAAAGTTGTAGAAATGTTTTTAACTGAACACTGTTTGAATTGTTTCTAATTTGCACAAAAAGTTAGGTAGTGCAATGATGTGTTCTATATCTCTGGTCTCAGGTTGGCTCAACAGTGGAAGTGAAGAGCCCAGAGGGTGGACTTAGCGAAGCTGTCATCAGCAAACTCACAGATGCCAGCTGGTACACCGTGGGTACGTACAGACACGGCTGAGTAAATCTCCCTAAAATTGCACTTATAGGACCACTCTTAGGCCCTATAATTTAAAGTTGTTTTTTTTTCCCCGTTGCAGTTTTTGATGACGGAGATGAGAAAACCCTTAGAAGAACTTCACTGTGTCTTAAAGGCGAAAGACATTTTGCAGAGAGTGAGGTAAATGAAAAAAATAAATTGAGTGTGAGGTGTTGTCTGTATCGTGTGTCTTGTGGTTAACACTTTTCCTTGGTTTTCTCTCTCTCTCTATTTTTTTTCTGCCTATTTCTCTCTGTAACAGACTTTGGACCAACTGCCCCTTACTAACCCAGAGCACTTTGGCACTCCAGTCATTGGAAAGAAGACAAATCGGGGTAGAAGGTCTTCTCAGGCAGTGTGAGTATTTACAGTACTTTCCCCTTTGTGCTATATGTATGAAGTGTATATGAAGATCATTCTTTGTTTAATTGGTCATATTCCTCACAGTTTAAAAGTCCACGTCATAGTTTCTTGCACCCAAAACAGTCCTAACTTAGATTTACATGATCATTTTCCCACTTTCTTTCTTTAAATCTGTTCTTAAATTTAAACAGACTGTTGCTAATGTACCTTTAAGACTTCTGTATGTAAATAATCTCTGATGTAAGTGATATTCAAACTGAGCTTGATAAAGTACTCTTCATAGTCTTGTTTTGTTGTTGTTGTGCCCTCAATTTGTTACACTTGGATCCTTAAATAACAACTAACAGTTTTTTCCCCTTTCTATTTTATTTATTTTCCTACATGCATAAATACAGTTTTCTGATCAGTGTTTTAATGTGAAAAGGGAGCGTGTTTCAAACATTAGTGCTCTGTTTGATGAAATGCAGTGCAGAAGATGAGAAGGAGTCTTCATCAAGTGAAGATGATGACGATGACAGGAGAAGGCTTAATGATGATCTTTTGGGGAAAGTTGCCTGTATTCACAGTGGGTCCGATAGTGATTCCTGCCATTACGTCTTGGTGAGTCCTTGATTCATTTACAAACCTCTTTTAACTTTTGGATTTTAAAACAAGCTAGAGAGACTAGCTATGTTTTCATCCATTTTATTTTTATTTGTTTATTTATTTTTTTTAATGCTCATTTTGGGAAATTGCATTTAAAAAAAAAAAAAAAAAAAAAAAAAAAAAAAACCTGGATGGAAACGCCAAGATGCGCATAAATTCTAAAAATGTGCATAAACATGAAGTCATGTGACTTTGCGCGATGGGACGGCATAACTGAACTAACCAGTGGACCGATCTCATTGCACAGCATCTGAAATGTTGTTTTGGCCATTCTGAAATGCTTTAGCCAAAGTCTGCCGTCAAAGTGGTTTGGTATAATCACCTCCCGGAACTGTTTTACATGACTGCGTCTCCAAACAGCAGCATCCACCTCAGAAAGCAGTTTAACATGACCGGTTTTATTGCGTTTCGTTTGCGCGCTCTCAGCTGCAAGTAATTTATTATATACGAAAAAAGAGCTACAGTGGCTTCTTCTGCAGCAAATTACATTTTTTCCTAGTGATATTTGGTGCCATTTTTATCAGGAAGTGTCGATTTTGTTCTCTTTGTCTCATTGGATGGAAACGCTGCTTTATTCGCAATTGTTTTATGTGATATCCCAATTTTGTGCTTAAATTTGCAACTTTGTATGGAAACATAGCTACTGTCAGGCATGGAATAACTAAATTTCTCAAATTGTCATTATGTACTCTCCTTTTTTTTTTCTTCTTCCCTTGAAACAAAAAAAGAATATTTGCAAAATCTTCACAATGCTTTTCCATAGACCTCATTCACAGCAGCGCCATCTTTGATTTTGAATGGGAATGAAAGCGAGGCTTTGAGGGATAGACGTACATCTCTTCAGTGGGTTGTGCTGTTATTTAATCTGCTTTTCGATTGTTCTGCGGATGAAACACTGCAAAAATATCTTTCCAAGAAATTTCAGTAGAAAAAAAACACCAGACAACATGAGCTGTGGAAAATGATAATTGATATCGGAGCTTTTTTACAGCGAATGCCATTGAAAATGTGTCAAGTCTACCCTTCACAGCTTCACTTTCATATTTGTCATGCCGCTGCTCTGAATAAGGTCTATACAACAACAGTTCATAGTGACAGGTTGTAGGACCAACAAATCAGTATCCTCCTTTTTCCTGAGTAAACGATGAGCACTGTCATGAGGAATTCCAACTTTTGTTTAGATGCTGTCCTGTTCCGGTCTCCATAGGAACACAAAATGGGGTAAAAAGAGCGTCTGAATTAACTAAACAGAAACTTTTTGAACATTACTGAAAATAAAAATGTGTGCAGGGTTAAACTGTGCTGTTGTTGGCTGCTACATATCAGCAATAAACTGAAGAATATTTTTGTAAAGTACGTGTTTTGAGCACCAGCGAATCTGAGGAGACCGTTCATATACAGCACCGTATGCATTGCATTTTATGCTAGACTGGCAAAAGAAAACAAGCATCGCTTGCAGCACTTAAGTGAAAATACTCCCCAAAGAGGGTATATATGTACGTTCTAATCATTTTGAGGACAAAATCCCACGAACTTCATCCTGATCGGGGCTCCATGTAGGATTTGAGCACTCATGTTTTCAGTGCAGGCAGCAGCTGACTTCGGACAGCTTCGTGTCATCTACACACTCATTAAACTTTTGAGTGAAGCTCTGACAAAAGACATTGCTACACTGTAGAGTGATGGCACTGTGGAGCCATGTGCTTCTTTAACCATTTTCATAGGTTTAACATTACATTATCAGCTCGGAAAATATGCTAATTTTACTAGAAACACCGGAGACCGGAAATGTAAAGCATCACTCCAGTATGAGTCGGGCGAGACTTCTGTGTTCAGAAAAAAAAGGTGAATAAACATAGTCTCTATGACTTGTGAGTGTAGACTTCTGAATCAAGTGATTGCTTTGTATGGGGAACAGACTGAAAGTTATTCGCTGATGATGTTAAAGAGTTTGAAACTGTTGTATGGAAACGATTGTTCTCTGTAAAAAGAAAAAAAAAAAGAATATATTTAAAGATAGAGCCAGTCTGGAGATTTTGTATTGCTGTGGTTGGAAAGTTGTTTGTGTTGGTGGTTGCAAAGGTTATGAATTGCACTTTAAAAAAAGTTGTTGCAAACAACTTATTTTATTCATTAACTATTTGCTGGAATTTTTTGACAATCCATTTTTTTTCACTGTTATACAGTAGGAGGCACTATTACACATCTTCTAAAATAGTATAGAATCTCTGGGTCCAAAAACAAGAAGCAGAAACAAGCAATAGAAGCATTGCTTATGCACATGTACGCTAACACAATCATCAAACATTAAACAGCATATCAAATCAAAACTGCCTAATGTTAATTAAATGTGGAACCCACAAAAAGGTGTATGACTGCCAGCTTTGGGGGTGTTGATGGACTCGATCTACTCGAAACTGATTGTTAACAAAAACGCACTGGCTGGCAACTTAAAAAAAAAAAAAAACTCTGGATAGGGAAAGAATTAAGATCTTTCTGATTGAATGTGTCAATGAAGACTGAAGACTTGCAGTTCTAATATTAAAATAATTGATTACAGTACTTTTATACAGGTAAAGACGTGCTCTTTTCACTTTAAGATCTTAAATATTTTTTTTTTTTTTCTTTTTGAAGGTGATATCTCCAAGCTGCAATGATGACCTAACTGTCAAAAAGGACCAATGTTTAGTGAGATCATTTGCTGATTCCAAATTGTGAGTAGCATTGAAAAGTAGCTTTGACATTTACAAACCCCATGAACTCAAAATGAATGTTATTTCATCTGATAGCTTTGCTCATTAAGCAATTTCATGGGATCTTCAATGGAGATGTTTTGCTTTTTAATGTGGTTATAAATTTTCTTTTAATAAGAAGAAACAGAAACACTTTCATATTGTTACTATTCTCTTTCTGATTTATCACCGTTTTTGTTCTGCAGTCACACCGTGGCACGCAAAGATGTTCAGGAAGTAAACATTGACTCCCTCTCTAAACCTGAGTACTCACTCAAGAAAGGTATGAGACCCAAGATCTGCTGACCTCTATTGACTTGACTGTTTCCAGGTCACAGTCTGATCTCTCATGCGCTCTTTCTTGTGTCTGTGTTTTCTGTTACCAGGGTTTGAAGCAGCACAGCTCTTTCTACAGGCCAGACAGGTCCCTGACAGCTGGAAGGTGGACTTGAGCGAGATTCTTGAATCCTCCAGCAGTGATGAAGATGATGATGAGGATGGTGAAGGCAAAGAGGGCGTGGAGGAGGTGGAGAAGGAGCCAGAACCAGAGGAAGTAAGACTCTTTGTCATTTCCAATTCTTTACGTTTTGTCCCAGAAACAGGTTTTCCTTTAAAAGCGGTTTGCCAAATGTTGAAAAGATTTTGGTGTGTTGCTTATTCAAAAGTTGGTGGTGTTGGCAAATTGCACTCTTGTCCTTCAAAATTGTGAAGAGGAGGTTATTATTTTCCTCCTTTTTGACTCATGTTATGGTATTTTAGTTTATACTTTTGCTTGGACCCTTGTTTCTTGGTCCCAGTGATTGGCATGTAGTTTTGCAGTGATTGCTCTGATTAAAGGGGCTGCCAGAGCTGGGCACCAGACGTACTGAAGCAATATGAGGCCATTCGAGTCCAGTGCCGACTGAGAGAGCCCCAGTGTTGGTATTTATATTGATTTGTGAAGACATTCCATCGGCCCTTTACATCTCATGTTCTCGTACACCTTGATTAAGCCCACTGAATGCTCTCAGCATGTGGGAAAGCCCCCAGGCTTCGGACAACAATGTCTCATTCTTCCTGCTCCCCGATTTTGGACAAATGGCCATTTGCTTGGTTTTCCGTCACATTCCCATGGCAACCGCTCGTTCCTTTGGTTGTGAAAAGGCTGCGGGATTGGCTGAGGCCCAGTGGAGGTGTGCCAGTTTTGATGGTGGGCTGGGCTGAGCTCATCTCAAAGAGTCTTCTCTCCTCACTGGAGAAGATCGGCACTATTATAAGGCCAGCATGTGGAAAGATAAGTGGAAACATTTGTTGGAAATAATGGGTTGCTTTTTTTTTTTAATGAATTGTTTCTTCAGAAAGCCTGGACTAGGATTCTGTTTAGAGTAAGGATATACAAAACTACATATTTTTTAAAATCAGCTAGTTGGTGAGTTGCAGACTAATATCTTAAAGTTAGTTCACCCAAAAATGGAGGGAAAAAAAAGTAATTTACTCACCCTCTTGTGGTTCCAAACCTGTTGTTTTTGTTTTTCTTCGAAACACAAATTAAGATATTTTAAATGAAATCTGAGAGATTTCTGTCCCTCCATTGAGGGTTTTATTTTAGCGCACCTCTTCTCCGTTGATAGCAGACTGATGGTTGGAGGGGAGTGGTTAAGGATATGTCATCAGAGAAGGAACGCCCTTCTAGAGCTGAAGCAAGTTTTCAGATTTTGATTAAAGATTACCACAACAAACTATTTTTTTTTTTCTTCTGTGTATTACACAGATTAATTGTTAACCACAAGACTAGTAATGTGCCCTAACAAAGTAAATAGGGTAAATTTTGATTTCGTGACAACTTGAATAATTTATTTAGCGTATTTATGTACTGATATTGTGAAAGTATCAGATCATTAAAAATGCAGCCGAGCTGATGCTTGACTCAGCATCAAAGCGCTTTTGCTGAGTTCTCTTTCCTGTGCAACATTGCTGCACTTTAATGCTATAGGCAGAAATGAAGATATGCAAGGTTTTTGAAAGTGTTTTTGAGATTTTCTGCAATAACACCCTTGTGCTTGCCTTGATTTAATATTTCAGATGTAATATTGATATTTAATGTTTGCTTGAGCATATAGTTCTTGATAGGGCTGGGCGAGTTTATAAACCATATAGAATGAGGAAATACAGTTTATATCTATATAGTAAGGCAAGTTGATTTGCATGGAATGTGCCAAATCATCGCATTGTGTATGTTCCCAAATGATGGCGGCTCTCTGGCATGCTGAATAATATACGGTACATTTATTTCGAGCGCATCTGAAAAGTAGCGGAGGACACTCAGTAAGCTGCTGTGGTAAAGTGCATATTCCAATTTGTCCTAAAGACGAGACATGCTTTATATTATGGGCTGCAAAATAACTGGTAAGATATAGTTTAACACGGCTTACCCCGTCAGATGCTCTGACGTATAGGCTGCTTGTGCTGTTTAATGTGAGATTGAGTTTTTTCCTCAGTGCAGTACTTGCATTTCACAGATTTATTCTCCATCTGTAAATGTTAGAAAGTCTTGCAAATATTTCCATATTTTAATAATTACTCATACCAGTTAATATTTAGTCTGTGCTTTTGTTTTTTTTACTTTAACTTAACTTTTCTT